>NW_019167827.1:3684793-4361147 GCF_002303985.1 Durio zibethinus
GGTATTTCGATGTGGCTCTGAGTTCAGCAACAGTGATAACAATGAGATTCGAGCTGGCATTTTATTCAACTGTTCCACAACTGAATATTCGCTATGTTTTACCAGCTTCAGGAATTCACAAACTTCTCTTTCTGATACTGGCTTTGGCTGATCTTCTTCAGGCTCTATCTCTGGATTATTTCATCTTTCTCTTTCTTTAGCCTTTTCCCTTCTAGCCTTCTCTAGTATTTTTGAGGTGTAACATCTCTCACTTCGAGTAATGCCTCTTACACCAGTAATATTAGAAACATCGACTTTGGAGACCTCTTCTTTTTGCCCTTGCATTACAGTGTCACATCCATATCTCCAGGGCACAGCTTTATCATCTTTGTATGGAAAAAGAGTCGGGACTTTAAAAGTTACCGGCCTAGGGAGGAGCTTGTCTATGACTGATTTTGGTTTGTTTCCATATCGAATTGTCACTGGTTTGGGAAACAGCTTTTCAGGCCTATCAGTCATGCACACCTCAGCATTCTTCAAGTTTTTTTTTTCTTCGTAGACCTCCATCTGATGTGAATTCAAGAGTTTTTGCACCTCTCGGTGAAACTGTTTACAGGTCTCAATGGAGTGGCCTCTTGCCCCACTATGATACTTACAACTAGTACCAGCTATATATGCTCCATGATAGCTGTGTGAACTTACCAGTTGTATCATGTCTGCTTTTCGTAAGACATCAAATAATTGATCGAGAGGTGTCTTAATATCTACCACTTCTTTCTTCACATGGCGCTCATGCTCTTCACCTATAGCATTCACATTATGATTTGGTAAAGGATTGCCACTAACATTTGGTGTAGTCATCCCTCCAGTGTCAAAGCAGATCATCCCATCCTTGATCAACCGTTGCACTTTATATTTCAGGGTAGTGCAATTTTTGGTGGAGTGACTAGCAATCCCATAATGGTAGTCACAGTAGGCGGTGGGATCATACCACTTGGGGTAAGGTGGCTTGAGGGGTTCCAATTTACTTGGAGCAATCAAATGATTGTTGTAGAGCTCCTTGTATAATTCTGTATAGGTCATGGGAATAGGGTCAAAAACAGGTCTTTCACGAGTGGTTCGTTGCTCCCACGAGCCACCAGCAGGGTTAGTTAGGCGAACTTGTGGTCTTGGGGTAGGTTGAATGTTAAAACTGTATATGGTGTTTTGGGGTCTATGAGAGGTTTGATAGGTTTGGGGGTATGGTGGTTGGTATGGGTGAAAAGAAATGTTATTTACAGTGGGGTGATAGGGCAAATATTCTGGTAGAGGGTAGGGCGAATAACCCCTAAGTTGCTGTCTATCAAAGCTCACAGCCTGAGCTTCAGTTTTTTTTTTCTTTGGGATTCTTTTGCCAGATGTTTCATTCCCTTCTAGCTTGCTATTCTTGATGGCGCTCTCAATGATTTCTCCTGAAATTATCATATCGACAAAATTCTTTGTTGCATTCCCTATCATCTTTTCATAATAGGGAGGTTTTAAAGTGCTAACAAATAGCACTGTAGTTTCTTTCTCGGTCAGAAGAGGCTGTACCTGAGAAGCAATATCTCTCCACCTCTGGGCATACTCTTTAAAAGATTCGTTTGTCTTTTTCTCTAGATTCTGCAAAGACAAATGATCTGGAGCTAAATCGATGATATGTCGGTATTGACTGATAAAATCATGCGCCATATCGTTCCAAGAGCGAATGCGAGTCCTGTCCAGCTGAACATACCATCTGGTCGCAGAGCCAGTAAGACTGTCTTGGAAAACATGCATCAATAGCTTTTCATCATGTGCATGAGCCGCCATCTTCTTGCAATACATGGTGATGTGGGTTTTGGGGCACCTTATACCGTCATACTTTTCAAATTTTGGTGCTTTGAACTTATGGGGGATAACTACATCAGGAACTAGGCAGAGCCCCGCAGCATCAACTGACCCATAGAAGCTAAATCCTTCCACAGCCCTTAACCTTTGCTCTAGCATGCTAATCTTGGAACTCTCCTCAGCTTCCACCCTCATCTTTTCCTTTTCCTTCTCTTTTAAATCATCTAAATCAGGAATTGGTTCTGCTGCCTTTTCAGTGAAGACAGGATTTATATAGCTATTATACTGCCCGGGGTTGAAAGTCGATGGCATTCCAGGATATGTTGGATATGCGAAGTGTTGTGGTGGGACCTCTTGAGCAGACTGAGCTTGAGGTGGGCCAAAACCTGGAGGGTACAAAGGGTCAGCCACTTCTTGCTGGCTTGTACTTCCTTCAATTCCTTTTCCTTTATTAATGTTATTAAGAGCCTCCAGAATCTTGCTTAGTTCACTTTCAATCTTCTCCTGAGCTTTTTCTAGCTTTTCAAATCTATGAGAACTTTCCTCCTCCATTTGCCTTGCTCTGGATCTTGTGTTGTATGGATGAGCAGGGTTTTCGCTAGATGGAGCTATCCTCGGACCTTGAGTACCATACTTATGATTAGAAATGTTGTGCTATGCTTTATGTATGGTGCTCAAATGAAATGCATATTTTCCCGACTGAAATCTAGTATGAAATGGGTGCAAATGATTGTGTTAAAACATGGTCATGAAAGTAATACAGATGCATACAATCAGACAAACAACATAGTTAGTTTCATGAATGAAGTGAAAGTGATGCTGATGCATAATGTTACATATGATAAAAATAATACACAAAGTTAAGCAATCAAAATGATTAGATAAACACCTTTTTTGTGTCCTAATTTTAGGGTATATTTATCATTGGGTAGAAAGAGCTCTATCCTAGGTGTAGGCACTCTTAAAGTTTACTACATGCGATTTTAAGGTCAGAATCTAAAGGTCCTCAAATTGTTCCTTACATCCCTGTCCATCACAAACTAGTAAGGCACCCTAATCCTCACCCATTATAGGCTACAAACGGAAAATGTTCAATTTGAGTGGGAGTATTTCGCTAGCCACTGCAGAGACATTAGACCTCACGAAAGCAATAGGTACTTTACTCCCTCCTAGAGGGACGGAGCTCGGGTGTAGAGCTCATGTTATGCACATGCACATGAATGACATAATTAACAAAGTAAATAAAACATGAATGAATAACAACACATATATATAACAAGGTTCAATTTCATTTGGCTTTTGGATAACACAAATTATTTGCTGGCCTGACTCTCAAGGTCCCCAGCGGAGTCGCCAAGCTGTCAAAACGTCTAGATCCGGGAATCTATCGCTAGACATTGACTTTTAGGGAGTCGCCACCAATCTTTTTTGTCTAGGTGCGATTGGCCACCTATGGAATCTGTCCTTTTAGGGAACACCTAAGTTTAAAGGTCCCTAGAAGAATAGGTTCAGGTCTACAAATCAGAACAGGGTTCGGGAGTTCGATTACATGTGAGGAAGGTTATAGCACCCTCACAACGCCCATTAAAAGATGGTACCAGCTTAAATTTATGTTATCCAAAAGCCTTAAAATTTTACCAAGCAATTAATTATTGAAAATTATTCTCAATTGACTCTAATACTTTTAGTAGAAAATTGAAAAAATTCCCTCACCTCAAGAGTATGCAAGAAAAATTACTGTTTCACTTGCAGAGGCTCCATCGTCGGATTATTTAAAGAAAAAAACAAAATTAAAATTAAGATAGAAAGGAAGGAAATAATGATTTTTTTTTGTAGGGAAAATTGATACTTTCAACTTTTCCCCAAAAATATTTTTTGGAAATTTCGATTTTCGAGGAAAATTGATACTTTCAACTTTTCCTCGAAAACCCTTTTTTTTGAAAATTTATTGCTAAGGAAAATTGATACTTTCAACTTTTCCCCAAAAATATTTTTTTTTTGAAATTTTGATTTTCAAGGAAAATTGATACTTTCAACTTTTCTCCAAAAATATTTTTTTTTTGAAATTTTATTTCTAAGGAAAATTGATACTTTCAACTTTTCCCTAAAAATATTTTTTTTTTGGAAAATTTGATTTTTATTTGAAGAAAATAGAATAATAAAAAATATAAATAAATAATAAAGAATAAAGAAAAGTAAAACAAAAATTAAAAAAAACTAAGATAAAAAAATATTAAATAAACCTAATATAATAAATAAAAAAAACAAATAAACAAATAAAAAAATTTCAAAGAAAAAAATGAAAAAAAAAAAAAAAACCTGGAGCGACTCGGATCACAGCTCGGCTCGGCTCAAGGCAGGGAAACGGCTCGGGGAGAACGGCTTGGAAGCTCGGCTCTGCTTGGCTCGGCTTGGAGGAGTGCAGGAACGCGCGGGTCAGAATCGGGTCGACGCTCGGGTCGGGTCAGGTTCGGCAAAACGCGCGGATCCTCTGATTTACTTAAGGCCAAAACGACGTCGTTTTGGGAGGGTATAAAAGGCAATCCCCTTCATTTTTTCGGCAGAACGCTCCTTCCTCTCTTTCTCTTCTTTCCTTTTCCTCTCCCTTCTCTCTAAAAACTGAAGAACACCGGTGCCGGATTCTGGAAAATGTCGCCGGAATCTGAAATTTCACCGGAAGTTGGCCGGAAGATCGTCGGTTTCTGGGATTCTTCGCCGAAAACTGGCCGAAAACTTCAATGTTCGTCGGAATTGTTGCCGAAAAATTCAAATGTCGCCGGAATTTTCGTCGGAATCTGGAAATTTCCAGAAATTTCCAGAAAATTTTTTCGCCAAAAATTTCTAAAAATTTTTTCTCACTCCCAGAACACTCCTAAACTTTTTCTAGCTTCCTATACGCCTCCTTTTCTCTCAAATCAGTAGCTTTGCTTACTGTTTTCTCTCTATGTTTTCAGTCTACCCCAGGGGTCCTTTATATAGGGATTGATCAGGAGTTTTTGATCAATCCCAATTCTCCTTTGGACGAAAATTCAATCTTTGAATCTAGTCTAGACTCTTCTGATTGAATTCCCACTCCCAATGGGATTCTTCAACTTTCAATCCTAGCCCTCCAAAATAAAAATCAAAATAAAAAAAAAAACTAGATAATTAGAAAAGATAAATCAAAAGATATTATAGGATAAAAATAATAATAATAAAAAAATATCAGATATATAATTAGATAAGTAAAAATACAAAAATAAATAAAATAAAAAAGATAAAAAATATATATATATACATATTAGTAATAATAAATTACACATAAATATTAACAAAAAATAAATAAATAAATATATACATATATTAATACATAATAATAATAATAAGTAATACAATACATAAAATACAAAAGAAGAAGAAAAAAAAATACAAGATAAAATTGAATTGGGCTTACCCATTTGGGCCAGGCCCAATTGATCTGGGCCTGGACCCAATTGGGTGTCTACAATGATTTTTGAGACCGTTAGGCGAATTTTAAAAAAATACAAGAAATCACAACCAAATTTTTTTTTAGGTGTAATAAATCACTTAAGAAAACTTACTTTTAAATAAAATTTTAAAATTAATTACACTTAGTAAAAAGATAGTTTTTGGTTTACGAAAATAGTTTGAGTTTGAAAATGTGGTTACACGTGAAAAATGTTAGTACCTTCACAACTCTCACTTTAAAAATGATATCAATTAATCATATGTTATCTTTTAATCTTGACAAAAAAATCTTAATTTTGGTATTTAAAAATAATTTCCCTTAAATCCCTTTTTATTATCATAATCTTAGGTTTTTTTTATTTATCCCATTTTTTTCACAAAATTTTTTCCTTTTTTTCTCTTTTTCCCTTTTTTTAAAAAGTTATTATTTCATTTTTATTTGAAAAAAATAAATTAGAACTTTATTATTGAAAAACTCTCAAAATGTTCTAATATTGAAAATTTTTTCTCACCTAGAGATTTTTTAAAAATTACTATTCAGATTTTATTAAAATTCCATTTTAAAAAATTCACATTTATTTTTTCATAATAGAGTGATATACATGCATTGCAAATAATAAAACATAATATTCATGCATAAGTATGCATCCTTTATTTGTGTATTTTATTTTTTATTTATTATTTTTTAAAAAAATTTATTTGTCACCATTTCAATTTTTTAAAAGAAAATTTTATCAATTTTTTTATTTTTCACATTTTTCGTTTTTTTGTTTGATAAGTAGAAAATAAAGAATTTTTTTTGTATTGAATATTTTTTATAAACACTCCAATATGTTGGTAGTATTTAAAAAAAAAATCAAATCACCCAAAGATTTTATAGGAATGACTATGCGGAGTTCTTTAAAATCTCATAGTTGGATAAAATTTTTTTTTATTCATTAGTAATTTTTAAAGAATAAATAAATTAAACTTTATCATTTTGGAAATCTAAATTTTATTTTTATTAGTACTATTTTATTATAGAAAATATTAAATAGCTATTTTAAGCATCTAGGATTTATAAACATGCATAAATAAGAAAATAAATAATTTGGCTAAAATAAAAAAATTGTTAAATAATAATAATAAAGTAAAAAAAAAAGGTATCTGAACTAACCAATCAATAGCCTAATTAATGGTTTAGAAGCAATTCGGTAGCGATTCAATGGTCTAGTAGCGGTTTAACTGATGGTCCAGCGATTCGAGTAACAGTTCAATTGAATCGATCCCTAGTTTAAAGTGAAACAGGTTTTCAAATGGAAGCATGAGTCATTAAGTATGGTTAGCATGTGGATTTTCTTCCTTTTAAACGCAGTGTTTTGCTCTTTTTTTTAAATCTATAAAAGAACTTTTTAGTTTATTTTCTCCCTAAAAAAAAAACATTTAAACCCCTCTTAAACACTCTGCCAAAAAATCAAGAACTATCCAGAATTTGACCATTGTCCTTTGTGCCATCCGCCATTATCGATTGTTGAAAGATACCAAAAAAGACAAAAATCATTCATCTCGGCCTCTTCTACCTTGTCCTAAGCCTAGTTTATCAAAAGATGACCTCTAAAAGCCAAATCAATCTTTAAAGTTTTGGCCAAAGTTTTTTTTTTTATTTATTTTCATGCCTTTTTTTTTTCTTTTGACACTATGGTTCCCCATTCCAAAGAATGAGTTTTTTTTTTCCTGTTATAGGTATTTAGATCTTTTGAATAGATTAAAAAAAAATTTTTGGCAAAGGTTTTATATATATATATATATATGTGTGTGTGTGTGTGTGTATGTGTGTTCATAAAGGCACAATTTTGATAGCCAAGGTGGGAGATCAAATCCCACATTTTTTGGGTTTGCAGGGCTTTTCGAGGTGTCACTGGCACTCTTTCCATTATCAGACTTTGCATTGTATGGCGGTGGTTGTGACAATCCTTAGGCTTCACTTTTCATTAGGACTTTTAGAAAAAAGAGAGAGCTGTAAGTAGATGCAATGAAGCTACCCTGTGGATTACCAGTGTCATGCATAGTACTTACTGTCTATTAACTTGATTGATTTTTTTTTCAATTTTCTATGTTTTAAATTAAAAATAAAAAAAAAACTTAATTAATAATAATAATAATAATAATAATAAACCCATTTGGGGCCATACATTGGGTTTTGGGTTTTCGAGTCCAAATAAATTAAATTATGGATTTTTAAAGCCCAAACACACATGTAAATAGCATGACGCAATTAGACCTCAGATAAGTTCAACTGAATTTTTAAAACAGGCCCAAAAATTATCAGAATAAAATTAGATATCTAAAAAAGATAAAAAAATAAAAATAAAAAAAGAGTGAAAAAAAATTAGAAAGAAAAAAAATAAAGAAAGCTCAATGGGATACTATGTAGACATCCCAACTGAGTGGAGATCCATCGAATATAAATTGATTTGCCATTACTATCAACCAATTCCTTTTTGTGTAAAGTTTATCTAATTAACAAAAAAAGAAAGGAAAAAAGTAAATTAGCGTGTAGATCTATTCAAAGGCTGAGTTATTCGTCCAAGTCCAAAGACTTACTCAAGTTTTGAAAGAGTTTAAACAAAAAATTAAAGTCCATTAGATGGGTTTGGATATAATTTTTAGGTCCATTTAAATTTTGGGTTGCGTCTTAGACAAAAGAATTAAAACTTAAGTCTAACCCGAATAAAATATATAATTAAAATAGTATACTTATAAAAGTATATATATGTAAAATTTTATTTTAATATTTTATTTTTTAAAAATGAGGATTCTTTTATTTTTTTAATTTTATTTATACAAATTAGGCTTAATTAATGGGTTTTGAATTTATTTTTTTAATTTGGGCCGGTTTTGAAAAAATTTGAGATCCGAAATATTAGGTCAGGCATGGTCTAAATAAACAAATAAGTTATTATACCAAATATGGACCTAGCTTGAACTTGGCCTAGCATAACCCACATACACCTCTAATGAGCACTTATATTATTTCTTTTTTTTTTTTTCACAAAATCCATTTAAACAAAAAATAAAAAAATCTAAAAAAAGGTTTAAAAAAATAAAAAATGAAATAAACATAAGATGGCATGTTGAGATCTTAAATGAGGGTTAAACAAAAATTAAAATAAATCAAATTTATATAATGGATGGATTGATTAATGGATTACATTTAAAAATGCACAAATATAGTATTTTTATTAAATTAATATATTAAATATTAATTTTATTGATATATTATATATAAATATAAAATTAAATAAATAATTTAATATATATAGTGAAGATAAGATGGAACATCATATACCTGCAGTTGACTTGACCACAAATTTTCATTGAATAGTCTCGATTCCATTTCAAATAAAAAACACATATCTCAAATTTGAATGAATTGAAACTTATCAAATGCGAATTATTTTATTATCCATACCTTTATTAAACTTTTTTTATATAACTTAATTTGTCAATTGTGTTTGTGGTCAATAAAATAAGGTGCCGTGTGTACACATACATTGTGTTTTTTTTTATAAATATAATTAAAAAGAATTAAAGGAAAAAAAAAGTAAAACAAAAAAACTATAAACACCTAATTTTATTCAGATTATTTAAAATGGGCTTTGCTTTGTATCCATTCAGGCATCTCAATTGAGTTTGTTATTTGGGCTCGAGTGGGCTTGATTGTATAAGCCGAATTTGATCTAATTCAATTTAAGTTAATTAGGCCAAATGTCCAAAGTCCAAATATTGCTTTCAAAGATGAGATTCAAAGAAAATTTGAGTAGTGATTCTTAATAAATCATTAGGTGAGAAAATTTATCATAATATTACAACATTTTGAGAATTTTTTAATGACAAGACTTTGATTTATTTTCAAAATAAAAATGAAATAATAATTTTTATAGAAAAAAAAAAGAAAAGAGAAATTTTTATAAAGAAAATTAAATAAAAAAAACCCAAATTTGTGATATTGAAAAGGGATTTAATGAAATTAATTTTAAATATCAAAATTAATATATTTTTGACAATATTAAAAGATAACACATAATTAATTAGTACTATTTTTAAAACGTGTGCTATGGGATGCTAATTCTCTCCCATGCATAACCTTATTCTTAAATCCTAACTAGTTTAGTAGATTTAAAAATTATCTTTGAAAAAATTTTATTAAAAAAATAAGTTATAATAGGTGATTAATCATACCCAACTAAAAAAATTAGTAGCAATTTCTTATTTCTTTAAATTTATCTAGTGGCTTTCCAAAACCGTTATGATAATGACAAAAAAAAATTGAGTTGTCACGTGACATTAGCAATGACGAGGCTTCTTTCCAAAATTTATATTATAGATTTATATTTTTATTTTAATTTACTATTTTTCCTTTTTGACCCTTTTGTATTTAATATTTTTTGTTTATATTCTAATATTTTGCTGAGTCAATTTGGCACTATTAATTAAAAAAAAATGTTTCCTATATCATAAATTAAAAAAAAAAGAAAAAAATTCAAAGTTATATGCGACATTAACACATCCATTAATGTATTTTTTATAAAATATTTAATTACAAAAAAATATAAAATGTATTTTAATCGATAATATAAAATTGGCCGACTCTAACAAAAAATAAAATATTAAAAATATTAATTAAATATAAAAGAGAGAAAAAACAAAAGAAAAAGAAAAACTTAAAAAGTAAAGTAATGACAGAAAGCAAAAAAAAAAAAAGGGAAAAAATTGAGTTGGCACATAATATCAGTAATTATTATTTTTTAAAAAAACTTGTCTCATGGAAATTTTTTAAAAAATTTTAAAAAATGCATAAGATAAAAAAATCAAATTCGGATGTGAAGTTAGCATTTTCGTTAATATAAAATTTTTAAAAATTAAATCAAATTTAAAAATAAAAAATAATTAAAAAATATTTTTAGTAACAATATCAAATGGGTCCATCTTAAAAAAAATTCAAAATATTTATTAAATAAAAAGGAAAAATTATAAACAAAAAAGAATAAAAAGAAAAAAATAATTAAATTATTTGACATGTGACATACATTTGATATCAAATGAGGCAGTATAAAAAATAAAAATTTATTTATTATATATATAAATAATAATAACAAATTAAATTTTATATCTCATATATATTTATATAAAAATAAAAAAATTGTTTAAAATTGAAAAAAAAAACACGTAACATAACCTTAATATTAAGTAGGTCCAATAAAAAAATTAATTAAGTTTTTTTTTAAAAAAATTGTTTCTAATTTGTCCAAACAGAAAATTAAAAAATATGTGTTAAATATTTAAAATAAAAAAAAAAACACACAACAACCAAATGAAAAAAGTTGGAGAAAAAAAAAACAAATATAAAAACAGATCCCACAGGAAATACAATAAAAAAGTCAATCCCACGTGAAAAGAATTTATGAATTACTTTAAAAAATAAAAAATCTGTATAAGGACAAAACAAAAAGTGGGTCCCACTTGTTCAATTTATCTAACAATTTTTTTAATTTTAATGATTAAATAAATTTTGACAATTTTAAATATAAAAAATTATAATTTAATATTAAATATTAAAGGTAAGATAGTTAATTAGTAGTTAGGATTAAGGGTCAGATAATAAGTCAAATAATTAAGAAATGTAGCTAAGATTGGATATTATCTTAATTAAGTTAAAACCCGTAATCTTTATTTTTAAAATCCTGCCTTCCTGGTTATGAAAAAAAAGAAAAAAGACCAACAAAATTTGAACACGAAAACGTCCAGAAGTGTGAATGAGTGCAGGGGTGAGGCCCCTGAAGTGGAACCCTGAACCTCAAAATGAATACAGTCGATGTCCATCAAAATCAAATCTTGATCTTTTGGGCTGATCCCAAAATAGTATCTCCACGTGATAATGGTGCCAAGGTTGTGACGAACAACAGTACCCTGAAGAATGGTCATTTAATGCCCAGGACATTCTTGTTTCTCCCAACAGGCCGTATCACTCGTTTTCCTCTTTTTGCTGCTCTCTGACTACAGCTGCTAGCTACTGCATTTCTGCCCTTTCTCTTCTCTTCCTATTTTTCCTGCTCCTGAATCCTCCGTTGGTAACTTTTATTCGCTTTGAAAAAACCATTGAATTTTTTTAATCTACCTTACGCACAAACAAAACGTTGAGAACTAGTGGAAAGAAATTGCCTTGGATCAAGGACTAACATGTCTTCCTCTTCTTCATCTTCTCTCATTACCTTCGGTCAAGACGCCTCACCAACGCTGCAACAACGCCTCCAATTCCTCGTCCAAAGCGGACCTGGATGGTGGATATACTCCATTTTCTGGCAAGCTTCAAGGGATGCTCATGGCCACCTTGATTTATCATGGGGTGATGGCTATTTTCGGGGGACCAGGGACTTTACAGGCAAATCCAGCGATAAGCTAAGCCAATCCAAATTCGTGTCCAAGTTTGACAGAAAAAGGTCGGGCAAAGAGGTGCAAGCTCTTTTCAACGAAGAGATGGACATTGAGAGAATGGTGGATGGCGATGTTACTGACTACGAGTGGTATTACACCGTATCAATGACCCGCTCCTTCGTTATAGGAGACGGTATTCTAGGGAAGACTTTCGGTTCAGGCTCCTACACTTGGTTGAGTGGAGATCAGGAACTCCAATTGTACGAGTGTGAGCGAGTTAGAGAAGCTCGAATGCGAGGAATTCAGACATTAGTCTGTCTTTCGACTTCCTTCGGGGTAGTTGAACTGGGATCTTCAGAAATTATCAAAGAAGATTGGGGCCTGGTGCAACTCTCAAAATCAATTTTCGGTTCCGAAATTAACTGTCTGGGTTCAAAGCAACCTGGCCAGGAATCTCACATCCAAATTTCAACGCGAAGTGTTCCTTTTCTTAATTTCGGAATGGTTTCAGGTGAGCAAAAGCAGTGTGTTGTTGAAGAGAAGCAACAAGGCGAGCCCAAGAAAGAAACTACCGGTTTAGGCCGCTCATCATCAGACTCCGGTGCCGATTCTGATGGTAATTTTGCCTCTGCATACAAGGAGTTTAATGCCCGGTTGAAGAAGAGAGGAAGAAAGCCCGGGAGTGGAAAAGAAACCCCTTTAAACCACGTGGAAGCAGAGAGGCAGCGGCGTGAGAGACTGAATCATCGATTCTATGCACTTCGATCTGTGGTTCCTAACGTGTCCAAGATGGACAAAGCATCTTTGCTTTCAGATGCAGTTTCTTATATAAAGGAGCTCAGATCCACGATCAATGAACTGGAGGCCAAACTCCAAGTACAATCGCTAAAATCCAAGTTGAATGAGATCAGTGTTTTTGATAATCAAAGCATAACATCTACACTTGACAATACAACGCGATCCTCTAATTTTGGGCCAAAGACAATGGAAGTTGATGTCAAGATTGTAGGATCCGAAGCCATGATTCGGGTTCAATCTCCTGATGTAAATTATCCAGCTACAAGATTGATGGATGCACTTAGAGACCTAGAGCTTCATGTTCACCATGCCAGCATATCAAACGTGAACGAGCTGGTGCTTCAAGATGTTGTTGTCAGAGTTCCTACTGGATTTGTAAGCGAGGAGGTGCTGAGGACTGCTATCCTTCAGAGATGCAGATTGAACTAGCTAAGTTTCCCTGTGAGGTTATCAAGCAGTCCTTTGTTTTTCTTTCTTTGTTTGGACCATGGATTATCATGATTCCAGAAGCCACATATATGTAACATTACTACTTGTTCTCTTTTGCTTTTAAGTGAATGCATATTCTTCTTGGTTTATCCGAATTTTGCAGTATTTGATATATGTGTTTCTGTGCAATATATATGTGGGAGTCCCTAGTATGGTGAGAGATAAGCTTTATTAGGGTAATTGACATAAGCTAAAATATGCTTTCCTGCTTTATTAAACTTAATTTTCTTGGCTTAATAGCTATCTATATGCATATTTGAATATATATTTCCATCAACAAATTTAATTCAGGCACCATTTGGGATGCCATAAGATTTTGTTTTGTATGTCTACATTAATTAAAACATAAAATATCAGTACTTTTGTAGAGCACACTTAAAGACATACATAGCAGAATAGATCTATATATTGCTTGGCCAGTACTGCAAGCCCTTTAGGCATCCATCATACAATCCTTGATCACTGAAATTAGCCTTAATTAAGTTCATAGTGAAAGCTTATCTCTAAAACAAATATGAAACCTCATAAAAATAAGAACATCTATATAGGTTCTTTTAGAGATTGCAGCCGGAAGAAATGAGATAGAAAGAGAGAAGCAACCAGGGTTTGAGAGTATATAGGATACAAGAATTAATAGGCAAGGATCAAGTTTTGGAAAACTTATTACTAGGTATATAAAGTCTTTTGAGTGTTTGGTCCTATCTGAATTTTAATGAACATGTTAGGCAAAGCATTCTATTTTTCTTCAAACATCACTGGAAATACTAGCATAATTACTCAGTGAATTAATTTGGGTTAAAACTATACAGAAAGGAGAATAGCTAGCATGGAGCAAATATTCCTAAGCTATTGGAGATGCCAAATTGCATATACATATATATTAATTATCAAATGTGGCAAGGAAGGAATTTAAAAAAAAAAAAAAACATATTGAGAAATAGATTATATTATATGAAAGAAAAATGTTAAAGAGTTGGTTACAGCCACTTAAAAAGATAATATTTATAGAAAGAATTTTATAAATAATGCATTATTATTTGTTCTCAAAATTTATAATTGAAAACGTGTGTTAAATGAAAAATATTTCTTCAAATAGAATTTTAATTAATCTTAACAAGTACTTATACTTATAGGCATACATGTTAACCAAATTCAATATGAAGTAGGTTTATAACTTATGGTGATATTAATTACAATGTTTATATTCCAATTAGAGAATGATATTATTTTTGGTCAGAATTGGGGAGATGTAAAATACAGGTTATTTTCAAATAACCTTGAAGAAGTAACGACAATTTCTTCCCCATAAAATTGTTGTCCTTTGGGTTGATCAGGAAAGACCAAAAAGAAAAAAAAAAAAAAGGATTTTTGTATTCCTTAATGAGTATTTCTTTGTGCAGGCTTGTGCCTGGTTAATTTGTTCCTTGGCTGAGATTGTTGTTCGCAATTGCATTGCTCTGAGTTTTGGAATAAAATTCTTTTACTTATAGGAAATAATAATAATATTACATTATATATAAACTGCAATAGATATTATAATATTTTTAGCATGATGTATAGTTGTTTTAGGTACATCAGAGAAGTCTAAGAAGGGAATGAAGATTTAAATGTTGGACTTCTCTCTCTCCATGTCAGATCATTGTATTTTCCACTAGATTTTGTGGTTCAGTAGTGGTAAATGTTACAAACAATGACAGCAGACATGATAGATTATCAGTTAGAAAGAAACATCTCTTAGTGCTAGCATTTCAAAGTTTGTATTTTCATATATATATATATATATATATATTCAGCATAGAGATTTTAATTTCCACATGTAAAATTTTGTTTCCTATAACCATATGTTCCTTTACAACTTTGTAAACTTTCTATTCATCAAAGGGAAACTGTGTCCCAAAGTTGAAGATCTTGTCAACATATATAAATGTCCTCTCGAGGAAAGAGGATATTGTCTTTTGTCTTTTTTTTTTTTTTTTGGGGGGGGGGGGGGGGGAGAGGGGGGATAAGCTAAAATTTTTATTTATTAAGAAGCAGGCAAAAAACATCCTGCCAGAAGTACAAACTGCTATAAGAATATTTGGTTTTTGTCAAATATCTCATGATTTTTTTAGTTATTATTTGCCTCTTCGGAAGAAACATCTTGTCTCATAGATCAAACCGTGCATATGCAAGGATTGATAATCACAGCCTGAAAAATATTTCAGCAAGAATTCCCGGACTCACTACTAATTTCCATGATTCTTGTTGAATATTACTTTGATACATATTGATCTTTGATTATTAAAATTTAAAATTAACTATTTTATCAACAAATCACATTACCGTTGAAGAATCTTGTTGAATATTCTTATCCACCTGTTTATGAGATAATTTTGTCTGTGATTTTAGCCATCCTGCGGCAAGGTGGGCCTCTCTTTCAACTGAATTGCTTTATATAACAATTGGCCTCAAGTTTCAAGGTGGCTAGATGGCTGGGCCTTGATCTT
The DNA here is from genome assembly GCF_002303985.1 of Durio zibethinus. The sequence continues at coordinate 3,700,276 of NW_019167827.1, forward strand.
TTCAATTGGGGGTGCGTCTAAATTGAACATGTTCAATATATAGACAAGGCCCATTTTGAGGACTTCGTTTATTGTGAATTCTTTCATGCATTGCTAATCCAAATTGCCAAATCTATTAAAAGAAGAAGCAAATGATCAATTAAAATGAAAAGAGCTGCCTTTCTTATATTGTGCTACAAAATAGAGACTGGAAAGGAATAGCTCCTAATTTGTTGCAGTTAAAATCCTTTGGGGACAAATATAAACCCATTTAATTACTTCGGCTATATGATTCCCCTTTTCCCACCATAAACCATAATTTGGTATTCAACAACTAGAGGTGTACATGGGCTGTTCCGGTCAGGCCCAGCCCGTCAGATCCAAGCGGTCTAAAATTTTAAAATATTTAAAATTTCTTAAAATATCAATAACTTAATTTTTAAATATATATTTGCATTAAAATTAACTTTAAAATTTTTTATTAATAATTTAATATCTCGAGCTGAACCAAATACGGGTTCAAAATTCTTTATCCGAGATTCATTCGAATTCCACTAGGCCCGTGCGTCAGACAAATAACTGGGCCCATGGTCCATGGATATGTCATCAAGAAACCTGGATAATACTCATAACTATACTGACAAAGACTTGAATTAATCTCCAAACAAATTTTAAACAAATGCTTGGAAGCAATCAAAGAAAAACTAGCTAGGAATAATCTTATCAATCACTAATAGCGTGTTTGGTTCGCTGGAATAATCTTTCCATTCAGGTCATTTTTTGGGAGAGATAGCAATTCCTTAGTTGTTTTTTTTTTTTTTTTTTTTTTTTTTCACACTCAGAATACAAATTCCATAAAATCAGCTATTCCTTTAAACAAGGAATCACCGTTCGGAACTTCACCCTAAGAATGGTTATTCCGAGACTATCAGGATTACAGCCAATAATTTACAGCCAAGAATTAATCTCCAAACAAATTTTTAACAAATGCTTGGAAGCCATCAAAGAAAAACTAGCATGGAATAATCTTATAAATCACTAATAGTGTGTTTGGTTCGCTGGAATAATCTTTCCATTCAGGTAATTTTTTGGGAGAGATAGCAATTCCTTAGTTGTTTATTTTTTTTTTGACACTCAGAATACAAATTCCATAAAATCAGCTATTCCTTGAAAACAAGGAATCACCGTTCGGAACTTCACCCTAAGAATGGTTATTCCGAGACTATCAGGATTACAGCCAATAATTTATGAGCCATTTTGCCCTTATTTATTTTACTCAATTACAATCTTGTCCCAATCCAAAGAGAGAAAGTTTACCTGAACAGTTGCCAACACCATTTTTGACGTCGAAGATTCGGTTGGAAACAAGAAACGACAACACCCCCATGCCTTGGCTGCTTAGAAGTAAAATCGGTCTGCACAATTAGTTGAACAGAAACACAAAGGAAAAAAAAAAAAGGAACACAAAAAAACCTTAATGAACGGTAGTAGCTATGGTAGTGGACAGTGGTGGCTGAAGACAATTAGGAAATATGGAAGAAAGAAGAAAAAGGGTTGTTTTAATTGTTGAAGAAAAATTAGAAAAAGAAAGGAGGATGCTGAGAGGAACAAAAGTATGTATTTTAGGATGAAATCGACGTTGGTCAACGGCGGTGGACGGTGGTTGCCAATGTCAGCTAACGGTGGTTGTTGCTGGCTGTGAGATTTTTAGAGGGAGTCTGCTTGTCCTTAGAGAAAGGAAGAGGAATGTAGAAGAAATGGGAGGTAGAGAGACAAGTGAAGTGGTGGAGAGGAAAGAGAAAAGAAAAGGAAAAAAGAAAAACATTAGAATTTATTATTATCAATTAATTAATAATTTATATTTTATTTTTGTAAAGCAATTTATCTTTTCAACAATTAATTTTAGTTAATTAATTACGACTAATATTATTATTAACTAATTGTAAATAAGTATTACTTTAATTAATTAATTAATTAATAATAAGAGAGAGTAATGTTCATTAATAATTTCTTTTATTAATTAATTATGATTAATATTATTTTTATAATTACTTTAAAAAATAAAATAATTTTTTAAATTTATTCCAATAATATTTTTTAAACTAATCAAACTTATAAAAATTAATTCTTATATTTTTTATTTCAACAAATTAAATATTATAACAATTATTCTATTCTATTTTTTTTTCTCTTTTCTATTCACATAAAATATCTATTTCATTCCTCTCTATTTCATTCTGCCAACAAAACATGCCATAACAGGTGCAGGCAGTTAGCAATTGTTAAAGGTTGTTTTCTTGCACCAACTTGCATGTGCGCAAGCGACAAGGGCCAAGACGTGTGGACAAAACCCAGATTAAAATTTAAAATAGACATTCAAAAAATTTAAAATTTAAATTTTAATATCTGTAATTTTTTTAATTTTTATATTATAACTTTATTTATAAAATAAAAACAATTAAGATAAATTACTGTTTTTATTGGAAGTTGATTCGAGTTCAATAAAACTAAGCCTGTTTGTAACGTTGAGTCAATTTTTACCACTTTTTATATGTTGTTGATTCATTTGGATTGTTTGTGGGCTGGTAAAATCTTGCTTCACATTATAACTATTAACTAAAGTATGGCCCTTGTGGTACTGTTGCGTGTTGCCATAACATTACCACCTCTTACCGAGCATTGCTACTTTAACAGTGCAACACTTTTTTTTTCTTTTATTTTTTGGATTTTTTTATTGTTTTCTTTTTTACATTACCTTAATTACATAAAATTTCAATTTATCAATATTTTCTTTTCATTAACAATTTTTTATTTCCAACTTTGGATTTAAGATTAAATTGCATGTTTATTATCTTACAAATTTATCTATAGTCTTTTTTTTTTTGTTTTTGGGATAAAAAATTTGAGACAAAACTTAAATAAAATTTTTTGCGTAAAATTTGTGAAATTTTTTAATAAAAATGATTCAATTAAAATTTTAATAAAAAATAAAACCTACAAATTGATAGAGTTCAACAAGAAAATCAATAATATGTAAAAAAAATTAAAAAATACGATTTATGATTCAAATTTGATTAATACTTATTTAATGATAAACATTTTATCAAAATTTTTATTAAAATGACTATCTAAAAAATATAGCAAAATTTATTGAAATTTTTTCAAAATTTATATACTTGATATATGTATTAAGAACTTTCGATCGATCTTTTTTTATTTTAATTTTTATTTAATCGTTTTTAATAAAAAGATTTTACGAATTTCACATAAAAAATTCCATCTAAGTCTTTCACCAAATTTTGAATGTAACTCTTTGAAAAATAAATACATGCATTTATCCTTAAGTTAAATGCTTTAATATAACAATAACAACAACAATAAAAAATTAAGCCTTTTATCCCATAACATTGGGATTGGATGTATGAAAAGTAAAAAAAAAAAAAAAAATTATGTTAAGTTATAATTTTGAATCTTTTTACGTTACTCATTTTTATTGAAAATAACCTTGTCATCTATTTTTTAACCACCATATTATTTCTTTTTACTTGCATTTACGTTTTTTTTATGGTTTATTTGTAGAAGTTTTAATATCTTCCAAATTCAAAAATTCATTTCTCCTGACTGGTGCACAAAAAGACCTACCCACGTCTCATATATCTAAACCATTTCAAACTACCTTCTTTTATCTTTTTTTCAATTTGAACTACCTTTAATTTTTCTCAAATTTCTTCATTTTTTATTTTATCTCTTCTAATCTTACCATACATTTATCATATTAAAATTAAACACTTTAATATGATAAGTTTAGGTAATCATGCAAATAAGTATATTAATAACATACAATCATAAATATATTAAGTAATAATGCAATTAAATATAAAATAATCATACAAGTAAATGTAATAATTTTTATGCAAACATGCAATTAAATATATTATCATGCAAAATAAATCATGCAAACAAACTTACAATTAAATTAATCAATAATCATGCAAAAATAAATAATAAATAACCATGCAAATAAATATATTAATTATGAGAATATTAATCATGCAAGTAAATATAATAATTATGAAAATATTAATCATGCAAGTATTAATAAAAAATAATCATGCAAATATGCAATTTCATGCAAAACCAATTAGGTAAATATGCAATCGTAAATATTCCTATCAAAAATTTTTCTTTTTCTTTTGCAATTCTAATAATAAAAAAAAACAAATAGAACAAAAATAATTCAAAAATAAAAATAATTAAAATAAATTAAAATCAAAATAAAAAAAGAGAAAGAAAAACTTGCGTGCAGGTTAGATCTTTAATAGGTCTACGTGCAGATCTACTCGGCTTAGGATACGGGTTGGCTCTTCTCAAAACGACACCGTTTTACACTCATAGAAAAGGAAAAAAATTAGACTTTTCTCAGATTTGCCAGGCTTATTTTATCTTTAGATCTCAATTCTTTTAACCTCTCTCTAGCTTTAAATATAAAACTTAAGAATTTTCAAAAACCAGCCACTAATTCCATAATCTAATGCCAAAAAATTTAACCGATTGCTGATAAATTTAAATAAACCCAAAATTTTTAAAAATTGGCCAAGAACCCAGAAACTAGCCATGCCTTTCCCTCCAGTTATCGTAAACTTGCTAGAAAAATCAAAGTCCTATTGAAAAAATTCAAACTTAAATCCTAAAAACCTAAAAAATTTCTAAAAAGAACAATTCAATCCCAAAAATTTAAATCAAATTCTAGAAGACAAAAAATTTTAGAAATCCAAGATTAAACCTAGAATTAGAATGCAATTCCTAAACAATCAAATTAGAAATCTAGAAACCTAAGCATGAATCCAAAAAAAATGAAAACCTAAAAAATTTGATTCCCTACTTACTTCTATGTTCCTCTCTGTCATTTTATTATGATAGATTAGATCTTTATATAGGGATTTAATCCCTTTTGGCTTGGAAACTAGGAAATCCTATTGAATCTAGGAAAATTTCCTAAGATTTGACTTTTGTAATCTTTCCTTTTTCATTGAATTGGGAACCAAGTTTTCCTAAATTAATCCATCATTAAGTTTTACAAAATCAGAATCCAAAATTCTCTAGAAAACAAATCACACGTTTTGATTTTTGTCTTTTTTTTTTTTACTTTTCCTTTTTTTAACCCTTTTTCCAAAAAATTAAAAGTAAAAATAAAAATAAAATTGAAAATCAAAACTAAAATTAAAAATCAAAATCAAAATTTCACTTAAAATTAAGAATCAAAATTAAAAATAAAAGTACAATTAGGAATTAAGGTTCAAAAGTTTTTGCATTTAGGCTTTCAATTATTAGGCCCATATTTCATATGAAGTCCTAATTTCATGAATGAAGCCCATTTTTTTACCAAAAATTTTTTTGGACAAAATGGGATGTCTACAATTGCCTCTCTTTATGCATATTTTGTAAAACAAAAATTGTACAAAGACAAAAGACATCTATTTCGTTCAAGTCAAGAAAAGTAAAAAAAAGAGAATTGTAAAGGCTTATCATTGACAGAGGTTTAAAACTTTTGAAAAAAATAAAATACTCCCTTACAACTAAGGTTTTGAAACTTTTGAAAAATAAAATGCTCCCCTACAACTAGGGCTTTGAAACTTTTAAAAATAAAATGAGATCATTCTTACCTTCGAAAAAGCTCATCCCTAATATAGGCATTGAAACTTAAAAAACTCTTATCTTAAATTGAGTTTCTGCATCTCATTTGAATCATCATTGATCAATTTTCACTATCTCTTTCAAAACATTTTAGCATCAACTTTCTTTTCTACTTTCTAAATGTATGCAATGAATGCAGACAATGAATGAAAAGATTTTTCAAGATTCACTTCAATTTTATGATTTAATCCTTAATTATCTTGTTTTTTTTTTTTCAAACATACATGATGCATAAAATGAATGCAATGTTTTCAATGTGATGCATGTGAAAAAATGCAGTGCATGCCATGCAATTCATTTATTTTTTTAATTATGCTAAATCAAAGGATTCTTAAAACTTTTAATTTATCTTCTTACTTTTTTTAACTTTTCAATACTTGTGATTTTCAACACGAGCTATCATGCTCTACCAAATAATCTCATATATTTTATCATCCAAATTCAAAGATTTCTTATTAACGTAGGTTATCATGCATGATCCTTATAGATATCATGCACTATTAAGTAATCTCATCCATTTTATCATCCAAATACAAGTAGGGATCTTAAGAATTTTATTCTAAATTACTGGGGATTTACATTTTTTTAGGCCTTCTTATTACCTTTACTATGCTTTTCCCTTTTCTAAAGTAATATGGAGATATTTTATGCATTTTCTCATTTACTCATCATTATTACAATATCACAACAAATACAATGCATTCATGTATTTCCTCAATCAAAATGGAGATAAATAAGGTAATGTGAACATTCAAAAGGATATGTATTGAAAGACATGGATTTGGTAAACAAAATACAATAATCAATTAATAATTGAATGGGTATCAAACATCTAATGAACAAAAAAAATAATGGTTAATCAATAATTGAATGGGTGTTTAATATCTAAATAATGAATGTTCCAACAATCTTGAGCAAATAATCCAAAATTCTTTTCTCAAAGCCTATTCCATCAACGTTCTTAATTATGGTGAGCTTTATCAAACAACTTTACCCTTATGTGGTGAGACTTTTATGATGTTGTTTCATCCTTACATCTAAGCTGTCTTTTCAGGTTTTTAACTTAAATGCCCTTCATTTTGACTTAAACTATCTTTTTTAGGATTTCATCTTGAGTTTTTTTTTTTTTTTAAGTGAAATATTTCTTCATAACATCAAAATTATTTGGGTTTAACAATTCATCCCCATCCATTTCAGTTAGAATTAATGCCCCACTAAAAAAATCTTTCTTCACCATATATGGCCCCTCCCAATTTAATGTCCACTTTTCTTTATTATCAAGTTGGTTTGGGAGAAGCTTTTTTAAAATCAATTTTCCTTCTCAAAATTATCAAGGGTGAACTTTTTTGTTATGTACTTGCATCGTTCTTTTCTGATACAATTGACTATGGCACAAAAACATCGTTCTTTCTCTTCAATAAGGTTCAGTTGCTCATAATGATCCATGATCCATTTTGCTTCTTCTAATTTAACCTCCATTAAAACTCTTAAGAAAGAAATCTATACTTTAATTGGCAATACTGCCTCTATACCATAAACTAGTGATAATGGAGTAGCTCCAGTGGATGTTCGCATTAAGGTTCTATAAGCATGTAAAGCAAAAGGTAATTTGTTATACCAATCTTTATACTTATCAGTTATCTTTTTTAGGATTCTTTTGATGTTCTTATTAGCAATCTCTACTATCTTATTCATTTTTGGTCGATAAGGTACAAAATTATAATGCTTGATTTTGAATGGAACACACATTTTCTTCATCGTCTTGCTATTTAAATTCTTGGCATTGTTAGAGATAAACTTTTTTAGAAGCCCATATTGACATATTATTTTTTTTTCAAGAACTTGCACACTACTACCCTTGTGACACTTACATATGAGGCTACTTCCACCCATTTGGTAAAATAATTTATCATCATAAAAATAAATCTACACCCATTTGAAGCCTTTGAAGTAAAGTGTCTAATGACATCCATGCCCCACATTGAGAATGATCATGGTGGTGCCAAAACATGCAGATTTATTGGTTAAGCATTAATTTTATCTACATAGATATGACATTTATGGTATTTTTTTATATAATTAATGTAATCATTCTCTATCGATAACTAGTAATACCCTACCTTTGTTATTTGTTTGGCCATCATATGACCGTTAACATAAGTCCTATAGACTCTATCATGTATTTCTTCAAGTATTGTTTTTGCTTCAATAGCATTCACACATCTTAAGAGCACCTGGTCTTAACTTCTTTTATAAATTACTTCTCCATCAAGAAAGAATCTCATTACCATTCTTCAAATGATTTTTTTGTCATTTTTTGATGCATGCTCTGGATACTGTTGATATTTCAAATACTGTATGATGTCATGCTACCAAGGTTACCCATCAACTTTTTCTTCAATGCTAAAAAAATGTACTAGTAAGTTTTTACTTTCAACTTGATGGGTTGAATTTCAGAGTTCTCATTTACTTTCATCATAGCAGCCAAAATAGCCAAAGTATTAATAATTTAATTCTCTTCTCTAGGCAAGTGCTAAAATTGGATGTTCTCAAATTGCTTGACCAACTTAGAAATATATTTTTGGTAATGAACAAGCTTGGCATCTTTTGTTTTCTATTTTTTTTCGTAATCGATCAATTACTAAGGCTAAAGCTTATATACTTCTAGGACTTTAATTTTCTTCTTAATTACGACCTGTAGGCCCATTACACATGTTTCATATTCAGTTATATTATTAGTGCAACTAAAATTCAGTCTGATAGTGATTGGGTAATAATGGTCATTTGGAGATATTAAAATTACCTTAATCCCATGTCTAAAAGCATTTGAAACCCCATCAAAAAACATCTTCCATGGCTTTTTTGTGGGTACTTTTTCTTCAACAATCATCAAGTCATCATCATAGAAATCAAGTTTCATCGGTTCATAATCATCAGAAGCTTTGTCTGTTAAGAACTCTACTATTGCACTTTTTTTGGTAAATTTTTGAGTCACATAAACAATGTCATATTTTGAAAGCATAACTTGTCATCTAGCTAATTTTTCAGATAGTGAAGGCTTCTCAAAAATATACTTGACATGATCCAATTTTGTAATAAACCATGTTGTATGGTATAACATATACCATTTAAGTCTTTGAGTCATCCAAGCTAGTGCATAATACATTTTCTCCAAATATGAGTATCTTAACTCATAATCAGTGAATTTCTTACTTAAATAGTAAACTACTTATTCTTTCTTGCATGCTTATCACGTTGCCTTAATACAGTTCTCATCAAATTTACATTCACAGTTAGCTACAATATTAAGGGTTTTTTAAGGACTAATGGTACTAATACCGATAGGCTTGATAAGTATTCTTTAACTCTTTTGAAAACCATTTGACATTCATCATTCCATTCACTTGGATTATTTTTGTAGAGCAATTTAAAAATTAGATCACATTTTAAGGTAAGTTGAGAAATAAAACGAGTAATATAGTTTAATTTCTAAAAAAAAACATCTCATTTCCTTTTGTGTTAGAGGAAAAGATAGATTCTGAATAGCTTGTACTTTATTTGGATAGATTTTTATCCTTTTTTCACTAACTATAAATTCTAATAATTTCTCAAATCTTACGCCAAATGTACATTTGGCTAGGTTAAGCTTGAGTTGAAACTTTTATAATCTTTCAAATGGTTTTATGAGATTGGTAACATGATTCTCTCTTTTATGAGATTTGGTAATCATATCATCGGCATATACTTCAATGTCTTTATGAATCATATCATGGAATAGAGTTACTATTGCCCTATGAGATGTGGCTCTAGCATTTTTAAATCCAAAAAACATTACTTTGTAGTAGTAAGTTTTTCACATTGTTATAAATGTCATATTTTTTATATCTTCAAAGGCCATCTTAATTTGGTTGTAACCTAAAAAATTATCCATAAATGAGAACATAGAGTGCTTGAAAATGTTATCTACAAGTGTATCAAATATAGGGTAGTGAAAAGTTATCTTTGGGGCTTGCCCTATTTATATGTCGACAATCCATATACATTCTAACCTTACCTTTTTTTTTTTTGAGACTGGGACTATGTTAGCCACCCATTTAAGATATTTGGCTACTTTAAGAAAATCAGCATCATATTGCTTTTTGACCTCTTCCTTGATTTTTAGCAATATTTCAAGCTTCATGCATCTTAGTTTTTGTTGCATTGGCTTGCATTCAGACTTCAAGGGTAGCTTATGCTCTATTATATCAGTGCTAAGCCTTGACATATTTTCATAAGATTATGTGAACACATCCACATACTTATGAAGTAGATCTATTAATCTTTTTTTATCATTTGGTGATAGGATTATGCCAATTTTAACTTCTTTTTTATTTTTTGTTTCCTCAAATTAACCATTTCTAGAGCTTTTTGATGTGGTTCAATTGATTTCTTTTCTTGTTCCATTATTCTCATTAATTTAAGAGGTAAAATATAGTTATCTAAAGCTTCTTCATTATCAAGTTCATCAAGATGAATAAAATTTTAAAGTCAAATCTTGAATCATTATCATGACTGTATTCACATTCATTATTTGAAAACCTAAAAAATGGGTGCAATAGAAAGATGTGGTAAATGTTTGTGTAAAAAGATGAAAGAATTGAAAGAGAAAATGTAATGATAATGCATTATGTAAATCATTTTATTGAAATAATAATGAGTAAATTAGCCCATACATAAAAAATTTGCTTAGTGCTCAAGCTAAAGTAGTTAGGGTTTAACTCACTACACTACTTTTTCAGAGGTTCAAGGATAGCAGGTAGTTTTATCATTTTTTTAGTTTTCCACATCATTACCTGGTAGTACACAAATGGCTTCTCTTATTGATCTTGAATAGTTTCATCATTCACCATTACAATAAAGAGCTAAAAAAAGATCTTCCCTAGATTTCATGCCATATCCTTATCAGTAACTTGAGAGGACTTAGGATACATGCATCCTCCAAAATGAAAGGTATCATAAATGTAAGGAATGACTAACTTTTCATTTCCAGGTTCACATATCTGCAATCATTAAAAGACTTTCAATTCAAGACCAAAGCAAAGGGATTCAACTCAGACAAATTTGCATAACCTTGCCTAAATTACGTTGTATAGAATCTAAGCATAAGATTCAAACCTAGATTGGTTCTATTTGAGCAAAATTTAATCCCAGGATTCAAGTCTGAATTGGTTCTGTTTGAGCCCTGAATTAGTGCTAAAATTGGCTATAAATTGGATACAAAATCATAGAGAAACTCACGAGTTGATTTTTAGGGAAGAAATATTTTTGGATTTAGGGTTTCTAAAAGTGGAGTTTTGGGAAGAAATATTTTTGGATTTAAGATTTCTAGCGATTGGGTTTAGGTTTGAATTTTTGGTTTTTAGTATGGAGTTCTAAGATTAAGATTTCGAGTTTCTAGGTTTGGATTTGAATTATTGGGTTTAGAGTTGAATTTCTGAAAAATTTCTAAAAAATCTAGAAAATTCTAGAAAAATTAAGTTTTTAGGTTGAATATTTGAATTTTTTGGTTAAATTTTTTGACGAAATTTGAATTTTTGAACTAGATTTCGATGACTTTTTTCAGAAATTGACTACTTGCCTAGTTTTCAGTGGCTTATTCTTAGGTTTTCTGGAAAAAAGATAGAGAAAATTTTGGCTAGAAAGAAAAGCACTTTGGTAGATCTGATAGAAAATCGAATCTTTGCCCTTTTATAGTGTCCTAACACAACAACATTTTTGAGTGCTCAGGATCTGCATGAACTCGAATAGGATCCGCATGCCGCTTGTGGATCAACATGACTCGATCACAGTTTTATTTTATTTTTAATTTTTAATTTTACTTTAATTTTCTATTTTATTTTAAATGATTTTTAAATTACGTAATTTATTTTTTAAAATATTTTGTAAAATTTCTTTTTATTATTTTATATTTGGAAAACAGCCTAAAAAAATAACAAAAATAAAAATTCTCTTTTCAAATAAATTCATGAATCCTACCAAAATATTGAAAGATTTTTCATGGATTTAAATTTTATGGATTCTACCAAACTATTAGAGAATTTCATAAATCAATTTTTGTAAAAAAAAAAAAATTGTTAACAAAATATTTTGTATTTTATTCTACCACATTATTGGAGGATTGAATTTTAAGTTAAATCTTACTAAACTATTAGAAGATTTAATAAATTTTCTCAAAAATAAAATTTTATAAATATTTTACAATAAAATCTTATCAAACTATTGGGAGATCTGCATCAAAGTAAATCCTACCAAACTATTGGAGAACTTTACTAATTATTTTCTTAAGTAAAATACTTTAATAAATCCAATGACGAAATCCTTCAAGGTGGGACATTAGTCTCCATGAATACTATTGGTATGAGAGAATTATCTTAAATTACTACAAAAAATATTGGAGTAATTTTAAGGTTAATTTTCAATATGAAATATTTTGGTAAATTATAAACATGTTTAAGGCTTGGATAATTTGAAATCAAACTATACTATTTTTTGGATAAGCGCTTGAGGGTGCTATAACTATCCTCACTCATAACTGTACTCTCGAACCTAAAATCTGATTTCATTTATTAGAATATACTATTTAAATATACCTAAGTCAATCTTGAAATTTATTTTTAAATAGAAAATATTCGATTAAGTGGCCAATCACACCTAAACAAAAAAGATTGATAATAATTCCTTTAATCTATGTCTAGTAATAGGTCTACGAATATATATGTTATGATAGTATCAATAGAGGTTATTTTATCCCTTGTAGATTCTTTCCCAATCCTTTCACAGAATGCCAACCTTTTTCAATCACTTATTTGATCATCATGCTAGTGCTTGTAGACAGTTAAGGGGTATAAAGTCTAGATCATTCCCTTACATATATTGCATTGATTAGTTCAAAGGATCTGAATGAGCACTCTAATGTTTTATCATCTGTTTCTATATATAGGGTCGATATAGAATGTGTTATAAGCAAATATTCTTTCTCAGAAATATAAACCAAATATCCATCAACAATAAATTTGACTTTTTAGCCAGAAAAAAAAAGAATAACACCTACCACATGAATCTATGGTCTTCTTAATAGGCAGCAATAAGCTAGAGAGATATCCATCACTGGAAATTTGATATTAAAGGTACAAGAACCAATTAATAATGATATCTCTATGTCTCCTAACACATCTATTTGTAAACCATCAAAAACCCTTACTATCATGTAGCTAGCTTTTATATAGGATATATTGATTGAGAGCTTAGCCAAAGTACTAATAGGAATTACATTTATCAAATAGCATTATCAATCAAAATTTTGGCAACAGTATGACTCTTACATTTTATAGTGATGTGAAAGGCCTTTCTGCTTTCTCATCCTTCAGGGGGTATTTCATCATCATTGAAGGCTATGTAATTTGAGGTCACTAGATTTCTAGTAATGTTGCCAATTTTTTCCACAAATATGTTGTGAGAGATATAAGCTTTGTTTAGCACTTTCAATAGAGCATTCCTATGGGATTATAAGGAAAAAACAGTGAAAAAAAATGAAATTTTTATAAATATCTTGTTTAAATATTCTACCATGCTATATTTACTATGTTAGATTAATTTTAGGAATTTGTGTGCCTCTTTCTTTGTGGCTAATTTTTGGTATCCCTTATCAGGAATTTTAACAAGGTTATTTTAGTCACCTTTTTTGCCCGTTTTGGCTTTTTCTTTTCTAGCCTTATCCATCATTTCATGTGAATAACATCATCCACTTTTAGTCATACCTCCTACTTCAGTTATATTTACAGAGTTAATTGCAGCTTGATTATTATCCAATCCTTAAGTCACTACATCATAATTGTATTTTCATGACATTGCTTTGTTTTTTTGATATGGGAAAAGACTTGGGACCTTGATTGTCAAAATTAATTTTAGAGTAAGTTTCTTTTGATTCTGAATTGGCTTACAGTAGATTGTGAAAGGTTGGACTTAAGCTTTGTAAGATCTTTTTTCCTTTACTACATTCACTATATCTTCTTTAACTTCCTTATAAAACTCTATTTGAGAGGCATTCATTATCCTTTGTAGCTCTTGGTGAAAAGTATCATAATGCTGGATAGAATGCCCTAAAGCCCATTTATGATATTTGTAAGACTGGTTTAAATCTATCTTATCACAACAGTCTTTATGACTTAAGGGTACTGGATAAATCATGTTTGCCTTAACCAATGTTTCAAAAACTTGTTCCAATAAAGTTTTGACACCATCGATAATTCCCTTAATGTGACATGTTTTATCATCATTTACAGCATTAGTTGTTCCAACATGATTTGGTAGAGGATTTCTATTGATGTTTGATTCTCTAGAGGTATGAATTTTAACATACCCTGCTCAATGAGATATTGTACCATGTATTTCAAAGCAAGATAATTTTCAATTGAATGACTTATATTTTCAGCATGATAGTTGTATATAACAGTAGCATCATAGGGAAAGGTATTATAAGATGACCTTTTACTAACTGAAGGAATAGTTCAATATTGGTCATAAGGATAAGATCAATCTAGGTCTTTTATAAGATAGCTCGAGTTCTTTTTGAATAGCTGGCTTGTGCATTTGGCTGGACAGTGAAAAAAGGGGCAAGGCTACGTACGAGGGTTATGGGTTGAAAAGTAGGTGGTGGGAAATGGTAAGGATAGGTATTTGGTGAAATGTTGAAAGTGGAATGATAAGAGTTTTGGGACATAGGGTATAAAGGATATTGATGGTACCCTTTGAATTGTGGTCCTTTACAAAGTATAGCTTGAGCATCGATTCCCTTATTTTTGGGTATAACTTTTTTCTTTACACTAGACATTTCACCCATTTTAACTTCCCATTCTTGATAGCATTTTCAATAATTTCCTTGGAGATTACTGTATAGGTAAAATTTTTGATGGCATTGTCAATCATTTTTTCATAATAAGGAGCTTTGAGAGTATTGACAAATAAAACTATAGTTTCTTTTTTGATCAATAAAGGTTGAACTTGGAGAGCCATATCTCTTCACCATTGAGCATATTCTTTGAAACTCTAACTTGCATTTTTTTCCATGTTTTGGAGAGAGATACGATCTGGTGTCTTGTTTAAAATATGCTTATATTGTGTAATGAAAGTTCTTGTAAGTTCTTTTCATCTACGAACATGAAATCTATCCAATTGCACATATAACCTAAATACTAAACCAGTAAAATTATCTTAAAAAACATAGATGAGCAACTTCTCATTATAACCATATACAATCATTTTATAACAGTACATCTTAACAAGTGTAATATGACATTTGGTCCCATCATATTTCTTGAACTTAAGCACTTTAAACTTTGGTGGAATCACTGCATCAAGGACTAGGTAGAGTCCAATTACATTTATTGACCTATAAAAATTTGTCCCGTCGATAACTTTAGGTCTTTCTTTAATAATATCTATCTTTTGGGTCTCAAAGTTTTCTTTAATTTCAACATGGCCAATCTTTAACTTTTCTTGCTTTTTAGGATCATCAAAATTTGGAACTTGTGTAGGATCAGGTGTTTTGATGTCAAAAATAGGGGTAAGAGGAGTACGAACAATAGTTATTGGCAAGTCAGTTTGCACATAAAGATAATTTGCATTGAAAGACATTTGGTGCTGGACCCCTTGAAATGCATGTGCTGAACATGGGTCAAAACCATGAGGATATAATGGATCAATCTCATTTTGTATCACCACATTTTTTCTCACTTTCTTTCCCTTGCTTATGTTTTTCAACAATTCGGTAATAGTTTCCAAATGCCTTTTTAGTTTTTATTGTGACTTTTCTAGCTTTTAAAGGCAAAAAGTGTTTTCTTCTTCCATGATCCTTGCTTGATATCTAGTATTGTAATGCCTCAAATTATTTAAAAATTGAGCTATCCTTGAACCTTGATTTACCTTAATTTTTAAAAAAAATTAGGATGACTCATTATTATGTGCTTTATACAAATGCATGGATGTATGAATACAATATGAAGGATTCATCACATAACAATTGTTAACAAAGAAAATCTTTATTAAATTAAAAGTTATTTCTAATCAAATCCAATATTACATCCATAAAAGGTCTAAATTTATTGTGAAAAAAAATCCTTAATTTATTGATATTGGCCTTGCACTTCATTAAGGAAAACTAGCAACTTTTGGCCATGTATTCCCACTGATGGTACCTTTATTTTTCGCTATTCAACTTTTTCTACCATATCCTTGGCTTTATAGGTAGCCATAATGATTTGATCAAGCAATTTCTCCAATTGGTTATTCTTTTTCACATATGCTTCTTTGGTTTGTTCACATTTTTCATTCATAGCACTCATTTGTGTTCCAATTTCGACCACTACCCTATTGTGCATTTGTATATGCTTTTGTGTTTTTGTGAGTACTTTATTTTTTTCTTGCATCATTGCTTGCAATTATCCATTTTCTTTTAAAAGTCGGGCTAACTCATGATTAGTGGATGACTGTATAATGCTGAGATTAGAAAAAAAATTGTTCCTTTCATCTCTTTCTTGTCTGAGTGCTTGAACCTTTTATCCATTATTCCCTTTAATTCCCTTTTTGAGTCTTTTGTTTTTAAGCTCTAATTCATCTTTTTCAACTTGGAGCTTTCTTTTAACGATTTTCACTACCAATAAGAGATTAAGAGGTAAAGATTTCATTGGGCCATTTGAAGTTATTTTTTTAAGAATTTTAATATTTTTACCTCACCTAATGTGCCACACAAAGTACTCAAAGGTAACCTCATTTGAGCGTCTCCTTATATCTTTCCTTTGAGGTAAATTTCAAGCTTGTGAGGTTTTGACTATCTTTATGAAGGCATTAATTTCAACATATGAGAACTCCATTTTACTAAGTCCAGAAGTGGTTGGGATAAATTATTCATAGCCATATTGTATTTATACCATGATGGGAGAATGACTCACTTCAACCCAAAAACCTAAGAAAGGAACCCAAAGTTTATCTTCACAACCACATAACACTGGTTCATAAGGCATCCAAAGAGTTCTTGATATCATATCTTGGCTAGTGAGCTTGCGTAGAAATAAGATCCATGCTTCTTTGGATTTTTGTATAAGTCATTCATTTTCATAGAATTCATTGATAGGAGTGCTTGTAGTGAAATATGGCTTGTGAAATTTACCATCATTATTTTTTATGTGACTTTTCATCTAAATAGTTAACAATTGAACACATCCAGTAAAACAACCCTCTCCATTTCATTGACAATGATTTAAAAATCTAGTAGTCTTAGCTTAAATTACAAAAATATGATTGATTTGGTAACCAAGTTAATCAAATAAATGCACCACTGTAACATCAATATAACCAATTACTTTTGAAAATTCCATTATCCCATATAAAGCCAGTGCCATCAAATCCATTCCTTTTTTAGTGCCAAAATATTTGTATATAAAGTCATGGACAATGGACCAGGGAATTCTCACACTTTCACATTTTCTTTTTATCCATTTATCAATAGTTCGAACAATTACGGCCATCATTCGAACAAGTTTTTTTCGGTAACCAATCTTTTTATTTTTTTAATATACCTTATCAAGATTAGAAAAATCCAAGTGAAAGAGAGTTGAACATTTTTTAATAATCGGCACCATGTCAACCTCATTCAACACAAAGTAGTGATATGAAGGGTCATAAAATTGAACCATGGCCCTAACAAGCTGATCATATATAGAGATAGAAAGAAGTAAAGCAAGATTCCTAAACTTCTTTTGGAAAGTTTCTTTGTTAGTGACACTCTATTGGTTCTAAATACTAACCAAATTGCTAAGATTATTTTGTTTGAGATTGAAATGGATTTTGGTAGGTAGATTAGATACATAATTAATTGGCAAACAATCACTTTGTCTAAGCTGAGCTTCCTCAAATTTCATTTTCAGGCACATAGGAAACTTTGCTAAGCTTTTCATGAATGTAATTAAGATTTTTTTTGTTAACATTGTTTTGTGGCAATCACTCATTATGTAAATCCAATAATGCATGCATGCAAAATAAAGTAGAGAAAAAAATGTTAGTTAACATAATATAATATATACAAGAAATAATATAAAATACACAAGGAACAATATAAAAGGTTAGTATGCAAAAATATATACAAGGAATAATAAATTTACAAGAATAATAATTGTCTTATCATGTGTCCTATTTAGTTTTTTTTTTCTAATAAAAGAGAGGATAAGGCGTTAACCTAGGTTTAGATCCTTAGGATTCATGTATATGCTGGGTTCAAAAGCTTGAGAATCTAAAGGCTCCCAAATTATTCATTACATCATTATCTATTATAAACTAGTTGAAACCCCCAATCCTCACTTACCATTATAGGCTCAAATGGAAAGAGTTCAATTTGAGTGAGAGTTTTCGCTAGCTCACACAAAGGTTATCACTTTACGAGAGTGTAGGTACTTGTTTCCTTTTAATAAAGGATCAAACCCACGTATAAAGCTTATGCATGAATGCAAGCGTGGTATGTGTAAAGGGACATGCTGAGTAATTAAATAGATAGGTGTAAATAAAAAATAATATTTGCAAAACAAATAAATAAGAAATCACAAACGAATAGGTTAGTACACATGAAATCATAAATAATTACATAAAAAAAATTATCAAAGTAAGGCTTAAGATAACACATAACTAACTAATGGCTTGACTATTTAATGTCCCTAGTGGAGTCACCAAACAGTTATAATGTTTATGTTGGTAAAACCTACCTATTAGACACAAACTATGGAGTCGCCACCAATCCTTTTTAGCTTATTGTGATTAGTCACCTATGTTAATCTGTCCTTTCTAAAGTTGTCTTAAGTGTAAACTAAAGGTCCCTAAAAAGAATAAGTTTTAGTCTAAATCATCAGAACCAAAGTTCAGTAGTCAATTACATACAGAAAAGTTGTTAATACCCTTTTATTTTCAAAATTGGTTCCATATTAATTATGTGTTATTTTACTTAAGCCTTAAACAAAGATGATTTTTATTATGCAAATCAAAATCATAACATGGTGATACAAAAATTTTATTGAAATATCAAGCAATCATGGAATAAATATTAAAAATCATACCATACAAAAATTATCATACCAATATATTATAAATCATACCAAATATCATGCCTGGATCATACTAAAATATTCATGTAAGAATGTCCTGCAAATATATTAATTATCATACAATAATAATAATAATAATCATGTAGATATATAACATCATGCAAATATATTATCATTCAATAATTAAAAATATCATGCAAATATATTAATAATCATTCATGCAAATAAATATATTAATAACATGCAATCATAAATATATTAGGTAATCATACAAATAAATATAAAATAATCATACAAGTAAATATAATAATTTTCATGCAAACATGCAATTAAATATATTATCATGCAAATAATAATATAAATCATGCAAACAAACTTGCAATTAAATTGATCAATAATCATGCAATTATAAATAATAAAAAACCCTTGCAAATAAATATATTAATTATGAGATTATTAATCATGCAAGTATTAATAAAAAATAATCATGCAAATATGCAATTTCACGCAAAACTAATCAAGCAAATATGCAATCATAAATATTCTCATCAAAAATTTTTTCTTTTTCTTTAAATCCTAATAAAAAATAAAAAATTAAAACAAATTGAACAAAAAATAATCCAAAAATAAAAACAAAAGTTAAACTAAATTAAAATCAAAATAAAAAAAGAAAAAAAAAAGGAAAAACCTATGTGCAAGTCGAATCTTTAATGGGTTTACACACAGATCCACTCTAGTTAGGATGCGGGTTGGCTTTTCTTAAAATGGCACCATTTTACACTCATATAAAAGGTAAAAAAATCAAACTTTTCTTAGATTTGCTTGGCTTATTCTTTCTCTATATCCTAGTTCCTTTAACCCCTATCTAGCTCAAAATGCAGAACTTAAGAATTTCTAGAAACCAACCACTAATTCCAAAATCTGGCATTAAAAAATTCAATCGATCGTCGATAAATTTAAACAAATCCAAATTTTTTCAAAAATTGACCAAGAACCCAAAAATCGGTTGTTCCTTTTCCTTACAATTGCCATAAACTCATCAAAAAAATCAAAGTTTCATTGAAAAATTCAAACATAAATCCAAAAAACCCAGAAAGAACAATCCAATCCCAAAAATTTAAATTAAATTCCAAAAGACCAAAAATTTTAAAAATCCAAGATTAAACCTAAAATCATATTGTAATTTTCAAACAATCAAATTAGAAATCCAAAATCCTAAGCACGAATCCCAAAAAAAATAAAAACCCAAAAATTTTGATTCTTTTTTTGTTTATGTTTTCCTCCCTTCGTCCTTTATTTTGACAAATTAGGTCTTTATATAAGGATTTAATCCCTTTTGGTTTAGAAACCAAGAAATCCTATCGACTCTAGGAAAATTTCCTAAGATTTGACTTTGTAATCTTTCCTTTTTCATTGAATTGGGAACCAAGTTTTCCTCGATTAATCCATCATTAAGTTTTACAAAATCAGAATCCAAAATTCTCTAGAAAACAAATCACACTTTTTGATTTTCTGTCTTTTTTTTTTACTTTTCTCTTTTTTTTTTACCTTTTTTCTAGAAAATTAAAAGTAAAAACAAAATCAAAATTTAAAATCAAAACTAAAATTAAAAATCAAAATCAAAATTCCATTTAAAATTAAGAGTCAAAATTAAAAATAAAAGTACAATTAGTAATCAAGGTTCAAGAATTTTTGTGTTTTGCTTTCAATTGTTAGGCCCATAATTTTATATTAATTTCCAATTTCATGAATGAAGCTCATTTTATTGTCGAAAATTTTTTTGGACAAAATGAGATGTTTATATATCTGTCCTATGATGTATATAGAACAATAATAACTATCTATAAAATTCCTTAAAAGAATAAAATAGAGGAAAAATATTTTTTATATATATGGTGAATTGAAAATTTGATATGGAGTTATATCGACATCACGTAGATAAGAAGATAATAATATATGACAAAACATTCATTTACCAAATAACTAATTTTTTAATTAAATAATACTAAATTTAAAAACAAATTAAATTATTGATTTTTTACTATAAATATGTAAAAAAATAAATAATTAAAAACAAAAATATTCTCTTTAAATGTAAAATCATACCTATCTCTTCTATTTTCTTCAATTTTTAAATACCTTATTATTAGATTCTTTTTAAGTTAAAAAAAAAAACCATATAAATTTAAGCCTATTAATAATATGTGTTATGTCATTTTTCTTTTAAGATTTATTATTTTTTTTTACGCAGACATAGTCAACGCTTTTAACAAGGTTTTTCACAAACGTCACAAATTGTATAGTAATATTTATAAACGACGTTGAAAATGAAAAAAAAAAAAAAAAAGCTGTCCCTATAGTATTTAATTGATCATTCAATATTTGCGTTTTTCTAAAAGACTATATTATATTTACATTCAATTCTTTTTATTTATTTTTTGATTCATATCTAATATCTCTTATTTTGTCATATTTATTTTTAACATTTTGATAAAGATAATTAGATATGGATAAAAAAGTAACAAAAAATTGAATATAAATATAATAATAATAATTTTTTGCACTCAGCCCTTGTAACATAAGCTGTTCTTCGCTCCCTCTTCATATTTGCTTCTTTGGGTCGAATAGACAGCTTGCGGCTAATACTTGTTATTTCTAACAAAGGAAGTGAATTTTTCGATAAAATATTGAAGGTTTAGTTTCAATAATTAAATTTAAATTTAGAATAATTTTATATATAAAAATTAAAAGAAAATGAATTTAATTTTAAATTTTATTAACAAATCATTAATGTGAAGATAAAAAATTACTCATAATAAACAACTTAAAATAATATCCTCTCTTGTAAAAAATGTCGAGTGAAGAAGAAAATAATTAACAAATATATTAGAAGATATCATAGAAATCCACACTTGATATATCCCTCTATATCATAAATATATATTTGCATTTCTTTCTCAGATTTTAATATTATTTAAAACCCAACGGAAAGATTATAGGAAAGGTAAGACATTCTAGTACTGCCATATCTTTTCATGTTTTCACTAATTAATCCTGAAACAAGACATGACTCAGACGGTTGCTTTGCTCTATTTTGATAAAAAAAGAGTTTTGATTTTTCAAACTTTGATTTTATATGAACTGTTATAAATTCTTGAGTTTATTTAAACTTATTTACAAACTTTTAATTGATAATAAAGAGATAAAATTATTTTAAATACTTGACTAGATAAAGTTGATTTTTTAATAAAAATTTAACAGAGGTTAAACTGAACTATTTCTCTGACCTAAACCCATGAAGCAATGACGGACCGCTTAAAGAGTAAGAAGGGACCTTGGCCCTCTCTAAAATTTTAAAAATTATCTTAGTATATATACAATATTTATATTAAACAAATTTAAATTGCTTCTTGAAAGCCTTAAACTAAAATTATATAATTTTCTTTATTTTTTATTTATAGTCTTGTAATCTAATTTTTTTGCATTGCAAAAAGGATTAAAATTATATTATTTATTCATTTATTATACTCATAAATCATTACTTAAAAATTCTTAAAATCAATAGGTTTATCATAAGTTTAAATTCCAATAATGTAAATTTAATAACAATTAAATTGATTCTTCAATTTTCTTAATAAAACTTCAAATCTCCAATCAATTATCGAGCATATAAAATTTTTTATTTTTTTCATATATTCTTCTCATTTAGTTCTACTTTAGATCTATTTCTCTTGTTATCACTGGACATCAATTTGTAAACTGTTAAAGAGCACATTAACTTTTAATTTCAAAGTTTCAATTTTATTTTTATTGAAAGAGAAATTCCTTTTTTATGAAAAATATATTATTTACATTTGATTTATTTATAAAAAGTTGTCATTTATAATTTTAAATAAAATTATTTATTTGATGTTCTTATTTTTATATATTTATTTATTAATCGATAACATTTATAATTTTTGTGAAATTTTTTTAGTATACTTGCATATATTTATATATATTAATAAATAAAATAAGATAATCTTATAAAAATAAAATATAATATAAGTTAGTCACCTCAAAATTAAATATAAAAATCTGTCACTGCCACGAAAATAAGAGAAGAGATGCGGAAGGAAGTGGACTGCTGAAACTAATAAGATTGTGTTTGATAAAAGAAAAAGAAAAGAAAACGGATAAAAGATACTTTCTTTTCTTTAGTTGGAGAAACAAATTAAATTTGAGTATCTTCTCTTCAAATCCATCCAGATACGGGAAGAAAACATTCGTTCATATTAAATTAAAAATCTTATCTATAATTTTATCCATAATTTTTTTTCTCTATATTTTCTAACATACCAAATACAATAAAAAATAACTTTTTTTCTTCTCTTTTGTTTTTTGTTTCCTCACTTATTTTCTTCTCTTCATTTTTTTCTTTTCCTCAACTAATTTCTTTCTCTATAGTGTAAATTGATTTGCCTCATGAAGAGAAGAGTTACTCAGAATTTCCTGGGACCGCACATGTGCTTTGTGCTGTTCCAATAAATTGCTGTACTCATTTTTATTCATTTACTCGATTTGTTTGTTTTAGTAATTTTAGAAAATCTTTAAATTCGATTCATGGCTAGTCAACAAAACTGCAGTTTTGTACTTAAACTTTCTATCAGCAAAAGGTTTCTTGCATTGAGGAGGAAAAAAAACTCCTAAACTGATAACATCTCTATCCTTTATGGAAAAAATTATATAAACTGAATTAATGACGCAGTTTAAAGAAATAACATATGCCACTGATCTATTGCCTCATTTGTTCAACCACATGGGTTGGCATTGGACATTAATTTGTTTTTGGGCGAAAAAGAAAAAGATTTAGTCCTAAAACATAAACAGGAGTAAGAAATAAAGAAATTGAGGAAAAAAAAGATTATAGAATAAAATTTGGAGCATTCTTTTTTTTTCTTAAATGGAAAGTGAATGAGTATAAAGTTTTGATGATGCTTTCATCACCATTAAAAAATTAGTCTTGTGAAAGATAATAATTCTATTGAAATAGATGTTTTTCTTACTTCAAAGCTTTCTAAACATATCTTCTTATTTTATTACGAAGGATTGAAGAAATCATGCTTACAAGAGTTGATGATTTTTAAGGATGGCAACCATTAGGTTTTTATTTTTTAGAGAAAAAAAATTGAAAAGGGAATAGAAAGACCTTATCAAGAAATCATGAGTTTTTCGTTTATTCATTTATGAAAACTTTACAGTGGTTTTTTCTGCTGGCAAAAGAAAAAATATTGAAAAGAGATTATGCTAGTTAGAGTCTTACAGATTTACAAAGAAGAAAGATGGGAAAGATGGAGAAGAAAATGACTTGGAATTATCTTGTTGACTTAGAATTTAATTGTATAGCTTAACCTGATTTTGGGAATAAAGTCTTAAAAGTAATCCAGTGAGAGAAAAAACTATTTAATTGGCAGATGTTTACCTTGACACTTGTTTTTCTTATAAAACTTCATACGGTAATAATTAATTAAGCATTTGACGACCCCAACAAGGCAGGCAGCGATCTCACATGGCCTAAAATATTGACTTAAAATTCACAGGTCTTAAGGAATTAAAATAGAAAAACCATGTCATCTTGTACCCACTTGATTGGATAACATGATGATTTCACGGCTATTTTTTTTTAAAGTTCTTTAATTACTTGTTGATCTCTTCCAAATCTCCTCAAGTTCCCTGGCAAAGGCCTTTTGCCTACCAACAACAATTGTAATGTGATCTTTGTTTTCGACAACCTTAACTCGGGCACGAGGGATTCTTCTTTGAACATTATAGCTACATTCCAGTGGGATTACTTCGTCGTCTTTGCCGTGGAATATGGTCACATCGCACTTCAGCCGGTAGCGGACGGTGTCCAAATAGAGATCGAGTTTGCTGGCGGTGCCACAAATAATGTTGTGAAGAGTATGCCAGG
Source organism: Durio zibethinus (assembly GCF_002303985.1). The sequence goes on from NW_019167827.1 coordinate 3,725,023, forward strand.
CGGCGTTATGGGTGTGGCAGAAGAAACCTTCAATCAAGTAAGTCCTGATCCTGGAAAAACAGTACTAGTTAATATAAAAAATGCATTAAAATTCAAGGGATATGGAGTTAGATGGAACTCAGTATCAAGAAGCATATCATAAATTAATTCGATGTCCTGAGAGGAAAGCAGGACGTAATAAATGAAATAACCAAATTTATTTCTTATACTACACATCTGTCCCTATTGGTTGGGATTTCATTCTGAACTACATTTGACTTGTGTTCACCAGGCAATTGACATAAGATACCCTTGTTTAATTTTTTCCACTGGCTTCATATTTTTTTTCCCTTGGTCTTTTAAAATTGATCTGTTGCTTATTAAAATTTTCGCCCTCTTGCCTTTTAAGACTGACTCGAAAAGATTTGCATGCAGGGGCCAGAAGTAAAGTACATGGCTGAAATAGACAAATCTCTTCCACCTCAACCTCTTTGGACGGTGAGATATATATACACCGTTCATTCTGCATTCATTAGTTAGTACTCCATGTGTTGGGATAAATGTGGCTTGGTGGATCAAAAATTATGATTGATCTTCATGTTCTGGTTGAAGCAAGAGCATCAATCTGAATGATTTAATGGTTTATGCCCAAAATTCTATGAACGATTAAACTTGGTTTTTTTAGGCAAACAACCTACACAAGCTGACTCAACAAGAAAATTATTCTCCAAAAACGTGCCAAAATTAGATTGATGGATAGTTTGGTAAATATTTTGCAAACAACAACAAAGCCCAAAAGGAACTGATTGTGAAACTAGGACAGTAAAAAACGATAAATAGCATGATTTACAGTACTATATGAGATTATAGTTAAGGTTGTTTGGGTGGACATGACTTGAGAAGGTGTTAGGAATTAGGATTGACGAAATTATTACCTATTTCTGGTGGTAAGTTTGATGAGAAATTCCCACAGCCGGTGGTTCTTGGATACGAACAGGCAAACCGTTCGGGTGATGTGCTCGTACCAAAAAGCAATAGATGCACCAAAAGCCATCACCGGCCACACTCGTCGGGGCGCTACTCTTCTCACAACATGTTGTGTTGCTGGTTCACCTTTTGGCACTGGATAATATGGCTGCCATGTTCACTTATATATTTCTTGTTAGATGATACTTGATAGTACTATTAATTAACGGCTGCAATGGTAAAAATTCTTGTCTGAAAAAAGGAATTTACGGGTGCAAGTAGGGTGAGGGACTTGACAGATTCCGGGTGTTTTACAGCTATAGAAAGGGCTAAGATGCAGCCTAAGGAATGAGCCACAATGTGGAAAGATTTAACTCTGTATGCTTCGAGCACGGACTTTTCAATCGTGTCCACATGATCCCTCAAGGTGTAAAGTGAGTCGTTTGGCTTAGGACTTCTCCCAAAACCCAGTAGATCAACTGCCAACAAGCGGAAAGTTGATTTAGCAGTGCTTGAAAAGTTGGGGAATAAAGTTTCGGTCCAAAATGCTGATGATGAAATGAAGCCATGAATGAATAGCACATCTTCGCGTGCTTTATCTGACATCACAATCCAATAACAAGCTTCATTAAAAAACCGAATGTACTAAATGAACGTTAATAGAAACATAATGATAGTTATTTAATCATATTTGGGAAATATATGATTGAATCTCATTTACCTTTTGGTCCATCAGCTTTAACAAAAAGGGTGTCTTTGCTAGAAGAGGTCCAAGAATTGCAGAGTTTACAATCGCAATCAAACCATCTAGGAATGGGATGCAATTGCTGCCCAACCATCTTGCCCTGAAGCATTTCCACAATGGTAGAGTCAATGGTGAAGGTTGACCTCACTGTTCCTTTCGTGGTCTTCTCGCAAGATCGTATGATGGTGCCATTCAATTTGAGCTCCTTTAGTTTGTTAACGGTAAGCTTTGAGACCTCAGTCACAAAAGAAGGACGTGAACAGAGGGTATCTGAAATGTCCGCCAGCTGCAACTTGCTTGATGTGCGGCAAACAATCTTGGACTCGCCCTCTTCTGAGACTAAGAGCTTGCCACTGTCAGTGATGGCTTCTTTAGCAGTGGAGCAGTAACAAGGCTTCCATTCGGCTTCAATGCATAAATCAACCACTTTGTAAAAAAAACCTAGAATGAAATCAAGAAGATCAAGAACACAGAAGACAACGAAGCTCACAGCCTTATTCAGTACTCCTCCTATTAAAGTTAACATCGATCTGATTTTACACATTACATCCACTTGAGAAAAGGAAACCCCCTCTGATCTTCCAAACCCTACCGCAATAGCTGACTGCACCCCGGGAAGAAAGACTTAAAGAGAACAAGGAAAATGTCGAGGCACAGATTGGGCCTTTTTAGAGCTAAAATGTCTGAGAGACAAGAGGAAGGCCGTAGCTGTAAACTATCTCATCCCTCTTCTCTGTTCTCTCCTCATAATATATGGTATCTGTGGCCACTAAGTTTTCTGAAAATGGGAGTGAAGGAACACTATTCCACCATACAACATATATATTCGACCTTCTTTACCTCTAGCCAAAAGTTTGTCTCGTGAAATGGAAGCGTGTGGGAGAGCTTCTCTTACAGCTTAACGGTAGAGAGAGAGGTGCGGGTAAATGAACAAGTTTATATTTAATAAATTATCAGTATATACTTTTTATACACTATCAACCAATCATAAATTAAAGTTGAAAATTTAAAAGCCCTTAAAAATAAATGTCAATAAATTAGCATTTAATTACTTAAAGATTTTTGGAAGATTTTCTTAACACTCTCTCTTGAATCTTTTAACAACAAAGAAATGAAAAAAAATGAATTGAAATTTCTAATCAAATAGGGATTTATGTGTTAGGCATAGTTGAGAAACTCCATTATTAGATGCTAGCAACTTTGAGAGTATTTTCAAATTAAGTGATCATTCATTTCTTTTTTACTTTTGTCATTTTGGGGTTTGAGTGTTTTCTGGCAAAACTTTTACAATTTGAGCCATTGATTTTTGACTTCTTTTTTTTTTTTTAAAGTATTGAGCCATGGATTTCTAAAATTGCTTAGTCATATTAAGATTCTCTTGTTCTTTTTATTGGCCAAGAAATTTCGAAATATGAATTTGAAACTTTGTGATATTAATGGGGATATATATTTTTCAATAAAAAATTTACAGGTACTAGAAGACTTTTTTTAAAGCATGAAAGACATGGTAGCGTTTTTCAATCATATTTTCAACTTTTTGAAAATTTCTTATGAAATCCAACAATATTTAACATAAAAATCTCATTTCTATTAATATTTTTTTTCTTTCCTTCAACTTTCTCTAAAGTTGGAAGATTGAAGAAAAACAAAGCTCAACCTAAAAATCCTTAATTCCTTATATAATTTTTTTTCTAATTAAATATATAATTTATTGGTATTTACATTCAAGGGTTTTTAAAATTTAAATTTTACTTATTAATGAGTTATCAATTTATAGGTTGATTGATAGTGTATAATATGTTACATCCTATAAATTATCAGTCAACCAAAAAAAATTGAAAATTTAAAAGCCCTTAAATATAAATATCAATAAATTAGCATTTAATTACTTAAGATTTTTGGAATTTTTTTTTAACTGTCTCTCTTGGATCTTTTAATAAACAAAGAAAAAAAATGAAATGAATTTTCTAATGAAATAGGGATCTATGTGTTAGGCTTCGTAGATAGTTGAGAAACTCCATTATTAGATGTAAGCAATTTTGAGGGAATTTTCAAATTAAATGATCATTCATTTCTTTGTTGCTTTTGTCATTTTGGGGTTTGAGTTTTTATAGCAAAACTATTACACATTTGAACCATTGATTTCTGACTTTTTTTTTTTTTTAAGTATTGAGCTATGTATTTCTAAAATTGCTTAGTCAGATTAAGATTTTGTTCACCTGACCTCTTGTTCTCTTTATTTGACAAAGAAATATCAAAATATGATTTTGAAGTTTTGTGACGTCAATGCTGATATATTTCAATAAAAAATTATAGGTATTAGAAGATTTTTGTTAAAATATGAAAGAAATGGTAACGTTTTTCATCATTTTTTTAAGCTTTTTGAAAATTCTTTGCAAAATCTGACAATATTCAACACAAAAATCTCATTTCTATTAATATATTTTCTTTCCTTCAATTTTCTCTGCGGTTGGAAGATTGAAAAAAAAAAAAAAGTTCAACCTTAAATATCCTTAATTCCTCATATAATTTTTTTTGTCTAATTAAATACATAATTTATTGTTATTTATTTTTAAAGGTTTTTAAATTTTCAATTTTGGTTCTTAATGAAGTGTCAATTGATAGTGTATAAGATATATACTATGTCAATGTTTCATTTATCATTGTTTGTTGTCCTAGGAAAAAAAGGTTGGTGGTGGTTGGACCCCCATGGTGAATAAAGAATTGTTACAATTATTTTCTTTAGCCAAATATTTATAAAAAAAATTAAGTTTTCTTCCCATACTTCCTCATATATAAATTTATTTATTTATTTATTTTACAATTGGATATGCATGATTTTCTTCCCTTCTCTCAAGCCCAAAAGAAGAGTTTAAGAATTAGGAAATAAAAAAAAAAAAAAAAAGAGAAAAGAATTATGGGCAAAAGAAAAAAACACTTTCCTGCCATTTGGAGATTCTATTATAGGTCATTTCTTTTCTTTCTCTCATCCAGCTTGATCTGGACTCTGGAGGGAGGTTTAGCCAAACCATTATTTTTTCAAAATGAACAGTTTTGTCCAAAGCTCTTGTATTTATTGCAATGCTTTCTTCTCGACATGACTCTCATATTCCCTTTTGTAGTGACACTCACCACCAACGTCCTCTTGATGGCTTATGTTGATTTGCTTAAGGTAACAATGTCAACAACGAAGTACAATTGGTCTTGCTTAAAATAATTACCACCATTAATGCTTCCTCTTATCCAAGTTATTAACTCCCCTACCCTACTGTTTCCATGCCATGAATACAGACCATGATGCACATTCTTGGAAGGAAAATCGTGTATCGTGTTACTCGGAACTAATTTGCTCTAAAAGATTTCAACATAAACTGCTTCTGATCTCAATTCGTCCGCGATACCATCCCCCCGATCTTGCTAATTACATTACATAAAAGAAGTCAAATCATTAAGTAAAAGAAAACTGCACTATCATGTATGTCGAATCTTTCGGAAACCCTAACACTATTATTATACTGGCTGATTAATGAACTTAATACCAGGGAATGTTTTGCTATTTTCTCTACTAAACTAATTCGGCTTTTTCTTTTTTTTTTTCCCTGATATATCACCTTTTCATGATTATGATATTTCGATATTAGCAATGAGCGGACTTAATGAGCCTCTATTTGTGGTGATCAGCTACAGCTTCAAAACCTTTAATTTGTTGTTAATTCATCGACAAAATACGGTTGATCTTCTCTTGTGTTTCTTCTTATGGGCCTTAATTGATTAATGATATTGATGCTGACTTGCTAATGGGCGATTACTTACAATTTTCTGCCAGCTTAACAGCCTAATAGATGATTCGTTTGTCTGGATTACATCAAGGTGTAAATGAGAAGAGGAAAGCAATAAGAATGAAAGAAGTGGAGCATGAAATTAATATGACTCCTCTGAGCTGTTTTGCCGCTCATTTATCCTTGAAAATGATGTTTCCAACAGGCCACTATTTGTATTTTTTTGCTTTTTTTTTTTTCATCTTGAATTGGAATCTTTTTTTTTTTTAGATGAATCAGGTCAAGCTCTCGGAGCCAAATCGTTTCCACCACCTTACCTGGCCCCAAACACTCTTGCTGAGGCGACTCTCAGGGGAATGAATTATGTTTCTGGGGCTTCCCTAATTATGTATGAAACAGGGTTTTTCTTTGTAAGTACAATACATTATGTTTGCTCAATAAACACAAATAGTATATAAATTATTTTTGTTTAATAATAATTAGAAAAAAAAATTCTATAATAAGAGCAATTCTATGCAGATTGGAAGAATTCCAATTGGGGAACAAGTGAACTATTTCGAGCAAAATTGAAATTTTAGGGTGAATGCGATGGGTAAAAATCATACTAGGGAGATTTTAAAGAAGGCAATCTTCTCTCTCACAATTGGGTCCAATGATTCTTCGAACTATGTCCAACCATCGACACCATTTCTAGAACAAAGTCTTGTTAGAAAAAATAAATAAAAGAAGATAAATAATATAAAAAGAATTTTGATTTTGAAATATATTTTTTTAAAGTCCATTATACTTTTAGGATACAATTAAACCTTAAACTCTCTAATAAAAAATAATGAAAATGATTATACTAAAAGATTTATTTATAATAAATGAACAGACATAAATTTTTATCTAAATGATTATGATCTTTTATATAATTATGATCTTTATTAATAATAATTTATTTACATTTAAATAATTATGACTATTTGTTATATGATAAGTATCTATGTTCAAATATAATTATTTAAAATATGAATAAAATTAATATAAAAATAATTTTATTCATTAATAATGAAAATTTTCTATCAAATATGGGATGCAATACATTTTAAATTGCCAATAAGTCTTCCTCACAACATTCCTAGATTTAATGAACTCCAACTTGATCATTCAACTAAAGGTAAGAATATATAACTTTCCACACCATCAATTTTCTTTATATATGCATACCTGCCTGGAAGGGCCGGGGTGTCTGTCCCTGACCAGCTAGTGAAAATGGTGGGGCATTAATCGATGGCTATGAGAAATTAAAAAAGCCTTTGAATCATTTAAACCGAGAGATAGGATCTGAAAGGACAAAATTTATGTAAAGTTATTTAGGTTAGGTTTGTAAAATTTCTTTTTCAAAATGATTTAATAAAAACTTCAAGAAAAAATCTAAACCGATAAATTAATAGAATTTAATGTGAAAATAAATAATATATAAAAAATTATTAAAACTATTATTTATAATTCAAATTTGATCTACATTTATTCAACAGTAAAAATTCAATCAATATTTTTACTAAAAATATCTATTTAATAAATATATCAAAATTCATTAAATTTTTTTAAAAAATTTTTTACACTTAAGCTATGTGATTAGATTTTTCAATCTATTAATTTTAATTTTTAATTTTAATTTTTATTTACTCATTTTTAATAAAGAATTTTAAGAATTTCACTTGTGAAATTTCATATAAATCTTACTTAAATCTGAAGCAATCTTTATATATGCAAAATCCTACGATGTTTCTATGACCATTAACTATCGCCAATATGGTTAGTTTAAAAACTGGTCTTTGTTTTTTCAATTTAGTACACTATAGTTTTAAAACAATAATTAAGATTATATTTTATTGTTCCTTTTATTATTTTTTTCCCCATTTCTTGTTAACGATGATGAAAATTACTCTACAAGTTTTATTAAAAAAAAAGGAAAAAAAAGGCAAATGATAAAAATAAATAAATAATTAAATCAATTATTATATTTTTAAAAGTTACAAATTTAATTTTTAATATTCAAAAATATTATTTGCTTTTGTGATTAAATCAAGCATTATTATTTCTAGGTTTTAAAAATGCTGATTAACCATGTTGCGGTGGGTATTTTCCTCCATTTGTTTGCTTTAAGAGCCGTAATGCAAACACAAGCAGCACTTGAGCATTGTTCAAAGATCGATCCAAGTCTGTGTTTTGGGACGCATATCACCCCAATGAAGCTGCTAATCTTATCATTGCAAAGCAGTTCCTTGATGGGGATGAAAGCAGTGGCTCCCCAATGATCAATATTCGCAAGCTTTTTACAACTACAATTCCCAGTGACCTGCTAGCTGAGAAAGTGATCTGATTATTAACTTTGTTGTAAAATAATTGAAACTTTTTCTTATGCATGTATTTAATGCTTGAACACTGCTCTTTAACATATCGAGTATGAAAACATGTGGTGGGTAATGGGTCGTTAATAAGAAAATGTGGCAATCAGAGTTTACCTAGGAAGCAGGAACGCCAAATAGAAATTATACCATCCTGTTTAGACAGCATAAGTCAACCCAAAGTAAACAATTGTTTTTCTGACACAGCAACTATTTTGATAAAGACTTCTCCGAAACCAAAACTCGGCAATCATCAATGAATCTCAATCTCCCTCTCCCTCTAAGGCAATTCCTCTGTTTCCTTTTTTATTAAATTTTAGTAGCCGTTGGGCGTTGAATAGCTGTATTGAATCAAGTTTCACTGTGCCAGAAAAATGAACACTAGACATTTTGACCCAGGAGAAAAGGCGCTGGTTTCTTAGATCTTGGCCTTCCCAATGCTTATGATGAATGGAATAGAGAATTGATTGAATTTTCTGTAATTGGTCTAGCCCTGAAGTCTCTTGATTCTCTTTAATTTCAATGGTAGTTTCCTAGTGTAAAATAATGTGGCAAAAACGTTTGACCTTTTATTGAAAACGAAATGCAAAGATGTCGAGGCCATGTTAGAGGTTCAGTCTGCATGGGCTTATCATCGCAGGTTATGGCCCATATCAATATGGTCTATGTTGAAATTTTCAACCAAAAAATTAATGAATGATGAAGAGCCAAAAGTCATGGACTGGAGCGGAGAAAGGGGGAGATCAGCATGTGATTTTCGGTGGTTGTATTGTTTCTTCTCTCTGTTCCTGAGAAACCCAATAGTTTTCAGAATATAATGAGGGTAGTTAGACGTTAGCCTGCTGGCCAATACTTAGGATTCAAAGGTCAAACGGGTAGTTTTTGTAGGGAAAGAACTCCAATGCCAATATATGCACTACTAGAAAGCAGAGGAAGCGTAATTGTGATTGTCAACTTTGGGTGGATCTTGCTCTTGGGTTTTGGGTTATTTATTATTTTCTGTCAGCCTGTAAGCCAGTTGCTTGAGTTATTCTGGGCTTTTGGCCGACACGCAAACCCCAGATTAAGATCGAATACTATATTGGGTTTCTTTTCTTTTTTTGTTAATTCAAAAGCCCGAGTAGGATTCTTTGAATAACTAAAATTTCAATTATCCAATAAAATAAAGGCTCGTTGAGGCTCTTGGCCACATGGCGTGACCATGCTGTATTTCTGTGCACAACATGATCTCCACTGCTCCAGGTTGGCTTGGCTCCTTCCCTGCTTCACAAATTCCAGACACCAGATCATAACAAAGCGAATGCATGACATCTCTTCGAGCCTCATGTATCTACTTCTGAATTAGATCTTTCTTTAAGAATGGGGCCTTCAACATCTCTCTATTGTCATCATCCGTTGTGGAATACCATTATTAGCCTTGCAAAACAGTTATGTAATCTCATTTACATACCTAGCACTCAAGATGAAATAAAATCGCTGGGTTTACTTCAGCCATTCCTAAAATAAGAAGGAAAAAATGGGAAATAATCTCCTCTCCTTGGTGATACATATGGTCATCAATTTTTCTGTAGAAGCTATGCAACCTCAGCCGACCCTACACTCTTTACCTTCCTGAACTTTGTCCTAAACTGTTCTTCGTGTACTCCCTAAATTTTTTTGCTCTTAATTGTTATGAAAGATTTCCAAGACTCAGGCTGAGTTTTAGTGTTGTTTCTCAGGAGAAAAAACAACAGATATACCATGGTGGCTCTGTGCCACCAAGCCACACATTTTACTGCTCCTTTACAGTTATCAATACGTAAGCAAAGATCTTTTATTAACTTTAACCGGTGTGGTATTGTAGAGCCGTCAGGAGAGCCAGCTCCATTTGGACAGAAGTATAGTATAATGATGGGTTGTGTGAGAAGGCATTTATGACCTTTTTGCTCGCAAGATGAAGAAGTTTGCGGAATGCACCAAAAGCAGGAATGGAAGCAAAGAAGGGATGGTTTTAGTATGACAATGAGAGTTTTGTTGAGGTGTCAAAGAGGCTAATGCAGGGTAGGTCTCGCTCGAGCAGCAGCAAGTTGTCCAAGAAGTACTCTTGTCCATGCTCCCTCCAGGTGCACCAGCTCAGTTGGACAACTCTTATTCTTAATTCCCTATTATGCTTATTTGTGGGTACCAATGAGATCATCAAAATTTTGTGATTGGCTGACAATATGTTATCAAATTCTATATCTGCGTGCAAGTTAATTCGATCAAGTGTGTGAGAATCGGTAGTTTCTATGGATGCAGTTTAGGAAATTGTTTCCACCAACAAGGTGGGCAGCGAGTTCAATGCTTTACTCACAGTTCCTTTCTTCAACTGGTTAGTTGGTCCATCTGAGGTAATAATGCTGAAAACACTCGGCCTCATGTTCAGAGCATCCGATTGTCTGCAACATTTGATAAACATTCCTTAGTTCTTATAGATCGATTCCCCTTTCTTTTCAATGTAAGATAAAGCATATATCCCCTTGATCACAATCTTGAATGCTCATGTTCTCAAGCTACATAAGCTTGATCTTTAACACCTAAAGTTCATTTTTTCTCCCATTTTGGCATATGTCAAAACATTCTAACTGATGAGAATTTACTAGGTCGTGGAAGTGGAAGTAAATGGAGTGAAGCAAAAAGTGGAGTTCATATTAAGAAATGCAGGTACAGAACTTGATGTATTCATGTCTGAATTCATGGAGCAATCACCATACCCTTTAACATTCATAAAGTTGCAATAGAAGTTGTACGGCTCATAATTTCCCATATCTTATTATTCAGTAACTAAATGAAGCAAGTTTCTTGAAAACTAAAAAGTGGACTAATCCTTGTCATCTTACATTTGTTTTCGGAATTCACTTATTCTGCAAATTTTCTGAATTCAATGCAAAAACCATCTGCAGGTTCCATGGCAAACCCCAGCTCTAGCGTTTGCCACAAATTACAAGCATGAGATGATGCTCTCCCTGCCTCAGTTTTCTATAAGAAAAGGAAAACTACCTCACATACAGTGTTCAATACTTTTTCCCGTAGCCTGTTACTTTCCATCCTCAACATGCATACATCTTATAATTTATGACAAGAAATTCAGGCTAAACTTGCCAAATTAAGAAAGAAGAAACAATCTTAGGTGACATCATAATTCAGGAAACAAAGAGAAACTGTCATGTATAGACTCCAACAGATAATACAGGAATTTTCTGGTATTTGTTTGTTTTAATCAATGAGGAGAAGTTGCCTCCTTTCTTTTAATAAGATAGCTTAAAAGTACAAATTTCTTTTGCATTTGTTACATTAGACCACTTTATATAATGATGTGATCTGCTTTTAGACAGATCTGTCAGTTGGCAATTGATTGGGAAATGAGAACCAAGTTTTCTTGGTGCACATTAATGAAAGGTTTTAATTAGGATTTTATTAAACCCTAATTTTATGATGTTTCCTAAAAGATGTTTTCTGTTAATGAGAACCAAGTCATAAAAGATGTTCCATAATCGCTTCATTAAATCGAGAGAAGAGAGCGGAAGGCTGCCTACAACAAAAACAGCCTGACTGACAAACTGTTTTACTCGACGATAAAACTTAAAAAACAGAATCACCTGAATTTTAAGCCAAATTCCTCTTAGATGAGTATATCGAACAGCATATGTATGCTTAGAGAGTTTCTCTGCTAAATCGTTCAATCAATTCATCATCAAAGATGGGATTAGTTAAGAACCTGAGGATTAACTCAATTAGTTCATGCAGTCAAGATAGCAACCAGTAGGTCTGGGGTTTAAAACCCCAGCACTTGCAATCCTTTCTGCTATCCTAAGTTACAGCAAGCATTAATAATTTGAACTCAAATTTTGAGTAACGTCAAACTACTTGGTACTATAATTGTTTTTTTAATAAAATCAAGCCTCGTGAATTGTTTATAAACTGGAAGCATTGGTCAATATACAAATCTGAATGTCATGATCATGACCTTGGACAAAAGGATATAGAATACAAAGATATGTCAGCAAGAGAAAACTCTCATTCATAAAGTAGATTTGGCTAAACCCCTGAAAATTAGAAAGGAACAAAGCAACTATTAGCTTTGGCTGATGTCACAAAATCTTACAAATGATACATGTGCACAAGCAGGGCAGCTGGTTGCCTTTAACCATTAGAATTTTGAGAAAAGCCACTAAAGGTTTCGCTTTTCTGTGATCCCCTCTTTGTTAGGAAAATGGAGTCCAGTCCCATGTAAGTGGTTTTGGACCAAGTAAAGGCCATGGGCCTTGATCTTTTATTTTACACAGAGCCCTAGCTACTTAATAAAAAAGAGGTGGGGTTGTTTAAGGTGTGTGTCGACAACCAAGCAGAGAAAGAAGAAAAGCCAGGAAAAGCAGAGAGAGAAAAAGGAGAAGGGAGAGTTGGTTAAACGGAAGTCGATCCGTGGTCCGATTGAGTTGGAACCTTGTCAGGAGGTTTATGATTCAGAGTTATACATTCTGAACGGTGAAGATCGGGTTTGAAGCTCTCTAGGAACAAATCCAGGGTGTATTTGTTGAGTCACTTATTTGGTGAGATTTCTCCAATTGTTTCTCTAGTTGTTGATTAGCTCTAGTTTTAGCTAGAGAAGAACTTTGTATAACTATTATTTGATAGTGAAGATTTTTTTGGTGGCCCGTGGTTTTTCCCTCTACACTGGAGGGTTTTTCACGTAAATCTTGGTGTGCTTTATTTTTCCTGCGCATTTGATTATTGATTGTTGTCTATTGCTTCTGTATTGTTGTGATTATTGCTTCAGGCGCAACAAGTGGTATCACAGCGAGAGTTATTTTGAGACATCGATACAGAAGCAACCCAGGATAGAAGTAAATTCTGTTTGAGATCATGAAGGGTGATACAGGTTCCATGATAAAATTGACAGCATCAAATTATTCAATTTGGAAGCCTATGATGGAGGATCATCTATACTGCAAAGATTTGTATGAGCCAGTATTGGGTGATTCGACTAAACCAGCAGATATGAAAGATGAAAGCTGGAAGAAGCTAGGTAGAAAGACACTGGCTACAATCAGAAAATGGGTTGATATCAGTGTGTTCCATCATGTAGCGCAAGAATCAGATGCTCACATTGTTTGGGAAAAATTGGCAGCATTGTATGAGAGAAAAACAGGTATGAATAAAGTTATGCTTGTTAAAAAGATTACAATTTTACAGTACAGGGATGGACGATCTGTTACAGAGCACTTGAGTGATTTTCAAGATATATTTAATCGGATGACTACTATGGAACTTAAGATGGATGATGAAATGAAGGCATTATTTCTTTTGGGTTCATTGTCAGACAGTTGGAATACTCTAGTTGTGACTGTTCTTAATTCAGCTCCTGATTATAAGGTGACATTGGAGATGGTAAAGGACAGTATGCTTAATGAAGAAGCGAGGTGAAAAGATGTAGACCCTGGGAATCAAGCTCTGGTCACAAAGAACAGAGGTAGAAACATCGACAGAGGTCAAGACTCAAAAGGCCGTGGTAAGTCTAAACATAGATCCAAGTCTAGAGGTAAAGTGAAGTGTTTTCATTGTGGTAAGGCGGGTCATATAAAACGAAACTGTAGAATCTTAAAGCAAGAGCGAAAAGATGAGAAAGGCAAGAGTTCAGATGATGGCAATGTTGCAGCAGTGAATTCAGATAGTGATTCAGTTACTTTGATTTGTACACATGGTGATTGTAATCATGTTAGTGATCCCGGCATTGAGTGGATAGTTGACACATGAGCGGCATATCATTGTGTTCCTAAGAAAGAGTTGTTTACAACTTACAAAGCAGGAGACTTTGGTTATACCAAGATGGGAAACAAGAGTGTGTCGTAGATTGTTGGGATTGGTGATATTGGTGTACAAACTAATACAGGCTGTATGTTGACTTTAAGGGATGTCAGACACATTCCAGATATGAGAATGAACTTGCTTGCTATTAATGTCCTTGATAAGGAGGGATATGAAAGCCGATAAAAGAATGGACAGTGGAAGCTTCTCAAAGGATCTATGGTAGTTGCAAGGAGAAAACTATGCTGCACAATGTATAAGACATGGATGCAATTGAACGGTAACCAGGTAAATACCGTTGAAAATGATGCTTCAGCAAACTTGTGGCACAGGAGGCTGGCACACATGAGTGAAAAAGGGTTACAGGTTTTGGCAAGGCACTCTCTCATTCCCTTGACCAAAGGTATGTCTCTCGATTCATGTGATTATTGTTTGTTTGGTAAGCATCATAGAGTTTCTTTTCGTAAAAGTTCTCAAAGAAAAGAAAATAGATTGGAATTAATTTATTCTGACGTATGTGGTCCCATTAAGGTTGAGTCATTAGGTGGTAGCAGATATTTTGTTACTTTTATTGATGATGCTTCACGTAAGACTTGGGTGTATATGTTGAAATACAAAAGTCAGGTACTGCAGTATTTTCAAAAATTTTATGCCATGGTTGAAAGGATGACAGGGTTACCCTTGAAGTGTATTCGAACTGATAATTATGGGGAATACACATCTAAAGGCTTTGAAGAGTATTGCTCAAAGCATGGGATCAGGCATGAGAGGACAGAACCTGGAACACCGCAGCATAATGGTATAGCTGAAAGAATGAATCGCACCATTGTGGAAAAAGTCAGATGTATGTTGAGAATGGCAAAATTACCAAAGCCATTCTGGGGTGAAGCAGTCAACACAGCTTGTTATTTACTTAACAGGTCACCATCAGTTCCTTTGGGCTTTGACATTCCAGAAAGAGTGTGGACAGGAAAAGATGCTTCATACTCTCACTTAAAAATTTTTGGGTGTAAAGCATTCATGCATGTGTCGAAAGAGCAGAGATCAAAGCTTGACAGTAAAGCTACACAGTGTGTGTTTGTAGGATATGGTGATGAGGAATTTGGCTAGAGGGTATGGGATCCAGTAAAGAGAAAGACAGTCAGAAGCAGAGATGTGGTCTTTCATGAAAAAGAAACCATAGCAGACCTTGAGAAAAATGAGAAGACTACACGAGTTACTGTTGAGTGTGATGTTTCAACACCGACAGGGATTTCACAGGAAAGAGCCACAGATGGTGAAAATGAGCTAGAAACAGAACTTGGAGATATGAATGAGCCAGCCATAGTTGGTGATGAGCCAGATGCTATTAGTTTTGAGCAGGGGGAGCAATCCTCTCTACCTGAGAGTGTTGAGCAGGGGGAGCTACCTTCAGCATCAAGTGATGTAGAGTCTCAGCTCAGGAGATCTACTAGAGAGCGCAGGCCATCTACCAGGTATCCAAGTTCAGATTTTATTTTAGTTACCAGTGAAAGGGAGCCAAAAAGCTTTCAAGATGTGCAGGCTACTCCGGATAAAGAGCACTGGTTAAAAGCAATGAAAGAAGAGATGGAGTCATTACGAAAGAATGGTACTTATGATCTTGTTAAACTTCCAACAGGGAAGAGGCCATTAAAGAATAAATGGGTGTTCAAGTTGAAAAAGGATGGTGACAAACTAGTGAGGTACAAAGCTCGATTGGTAGTAAAAGGTTTTTCTCAGAAACCAGGTATCGATTTTGATGAGATTTTTGCTCCAGTTGTAAAAATGAGTTCTATTCGAGTGGTACTGGGATTGGCAGCTAGTTTGAATCTTGAGCTTGAGCAACTTGATGTTAAAACTGCATTTTTGCATGGTGATTTGCAGAAGGACATTTATATGAATCAGCCTGAGGGTTTTGAAGTGAAAGGGAAAGAGCACTTAGTTTGCAAATTGAAGAAAAGCTTGTATGGCTTGAAACAAGCTCCGCGACAGTGGTACAAGAAGTTTGATTTTTTTATGGTGAGTCATAGCTATAAAAGAACAGCAGCGGATTCTTGTGTGTATATTAAACAATTCCCTAATGGTAACTTCATTATCCTATTATTATATGTTGATGATATGTTGATTGTAGGACAAGATGCTAGTATGGTTTGCAGGTTGAAAGAACAATTGTCTAAGTCCTTTGATATGAAGGATTTAGGTCCAGTAAAGCAGATTCTTGGTATGAATATTATCCGAGATAGGAGAGCTGGAAAGCTGTGGTTGTCACAGGAAAAGTATGTTGAACGAGTGCTTAGTAGATTCAACATGCAACATGTTAAATCAGTTAGCAGTTCACTTGCCAACCATTTTCATCTAAGTAAGAAATCTTGTCCAGTGTCTAAGGAAGAGCAACTAGCTATGTCTAGTATTCCTTATTCTTCTGCAGTCGATTCTTTAATGTATCTTATGGTTTGTACAAGGCCTGACATTGCTCATGCAGTTGGTGTAGTGAGCAGATTTCTTTCTAATCCAGGGAAGGTTCACTGGGAAGCAGTAAAATAGATTTTTAGATATTTGAGGGGTACCTCAAAAATGTGTTTGACTTATGGAGTTTCATAACCAATTCTAGAAGGGTTTACTGATGCTGACATGGCAGGCGATCTTGATGGTAGGAAATCTACTTCAGGATATTTGTTCACTTTTGCAGGAGGAGCTGTATCTTGGCAGTCTAAGTTGCAGAAGTGTGTTGGTTTATCAACTATAGAAGCTGAGTATATTGCAGCAACTGAAGCATGTAAAGAAATGCCTTGGATGAAACGTTTTCTTTTTGAATTGGGGTTGAATCAGAAAGAGTATGTGGTATTTTGTGATAGCCAGAGTACTTTAGATTTGAGTAAGAATACCATGTACCAGGCTAGAACAAAGCACATTGATGTTAGATATCATTGGTTACGTTCAGTGATTGAAGAACAGTAGATGCTATTGAAGAAAGTCCATACTGATAAAAATGTGGCAGATATGTTGACTAAGATACTTCCCAGGGAAAAGCTTGAGCTTTGCAGTAACTTGGCCGGAATGAGTTCCCTGGCCAAGGTAAGTTCCAAATGAAATTGCTATGGTGATGAATCTCCTTCTAATGGGACTGGAGGGGGAGATTGTTAGGAAAATGGAGTCCAGTCCCATGTAAGTGGTTTTGGACCAAGTAAAGGCCATGGGCCTTGATCTTTTATTTTACACAGAGCCCTAGCTACTTAATAAAAAAGAGGTGGGGTTGTTTAAGGTGTGTGTCGACAACCAAGCAGAGAAAGAAGAAAAGCCAGGAAAAGCAGAGAGAGAAAAAAGAGAAGGGAGAGTTGGTTAAACGGAAGTCGATCTGTGGTCCGATTGAGTTGGAACCTTGTCAGGAGGTTTATGATTCAGAGTTATACATTCTGAACGGTGAAGATCGGGTTTGAAGCTCTCTAGGAACAAATCCAGGGTGTATTTGTTGAGTCACTTATTTGGTGAGATTTCTCCAATTGTTTCTCTAGTTGTTGATTAGCTCTAGTTTTAGCTAGAGAAGAACTTTGTATAACTATTATTTGATAGTGAAGATTTTTCTAGTGGCCCGTGGTTTTTTCCTCTACACTGGAGGGTTTTTCACGTAAATCTCGGTGTGCTTTATTTTTCCTGCGCATTTGATTATTGATTGTTGTCTATTGCTTCTGTATTGTTGTGATTATTGCTTCAGGCGCAACACTCTTGACTCGTAGTGCCCCACGTGAAACTGCAAAGAAGGAGAAGTCTAACAAAAATCACAATTTGAGATTCATTAAACTTTGAAAGTTGAAATATTTCCCCCTTAGTAGGCAGCTGAATTTGGCCAGGATCAAATCTTTTCTCAGGTCAATATTAAGTCCGGCATGAGACAATTTCTCAGATAGACAGCAAACCTATTGGGTTTCTTCTCTGGGTTTAATTTGATCTCCACAAAGTCTAAAAGAGGAGGTCCCAAAATCAAGCCGCAGTAATAGAAAGAATGAGTGAGAGCTTCCGGACAAGAGCTTTCTGGAATCCTTGACCATCGATGTGAAACTTTTCACGTTTTTAGGGGTAAAATAAAACCTCTCCCATGTCCCAATCACGTAATACATGCATGGAATTATGGTTGGACTTTCGTCCTGAAACTAATAAAACCGTTGATGCAAGTTGTTAAACTAACCGCAGCTTATTATTCTCCGATGAGCCTTAGCAGTGCATTTGAGGCTCATTTGTGTACAGCTTTATACGCATCCGTGACTTTATAGCTAGGGACAAATCATATTTCTACAAAAATCAAGTACCGCCTGCATTAATTACGGTATCCAATGTTCTTAATTCACGCAGTCTTTGTAAGACTTTTGGGATTTTGTTCTCTCTTCTACAAGTTAAAAAGACTTTATTAACTCGAGAATAAACATTGAAAAAAAGAATAATAGTTTATGGCTTTTTGTGTCTGTGTCAATGCTTCCAGGTTTCCATATCTTGGTTTGGATCGAGTTTGAGTGTCGTCCCCAGAACAGAACAGATCGTCCAAATTTACGCTGTTGGTCGTGTGAGCTGCATGAACCTTTCTTGTCCCTCTCTCTCTCTCTCAGTCTAACGAACTCCCAACTTCCTGTTTTTTTTTTTTTTGTCTATAAATAACCCCCTGCCAGGACACATTCCCCACACCACCATTATTCTCAAAGCCTCGAATCTACTTGGAGAGAGTTCAAGAGCCAAAAAAAAAAATGGCTGATAGTTTATTTTCCTTAACAAAGCAGATTCTTTGTTCAACTCTTTTCTCCCTTAGTTTACTCTCTACTGCCTTCACTTCTCGAGATTACTCTGATGCTATTGGGAAGTCTATTCTATCAAAGTATGATAGAATATGTCTAGTAAGAATTAGGTTAAAACATAATATTAGCCTCTCAAAAAGGAATCTCAAAATCCGTAACTTGTAGGAAACACCTTAACAATATGCTCAAATATGCTTCCATATAAATAACCCCCAGCTCATGCATGCATGCAAGCCCCAAATATTTATTTGGGAGCAATGTAAATTTAAAAGAATTAAAAGGAAAAGAAAAAAAATGATAAATGGAAGTTGTTGATAGTTGTAGATTAAGTTAAGCAGGGAAGTCTCACAATAAATAACAAATGCTCACATTTCAATTGAACACTTGAGCAAAATAGGAGTCACATTGGGAGGATGAAACAAGCGGAATGTGTTTATAGCATCGTTGAGTCATTGAGAAATCCAAAAATGAAACTTTCGAACAACAAACAAGTTTTAATAATTGGCTTCCCATCAACACCTTCCTCGTTTTCAACGCTGCTCTACTTTGAGAAAGGCTGAATTACCATTATACCCATACAAGCTAAAAGTCAACAACACTAACCGGAGATGGTTTTTTGGGTAGTTTATGCAAAAACAGCGTCTAATTTCGTAATTTCGCTTAGTACACAATTCTCGACAATCATTCCTAATTCTTACCATTCCGAAGTTTGTCGTTGTGTTGTTTATTTACTTTATAGAAATAAATAAAAATAAAAACCCGCCAAAGCCCCAATTAAAACAACAAATTGTTGATCTGAAATTTCTCTCTGATATACACCAAAAGTTTTCCGTTTCTCCCATGGCGGTCTCACGCACTTTTGTACTTTCTCTTTTGATCTCTCTTTTTGTTTTTGCTTCGGCTGAGATCCGATTCACGGAGATCCGATCCGATGACCGCCCATAATCCCCTTGGACGAGTTCGGGTTACCACACCGGCCGCCTCGAACGCAACGTCTCTCTGATTGCACTCTCCGACCCGAACCCGGACCTCGCCTTGTCCAAAGTCGGATTCTTCCTCTGCACACGCGACTTATGGATGCACGTGCTCCAATAACTCGAAGAAGGGGAGGTCACGTGCGCTCTCAATAGCAATCTCGTCAAAGTCGTCTCCAACTTCGGGTCTCTCAACGGGAAATCGAGCTTCGACATCGTTTACCAAGAAAACGACGCCGAACAATACACACTCGTCTTCGCTAACCGCGTTAATCAAGTCAAAGTATTGATGACCGTCCGGTCGGCGATGTACAATCTCGACGGCGAGATTAACATCCGGGATTACCTCTCCGCCGGCAAAACAATTCTCCCTAGAGGTTACTTTCTTTTGTCCCTCGTTTATTTCGCTCTCGCAGGGATTTGGATTTACGTGCTTTACAAAAACGACCCACAGTTTTTAGAATCCATTTCTTTATGCTGGCCGTGGTTATTTTAAAAGCTTTAAGTCTGGCATGCGAAGCAGAGGATAAATCTTATATCAAACGAACCGGAAGTGCTCACGGTTGGGATGTTTGTTTTACATATTCAGTTCTTGAAAGGAATCATGCTTTTTAAGCTGATTGTTCTGATTGGTACCGGATGGTCGTTTTTAAAACCTCACTTGCAGGACAAGGAAAAGAAGGTTTTGATGATTGTGATTCCACTTCAGGTTGTTGCTAATCTTGCCCACGTTGTTATTGATGAGATTGGGCCTTTCGGTCAGGATTGGATCACGTGGAAGCAAGTGTTTTTGCTTGTTGATGTTGTTTGTTGTTGCATGGTGTTATTTCCGATTGTTTGGTCGATTAAGAATTTGCATGAGGCGGTGTTGGTTCCGATTGTTTGGTCGACTAAGAACTTGCATGAGGCGGCTAGGATGGATGGGAAAGCTGCAGTGAATTTAATGAAGTTGACTCTGTTTAGGCAATATTACGTTGTGGTGATCTGTTATATTTACTTTACGCGTGTTGTGGTTTATAATTTGGAGACGATTACTTCCTATAAGTATCTTTGGACCAGTGTGGTGGTCGGGGAGTTGATCACACTCGCATTTTTTGTGTTTACAGGGTATAAGTTCAAACCAGAGGCACATAACCCATATTTTGTGATTGATGATGAGAAGGAAAAGGCTGCAGCAGAGCAGTTGAAGCTTGAAGATGAGTTTAAATTATGATAGCATTCATTGAGAAAAAAATATATGGAGAATGATCGAAGAAAATGGTGCGGGGAATCAAACTGGGACAGTTGAGATAGAAGCCTGATCATCAAAACGATTACCAATGTTAAGAAAAGCTGTAATAATTCATGCTTTTTTTTATCTACTGTGCTGTTTTTTTTTTTGTTAAGTTGATAGGTTAAAATGTATACTTTGATGCATGTTTGTGAATTTGATAGCCTGTGTAACTGCAAATACAAAATTTATGCCTTGCTTTTTCAACTCGTTGTTTGTTATTCATTAGTCATTCTGGGATTGTGTTGTGAAACATTGCAGTTGTAGCAATCATGTACTTTCTAATGAGAGCTGTCCATGCAGGTTTTGAGGGGTATATTGTCTGGTTGACTAATAGATTGATACATGCTACTAGTGATAAAGGCTTGTATCTATCTAAAGGTTGCATTGTTCATGCACTCACAAATAACCGATTACCAAATGAAATGCTCAATGAAGAGGTATTGCTGTAATACTGCCTGGAATATATGTAATGGTGCATTACTTTTAGGGGCTTTTTTAAATATTTGAAGTGGTTCTGATATAACAAATGTGCTTCTAACTGAAATCTAGTTTATAACTTGCACATGCATTTTATTTAAGTCAGCTGGCAAATGTTTTCTTTGTTTATTTCAGAGATTCCAAACTTGTGGACTGACCTGTAAGTACCATATTCTGTCTATTTAGTAAGTTACTAATTGGCTGGCTGGAACTTAAACATTTTATTCCTTCACATTTAGCTGCTCATTTGCAGAGCAGGAAGCTTGCAAGGAATCAATCGTAGTTGGTCTTCTGCTGGATGCCGTTATTTCATCTAGATTAGCAGTCAAGATATTTCATGAATTGCATTGAGACTTCTGAAACGGCCTTGGTTCTGCTTGATGGATTCTATTAGTAGTCTAGCTGTCAGGTTAAAATCTCTGTTGTCAATGGTAATGTTGGATTAATATAGAGATTTACACCCTGCTCGATTGTTTCAAGGATTTAGTTGTCTTGGACACATATGGCTTCAAAATTTTCTTCTTGTTGATGCTCATAAAATAGGTCCGTGGAAGTTTCCGATTGCACTTGGTTAATCAATCCTGTCATGGCCACTTCCATGTTAGTTGCTGAGTAATTAAGGTTTTGTGTCATGGCCATGGCTAATATGTAGAATCTCTTCACCTCCTTAGAAGTACAAAATCAATCTGGAGAACGGGGCATACATACTCTGTAGGTTACCAACTGGGAAAGAGCTTGTTCATCGGTGTTGCCTGCAGGCTTGCTGCCCTTTAGCTTTTGTGAACACTTTGAATTCTCATCGTGTATGCGGTCA
Source organism: Durio zibethinus (assembly GCF_002303985.1). The sequence continues at coordinate 3,747,027 of NW_019167827.1, forward strand.
CCCTGACAAATTGAAATGAATACTAGAAATTTTGACCTCTATTACTGACTCTTCTGGTTTAAATTTTATGTGATAAAGGTCAATATGAAGTTGAGAGGAAATCTTATTAGATAGTTCAAACTTTTGACACAGATTTGCAACTCTAACATGAACTAAACCTTGTATTTTGATGTCCTGAACCATTCTCTTTGTAGGAGTTATCTTCACCAGTCTGAACTTCTATAACTTCAGAGTTGTCTTTAAAGTTCCATAGCATTTGTGTCGTCAAGAACCTCGTATCCGAAAGCAATGTCTGATGTTCACTGTCAAGCTCTACAAAATATCTGATCCTACGGAAGGACGCCCTGTATCGTGGGTTAAGGTGGTCTTCTTGACAAAAGTGTCTGCCATGGAATGTAGTTTGACTTGTGCAGACACGAAATAAAAAATTGGACAGAAACCTTGTGACATAATGGAAGGGAAAAGGTCCACAAGTTCAGCCTACAGCAGTTGAAAAATGTGAATTGATTGGTTGAGATATGGGAATTAATTGATTGGTCTTTCTGTTCTTTCCTTGTTCTTTCTATCACAAGTTTATAATTTTTTTTTCTTGCCTCTGAGCGGTGATTTGTTGGGTTAGCATTCAAAGTTAGTAATCTCACGGTTGCAGCAGAGTTTGATTCACTATCTGTTCATATACTTGCTAAAAATCAGTTACATCTCTCCGAAACCAGAACTCCAAAAGAATCAGTGAATCACATTCTCTTCACCGAGCTCAGGTTTGGTTGTTTTATATAGGATAATACCCCATTTTCGCTCTTGAAGTGTTGTAATATTTTGATGTGATATTTAAATTTTATTTTTGTGTATTAAATTGCTCCAATCTTTTAATACCTTTAGAACAACATCGACATGGTAAATATTTGGTTGTATTTCTTGGTACAGCCAATGCCTTACTGGTGGTAAAAGTCTCCTTCTGATATGTAGAAAGAGAAGTATAGGCTAGGTAGGGATTGGGTATGTACTTGAAGACAAAATGCTGTAAAATGATCAAGAATCTAACGTTGCATTGATAATAAGCCTGTAATCATTAATCGTTAGGAATATGGGTATATTTGTGACTTAGAACATACCTCCTTTAGTCTTTTTTTTTTTTCCTTAGCATCCTTTCATTCATTTGTTCATCTCATGCATATAGCACATGCTGACAAATTTTGTTTTGTATAAAGCCTAATAAAAATTCTGTCAAAACAAAATCATAATCACCAATTATTATAACAGTCTCCCCAGGATGAAAAAAAAAAAAAAAAGGAACAGTAGTTCCTTCGCAGAAAAAAAATAAAAAAGTCACATTTTACTCCATGACATTGACCATATAGGAATGTGGTCCATTTTACTTGTCTTGCTTTCGTCTTTTTGTCAGCAGTTCTTCTCTGTGAACCACAAGAACTGAACCAAGAGCACTAAATCCTGGTCTGCGGAAAGATCGCAGTTCATGGCACATGGGAAGTTTCGTCCTCTTTTGGCAACGAGAAAACAACCCACTTGCAAGGATATCTCCGAATTTTTCAGCCGTGCCCAAAGTATCCAATGTTCTTAATAAAAAAAAGGTTTGAGTTCAAGTCAATGATTACAAGGAGTGATTTACTTACTAACTAGAAAAACTCCAAAAGAGGGCTTGCCAAGTTTTGTCATGTTAGTGGCAAATAACTATAGGCAAGTCATATTTTCAAGTAATTGAAAATTTGTACTTAGGGTTTATGACAGTGCAATGGGCCCTGGATTAAACATAAAAAGGGAACATCCACATGGAGCCTGTAGGAATAAATAGACCAATGTTTGAACTCCATGATAGCCTACTATGTCCTTTAGGACTTTGCAAAGCACTCTTGAGAGGAAAGATACCAAAATTTGATTAAAATATATAATTGCTTCATCTTCTTTAATCCAATCCAAGACAACCAGCAAATCCCATTTGTAATGCACGACATATAAGTTATAACACATTTTGAAGAAAGGAACTCCAAATTAAACTTTTGAAGTTCTCAGCTTCTTTTTTATGGTAATTAATTGTTTATGCTGCTGTAAAGGAACATTAATCAATCACTTGAATCATCAAATATGCATGTGGGTGCTGTTGTAGCTGAATGATTGCTGTGAGATACATACTTGATCCTTTAGTTATTGAAATCCTCTGGTAGGCCAGCCAATGTTAAAAACTAAGGGGTGAAAAAAAAAAAAAAAAACATGTTGACTTCTTCTTCTGCTACAGCTGCTGTTGTTATTTGTTAGCTCTCAGGGCTTTTTTTATTATTATTATTTTTTTTTTGCAGAGGGGTCATAGCAATAGCATACTGTTGGTTGAAAGATTTGGTTTTCCAGAAACCATGTCCCAAGAGAAGATCAAGATACCCCACCAACATGTTCACTGCCAGAGGTGTAAATTATCCGGCCTGAGAAGCCCCTATTCTATGACAACAGAGGTATAAAATCAGTGGTCTGGTGGACCAAACGTATTCATTGGACTTGACAGTGTCGTCAGATAAAGGAAACATGTACCTCAAGGAAAATTTCAGGTGACATTGCCATCTAATGTAGACAGTATTAAACTAATCCTTACAAGTTTATGTAGCCAAATCTTACACTTGCCTCTTAATTTTCATCAATAGTAAGTAAAGTCAAAACTACTGACGATGGATTGTCTTTTTAAGTTTTCCATCCGCAAATACAGTTTAACTTGTTGAAAAGTAGTTGATCTAATCTCCCATTAGCAGTTCAAGTTTCTGATTGAAACCATTGAACCCAGGTGCTTCATCTTTAAAACTGTCCTTCCTCAAATTAATGTGTCTGGTTAAACTAAATTAGTCCGTTAATTATCTCAGTCAATAATATGCCCCTCAATTGTTTTGACCTCCTCCCCGTGCATAAAAAGTTAGCCTACCAGCTGGAAAATTATGGCCTCTCACCATAGATGATAGATCCACTACTAGTTTTGGCATCCCATGAGAATGGCGATTGGGAGATGCCTTATAAAAGCAAGAACAGGGCGGATAAGAGAGATGTGGACCGATGGAAGTAGTATATAAGAGGCAAGACCACCTCCCCTAGGACTAGTTTTAAATTAAGATGAGATGCATGTGATATATCTTTAGCTTTTAGACTCCACATCTTCAATCTTCAAAGCAAAGTTCCCGGATAATTAATGGGCCTACCACAATTGCTTTCTTGACAGGGAAAATCCCCTTTAGAGAAAAGAAAATCAGCAAAGGAAAAGCTACAAGGAAAAAGCTCGTATAGAATGAAAGGGGAAGATATGGAGGAGGTGATGATGATGATCAGCAGCCCAGGTAATCCCAGAAATGAGACTCAGGCTATTCCTCAGGAGCCCATCACCACTACCACTTGCCCTAGCTGGAAACTTTACGACAATCCTTTTTATTATTCTGATCACCATCAACAACAACAGTGCCAAAGTAGAAAGCATCTTCATCAAGTAAACCTCCCCCACTCAGCTCGAAAGATCGCAGCCTCTTTCTGGGATCTCACCTTCTTCAAACCAGTTATGGATTCTGAATTGGATATTGGTCGAGCCCAGATCATTGAATTGAAAGCTGAGCTCGAGTACGAACGTAAAGCACGTAAAAAGGCTGAGTCCCTCAACAAGCAATTGGCTAAAGAACTTGCTGAGGAAAGAAGGGGAAGAGGAGCATTGGAGAGAGTATGTGAAGAGCTTGCAAGAGAAATTTCATTGTATAAAGCAGAGATTGATCGAATGAAGAGGGAATTTGAGGATGACAGAAAGATGCTGAGAATGGCTGAAGTTTTAAGGGAAGAGAGAGTTCAAATGAAGCTGGCCGAGGCCAAGATTCTCTTCGAGGAGAAGTTATTAGAATTGGAGGAAACTAAACGCACAAAACTTGATACTTCAGTTTCCAGAATTGAAAAGAAGAACAAAGAAGGTAAACTACCAGCATTCACTGCCAATCTTTCAGGGAAGTTTTCAAGGTTAGTTTTCAGTGAGAAATCTTGTGATTCAAGAGACTCAACAAGATTTGTATTGAGTGAAAAGGCATCATCCTGTTACGATAATATAAACAGTACTGTCTCTTCATCCATGGCAATTCAACGAAAAGCATCTCCAGAACCTGAGAATCCTCACATAAAGCGAGGGATCAAAGGGTCTGTCGAATTTCCAAGAGTGGTTCGAGCCATTGGATCCAAGAGTAGGCATTGGGGTACAAAGCTGGAGTGCCAAAAGGCTCAGTTAAGGATTCTACTTAAGCAGAAGAGCCCCATCCGATCAAATAGTCTTATTATGAGTTGAAGATATCACTTCCCTTGATCAAACCTTCCACATCTCCAAGTAATTTAACTTTTGTTTTTCGGCTTAAATTTTGTTTCGTTCTTATTTCTTGTTGAATTGTTTCTGCTAATGGGTTGGTGCCCCATACCCCAAATATCCTGTTCTTGAAAGATTATAAGAATAGAGTAGATATATGCTTTGGGTTTGTAATTTGCTGTATATGAGGTTGTGTTCATTAATATTATATATAGGATTTGATTTGATATTGCGACGTGTTGGTTCGGATCTTAGTAAAAGAAGCGTTGAAATTACCCAAAATTCGTTGTAAATAACTGCTAAAAGGCTCATTTTTTCAGTAATAGACATCTGCACATATTTGACTTTATTGCCAAGCTATTCGTGGATCTTCATATAGATAAAAGTAATGAACAATTTTTTGGAGAAACTTTAGGGTAGCTTGGGAAAATTCAACAACTTTTGGGGACACACATGTGCAATGGAACTGTTATTTCAAGCAAAGTGAAACTAGTTCAGAACTCACTTCCATTTCTTAAAATAGCCGGGACAACGATAAAGCAAAACTGTGCAGTCTGCAGGGTTAAGGTGTAACAGTCGTAATTCTTCTCAAAATCGATCACAATGATCTGATCAAAAGCACTGAATTAAGAGTGGATTAATTAGAGATAAAAAATGGTGACTTTTCATAGTCTAGACTAAGGTGAGTGTGGGCTTAAATGCTTTGCTACAAACGACAAGATCACAGCTGTTACTCAAGAATTATCATGAAATGTGGACAAAGATAGTTCTGGATATAGATCTTGAGTATTACTTTTGGCCTTTTATAAGATTACTGGTAGGTAAAAAATTGAGAAACAACAATAACAAAGAAAGAAAGAAATGCTAGGTAAAAAATTAAGCCCTGAAAGCAGGAAACTGTCAATTAATCTCTCTCTAGTTGCTCATAACACAGTCTGTACTTTCCAAATCGTATTAATAGCATTCATCTTTATAAGATCTGCTACAAGTTAATAAATTCTCTTCTAACAATTGAAGATAAAAAAAAAAAATGCATGCGTTGTTGAGGTGTTTTGGAATTGGTAGGATAAAATTTGTAGGTAGCAATTAGAGAGATGGATCGCTCGACCTTTCCGTCCTCTACATTATCTCTTATATCCTGAAACATAATTACATGACTGAGCCGTGAGCAAAACTTGCTTAAAACAAATAATGTTCAAATGACATTCTAGATCATTCGCCCTTTATAAACTTCCCTACCTTACCTTATCTTGAACCTTTAATTTAGAGGAGTGTTGGCCGTTGGGGCTTAACATGCCCCGTAATTTTCTTTGGTTACGAAACAATTGAGACAAATGAGGATGAAAAAAGAACAAGGCGACAAAAGATCAATCATTTCCCCGGTCGTCGACAGGCATTTATTGCATGAGGTTAAAATCTAGTAGGATTGGATACGTTACCTAATTAACCAAATTTACTTGAGGCACTGAAATTTATAAAATAATTAAAAAAAAAGATTAAACAGAACTTGGCTTGTGTGAAACCATATATCATTCTTTTTTCTGTCTTTTAATAGCTAATAAAATCATGTCAAACAATAAGCACCCTTTCCATCCTCTTATAACTAACCATTTTTTTGTCCTATTTATTTATTTGAAAGAAGCTCAACTAGAACTTAGAGTTGCCAATTCAGATACATGTTTATTAGATTTTTACTACACAGATTTTAGCTAACAAGTTTAAGGTACTCAATGCAATACTCATTCTAAAAGATAATTAGGTTTAGATTACTACTAAAGTCTATCAATTTATTTAAGAGATTAACTATTAAAAAAAAAAGTGGTTGAGTTGTTATAGAAGAGAAAATTTAGCCATCTTTGTTTAACATGAAACAGAAAAAAAAATAAATAATAAGAGCTTTCATTCCTCATCTTCTTTAGGATTAGAGAGCTTGAAAAATTAAGTTAAGGGATCCGAAATCAAAAGCTAAAATTAGATTAATATCCTAAAAGTGAGTATACACCTTTTTTTATTTAAAAAAAATATTATGTTAATTGCTATTATTTGAAGTTAAAGCTTATGAGAGAAAAACTTAAAAAAATTATGAGAATTTTCATTAATCTTCGTGATTTATTTGGATAATTTATTTGGCTTTATTTTCTTTATATTACTAAGATTTAATGATGATTATTGAATGAATTTTAAAGGTTGAAAGAGAAAATTTAGGTTTTAAAAGATTGAAAGAGAAATTCTTTTTTTAGATGCATGAAATATTATTATCTACAATAGTAGATTAAAATAAAATTATGTATTAAGAGATAAAATATTACTATAAGTATTTTATACCATTGGAAAGCTTGTTAAACATACTTTCTAACGAAGCAAGTGGAACTAAATTTCAAGCCTCCTATGACTAAATATTTAATTTTTACTAAAAAATATACATGCTATTTGATAATAGCATATGATGTGGATCGAAAAAAATATTACAATTAATCTACAAAGAATTAAGAAGTGAGCAATATATAATTAGAAAGCTTATTGAGTTTAATTTCTAACTTATTAAAAAGATTTTAATTTTGAGCTAAATATCTTAAGATATGATAGTTTTAGTGAAATGAGTGTAAGTTGTTCGCATTAGCTAGTTAACTTTTATATAATTTAGTTGTTTTAATATAAATTACCTAAAAAATGATTTATTAATTTCTAATATGTTGAAATGGCCTTAAATAGGCTGTCAATTTTATTGGAAAGAAAAAAACTAAGTGGTGAAATTGAAAGAAAATAAGTAGAATCTTAAATATTTTGTTTGTTTTTTAACTTATTTATATATATATATGTGTGTGTGTGTGTGTGTGTGTACGTTTCTAAATGAGTGAAGATTTTATTTTTTTATTTTCGATATATGAAAATAGGATTAAAAATATGATTATTTTACGTTTTACTATATAAATGATAAATCATACTTATGAATGAAATAAGAAATTAATTTATGTCTAAACAATAATTTTATGAGAGATACGAATTAACATCCATGAGAAGTGGATCATCAATACCAAAACTAATTCTATGACCTTAGTTAACGAGTTATACTAATTAGCATAAAGCTCTAGCTAGCGGATTATAATAATTAACAATGATCATGAAAATAAAATTAATGATACGACTATTGTCATGGGTTATAATAGTAACCATAGCTAATGATTAACTAATGGTAATAATGGTTTATGATGATGAATTTATGATTTTGATAATTGATCCATTATTTGTATGAAGTTATACTTAACCATGATTTATGATTTGTAATTGATGAAATGTTTTGATATAATATCAATTCTTTAAATGTTTACATAAATGCTTTGGAAGTATAAGTTTTAATGATATTTTTTAATGAGTTATATGTATATATAAAAACAATATTTGATCCAGTAAGGTGTATGAATCTATACTTACTGAGCAATGATTTGCTTTTTTTTTCTTTTTTTTTTCCTTTGCAAATGATTAAAATGATTAGTATGCATATGTTGGTAGTTTACAATGTGATGTATCCCATATTGAGTAGAAAGATAATTTATATATAGTTTAAAAGAGATTACTTATGTTATTTAAGTAATTGAGCTAAGTGTTAGAGTTTGCCAAGTCATTAGGGCTTACTAGGAGTTTTTTTAGTAGGTTAGATAATTTTAAATGTCAAAGATAGACACGTAGGCACTTGAGGCACTTGGGCTTATTTGGTAAATAGATTTAATTTTTAAATCATTTATTTTTTTATTTTAAAATATTACTAATTTTGAATAAACATGTTTGAACAGAAAAAAAACATGATGATCGGAATAAACATATCTAAATAAAAAAATATTGTCCTAACATATAGATCCGTAAATTTATAGCTAGACTTAACAAATGGAGGAGTCGCCAACAATCCTTTTACTATGTGTGATTGGCCACTTAAGGAATCTATCCATTTAAGGAGCTCTTAAGCTTAATTAAGGGTTCCTAAAAGAATAGGTTTGAGTCTACAAATCAGAACAAGGTTTGGGAGTTCGGTTATATATGAAAAAAGTTATAGCCCACATGCCCATCCAAATGATGGTACCATTTTATTTTAAATTTATCTTAAGGTCTTGGTTCTAATGGTTTCAAATTTGTTATGTTGAATATTGAAAATAATTCATAAGATTCTTCCATCAATCTGGTAGAATTCTTAAAAATATTTTTTCATTTCAAGAGTATTCAAGAATCCCATTTGATTTCTTAAAGAGGCTATATCATCGAAAAATGTTTAATTATTTTTATTGTTGAAAATATATCTAATTATTTCACTATTTGGACCAAATTAAAAATATTTTCTTGTTTTGAATTTCTAAATTCTCCACCATTTGGGCCTATTTAGAAATTTTATTTATTTATTTATTTTTTTGAATTTTATATTTTCCACAATTTGGGTCAATTTAAAATTTTCTTTTATTTTTTTCTTTTTTTCGGAAAGAAAATAATATGACAATTATTTTATTAAAATTTCATTTAAATTCTTTCACCATTTGGGACAAATCTAAAGAAAATTTCTCAACCTAATGATTTCTTAGGAATTTACCATTTGAAATTTTTAAGAATCTCATCCTTGGATAATTTTCAAATATTTTCAACCAAATTTTATTTGGAAAAGAATACAATTACTTCTATTAAAATTTCATCTAAATTATTCCACCATTTGGGACAAATTTAAAGAAAAATTTTTCAACTAAAAATTTCTTAAAAATTTATCATTTGACATTTCTAAGAATCTCATCCTTAGGTAATTTGTATTTAATTCCAAAATTTTTATATTTTATATTTTTATTTTGAAAATAAATATTAATTATTGTTATTAAAACTTTATCTAAATCATTCAACCATTTTGGACAAATTTAGATAAAATTTCTCATCTAGAAATTTTATAAAAATTTACCATTTGAAATTTTTATAAATTTCATCATTAGATAATTAATATTTACTCCCAAAATTTTTTTTTATTTTTATATTTTTTTCTAAATTTAATCATGCAAAAATACTAAAAAATACATAAAATAAATAAATAAATACAAAAAAAAAAATGAAACGGCTGAGTTTAGCGGTTGAAATTCGGCTAGGCTTGAGACAAAACAACGCTCGAAAACGTGACTTGGGGGCGCAGCTCGACTCAGCTTAGCTGGAATGGATAGGCTAAAACGTGAGTCGGTGGAGCAGGTCGCGATCGGGTCGGGTTGGTCTGAATAGAAACGTGCGAATCCTGGGGTTTCTTAACATCAAAACGACGTCATTTTTGCAATGGTATAAAAGGCTGAAATTTGACTTTTTCACCAGATCCCCCTTCTTCCCTCTCTTTCTTCTCTTCTTTTTCTCTCCCTTTCTCTCTAACAACCTATAATCCAGTTGAATATTTCATCAAAAACTGGAAAAAGCTACCAAAAACTAAAAAATTATGTCAAAAATTATGAACTTCATCGAAAAATTGATCAAAATCTAAAAATTTTCTAAAAAATTCACAAAAAAAAAGTTACCAAAAATTTCAAAAAATTTTTAAATTTTCTAAATTTGCTTTTGCTATTTTAAACACCTTTTTTTTTTTGCTTCTGTTTTTTATGTTTCATGTGTGTTTTTTATCTGTGTGTCTAAAGCTATATTTATAAGGTTTTCAAATCTGAAAATCCTAAGCTAAATGGGATTTCAATCCCTTCGAGTTCTAACTCCCAACCTTTAATCTGACTTAAACTCTTCAACCATCTTTTTTTTGGTTTTTTCATTTTTTATTTTTTAATCTTTTTATTAACAGAATTTATATCTTGTAAATCCCATATAGATTGGGGTGTCTACAGCTACCTCTTTTTACACATTTTTTATGAAACAAGAATTGTGCAAAGACGTAAACACCCCGCATATGATCATCTTAACATATTCGCTCTCTCTTTTTCATTTTTTTTTGAAAAAGTAAACAAAACTCTTTTAAACAGAGGCTCAACGACTTTGAAAAAAAATAGAGACTCAATAACTTTTGAAAAATAAAATGCTCCTCTAAATAAAATGCTTCTCTAAACAGAGGCACCACAACTTTTAAAAAATAAAATACTCCTCTAAATAGAGGCACCACAACTTTAAAAAATATTAAAAAATAAAATGTTCATCTAAACAGAAGCACCACAACTTTAAAAATTAAAATGCTCCTCTAAATAGAGACACCACAACTTTTGAAAAATAAAATACTCCTCTAAACAAGGCACCATAACTTTAAAAAATAAATGCTCCTTTAAATATAGACACCACAACTTTAAAAAATAAATTGCTCTTCTAAACAGAGGTACCACAACTTTGAAAAATAAATGCTCATCTAAACAGAGGCACCACAACTTTGAAAAATAAAGTGCTCTTCTAAATATAGGCACTACAACTTTGAAAAATAAAATGTTTATTGACAATCATGTCTAAATGAGTCATAGATCTTTGTTTGAAAAAATTTTAGGAGATTATGCATAAAGGTCTTATAAATCGATCTTAATATTGAGAAATATTCTCTTTCAAGGATTAAAATCTTACTTCACAAGCTTTTTCTCAAATAAGAATTTGAAACTCTTTCATTGAAAAGTCTTCTTATCTATTTTCTCCATGTGGGATTTTAGAATATCCCTACTTCCTAGATTCATGCACTAGACTTTCTCAAATGTAGTGATGCTATGCACTAGACATTTAGAAATGTGACGCATGCTATACAAATGTTGATTAATTATGGCATTCAAGTTTTTCAAGCTCTTTTCTTGGGCCCTAAACCCTTCAATCTTTAGGTACTAAGACCAAATCAATGTAATTCTTGATCATTTTTCTCTTTTAACTCTCATTTTTCTGTTTCAAGAATTTTTTTCCCAATTCAACATTCTTTTCAAGAACTGAACATTTCAGATTTGCCTTTATCACTCTCAACTTTTTCAAGGTAATGTAGAAATCTTTCATGCTATTATTCATTTGTCAATCATTATTTTAATTTTAAAAAGCAAGAATGCAATCACCCATTTCTTCCAGTATAAAATAGTAACGAGAAAAAAGTAAAAAATGGCTAAGAAATGATCAATAAAAAAATATGCACAAAGAATGAAATATAATGTCTTTTATTAGCAAACTTTGGCTAGTGAGAAAAGAAAAAAATTACAACGATGAGTATGGGGAGACAATGCCCAAAATAAACAATCAAACAATCATGATAATATATCTTGAAGCCTTTTTTAAAAAATTCAACCATCTAATGCATTTAACAACTTAGAGCTCCTCAAAACATGCTAGCCTCCATGCTAATGAATTTTTAAATTTGATGCTGTAACATCCTTATCTAAGCTGCCTTTTCAGGTTTTCAACTTAGATAAACCATTTTTTGTCTCAAACCGTTTTTTTGGATTTTCGACTTGAGTCTTTCTTTTTATTATTCTTTTTTTCTCTTTTTTTTCTTTTTTTTTTCTTTTGCTTTTTTCTTTCTTTTTTTTTTTAACTTTTTTTTTCTTTTTTTTTCAAGCATAGTATTTTTTCATAGCATTAGAATTTATAGGATAAGACAAATCATCTCCATATATTTCAGTCAATATCAATGCTTTACCTGAGAAAGTTTGTTTCACTACATATTGTTCTTCATAATTCAGAGTATATTTTTTTCTATTATCATGTTAGCTTCGGAGAATTCTTTTCAAGACCAACTATTCTTCCCGAAAGCCACAAGGTCAAACTTTTTTATCATGAGCCCTCATCATTCTTCTTTGATATAGCTAACAATGACACAGCATTGTTAATTTTTTTTGATGAAATTTAACTGTTTATATCACTCTCGAATCCATTTAGTCTCTTTCAGTTCAACCTTTTTTAAAACTTTTAAAGATAGGATCTCTACTTCTACTGACAATATAACTTTCATTCCATAAATAAAAGAAAATGTGGTTGCCCCAGTAGAGATACGCATCGATGTTCGATATGCATGTTACGTAAATGGCAACTTCTCATGTCAATCTTTATAGGTCTCAATTATTTTTCTCAAGAAGTATATTCTTGTTTGCTGTCTCAACTACCTCATTCATTTTCAGATGGTATGGCATTGAATTATGATGCTTGATCTTGTACTAGGTACATATTTCCTGCATCATCTTACTATTTAGATTCTTGATATTATCTGAAATAATTTTTTTTGAAAGTCCATATCTATAAATAATCTATCTATTTATGAACTTACAAATTATAGATTATGTCACACTTCCAAATGATGCTGCTTTCATCTATTTTGTGAAATAATCTATCATCATGAAAATGAACCTATACCCATTAGAAGCCTTTGGGGTAATAGGACCAATGACATATATGCTCCATATAGAGAATGGACAGGGTGGTGCCAAAACATATAAAATAGATGACAGAGCATGGATCTTATCAGCATAGATCTAACACTTGTGATATTTTTTAGCATAGTTAATACAATCGTTCTTCATTGTTAACCAATAGTACCCAGCTCTCATGATATGTCTTGTCATCATATGTCTATTGGCATGTGCCCTACATATTTTATCATGCATCTCTTTAATAATTTTTTTTACCTCGACCTTATTTACACATCTTAATAATACTTTATCATAGCTCTTTTTATACAAAACATCTCCATCTAGGAAGAAACTCATTGGTAGTCTTCGGATGATCTTTTTATCATTTTTAGTTACTTAAATGGGGTATTGATGGTTTTTAATATACTACAAGATATCATAATACCAAGGCTTCCCATTTTCTTTCTCTTCTACATTAGAGCAATGAGCTGACACATCATTGACATCTAGTTTGATGGGTCGAATATCGATATTATCACTAATTTGAACCATTGCTACTAAAATAGCCAATGCATCGATAATCAGATTCTTCTCTAAAGGTAAATGATCAAACTAAATATCTTCAAACTGTTTGATCAACTCTATGATATACTTATGATATCTTCAAACTGAATATAGACTTTTTGATTTAAATACTAATGTTATTGTCGAATATATTCATATAAAATTTTTTAAAAATAAGTTTATATGTGATACTGAAATTGATATGGAGAAACAAATTGAAATGATTCTATTGAACTTAGAAAGAGTAAAAAATTAAAAAGAGAACCTTTTGCCTTTCAATTTTGTTTCTCTAGATTTTATAATATTCCTAATACAAGAAAATAAAACCAAAGTACTTAATAAAACACCAATTCTAGTAAATGTAAATGAAAGACCTTAAAACATTTAATGAAGCTATGACTTCAAGAGATGTTGCTTTTTAGAAAGAGACTATTAATGATGAAAAGGACTCAATCATGTCCAATAATACATGGGTCTTGGTAAATTTACCTCTAGATTCTAAACTTATAGGATGTAAATGAGTATCTAGAAAGAAATATAATATAGATAGTTCTGTACAAATCTTTAAAGCAAGATTAGCTGTAAAAAGTTTTAAACAAAAGAAAGGCATAGATTATTTTGATACATATGCTTCAATAACTAGAATAACATCCATTAGAGTTCTTATAGCTTTGGCTTCCATTTATAAATTACATGTACATCAAATGGATATTAAGATAGCCTTTTTAAATGGTGACTTAAAAGAAAAAGTATACATGGAACAACCAAAAGGCTTTATTCTTTCAGGTAATGAGAATAAAGTTTGTAAATTAATTAAGTCATTTTATGGGCTAAAGTAACCTCCTAAACAATGGCATGAAAAGTTTGATTCAACCATAGTAACCAATGGTTTTAAACATAATGGAGCAAATAAGTGCATTTACTCAAAATTTACTAAAGAATATAGAGTTATAATATATCTTTATATGGATGATATGCTAATTTTTAGTACTAATATGATTGGCATAAATGAAACCAAAAGGTATCTGATTTCTAATTTTAAAACAAAAGATTTGAATGAAGTTGATACCATTTTGAGAATCAAAGTTAAGAGATATAACAAGGGTTTCGTACTTAATCAAAGTCATTATATTGAGAAACTACTTAATAAGTTTAAATATTTTAATATAAAAGAAGCCAATACTCCATATGATATACGTATAAAATTAACAAAAAATTAAGGTTATTTAATTGCACAACTTGAATATGCTAGTGCTATTGGATGTGTTATGTATGCTATGCATTATACTAAGCTAGATATAGTTTTTGTTGTTTGCAAGTTATCAAGATATACAATTAAGTCTAATATAAGTCATTGGAAAGCCATAGGAAAAGTTTTAGGTTATCTTAAAAGAACTAAAGATTTTGGCTTATTTTATTTCGGATAGCTAGCTATTTTGAAAGGATATTCAAATGCAAGTTGGATCACTAGTATAAGTAATAATAAATCCACTTCAAAATGGATGTTTACCCATGAATGTGGTGCAATTAGTTAGCCATCGAAGAAACAAACTTACATTTTACATTAAACTATGGAATCTGAATTTATAGCTTTAGCTGCAGCAGGCAAGGAAATTGAATGGCTAGGAAATTTATTAATAGATATAGAGTTGTGGCCACAACTAATGATAGCCATTTTCTTGTATTGTGATAATGAAGCTACTATGTCTAAAGCTTACAGTGACATTTATAATAAAAAATCTAGACATATTAGTCTAAGACATAATTATATCAAAGAATTGATAAAAAATGGGGTGAGTACCGTAATATATGTTAAATCTGCTAACAATTTAACAGATCTTTTACCAAAGCATTACCTAGAAATTTGGTAAGAAGCACCACAAGTGGAATGGGTTTAAAATTTCTTTTAAACACCAATAATGAGAACTTAACTTTGAATTAATAACCTCTAATTGTAAAGTTTAATAGGTAACAACAAGTTATTATTATGTGTCTATAAACACTAGTCAACTTATTCTAAATATTTAGAATACTAGTGTAAAACATTGTGTAGAATGAAGGATGAGATTAAACTCTTAATGGAGTTTATAATTAAATGTCTATAGCAATTGAGACATAAACAAGAAATTTCACCTATATAAACATAGAAGCGATGCCGCTTCAACAAGAAAATTGAAAACTTTCTTGTAAATGTTTATGAATAAAGATAAGCACATAGCCATAATAGTGCTAAAGTAGTTATAAACCTCTGACAAAATATTAAATAAGTATTATGTGTGTTATATCTTCAATTTTAATACTAAAAGTTGAGGTTTAATATGCAAATACTACCAACTTTGTTGGAATTCTAAGGTATATGCTAAATGAAAGTTTAAATCGAAAGATACATTCTTATATTTATAATATTTATTTGTATAAAAGATTAAAGATTAAGCACCAGTATTTCAAACTATGAGGGGATTGTTGGTAGTTTAGAATGTGGTGTATCCCACATTGAGTAGAAATATCATTTATATGTGATTTAAAAGAGATTACTTATGTTATTTAAGTAATTGAGATAAGTGTTGGAGTGGGTAAAGTCATTTGGGCTTGCTAGGAGTTTTTCTAGTGGGTCAAACAATTTTAAAAATCAAATATAGGCACTTAAACACTTGAAAATTTTGAGCTTATTTGGCAAATAGATTTAATTTTTAAATCTTTTAATTTTTTTATTTTGAAATATTACTGATTATGAATAAACATGTTTGAATAGAAAAAATATGATGATCTGAATAAATATATCTGAATAGAAAAACATGACTATTTAAATAAAGTTTATTTAAACAAGAAAATATGACTATATAGAATGTCATAACTTTTTAAATTTGTTTGATTGGTAATTATTCATTTATTATAAATAGATCTCTCTGCCTAATTAATTTCAGTACTTTTGATTTATAGAATTTTTAAGGTTTTGTTATATTCTATAAGCATAATTATCTTTTAAGATAGTGTTCTTCATACTTCAAAGCCATATTTTCTTCTTTCTTATTATTTTTGTTTTTTTTAATTTTCTAACAGCTTAGTCTTGTAAACAGCTAAAAGAATCTTGACATTGGAGACATTATTTGGTGAATAGGATTTTATGAAATAATATTTCATTTTTTTTTAGTTGTATTAGGTTTATTTGTTATTTAATTGGTTTATAAATATTAAATTTACTTGAAAATATTATTTGATTTTAAAATTTTTTAATGATTATGAAAAAGACTGCTTATTGCTTTGAAAGTTTATTTTAAGATAATACGACTGTATAATATCTCGATATCAGGACTTGACATTCAAAACTAATTTATAATTACAATTATGTAACTTAATATTTCAAGTTAAACAAAAAGTTCGATTGAATAATTACAACGTTTTAAATTATTTTAAAACTTAATTATTCTAATTCTAATGAGTTATACTCTTTTAGTCAATTTTTTTATTATTTGAAATATCTTAAAATTATTTTTTGAACATTTAATCACTTATATTTTAAAATTAATTTTTTACTTTTTGAAAATAAAATTTATGGAAAATCAATTTTTTTAAAAAAACAAAAATAAAAAAATCTTAAACTCTTAAAAATTTTAAAAGGACTAACTATTTGAGATAAAGATAGCATGCTTTAATTCCAAAATATAAGAGCTAGGGTAACAGTGCTTATAGGGATAGATTAAAAATAGTTAAAAGGCATTTTTAAAAAATTAATGAAAAGTTTTTTTTTTTATCAAATTCAAAAATTTATATAGTATAATTTTTTTCTTCTTGAATGCGACAATCATCCGTATCTATTGACAGTTGTCGACATTCCCCAGCATAAAATTATCCAAAACCATATTTTTCATTGGATGAAGTCAACAACTGCAAATGAGAACAATTAGTATGCTTCTCATCAACTATGGCTAAAGATGCACTAAATCGAAGCTAAATTCTTGGCCCAACTTTAATGCACAATTCTAATGAAATTAGTTAGGGCATCACATCAATTGGCCTTGGTCCCCCCACACGCTCACACGAAACCAAAGTGGACCTATTGCTTTGTTTCTTCACGACTCCCAATGCTCACACAAAAGTTAACGGCGTTAACTTTGACAGACAAGTCAGTCAACCAAGTCAAAAGCAAGTCTTTAGCACCTTGAAACTCGCAGCCAATTAGAACTCAGACAGGCTAAAAAATCAAAAGTCAAACCCATTTCTGTCCAATCAAATATGGCTGTTTTGTACAATACAACAGTCTTTGGGGGATTTTGAAGCACTGTTAGGAAAAGCTAACGTTAGGGGATGTCTCTGTGCTTTTGTCAATGTCAAGAGAGAGAGAGAGAGAGAGAGAGAGTGAAGTGGGTTTTGTCTGTATTCCATAAGGGGTGCGAATGTTGGAAGCTAAGGAAGCAAAGCAAAAGGCATGGCTGAAAATGGCGGCACCGCTTCACCATAATATTGCCAACTTTTTATATATAAGCAGCAAACAACAGTGGCTTGGCTTGAGAAGTGTAAAGAGGGACAAAGGGGATTGATTTGCAGGGTCGTGTAAGAATTTTTATTCAAAAAAGAGTGAAAGTAGCTTGGGATTTTAAGGTTGTCTTGTTCTGGGTTATTTTAGATGGGAAAAGTGGCATTTTGATGACATGGGTACCAGGAATAATGCTTTTGTGGATAAAGAGAAAGGGTTCGGAAGATCACCAGACCAGTGTGATGTTGGGTTGGGTTTGAGGATGCAGCAACAAGTTGATGAATCTTGTCCAAATAAGAGCTTCATGCCAATGCCCCATCATCAACATCATCATCATCTTCATAATTCTTCTCATCATCAGCTTTCATCTTCTTCATGTTGTGGTGATGGATTTGATGGAGGAGCTTGTGGTGGTGGGCCCATTGTTTGCAACACAAGCAACCAGGTACCATGCACGGGCGATATATACGATGTTATAAGTGCTGCTTCTGCTTCTGTTTCTGCTGCTGCAGTGGTGTTAAAGTCACTGCACCATCACCCCTTTAACGCCAACCCTTCTTTTCCCCACAACTCCTCTGGTAAACTCCTCTGCTTTCTTCATTCATCCTTTTTCTTGTAATTTTCAATGAAGTAATTAAAGAGTATAGATTAATGACATATGTTGTTTAAACTTAGTTAATGTAGGAGAAATTGCAGCGCCTGTGAATGCTAGAGTTCCTTTTACAGCAGCTCAGTGGCAAGAGCTGGAGAGGCAGACTATGATATACAAGTACATGATGGCCACTGTCCCTGTCCCTCCTGAACTCCTTATATCTCTCACCAGAAACTCTTCAAATGGTAGTCTTTTCTTTTTCTGCCTTTGTTTAGTGTTATCAATGTAAACGTAGTGTCAAGTTGTTAGCCTTTTTTTTTTGCATTAATTACAAAATGGCGCATGCAATTTTCTTGGTGCTGATAGTGACAAAGGGGTCTTTGGAATTGGGTTTTTCGAGCAATATTAGCTCGGATCCGGAGCCTTGGAGGTGCAGAAGAACAGATGGGAAGAAATGGAGATGCTCGAGAGACGTGGCTCCTGATCAAAAATACTGTGAGCGTCACTCTCATAAGAGCCGTCCCCGTTCAAGAAAGCCTGTGGAATTGCCAAACCACACCATCAACAAACATGATCAGAAATCACATACACTTAACATGGCATCAGATAGCAGCAAACAGGCTCATAAGAATTCCCATTTCATCAATCAGACCGATCCTCATCTATTCACAGCTTCATTTGATCAACCCAGGTGGGCCTCGGGTTCCCAATGGGTTCCCAATACTCTATCTTCTCTGAATCTGATAAACATAAACCAAACTTCTATTTCCCGTTATTTTCTTACATACTAGTATATCTCTTATTCTACTAATCACAATCTGAGTATAAATGCATGACGTGGATTGTTTGTCTTATATAAGTTACTATTATAATAAGTGGTGGTTAATGGTTTATCCGTGAAGGTGCTTGGAGTGGTTCATGAAAGGGGAGACTACCGTTCCTATTGCTAGCATTTCTAACCCAGACTGGCAACACCAGCAGCATCATAAAGACCATCGCGTCAATTTGCAAGCTCATCAGAATCTAAATGAGCAGTTTAACACCAGTTTAGCATCTTTGGGAGGAACCTTGAATCTCAACCAAACACATTCACAAGAGACAAGGAGCTTTATTGATGCATGGTCAATAGCAGAGAGAGAGGTTGCTGAAATGGATGGAATTGAGAGCAAACGCCCTGTTTCTTCAAACGAGAAGCTACCACTCTCTTCTCTTACACTGTCAATGTCGGGTGGGAATGGAAACCATCAAGAAGAAGACAATGAGAATAGCGAAATGGGTGCTTTTGGTATCATGGGCTTAGCGAAGG
This sequence comes from Durio zibethinus, assembly GCF_002303985.1. The sequence continues at coordinate 3,766,581 of NW_019167827.1, forward strand.
AAAATGTGAGGACTTTGAGACCACCCCAAATGGCGGATCCTATTTCATGGATGGGTTCGCCGCCTGGTGGACCACTGGCTGAAGCATTGTGCCTTGGCATTGCAAGTAGTCAAAGCACAAATACGAGTAGCTGCAGCAAGAGCACCTGAGACGATGGCCAGTGACTAAATTTTATCTACTTATTGATAAGAGCTTTTTAACTTTCATGATGTTTGAACATTTCTATGTCGAACATGGGGTTTTTAAATTAAATAAAATAAAATGTTACTGCTAAATGGAAATTTCCACTTTGTTTTTGGAGCTAAGAGAAAGCCCAAACTTTAGGACTGCGATGATTGTTGAATGCCCTTGTCTCTTTATGGTTTTGGAAAAGGGGCATGCTTTCGTCTCTATGCTTTTGAATTGAAGTGTAAAAATATGCGATGTTTAATTTCCATTAAAATCAATACTATCATTTATCATCAGAAGCTTTGCAGAAGGAACATGTAAACAATCTATTACTCGTCTTTTTATAGCTCATAGAAAGTACAGTACTATTCATGAATAAGGACTATATTAATTATTGTCTATTGATGTTTCCCTATGTCAATGGACATGAGAGGGAAACTTTGCTTGATTTAACCTTTTTCTTTAAAAAAAAAAAAAAAGACAAAAGCACGTTTCCATCAATTCAGAAGCAGAATTAATTACCACCATTGACACAAACTGAAGTCTGAATCTTCAAAAATGAAAGAGAAAATTTCATTGATTTTGGGATCTAAATTTGTTCTAATTTTGGGCTTTTCATGTTTTGGTGTTGAGAAAAGAAAACAAGAGGAAAAGGCGTAGCTCTATTGGGCCAAATCACACCGACAGTCTGAGACCACAAAATTTGTTAGTAAATTCCATGCGAATATATAGTATCCACATTCTATAGTAAGTTTTAATTTCAAATTTTCAAATTAGATAAATAATGCTTAGGAATCATATCGTTCATGAAAAGCAAACGTCAATACGTCTCAATTTCTCATTTCAACCACCTTAGATCAGTGGTTGAACATGGAGAAATTTCACCCCCAAACCTTTCTGTATAATAGGAAGAGTAGAATGATTCTTTCTCCATGTCATAGTGCCCCTCAAATGCACTCTTGAAGCTAGGGCTTCTCAAGTTCTGGCTAAAGCTACTTTCAGGAGCTGGATAAGAAAGTCTCTTCTTAGCTAATGATCCACCTCGTTCCCTCTCTGGAGTTGATGGCCTTTGTCTTGGTGTACTCTGGGACCGCGCCTTAGCCTTTGCAGACTCTGTGGCAGCCATATAATTTGGCACCGTGACACCTGCATTTCCGTATCGAGACATTCCATTATTTGTGCAAAATGTGGAGGCCAAGCTAGGAGTGTTTGCTGCTGAGTAGTAGTATTTCTCTTCTTTCAGCTGGCACCGAGGGCTGGCTGAACGTGCTTGCAAAGGCTTTGTTTTGCAAGGAGAGGGTGTGGCTGGAAATTGGTTAAGAGGGAAATTGTGATGTTCTCTATGCATTGGAGAAGCAACACAGTGTGAAGTGGAAACTTGTTTGTGATTTTGACAATGGGATTTTCTGATTGTTGGAGAAGAGTAGTACTGAGGCTTGTAACTAGTATCAATTTCTACAGTCTTTATAGAATCTCTTTTATCAGTTGATGCCCTACTGTTGCTCTCCCATTGCTTTGTGGCCATCCACCTGTCAAGCCATTTTGTTCTCTCTTCTAGCTCCTTTTCATCTCCCGCAGATGAGTTCCTTCTAGATCTCCATATCTTTGAAGATGCGTTAAGATTATTAGATCATAATTACAGAACAAAAACATTCAGTGGCACCAACACTCATGAAATAATAATGACAAAAAAAAGCCAACCTGGTTAGAGAAAGCATAAGCAAGGGCCTTTTCACGTTTCAATGCAGCTTCCTTCTTGTTTTGCAACAATTCTTTGATCTCTTCGCTTGTCTGTGGTCTGTTGTCCCACTCATCTGTTATACAACTCATATCTCTGGACTGTGGCATAAAATCATTCAAACATAAAAGAGTATACCTCCAAATGAAAAAGATACAGAAACTTATTACGAAAAGAAAAAGTTCGTACTTACTTACCATGGACTTTCTACTACGAATATCTTGCAGATATCTAGACTCCCACAAGGCATTGGCTTCAGCAAACATAGACTTTCTGCACTCTTCATATGAAAGCCTTGGACGCTGTTTATCGAGCACTCGATCCTGTACTCGAACCAAAGATTGCATGCATTTTAGTGCCAACTTTGCTTGCCTTCTGATATTGTGTCCTCTCACTAAAGCTTGAAGCTTCACTAGCCCCTTCAGTGCACGCAATGCTCTCCTTGCCTTCACAGAATTCATGAAAAAGAGAGAGAGAGATAGTTATAGAATCTTTTAGCATTGACTAGTTAATGATTACTAATCCTCATGATTTATGTTCACTTACAAGGTAGCCTCTAAAAGCTGTCTGGATGACAATAGCAGCATAGTGTTCTCTAACACTAGCGTAATTGGAAGGCCTGTAACGAAGCCTAACGATCTCAACAGCTGCTTGAGCTGTTGCCACAGCAGCTTCTGCTGCTGCTGCAGTGGCCGCTGCAACCGCAACTGCGTGCCTTTGCTCTGCAACATCCAATGCAGGATTCACATGTATAGTTCTGGTAGCTTCTGCTGCTGTCTTTGCTTCATATTGTTGAACATGATTGATATTACTAGGCCTTCTAAAAAGCCATCTTCTTTTCTCCCTCTTCTGCACCAAGTAATAATTTAAAATTTATTGTAAATGGAAGAGAACACGCTAAACACAGAAAACTATAGATGCAGTTCTTAATTACTAGTACTACCTTTTCTTCCTCTTCCTGCTCACATTCCTCTTCTCTTCTTCTGCTACTCTTTTTCTCATAATCTTTGGCTGGAGACCTGAAGGCCTTTTTCACTATTGACAGCCACGAGGTAACGGTTTTCTTTCCCATGGTCAGGTACAAGAAAACTTTGCTGCATTCAAAGATAATAAGGAGATAGAGGAAATTAAGGGGTGTTTGTCCCAATTGATTCCCTCACAATTATGAATATTTGTGAAGGAGGGAAATGAATGAGAGAGAGAGACGATGATGTTCATTTGCCGCAGAATCTAACAGGGGTACGAGCTCCAATATATCTGCTAAGCGATAGGTGTTTTCTAGTGGCATGGGAGAAAACTAATGGGAAGAGTGTCAGATATTTGTCATGAACCCTGTAAAATAAACTAGCACATAATTGTGATATAGAAGATGACATGAGAAAGGGGAGACATGAGTGTTAAATGTTTTGCATAAGAATCCAAAGTCTCTTGAAAATTGCTAGGCCTTTTTGATTGATGAGAGCATATATGCTTTTATTTTCTCTTTTAAAACAACTGACCAAGCCCAATTGGCTTCACGTGTTATCAGCAGCGAAAGGAGCAGAGATCCATTAGAGGGATTACGTTATTATGTTTGAAAATTCCTCGAAAACCACCAAACACCTTAAGTACCATCTTGAACAGGGAATCCCCTTTCTGGGTAGAATAGAATGGGTGAGTTGGCTTCATTTCCCGGTAGACTGGTCAAACTCTTGCTTGGAGTTGTATCCTCTTGTCCTAGTTTCCCACATCACTTGTATCTTGTCAGAAATTCTATAAATTTAAAAACTAAAAAGTTAACTATTAAATTAATCTTTTGAACCCAATTCTGAAAGAGAAACCCCCAAATTAGATTTTGATCTCTTTGCATTTCTCAACAAGATACTTTCCGCTGAGAAGGAGACTTGTAAATTTCATTCGATTTGCTTAGAACTCGACATGATTAAATGGCCCTGGATGGAGCTTGCCTTTCTTGCTAGCTGGCAGGTTAGATTGGTCAAGCTGAAGAGTGAAGACCAATCTCATAAATTTCATTTTTCAGAAACAATATAATATCAAAACAATAATAAATTTAACAAAAGTGGAATCTCATATACATGGTTTATACTTCGATAGCCAAGTCAACCCTTGACCACAATTCAAGTTAGAAGATTGACTATTATTGTTAACATTTGTTGACCGTCGGACCAAGATCTAGCGTCTTACCGACAACATCCGTAAGCATTTCTTCTAAATTTTTATTAAAATATTATAATTATTCGATCATAATTAAAAATTATATAAAAAATAATTATTTGAAAGTATGAGTTTTACATAAATATTTTTATAAATTTACACCATATTGAATTATAATTAATTAATTAGATTGTGACTTGATGCGGTGTACGAAATAATTTTTTATTTTATATATATATATTAATATTTTTTAAAATTATATTCAAATTTTCAAAATTTATAACATCTATAAAATTTTATATCTAACTAAACTTGTCATAAAAAGTAAATTTAAAAAAATGGCATGTCATCTCTTTACACTATCTTTATTGGTAATAATATTTATACACTTAAAATTTATATCAAATAAAAATAAGTTACATATATATTATAGAATGATGAATTAAATAATAAAAAAGTATAGGCATACTTTCACTTTTATAATCTTATTTAATTTACTATACAAAATATGAAAAATATTAGGAGATGTGTGAAAAAAATAAATTGAAAAAATATTAATTTTCATAAGAACAAATTTGTAATAGTAATAAAATATATCTTGAAAAAAAAAAGATATAAACTGAAAAAATAAATTGCAATAGCAATATAAATCTAAAAAGCTGCAAATTGAAAAAGGAATTAATATAGCTAGTTACATTTATAGTCCTTAATGTGTAAAATAACTCTTAGATGACACTTGAGATTGAATAGATAATTTTTAAATTTATATTTTTAAAAAATTAAAAATTTAAAAATATAATAAGTGATAAAATTTAAATAAAAATTTTGCCTATTTTTTAAATATAAAATTGATAGTTAGAGTTGAGATAAATATCAGTCCTATTATTTAAAGATTTAATATGAAAGGCTATTTGAATTTTTAATATTTTACATAAATTTTGCATAGATAATTTTTGTTTGATACAAATTGAAATAAAATAATAGAGTAAGTTTTTTAAAATTTGGATAAACTTAATTTTTATAGTTTTAAAATATGGAAAAAGATTTTCATAATTAAATAATTTATAAAATAAAGGTATCTGGTAAAAATTAAAATAATTCGGATGATACCCATATTTCAAAATTTTTATTTTAAAAAACATATCTCTAGATTAATTTGATTTGCAACTGTAACTTAAATAATTTTGATATTTAAATAAATTCAATATTATCTAAAAAAAGTTATACTCTTTAACAAAAAAAAAAAAACTATCTTACATGTCGTTTAAAAAAGTCATCCAAATAAATATACATGTGACAATTTTTATTATATGTCTATTTATGTTGCAATATAATAATATATATTGCAAATAATACAATTAATATGCACATACTCTAGCAAATAATATGCTCCTAACAATATCCACGTACTGTAGCAATACCTACTCACATTGTAAAAAATAGGGTTAAATATAAAAATAGTCAATGTATTATGTATTTTTTGTTAGTTTGGTACTTAAAAAAATAAAATTTTTAGTTTGATACTTTAACTTTCATTCCGCTATCCACTTTAATACTTAAGACTAATATTATTAGTCAATTTATTAACGTGACATAAACATTCAATAAGATGTTGACACATGTTAAAAAGCTCAATTAATGCCACATTATCAATTGCTATTTTAATGTTAAAAGAAATTTTCTAAAAAAAATTAATAAAATCTAAAAAATTTAATTTTTTAAATATTGAAATAATTTAAAAAATTATTAAAAAAATTAAATATTTAAAAAATTATGAAAACTTAAAAAATTCAAAAAATCTTAAAATTATAAAAAATCCAAAAAATTTTGAAATTTTCAAAAAAAAATAAAAATTTAAATAAAAATAAATATTCTTAAAATTAAAAAATATATATTCATAAAAACTTAAAATGTTTAAAATAAAAAACTAATTTTTTTTGGAAAATATATAAAATTTTAAAAAAATTTGTAAATTTTTTTTATAATTATGAAAATTTTTCTTTTTTTTTTTAATCTTGAAATTTTAATTTTTACATATTTTTTGAATATTTTATATTTTTTAAATTTTTTGAATTTTTATTAAAATTTTAATTATTCAAAATTTATAATTTTTATAATTTTAATAATATTTAATGATTTTTTTTAAATTTTAGAATTTTCAAAAAAAAATTTTTTTTTGAATTTTATATATTTTAAAAAATATATATTTTTTAATTGTCAAAATTTTTAAAAAAATTTAGATTTTTTATTTTCAATTTTTAAGTTTTTGTGAATCTTTTTTTTGAAATTTAAGAACATTTTGTTTTTATTAATTTTTTTTATTTTTTATTAAATTTTTGAGATTTTTTGAATTTTTTAAGTTTTCATTTTTTTAATTTTTATAATTTCTAAAAATATTTAATTTTTTTTAATTTTTTATATTTTCTTAAAAATATTTAAAATTTTATAACTTTTTAAAAAATGTTTGAAATTTTCTTTTAATATTAATGTAACAATTGGTAACATGACATTGATTATATTTTTTGATATATATCAATATTTTATTAAATATTCATGCTACATTAATAACTTGATTAATGACATTAGTTTAAAATATCAAAATAAATCACAAAATGAAAGTTGAATACTAAATTGATAGTTTTATTTTTTTAGATACCAAATTGATAAAAAATATATAATATAAAAATTATTTTTATATTTAATCCTAATGGAGCATAGATGCATCATTTTTCTTTCACTTACTCCTAAACTGTATAATCTTCACTCTTATTCTTTATTTCTTTTATATAAATTAACTTAAACATCATAAGGCATTTCGAAATCTTATATCCAATTCCTCCTAGCTTTTCTCTGTCCCAAATAACCTTCCAACAAAACACCAAGCATCCCTTCCCAAAACAACGTCAACAAACATGATACTCACAGATGCTAAATCTTCTACAGGGTGACCAATCTCATAATTGATGTTGGCGATTTTTAATCTTTCACTGTTGGTATTTCCAATAGTATTTTGTTTGTTTTGGTAGCAGGGCCTGATTAAAGGCAGGTACTCTAGTGTCAGGTCTAGTCGAAAGTCCCCACATGTTCTGTCCTTTGACGTACTTAGTCCCAATCGCATGCTTTGCTCAACTAGATTTGAATCCAGTCCCAGGGAATTGCAGGCAGCTTATTTAGTTAGATGCATTGACTCGTTCAAAATCGATTCCATTTTGAAGAATGGTTAAAACGAGCGGCCATCTCTGTTGGATGTCAATTCGGTGAGACTCTTAAAAGTTTGCTAACTGGTTGAGCTTTAAAGCTACCAATGACAAGACCTTTTTCTAAATTCTAATTCATATATAAAAATGATAATTATTTTTTTATCCGTGAATATGTTATTAAAATTGATATTTAAAAATTATAAATTTAAAAAAATTTAAATTAATAAAATTTTTTTATTAAATATATAATAGTATAAAAAAATTTTAAAGATAGATTAAACATTTTTAAAAAATTCATATATGAAAGTAATTTTACCTTCGAAATTTTTCTCTAAACACAATCGTAACGATTTAGTAAAAGAGATTTGGGGTGAAAATAAAGATATAAATGATACATTAGTACTCGTAAGTTATTCAAGTTCGATTAGAAGAAAATTTAAATTTAATTTGATTATTATCGAGTCGAATTCGAGTAGCTCGACTTATCGATCGAATTAAATTTGAGTATTTTTATATTCGATTCGAGTAATTCGCGAGTTTAATCGAGTTTTTATATTTAAATATATTTTTATTATTTTAATTAATAAATATTTTAAATCCGAGTTTGAGTTTGAACATGAATAATCAAATTTTTATTGAGTATATAAATCGAGTTTATTTTTATATATTAATTAAATTTAATCGAACGAATTTGAGTAACTCAAATTCGATCACAAATCGAATTCAAACTTAAAAAATAAAATTCGATCGAATTCGAATCGAGTATCAAATTTTAAATTATAAGTGGAATTCAAATTTAAACTTCTCGTTCAATTTTACTCGATTTAATTACACCCTGATAGAAAGATGAGGCTGTGGGGTCCATATCCACCAAAGCTAACGCCCACTTTTCTTTGAACTTGGGGTTTAGACCATAATAATAATGAGAATGACCCAGACAGCCTATCGTAGGTCTCAGGTGAGGCAGAAAAATCTCCGTAATGGGCAACTCAATCAAAACCCGAATTAAACACCACGGACCAATGACTATCTATTTTTAATTTGAATTAAAATTTAGCGCCCAAACCTAGGTTGCCCTTTTAATATTTATTTATTTATTAATAAAAATCATTCAAATTTTATTTTACTTATATCTGAAACTCAGTATCCAGTCTCAAAGCTCAAAAAAGGCAATCTCCTGTATCTTTGCCTTTGTCGTCTTTCTCTTTCACTTCAACAACTCTTCAAATTCTCTTTCTCAAAACGAATACCATACAAAAGGTCTTCGGTTTCTGTTTTGGGGAAGGGGGCAATGAGTTGCGTTTCCTCGAATTTGTTGAACCAGGAGGACGAGTTCACTCAACTCGGTAGCGCAGCGCTGGGTCATCACATTGTGTCGCTTACTTCCACCACGTATGGCCTGCTCACCCTTGATCCGCAGTCGCAATCCACCACTATGCCACCGCTCACCCTCGGGTCCACCTTCAATGAGTCCAAATCACTTTGGTCCGTGCCTAGACCCCTCCCTACCCGACTCGCGGTCATTAATTCCTGGGAGCTTATGTCCGGCCTTGATGCAGATAGCTTCCGTTTCTCCCCAATTTTAGCAAAAACGACTGCGTTACAAAACAGCCGGTTTCGCGATCTTCGCTGCTGGATAAATTCAAAGCCGACAGCTTCCGTTTCCCAAACACCCTGCCCCCTGAAAAGAAAACCGCTGATCCCAACTTAAAACAAAAACGGCACCCTCTAGAAACCGTCTTTTTCGCGTTCTTCCCTGCTACACAAATTCGATGCAGAAAATTACATTGCCTTGAAACCATCACAGCTCGACAAGTTCGAGCAAATATGTCCGCCGAACGGGGAAAACAGAGTGGTAATTTATACGACGTCGTTGAGGGGAATCCGCAGGACATTCGAAGACTGCAATGCGGTTCGATCAGCGATTGAAAGTTACGGGATTGCTATTTGAGAACGAGACATTTCGATGGAACGAGGGTTCAAAGAAGAGTTAAGGGAATTAATGAAAGCGAAAGAGAAAGAGTCGACATATCAAACGACACCGCCTCGAGTTTTTATTAAGGGAATGTACATTGGGGGAGCAGAGGAAGTGATGAGGATCGTTAACGAAGGTTGGTTTGGGGATTTACTTAAAGGATTGCCGAAGAAAAGAACAGGGGAGGTTTGTGATGGCTGTGAGAATGTGAAATTCTTGCCGTGTTTTCGGTGCAACGGAAGCTGTAAGATGGTGGTGGTGGTGTTTGGTATATTCAATAATTTTTAACATTGAAGTGTTTGATTTCATGCTTAAATGATTTATACCTTATTTGCTGCTATCTTTCAATGGTATTTTCTTTGCCCAGGAAAAGAGTTTTGGTAATGTTAGCAATGCTGCGTTTGTTGAACATATTTAAGAGGATGATGCGCCAAATTGCTTTGAAAATTCTTTCACAAAGTTTATCTGTGGATGAATGATATAGAATCATACTCAAGAGTCATGAGTGTGGCAAGACTCGAGTTATTTGACAGGTTACCTGAATGAAACACGTGCTGATGAGTTCTTCTTAGTTCTTAGCTACGTTGTTCTGGGTACTCCTGGGAGATTCACAAAATAGGCAGTTAATTTAACTGAACATATAATGTGATAATGTTGCTTATTAGCTCTAGGTAGAGCTGGTGTTGGCCTTGCATAAGGGCAGTCATGACGGATAATTGAAAACATAAGGTATTTCGAAGGCTGGAGGATAGCATGTTGTTTGATTAGTAATCTGTTTAGTCAGCTGGAATTTGTCATTTTACATTTTGTTATCTGCATGGCATTCTGTGTAAATATGGAAATCACTATTTGATTGTTGCTACTGGGGAGGGCTTTTCCTTTGTAGTTTTACGTTTTTAACTGTGAAATCTCCTGGAGTTCTTAACCACTATCACTTGGAGAATTGAAGGTGCTAGGGAACTAATAAGCTTTAAGGACTAGAAATTGTTTCTGCCACTTTTGACCACAATGAAGAGGATGATAAAACATCAGTTATTCTACTACTCCTCTGGTACTTTCCCTGTTTTTGTTCTCTATTTTCATACTAAAGTGTTTCTCTTGATCTCATGTTTTGTTGACACACCTTGGAATTTCATTTGAGAGCCTTTTCTAATACTACAAGATTTTGCATTTTCTTTCTTCACCTCAGACTTCTTGGCAAGCACTGAAGACCTCATTTATTACTGATTTGATGAACATCTTTCAGGAAAAAATTTTGGTATAATTTTTGAGCTATCCGCAGCCTAAAAACTTCGATCTGGTGCTACGTGTTGCTCGGTAATGGTGTCGACTTTTGCTAACTCGAGAGATTCTGAATTTCTGAGTGTTGGGCAATTGATTTGGGCCATGGTGGTTTGCCTGGTTGATAGTGAGCTCAACCGTTGAGGCCCACAGCTAGTTTTACCAGTTCCAAACCCTTAGCCTTGTTCAATATTATTAAACCCTAAAAACATTAATACATAGAAAGTAGAATATGGAAATGATTCCATTTTTCCATCATCTTGAACCGATGGGTAGCTTCCTAGCCCAAAACCCTACCCAATTTATTTATAGGCTCATGATTACAAGCTAGCTATGGTACCTTTATTTCATTCTCCTGGATGTTATGTTTTGCCTTCTAATCAGGTCCCACGCACCTAACCAATTGATTTCTTCTTTAACCATTACAAAGTCGTGCTTCCACCGTATCCCTATGTATGATCCACATTGCAACTACGTAGTTACTAACTACCTTGGGCCCCGTATTTTAATGCCCCTGGAAAAATCTTCATGAAATTTTTTTATAAAAAAAAAAATTAAAGTTAAAATTTTAAATTTATTAAATATTATTTTTTAAAAAATAATTATATTAATTAATTAAATTGAATTTCAGATTTCATTCGGTTTAGGAATTATGATTTAATTTGGCTGATTTGAATTTTTTTGTATGAAAGTTTTTGGAATTTAATTGTTACATGCACGTGAATTTGTGCACCAGAGGGCAAAATAAAATATTTTTACGTAATTTACTGTTTTATTTTTAGGGAGTTTTGTATCAAATTATGTAATTAAATTAAATATTTTATTTCAGCACTCGTCTTTTAGGGAAAAAGAAAAGATGTCTTTTCCTTTAACAATGTGACCAATGTAAAAATAATAACTATGAGGAATTATAATAGCTGGTACTGGAATGTGGAAATAATTTTATTTATTATTATAGTAGTAGGTTGTGAAAAATAATTTTACGAAAAGAAAAAAAATTTGTGCAAAATTTGTTGAAGAAGACTTAGCAGGAGAGCAACAATATTTTTCAGAGTCGCAAGTCTAAAGGCCCCCAGCTTTTAGGCCGAAAAAGCTGAAATTCTTGTCCGAAAAGTCTATCAATCCTTTTGGTGTGGGATCAGTTCTGTCGGTAAACCCAAAATTATGGTTGGGCTGCTTTTCCTTTTTTAAGGAAATAATTAGATAAAAATTTAGAAATTTTTTTATTAAAATAAATTTAAAAAATTAAATTCAAAAATATAAATTGATAGATTAAATTTTTTTTATATAGATTAAGTAAGTAAATTTTAAATATTTTAAATAAATTTTGACATATTTTTAGATATATATTATTATTATTAAATAAATATAAATTAAATTTAAATTATAAATAATTTTTTATATGTTATTGATCTTCTCGTATTTCTTATTTCGTGATCCGATCAATGTGAAATGGAATCCCTTCTATCCTTGAAAATGAAAATAAAAATATTGATAATTAAAACTTTTTTTAAGACTAATATATAGTAATAAAATGTTTTATGATATATATATATATATATGTAACACGTAATGCTAAAGAAACAATTAATTTTCCCTTTCAATATGATGTTAATAATTTTTATATAAATAAATAATCGTGTGATTTGTTAATAAAACATTAAATTTTTAATTTTAATAATCAGATTTCAAATTTTAATAACTTCAAATATAAAAAAAAAATTTCTATATTATACAAAGAGAATGAACTTTCGTTCAACAACTTAAAAATGCTAGTATAAAAAATTTCAACGACAAAATTATGAGAGTGGAGTGAAAAGCTTTGCATATGTATAAGATTTGAAGCAGAGTTGTAATAATACCTTGACGACCAAAGCTTCGACATTTTGGAACCCAAATGATTTTTTTCATAGACGACAATAGACCATAACCAAAACAAATACGACATTATCTTTCCAAATGATAAAAAAAAAAACACACACACACATATAAGCAATAAGCAATGATAAAAAAAATTTTGGCATTTTATTCCCAACTCATAATTCTTATCAAGAAGTATGCATATAGAGAGCGAGAATTAAATCATAGTTTATATAACAAAAATACTCCATTTTGTGGGATGCATATTGGTTTCTGCTGAATTTTATAGGATAATTATATATATTTTTAAGTATTTGATTAAGATTTGAATCTTCATTATTAAAATTAGAAATTTAACATTCTATTAATAGCAATGTGTTCACTGTATATATATTGCTTCACAATAAATTGGCATCAAGTTCTAAGTTTGAACCATGTGATAATGAATTGGAGAAAAGTGCAGGTAATTAAGATCTCTTGGTGGATGAAGATAAATGGGGAGAAAAAGAACAAAAAGAGGTGAGTTATTAATATAATAAATTAAGACTTAATAAATGGAAAGTATTCTATTATTTTATGGAATTCAAATTGCTAATTATCTAGAATTAATTAGTATAATTATAACACTTGTTTTTTCCATTGAAAATATATAACCAAATTGGGTAAAGCCATCATTTGCCCCCATATGAAACATTTTAATCCCTATGTATAGTCGTTATCCTTTCCATCAGCTTTTTCAACTTTTGTTTTTTCGATTTGGCACTTGCTAAAATTCGAAGCCCCTTTTGTTTTGTTTTTTTATTTTTTATTTTAGTACAAGCAAGAGGAAGGAAATGAAAAGAGGGTGGAGTTCGAAACCCGGTTCCTCCCTTTCGAGTTCCTTATCAAAATACAAAAGCATATAAAACGAAAATGGTTAAAATTTAATACTATGGACTATAATATAGAAGTATGTATCATTAGGAGAAGAATTAGGTTTAAGTAAGTTTGGTGTCGAACCCGAAACTTAATTGAGTTCATGCAATAAACTTTAATAAATAGCATTCATCAAATTTAGGTTAAAATTTCAACATTTATAAATTTTTTTTATTCTCAATCTCTTTTGTACCAAAAATAATTGAAGACACCTGTAACCATATTATACTGAAAAAAAGTAAATGTGTGTTAGTTTATATGTTAACGCGTAAATTGTAGGAATGGATATTTAGTTCACTTGTTTTGAGTAGGAGATATTTACTAGTTCATTAAGTAAACTATTAATTAGTATTGGAAAAATTTTACAATAATTTCTAATGAGAAAAACCCAAAGTTCGGAGAAAGAAATTCGCTTTCCAAATTAAGGATTACAGATGAGCAATCATGGACAATTCATGAAAGTCAAGGACCTCCACAAATTAAAGTGTTCAGGGACCATCTCTATAATATTGTCTAGTCAATTAGTATTACTTGCTCAAACTTGAATTGTATCAATTTTATTGGTGATGAAGATTAAGAAAAAGCTGAAAATGTAAACCTAACGATTAGTTTGTTGTACATCTCACATGGTATGCCTTCTTTCTCTAATCAATCAGCTTCAATATGTATATATGCAAACTAATCATGCTTAACCCAGCAATCTTTGAGAGATATTTACAACAAAAATTTATACTTTAATACGTTTTAAATTCGGACACCTACAATTTTTTCATCTCAAATTATAACGTCTTTTGTATAATAAAATGAAAAGATTTGAACGGCCAACTAATGACAATTGTAATTTGCAAATGCTCCAAAATGATTTGCAATAATTGTGATTAAGTCTCACCAATAATCGCATTTGCAGCAACATTACGTACTTGAATTAATTCTTTTGACTCATGAAATGAAGACACCAAACATATTTTATTTCTTTTATTTTTACAAGGCTTAAACCAGAAGCTTGAACTGATCAAAAGCATATTTTTAATTAACCAAATTTCGCCCCCTACACTAGTTGTCGCCTTAAATAAGACAACCGTTCAAAGGCCCTAATTACATAAAAACCATCTGCTTAATTACAGTTAACAAGAAATTAGGAAGGGTTGATCCCACGATGACATAGCTATATACAGTTCAAACATGTTGAAAGCATGGGACTAGTTTGAGCTAATACATGCATATTTCTGGTTCAATTGCAACGCATGACATCAATTTATGTCATAATGAAAAATGACAAGTTTACCGCTCAACATCCTCAAATTTCATTAGAAATTAACCACATATCAGTTTGAAAGAGATCACTCAGCATTTTGGTATGTGTTTCTTCCACTTAGCCTATCGTCGTACTCATTTTAGTCAAACTACCAACATTTCTGTGTAGCGGTAGATTTAAATTTTTTTTTCAAAGTGTTCAGTTATAATATATATATATAAAATATTATTGATGAATTTATCAATTTTATTAATAAAAAAGATATTCAAAAAAATTATTTTGGATATTGGGAAAATTTTTCTTTTAAAATTTTTTGTTTTCCAATTTTGGAATGTGCAAAGAAAATTTTTTCTTTAAATTTTCTTGTTTTTCAATTTTTAGAAGTGTCTACGATCATCCCACCACAAGACTTGGATCCATCCATGTTTCACGCTAAATGTCTTTTCCGAATTTGCAAAAGTTTTCTCGACAAAAAAAGAGAAAAAAAAGAAGAGAATTTGCAAAAGTCTCGTGATTTTCAAACTTTTAGCAACAAATACAGTTAGAGAGATCGATCAGGGTTCAGAGAGTTATGATTGATCTTAACAGTTCCTTGTTATTATTCTTAATTAATTACTTTTTTTTTATTAATGTTCTCAATATGCACTTAATTTATAGCTTTTAACAAACATAAAGTACTATTGTCTATTTGAGTTTGAATTTCCTGCATAGAAAATTAACTTTTCTTTGTTAGACTATACCGAATAAATTTTTAGGCCTTTAAGCAATATCTCATTACAAGAAAACAAAACGTTTAGTCGTCTTAATTTATAATGACTAAAAATAATATTGCGAAATCTTATTATATTTACAATTAACTTTTTATACTTGCTGCTAAACTTAAACCAAGAAAAGGCAGATCTAATGAGTTGAATGACTCTAAATTTTTCCTTCCTTTCCTATTCTTATTTCAAAAAACATGGGAACATGCTTTGAATTTTGAAACACACAAAAACATATAATAAAATTCATTTAAACAACTATAGGAGTACTATATATCAAAATCGCCGTGATTTGAGAAAAAGCTTTAGAAAGCACCAATAATTTCCTGGTGACACCTCAAGTTCTTAGCAGACATGGACCAATTCAGTCAACTTCTACCCCAAAAGAAGAGGACCTTTTCGTTATATCCTGATATTAAATAATTGAAACTTTGGTATAATTTTCTATTGGCCCTGGCTCGTTCGTGCTTTTCTTTTCTGTGCAACATCTTATCCTAATTCCTTAAAGATGGCGGCCTTTTATCCTCCAAATCTTGATAGGCTCTATAATGTTAGGTGAGACAACAGTATCCTTCAATTCTCAATCTTCCTCGATCGACACCACCATAACAGATTGATGGTTTTGATTAGATTTTTTTTTTTTTTTTAATTTTCAAACCCTGTTCCAATGTGATGCAACCAAGTGGATATAATTATTTGTGTTTTTGGTGTGAGACCCATTGGACACATGAGACCCACATTCCAGACTCTAAAGTCAGCACTAATCTATGGTTAGACTTTGTCAAGCTTTTTTTTTAAGATAGTTAACGAATTGGGGGAGACCACAATCCCCTTAGAAATGATTACAAGCAGAAAATAACTATTAATCTCTAATCTCTATAATAACCCTTCCTCTAGAGATTATGAGTGGTGATTAGATCGATGAAATCGTTATTAAGTAAAGTATAATGACTTGACAATGCCACCCCATCTCTCATATTTCACCCTTATTTATGCAAACACATATGCATATAAATCTCTCTCTCTCTCTCTCTCTCTACTCTATATATATATATATATATATATATATATATATATCCACATAAGCAGGCTTCTTTATATGATCTTGACATGTACTTCAATTATACCGACAGATGGCATAATGGGTCTGATGAAGATGGTGAAGATGACTTCGTCAAGCTCCATAGATCATTCTCGTTGCCATAGACCTGCGAATTCTGACTTGATCTGTGCAAATTTATGTTCGATAATTGAATAACATCATCGTGACAAAGACTGAAAACCGCATTAGGGTCACTAAAACCTGATAGTTGTTTGCTTGTCTCTACTTGACCATTTAGCTGGAATGCCACAAGTCGGTCCAGGGTGACCCAGTCATTAACGCCAATAGTTTTAGACCCATTATTATTCTCAATTACTGAACCCGTGTGATCACAAGCACCGCCCCCTTGGTTGATTGAAGATGGTTCAGTTTCAGTCAGCAAATCTTCGATGGATAGGTAACAAGACTTGAAGCTTCTTTCTTGATCGAAGGATGGGCTACTCATGGGAAGTGAAGGGAGAGTTGGGCTTTCCAGCCTGGGGAGATGCATGAACCTTTCATGTAACCCATCGCTGATTCCTGCGTTGTTTGTGACTGGCATTCTTAGATTGTTACTGCTGTTGGTGTTGGGGGTGTTCATGTTGCTCAATGAATCATTCTCCATCTTGCAAGTCCTTCCCATATATAGAAGAATTTGATCTAGAACCCCATCGTTGCCCGAGCAAAGCATCTGCGCCTTTGAATTCAGAGAAGTTGAGGAGGAGTTTTTGGGACTTTCTAGGGTTTTCTGATAATTCTTCTTTCTAAATACACGGCAAACCACCCAGCCATCTTCAGGCACAGAATCTCCAATTGGATTGGAAGCCTTGACCCATTTAATAATTTAATATAAGCAAAACAGATTCAGGACAGAGGAATTTGTAGCTATTAAGATTAAAAAACTGCTGCTAAAATATCAGACAGATTTGTACGAAATGCTTGATTAAGAATGATACTCCAATATTATATACATAAATATATATATATATTTTTTATGAAGGAAACGGGAGAAGATTGCTTACATTAGAGTCATGGATAGTGTTATCATCCAGCCTGTACTCGTGCATAATCCAATCAGATTTTTGTCCATGTGGAGCTCTTCCTTTATAAAAGACCAATGTCTTCCTCAATCCAATTCTTCTAAACCCACTATAGATAATCTTATCACGGCCAGTTGCTTTCCAGAACCCGGCAGCTGTTGCTCGATTAGTTCTGGTCCCCGTTGGGTATTTCTTGTCCTTGTGGCTGAAGAAGTACCAATCATTCTGTGGGGTGGATCCTATTTTGCACTTCTCTGCATAACCCACAAAAAAGCAGAACAATTACTTAAAAATCCTATAGTTATTAACTAAACTCACATGTAAATAAATATTACTATCAGGAAAGAAGTGTTTAATTTGTTAGTACCTTGTATATCCCATGGCTCAAGCTTGTTAAGATCAACTTCCCGTATAACATCCAGGTCTATCTTTTCATAAGCCACTTTCTTTCTGAGGTAATAATGAAGAAGTTCCTCTTCTGTGGGGTGAAATCTAAAACCAGGAGGGACCTGAGACTGACCATTTATGGATAGATTCATATCTTCTGACATTATCTGATCTCTCTTCAAATCAGGAAAGAATGGTGGCTTTTCCTTGCTGAGATATATAACTGATATATATGTATAATGTTTTTAAAAATAAAACTGATCAGCCAAGGGAGAGAAAGAGAGAGAAAATAGAAAGAGAAGAGGAAAGCAATAACAGGGCGGGAGAGAGGGAGGATGTGCGTAAAGGGTAATGCAATCATGATAATTTATAATGGTGGTAGGGCACGAATGGTCCAAATATGCATGAAAAGTTTGGGTATCATGGCCATTGGTGTACTTAGCTTGGTGTCTATGCCCTTGAGAAGAGCTAACCACCTAAAAACTAGAGAACTCATAGAGAAATATACAACCAAAAAAATAATAATTAATTAAAATGAGGGAATATATAGGGAAGTAGGTCCCAATATAGGTGGTAAAAAAACAGTGGGTCCTATCCCCAAAAAAAGGCGTTAGAAATGTGGGAAAGCGGGGGGCACGCCCACATCTCAACTACGACCCTCGACCTTAATATCTATGTGAATAGCACCTCTAAAACCACCTCTCTTTCCCTAAAGAATCACTCGTTTTACTTGTGCAACCACCCTCAAGTCCTCAACGACAAGAGAGCAAGAAAAAAGATGATGGGGTCGGAGCCACTGAGCTTTGATGGCCCCCTAGACCTAGAAATACATCATGGGAATGGCCTTTGTTTACGACTTAATTGGTTTAATTTTTCGTGCACCTAGCTAGCTAGCATGGGAGGAGGGGGGGACTGGCGCCTGGGGGATACCTGGGGCACTATCTTCTACTGTAAAATTTTCACTCTTCGTATTGCACTGAATACTACATAAACCAACAGGCTAAATAAAACAAGTGCATAATTTTTTTTTGTTGACTGCAGTTTGTTTTTTTGTATGCTATATTTATGAGCGTTGTATATTTCTTACTTGCATAAATTTGAAATGCGCACGTGTCCTACTATTTTGTGAGGAGGTTAACTCAAAAGGCCCAAATCCCACTTCTTTAATGGCGTCCAGAATACGACCGAGGGGAGAAGAGAGGACCATTCACTCTTTATATTTGCGTGTTTTCCTTTTCTGCACTCTTTCATTCACCGCTTTCCTTGATTTTACATGGCAACTGCTGAATCTTTCATTTGATAATTGAAATTGTGAAATATATCGTAATCTCAAAAGTATAACCACCGGAAAACAAATCAAGAATCGCCATTATTTTGTAGCCGTAAAGCTTGACCACACATGACACTAGCTCCGTAGGGGAAACCTGGCTGATCAAATCCCAAAATTAATCAAATTATTTATGATTTAGTTGTAATTTTTCTTCTTGGGCCCAATATACTGTATTTCAACCAGCAAAAACAATAGCTAGCTTGCTTCTTTAAGATTAAATTTCGTATAAAAAATTCCGTAGCTGATAACCTACCAAGGAACCTATTCATTATTATTTCATGCTGCAGACGTAAGGCGACAAGACAGAGGGCAAAACGTCCTCGTGAGACGTAAAAAGATGGAGCAACGCCGACAAGGTCTGCGGCTGTATAGAAATATAGGAGTACAATTACAATAGTAAAGATTGTGACTTGACATAGAATATATATTTTTGTTCTTTTTTTCTTCTTGTTGGTCTGCAAATAATGAATGGGATATAAGTGCAAAAGGGCCGGCTTAGCAATTTGATTTTCAATTAACATGTTTTACTTCAAGCTGCTAATTAAGAAGGAAAATGTTTAAAAGGTAAGGAATTAGTATCTTTTAGTGTAAAATCTAATAACCATCCACATATATTACGCGTAAAAAAAATAAAACTTTTTCTATATTGTTTAAATGAGAGATGAATCATGGATGAAGATTTAGATTAATGATAAGGAGGAATCTTTAGAATATAATTAAATAAATTTAATATAAAGTTGAATTAAACTCATATAGGGAACTATGATCACTATATTTTAGTTTAATTAAGCCTAATTGCTATAACATATCAACAAAATCTAATAGAATATATGTACGGTATAACTGAAATATGTAAAATAAATGAATTTACATTGTCATAAACTCACCTATATAAATATAAGTAATTATTTGATAGTTGATTGAACCAAATAAAATCGGCTAAAATAATTTTAAAAAGCTTTTAAATTTTATTATTTTATTTAAATAAATTTTTATATTTTTATTATATCCAAATAAATTTTTAACTTTTACTTTACACCAAAATAAATTTTTAAACATTAATTTGTATCAATAAACTCTTAACTTTTAATTTATACATAAATAAATCCTAATATAAATCAATCTTTTTATCTAAACTAAGAGTTAATTGGATACAAATAAAAGAATAAAAACTTATTTGGGTACAACAAAACTATAAAAACTTATTTAAATAAAATGATAAAGTTGAAAGACATTTTTAATATTTTCATCAATAAAATTATAGTACCGACCTACAGTGGACATTTAGATCAAGTTCAATGGGCCTTTTTTACCTTAGCTACTTACATCGATGACATATTTGAACATATTGTAGCAAAAAAATCTAGCAATCCAAACCGTCTATCAAGTATATTATTAACCCATTTTTTGGCAGCTAATTAGAGGATGAATCAATTTTTCTAACTAGAATTTTTTTAAAGTCAGAATTTAATTAGATTCATGTAATCATCTTCAGATGCACGCAATATTTTTAAGTTTGAAATTTAAATCACGGTATTTGCAATTTTTCTTTTATCTCTAGTATGTAATTTTTTTTTTGGAAAAAAAAATTCACTAAGATAGAAAATATTTTTTTAAGATGTTAATTTTCCTTAAACAAAGAAAAAAAAAATGAAAACTTGAGTTGTATAAGCACAAATTTGTTAAAATATTTGGAACCCGTCGAGAGTCAGTTGAAGGCCGGAAAGTGTAGCAAAAACAAGTTGGTATGGCTATACCGACTCAATTTCTGATTAAATGATTACCAAACTTGACAAAATTCTAATTCAATTTAGGGTCCATTCAGAGATGTTTCACAGTTGGAGAAGTTTATTCTATTTACATTCTTGGTCTTTGTCGGAGTGAAGAGATAATTTCAACCTTGCCACTAGAATATTCAATTCTTTTTTCAACTACAATAAGTGGAAACAACTGAAATACAAAACCAATCAAAAGCAAGGAGAAAAAAAAAAAAAAACCAAACGTTTTGGACGGTGCTGTTGAATTTCTTTCTTCGACTCAAAGGTGAAACTTTTGTGCGAGAATATATTTTTAATTCTAGTAATCTCTTCGAACTGTTGAGTTAGATATGTGTTAGGGACATTTAATGGTTAAAAGAGTATAATGATTTTTTTTTCTTTCAAAGTCTTCAACAGACAATCAAGGGTATCTTTGTTATTTGTGACATGATTAGTATCACCTTGGCTTGGTCTTGTCTTAATTGTTCCCTTATTGTTCCCCTCAGCTTATCTATAAATATAAAGATTCAGGCATCATGAAAGTAGGTTCATCCCACTCGCCTCTCTCTCTCTTTCTTATTTTTTGTTGACCTAGTCTTTACTGACTTGCGTGTTAGAGTACAGACGTATGGAACACCCCCCGCCTTTACCTCTAACCGTTCTTCTTTTCTGCATTTACATAAATACCCTCAGGTCAAAGCTCGATACCAATATTCGGCATGTCAGGTAAGGGATCTTGTATTAGCTGAGCACAAAACAATGTCACAAAAAAAAATTCTCGAGGAACAAAAGGCAACTGCCCTAGTTGGAATAGAAACTCACCTTAGCTACCATTCTGTCCACCCAGCTCAACCATAGATGGGATCGATCGTAGAACAATTTCAAGCCTTAACAGAACAAATATAAACTTTTAAGCAAATGTTACAAGCTATAACCCTACCACAAGTTTCAAAAATATTGAACTTAATCATACTTGGTCGAACAACCAAGCTACGAAGACGAAGACCTTCTCAGCCTCTAGAGAAGAAGAACACACAAACCTAACTCATCACCGCCCGAGCGACAATTCCACACAGGCCATAACCTAAAAATCCAAACAAATAGACCATGAATTTCAACTAAATAGAGATTTGGAAGCTTGGATGCTAGCCATGAAAAAAAAAAAATTGAAAATGAAGATAGTGGCATTTGAGGATGAGCTCAAGTTTTTGGAGACCTTACCCTTTACTGAAGAATTGATAAAGCCATGCCTCTCAAAGTATTTAAAATGCCAACTTTGAAGACATATGCTGGTACTTTTAATCCCTTTGATCATTTAAAACTTTATAAAATTAACATGATAATGCATGGGGCAGATGAGGCTCTAATATGCAAAGGTCTAGCCATTACGTTAAAAAGCACAGCTCGATCCTAGCATAGCAGTATAGAGCTGAGGTTAATCACTACATTTAATGAGCTTAGCCACTCGTTTCTATACAAATTTTGAATAGCCGAAAAGCAAAAAAAATGACCCTAAGTTTGATGTCAATTCACCGAGGGTGGAGTGAAACTTTGAAAAGCTATGTCACGTATTTTTACGCGAAAGCTCTACAGGTTAAAAACTTGAACAGATGACCACTGTTGCTGCACTAATAAGTGGACTCAATAATAAAAAATACCATTTAAAGCTGACATTATCACTTGAATTATCCAAAACTCTGGCTGACATCATACTAATAACAAAGAAATACATTAATGTTGAAGCTACAACAAAAACTAGTTGACATAAGAGAGGCTCATCACTCTCCTCGGTGGTTGACATGAGAGAGGATCATCATTCTTCCTCGATCATAAAAAAAAAAAATTTTTACGATCTTTCCCTAAGAGGAAGATGACATAGAGTTAGAAGCCCTAGTGGAGAAAGAAACTCTACTGCACTGAATACATCTCGTGAGAGGATTCTGATGTAAATTGAAAGAAATTTTACCCTCAAATGGCTTAAGCCACTGAGACAAAAAATAAGAAGGGACCCAATAAAAAAATATGCCTTTCACAGGGACATCGACCATAATACCAAAGATTGTATCGACCTAAAAAATTATATTGAAGCTCTGAAAAGATGAGATCGGTTGAAGAGATTTATGGGACAAAGAATACAATACCAACTTAGAATGGACTGTAGATAAGACTACAGAGCACCCACCTGAGATAGAAAGGGAAGAATAGAGCAGGGAATAAGGGATGCTAGAGGAGAAAAGTCAAATTAAGAAAAAGGTTGAGCTGACAATAATAAGCTAATTACCGGGGTGATTAACATAATCATAGGAGGTACCTCCACCTCGATAAAAAAAAAAGTTTATCCCGGGTAAGGTAATGGCAGTAAGCACTTTGACAAAAAAAAAAGACTGAAAAGTTGAGCCAATTTTATTTAGCTTAAAAGATTTGAAAAATATCCAACACCTACGCAATGATGCCATAGTGATCATAGCCTTAGTGTATAACTATGTGGTTAAAAGAATCTTATTTGATAATATAAGTTCAACCGATGTCATGTACTACGGTTGTTTGAAGAAAATAAAGATTGACAAAAATCAGTTAAAGTCGATCATCACCACATTAATGGGGTTTAAGAATGAGTAGGTGCCTGTAAGAGAAATTATCAAGCTTCTAATCTCTTTAAGGACTAAATCGAAGATAATTATCTCAATCATAGAATTCATGATAGCGGATATCTTATCTACCTATAACATGATATTAAGCTGACCTAGCTAATCTATTATACGATTTATAGGTTTAGTTTCTCATTTGAAAGTGAAATTCTTAACACCTAAAAGGGTTTAAAAAGTTTAGAGAGACTAGTCTAAGGCACAACAATGTTATATCATGACAATAAAGGGTAAGACTGAGAAACAAATAGGCAACTCAATTGATACTGAAGTCAAAAGCAAAAAAAAGCCAACAAAAGGAATCGACAAGAAGTAAAACATCATCGATAAAAGCACAAACGTAAGACCGACCTAGAAAAAGCACACTTTTAAGCTGTTTTGAGCTCTTGAGCTTTGAAAAAGTTTAATTTTGTTCCATTTTTTGAATTAGTTGAGATAACATTAGAAATCACCAAGCTCCTAAGCCGATGAAAACAATTTGACATTACTTGGATCGAGCTAACACGTCGACCAAAACACAGCATGAAATGAAGAATACACTTCACTTTTACTAATATGTTCAACAAATTCTTCAATATACTTATCATCATGTTGTGATCTATTTTCGTAAAAAATGATCTTGACCTAATTGAACAAAAAAAGATAATTAATCAAACCAGACTTGGACAAAAATTGACCCGAGCTGATTGAAAACCTCATGATAATCTCATTTTGGAATAACATTTATCAAAAATACATATAGATAAAAAACAAGCTCTAACATAAAGATCAACTAATTCAACTCATAAAAGATAATGCTAACCTGTTTACTTGGACATCATTCGATATTCTCAAAATTGATACTGAAGTGATGGTCTATAGACTACACACTAATCTCAAGATAAAACCAATTTGAAAGAAAAAAGAACTTTTACCCCCAAAAGACAACAAGCTATTAAGGAATAAGTTGACAAATTATTATAAGCTAACTTTATCAAAGAGGTCTACTAAGCTGAGTGGATAGCCAACATGGTCATGGTAAAAAAGTATAGTGAAAAATGAACAATGTGTATGAACTTTATCGACCTAATAAAGCTTGCCCAAAAGATAACTTTTCCCTTTCTAACATAGATCAACTAGTAAATGATAGTGCTAAACATGACCTCTTCAACTTTATGGATACCTATTTTGGCTACAATTAGATTAAAATATTATAAAAGAATTAGGATAAAATGACCTTTATTACTAAAAAAACCTTTACTATTACAAGGTCATGCCCTTTGGATTGAAGAATGCAAAAGCAACCTACCAAAGATTGGTAAAAAGGTGTTTAAAAATTAAATCGATATCAATATGAAGGTATAGATAGACAACATGATAGTCAAGAGTAAGAGTTTAATTGAGTATCTAGAGGACTTAAAAAAAATTCAATACTTTAAGAAAGTACAATATAAAACTTAGCTTAAGTAAATATGCTTTTGGGGTTACATCAAACAAGTTCTTTTGTTCTATGATAAACCAAAGAGGAATAGAAGTGAACCTTAAAAAGGTTCAGGCTATCCTAAAAATAAAGGCACCCACTTTCAATAAAAAAAGTAAAAAGGTTAACTGGTAGAATAGTCACGCTCAGTCGATTCATGTCTAGATCGACAAAATAATGTTTATCGTTTTTCAAAATTTTCAAAAATGTCTCTAACTGCAGGTAGACTCCTCAATGCCAAAAAGCTTTTGATGAACTCAATGAGTTCTTATCCTCCCTACCTATCCTATTTAAACTGAAGGCTAATGAAATACTGTACTTATACTTAGCCAACACAGATCAGGTTATCAGCTCGATCATATTTTAAGAAGAAGAAAAATAATGATCGGTTTATTTTGTAAGTAAAATATTAATAGAACCTGAAGTAAACTACAATTGCATAAAAAAATTGGGTTATACCATTGTCACCTTGATCAGTAAACTTAGGTCATACTTGTAAACCTACACGATCTATATCCTGACTAATCAGCCACTGAGGCAAATTTTACAAAAGCCTGAAATGTCAAAAAGGCTAATCAAATGGGTAATAGAGCTCAACGAATTTGACCTGCACATTTCACCCAAATCGACATCAAAATCATAGATGTTGACAGATTTCATCGTAAAATGTACCTCGATACAACTAAAAGGACAATCTGAAAAAAAAAAAAAAACCTTAGATAAGGATGATTGAAAGTTCTATGTCGATGAATCAACTACAAGCCAGAGTGAAGAAATTGACCTCATTTTGATTAATCTGAAAAGGCTACAGTACCTATACGCTTTAAGATTCAAGTTTATGACATATAACAATGAAGCAAAATATGAGGCACTGATAGTTAATCAAAGGTTGGCAACTGAGATAAATGTTCAACACATAACCATTTATAGTGACTCCCAACTGGTTGTGGGTTAAATAAATAAAAAGTTCAGAGCTTGAGAAGACAAAATTCGAAAGTATTTCAACAAAGCGATAGCGTTGGTAGTTGGCTTCAAAAAAATCGAGGTGAAAAAGATACCAAGGTAAGAAAATTTAATAGCAAACTCTCTATCTAAGTTGGCTTCAAAAGCAGTAATGGGAAGTTTAGATCAAGTTCTAGTAGAAAAACTAGCATATAAAAGCATCGAGGATAAATTAATAGGACAGGTCATAGAGAAAAAAACCTAGATAATGTTAATTAAAGAGTACATAACCACACAAGTGTTACCTGAAGAAAGAATTTGGGCTAAGACATTGATGAGAAAAGCCCTCTAGTACATAATGATCGAAGGAAAATTATACAAAAGATCATTTAGCTTACTTTATTTAAGATGTGTTAATGAAGAATAAGTAGAGTACGTCTCTAAAAAAATCTATAAAAGAATATGTGAAAGTCATCGGACCTCTACCTTTGGCTTATAAAGTGCTAAGGTAGGGTTATTATTAGCTCACCATTAAGAGGGATGTAATCAAACTAGTGAAGAGATGCAACAAGTGTTAGAGATTTATCACGTGCAACATCTTTCCTCAAATGAGCTTATTCATATTATCAGCATGTGACTATTCATGCAATAGAGAATGGATGTCCTCGGACCATTCACCTTGACTAAGGGTTAGAAGAGATTCGTCTTAATGGTAATAGATTACTTCACAAAATGGTTGGAAGCTAAAACCCTAGCCACCACCACAGAAGCATACGTCAAGAAATTAGTGAGGAAAAACATAATCTGTAGATTCAGATTACCTTGGTCTATAATAACGAACAATGAAAAACAATTAAAAATCTAAAGTTTAGAGAATGATGCTTAAATCTTTACATCAATCTCAGGTTCACGTCAATTGCCCACCCCAAGTCTAACAGACAAGTCGAAGTTGCAAATAAGACAATATTAAAAGTTTTGAAAAAGAGCATGATACGATAAAAGAAAAGTGAGTCAATGAGCTACTAAGAGTTCTGTAGGCCCTAAGGATGACCACAAATGTGCCCATTGGTGAATTCCTCTTTTATTTAGTATTTGGAACAAAGTTGTAGTGCTAGTTAAGAACAGCTTGCCAAGCTTAAAAGTTGAATAGGCATCAAAAGAAAAAAAAAATAAAGAGTCACTTAGGGCCAACCTTGACTTCATTGAAAAATAAAAAGATATAGCCCTAACACGGATTACAGCCTACCAATACAAGGTAGCCAACTATTATAATAAGATGGTCCGATATAAGCACATAAGGAAGGATGACCTGATACTTGAAAAGTTAAAATTTTATAAGTAGATGACTGAGGCAACAAATTGACCTCAAAGTGGGAAGGACAATATATTGTTAAAAAGGTCATTCACAATACGACTTATAAATTACAAGATCTAAATTATGAAATCATTTTAAAGATGTGGAATGCGGATAACTTAAAGATTTATTTTTAATAGCTTGGTATAAACTGAGCTCACACTTACATTATTTTGTGAATGGCACTACCATCCCAAGGATGTGAAATACAAATCAAGTTTATTACTAGTAGATCGATTTAAACTGAGATCATATTTGTATTACTTTATACGTGAACACATGAATTAAATTATCTTCAATAACCTTACGTTTAAGTGATTTGAAGAAATTCGACCTAGAACTTATAATTATATTCGTCTGATTTAAGTAATTACGTAAGTTTTTAGTCCAATTATCCACTTTTAGATCGATTTACTATTCTCAAACTTATGCAAATAAGAAAGAAATGACGATAAATCCAAGATAAAACTTGAGAAATTTTTTTTTATTTCATTGTAACAAAATACATAGGTTAAAATATGGGAGGTCATTACAATAATCTAACCTTACACATAAAAAAAAATTTACAAAGTCAAAAATAAAAAATTACAAAATTTATTCATCAGTAAAAGTAACGATGGAAGAACATTCTCATTAGCAGGAACAAAAAGGATGACCTCACCTTTTATGACTTCCATAACTTTTTTCTCGATCTTAGGGAAGCTTTATCTTCATTATCCTTTTTTTCTTTCTCATTTTCTTTAGGCTAATTTGGACGAGCTCTTGATTTAATATTGTTGATGTCAATATCAAAGAGATCGAGATTAAAAAAGAAGAATTTGGATTGTACCTTATTTTTGGCTAGCTAAAAGGCACCAAGTACGTTTTTTCTTGAAAACTCTACCTTCACTTGGATACAGTCATCATAAGTTTTATACTTTTTTACAGCCTTTATTTTCAACTCATGCTCCCTTTTGTCATGGGCCTCTAGTTCAGACCTTAGCCTTACGATTTTGACCTAAGCATCATTAAGCTTCAGCTCAACCTATTCTTTCATAGATTCGATTAAAACCTTATCAACCAAGATGGCTTCTAGCTTTGTTATCAATTCATCTATTTTTTTTCTTGAACTTGACCTTCTTCTTGTAAGACGTGTTAAAGTTTGACCTTACGTTGCCCAATGCCTCTAAGCTTTTTTATGCTCCTCGATAAAGACAGTCATATCCTTTTTAGGCTAAGGTAAAAACTCAACCTCTATAGGTTAAGATGAAAACTTCTTTCGAATAGCATGGAAAGACTTTAGACTTATAAAAATAAAAATAATAACAATAATAAGAAACTGAACTGAGGTCAAGAGATACTTACCAAAAGGAGGAACCATAACTTTGTAAAATTTCTTAGTTAGATCAAGGTTGGAGATGGGGTCATCCATTGAAGCATACTCTAATCCCGTAGATATTTTCTCTAAGCTAGGCCTTAACACCTTAGCTTCAGGGTTATCAAAAGTAAAAGAAGAGGTTTCCACTTATGGTTTTTTGGCTAGAGGGGGTAGTGTCAGTGCCAATGTGAAAAACAGGTCTCGATCTACCCCAGCTTTTTATTTTTGACTTAGGGCAGAGTGAGGCATAAAACTGCTAACCACCTTGTCTCTCTCTCGAGATAGGGCCCTGAGCTTAATATTTTTTTAGCCCCTTTTGGGCCTCACGGTGTGTTGGTACAATAAAAAGTCAAAGTCATCGCTACCGACCATCTTTGTAAAATTGAGTTAACAATTAGATAAAATATTAACTTAAAACAAAACCATACGAGGTTACATTAAACCTACCCTAATACTTTATACTATTTATTTTTAAGAAAGTCAACCCATGAGCATCGATGATGAGCTCTCCTTATGTGTAAAATGTTAAGCTAAAAGCTTCCAATCCAATCATATCAACGGAAGTGAAATCAAATAATAAATCAAACATATAAGAGACAACAATTTAACGTGATTCGATCCAATTGACCTACATCCACGGATGAGAAACAAGATCTACTAGTTATAGAGAATTACAACCTTACATCAAATCATCAACCTCACTCAACAATCAATACTCATAAGACACTCTCAATCTCTTTTAGTCCTATGAAGTATTCTCAACCCAAACAAATACAAACTCAAACCCTTGTGCACCCTTTCAACATAACCAAACACATACCCATATGCTCCCATAAATCATACCTATGTGAACCCTCTCAGTCTCCTCTAGTCCACTCACAAACAAATATACACACCCATAAAACGTAGAGCCTCAATACTCTTATGAAATGTCTATCCCACAAAACCCTATAACTCTTTTATATATTTTTCTCATACCTAACCTTGTAGAGACTTCACATATTTATAACCATACAAATTTATCTATTAAGAATCTCTCTTCTCTTAAAATTCTTCTATTGTAAGTTAAACTTACCTATTAAGAATCTCTTTCCTTTTAGAATTCTTCTCTTGCAAGTCAAACTTACCTATTAAGAATCTCTTTTCTTTTAGAAATTTTCTTTTGTAAGTTTTTTTGTCCATCAAGTAATATCTGACAAATCCTAAACAAATCTTTAACAAATCTCTTATAGGATTTGAGTCAATATTCCTAACAATCTCCACCTTGACTCAAATTTTATCAATCATCTGTCTTCATACTAGACATGATTGGCTCCACCTATAATGAAAGGCTCATAATCATCTTCTCTTCTCTTGTGTTTTCACATTTCATACAAACTAATCCTCAATCTTCAAAACTTAAACTCGAACTCTTCTTTTGAATCGAGCTCTTCTGAACTTGTTTCTTTTCATGTTTCAAACCATGCACTTTCCACATCTTAAACTTTTAGCTTTTTTCACATCTCAAACTTTTAACTCTTTTCACATCTTGAATCTTTAACTCTTCTCATGTTTTGAAACTTCAGCTCTGATACCACTTGTTGGGGAACACCACAGCTCTGATACTATTTGTTGGGTTAAAAGCCTCCAATTCAATCACACCAACGAAAGCGAAATCAAATAATAAATCAAACACATAAAAGATAATAATTTGACATGGTTCGGTCCAACTAACCTACATCCATGAACGAAAAACAAGATCCACTAGTTGTAAAGAATTACAAACTTACATCAATCATCAATCTCACTCAACAATCAATACTAATAAGACACTCTCAATCTCTTCTAGTCCTATAGAGTATTCTTAACCCAAACAAATACAAACTCAAACCCTTGTACACCCTTTCAACATAACCAAACACATACTCATATGCTCCCATAAATTATACCTATGTGGACCCTCTCCGTCTCTTCTAGTCCACTCACAAACAAACATACACACCCATAAAACGTAGAGCCCCAATACTCTTATGGAGTGTCTATCCCATAAAACCCTACAACTCTCTTATATATTTTTCTCATACCTAACCTTGTAGAGACTTCACATAGTTATAACTATACAAACTTACCCATTAAGAATCTATTTTCTCTTAGAATTCTTCTATTATAAGTTAAACTTACCTATTAAGAATCTCTTTCCTTTTAGACTTCTTCTCTTACCAGTCAAACTTACCTATTAAGAATCTCTTTTCTTTTAAAATTCTTCTTTTGCAAGTCTTCTTATCCATCAAGCAATATCTGACAAATCTCAAACAAATTTTTAACAAATCTCAAACAAATCTTTTATGAGATTTGAGTCAATATTCCCAACATAAAATCCAAAATCTTATCCCAATATGACAAATCAAGAATAGATGGGGCCATAGGTATATCTACAAAAGAGCCAAGTGTACTCTTTATTTTTATGCCTCAACCTCGAGCTCACTATCTTTATTTACCTTTTGCTTTTCAAGGCATAGAAAAAATAGCTTTTAATTCTTTATTGAGCTCGAGCAATCGATAAAAAAATCTTTTATTTGGCCAAACTATGATATAAAACCACTAGTTATCACTAAAATATTTTTTAAGATAGAAAAACTCCCTGTATAGAGGGAGAGAAAGATGAATATTTAGTTGTTGACAAAGAATAATAAAAGTGACTATGTATCGAATAACGTTTATGTTGAGCTGAGTGAAGGTCAAATTATAAGAATTAAAATTGAGATGAATAAAAGATAAAATGAAAACCTCAAATCGACCACGAACAAATCCCAACATGTGTGTTACCAATGTGGCTTTAGTCTATTAGTAATTCGATTTGAGAAGTTTGGTATTGTTATACTGTACCTATTTTTGAAAAAAAATGATACCCAGAACACGAACATGATGTATCGAGCACATGTTAAGATAGTCTTTTGAATTTATCTTGCCCTTAACTAGCTCATCACATCCTTGGAGATCACATTGAGGTCATATGAAGTATATATAGGGATCTTAACAAGTTTGTCTTACACCACAAGATTTTTCCTCTTGTCATCACTTTTTTTGATCGAGGTGCTCCTTTCTTCTTATTCCTCTTCAGAACACTCTTTGTCTAAAAATTTTAACTTTTAGAATAGAGACAAATCCCTAGGAAAAGCAATGGATGAAAGTAGCTCGATCCTAAAAAAAGAATAATGAGGTGGAGACCCCTTAAGAAAGGACCAATTGTTTAAAAAAATTGATTGAGAGGGAAGAGTAGAAGTTACAAGAGGTGGAAGAGATCAAACCTCAGAAAGAGGAATAACCGAAAAGAAAAAAAATCGATCATCGAAGATGGACAGACCTGAAAGACAAGAAAAGTAAGTGGATGTTGAAGTTTAAAGTTGATCTGGGCACACAGCTTTTCTATGCTTAAAACTCGTTTGCCTCTTACCTAAGCATTCTCTTCATTGCATTGCTGTCTTTTCTCAGACATCGAATTGAACTAATAAGCTATCTTTGTATAGTTGTGACCCCCAATAATGTGGAAGATCAGGTCGTCATCTTGATACCCTCGCTGACCTATCATTGGCTCTACCTTATAACTCTTAACTTCTCCAAAACTCATACTAGAGAACATGGTTAGAAATACGTATCGAAATGGGTGTAAAAAAAACTTTAAAGGCTAGAAAGCTGTTGAGATTAAAATTTTAAGTCAGATTGAAAGCAAAAAAAACAAAAAGTGAAAAATTGAAGCCCTACCAGCCTTTGTACAAACACGCTACAAACTAGATAGACGACATGTTCTACACCACATGTCAAAGTATGGGAAAAAATATGTTTTTTCATCTTTGAACTTTAAATTTTTTCGCTCAAACCACATCTATCCTTATTTAATGCTATCAAACTGACCTAACTCGATGAACCTTAGGTCAAACCATCTAAATCAGACAACCGTTAAGGGTAAATCGAGAGCCTGGTTCACCTTCAGGGTCTAAAAAAGAGGCTCAAATCTAATTTAAAAAAAAATATATAAGTCTCATCACGACCAGATGAACTCCAGCACTAATCTCGAATCACCCTAGATAATTATCACCTTAATAACCTTTAAACCAATTATACACTCAATCCAAAACATATGGACGAGATAGGATAACCAGCAGGTCGGACCGTGGCTCAAAGCTAATCATCGTCCAAAATCGACATCTTTCGACAATGTCGACCTTTGATGAACCAAACTGCCAATTTATCACATACTGAGGATATCAGTAATAAATTTATTGATCTGATACTCAGATCACCTGATGGGGGGAGAGAGTGTTAAAAGTATTTGATGGTCAAAAGGGTATAATGATCTTTTTTCCTTTCAAAGCCTTTAACAAACAATCAAGAATATCTTTGTTATTTGTGCCTACCTGATCTGATATGATCAATGCCTCCTAACTTGGCCCTATCCTAATTGTCCCCTTATGGTCTCTTTAGCTTACCTATAAATATGAAGATTCAGGCACCATAAAGGTAGGTTCATCTCACTCACCTTTCTCTCTATTTCTTACTTTTTTGCTGACCTGATTTTTATTAACTTACATATCAAAATGCAAATACAGATAACACCCTCTACCTTTATCTCTAACTATTCTTCTTTTTACATAGGAATATCCTCAGATCGAAATTCGACACCAACAATATAAAAGAAAAGGAGAAAACGAGGAATTAATCTAGAGGGCAATTTTTTTTTTGTTAAATACGTGCCAATTAATTTTGGAAAAAAATGAATGAATTTAAAATGTGATAAATAAATAAATATGAACGTCTTTAATTTAATTTTTCACGTAAACAAATCCGAATTCAAGTAAATCAATTAATGCCAACAGTCATGTGGCTGACGCAAATTTGGTTTAGCTGACTCAAATTTGGCAGAACTCTTGGCTGTTGTTGAGGATGTATCAATCTTTGTTAAAGCAAAATTACATGCGTTGCCAGGAATAATCGTTGAAAGTAATTCGATCATTGTAATATCGTGACTTAAAAAAATCAGTGAAAGCCTTTGGTGATATAATGCAATTATCAATAAATTTTTCAAACTTTAAGTATGTATTGAAAAAAAATTTTTATTCACAATTTCAAAGAAGCAAACAGTTTTGCAGATTCTCTAATTAAAGAAGGTGTCTTTAGAAAACATGACTTGATTGCTTGGTTATAGGTTGTGTACAGCTTTTTCTTAATAAAATTCTGATTCACTTTTTAAAAAAAAAAAAAATGCCAACAATCACATGTACTGTTGATAGATTACAAAATTTTTAATTTTAATAATTAAAATTTAAATCTTAATAATTTCAATTATTAAAATAAAGTATATTAGTTAATACCAATAATCATGTTGTTTTTATCTTGTTTGTAGATAAAGCGTTAAAATTTTAATTTAAATAATTAAAATTTTTAAATTTTAACCGTCCCAAGTATAAAAATAAAAAGTTCACGACTAATAGATATTATATGTTTGAAAACTATATAAATATCCAAAATTTACTAATTATCACTATGGTTCAAAGACATTAAATTTTTTTTTTTAAAGAAGAAAAAGAAGAAAATGACAGAAAGCAGGACCAGGGCTCTGATGTCCTGCACATCAGGACAAATATTATAATAGTGTAAAGTCGTTTTTTCATATATGGAAGCCAATCCCATATTAACAGCCTTAGTCACTATGATAAAAAATAAATAAATAAGGCTTTGCGATCTCCACATGTGGGCAGCATTTCCCATAATTTTGATTAAGCTCAAGGATCTTATATATGATTTTAATTTTTTAACCAACACACCCACACTTTTTAATTAAAAAATTTATAATTTCAAAATGTTAATATCTTTAAAATTTTTCATTCAAGAAAAATTTTAAAAACAACTATGATTTTTTTTAAAAATGTTAGTGTACGAAATCTTGGTTCTAATCAATCTTTTCCCTTTTTTTAAAATATTTTTTCCTAACGGTAGCACTACACATATTCAGTTATGACTAGGGGGGTGTTGCTGTCTAAGCCCTAATCATGATCGTTATTCCTCAAAATTCCATGGCTAATCATGATTTTTGGGTGACAATTGATGGAACAACCACTTCATTACTAACCTGCACTGGACATCTCATCTCTCCCTATCACCTCCCATCTCCTTTTTGTGGGTTGGGTAATTAATTGTGGTTGAAAATTTATATATTTACATTATTATTAATATAAGCTATAATGCTAACTACATTCCATTTATATGAAATTAATAAGTTTCTTTTTTTTTTTTTTAATCGAGCTAAGTTGACAAATTGTCCCCTGTCGTTGTGGTTGTAAATGACGTGTATTGTGACGGCAGGGGCAGCTTAATTATATATAATTATTTATATATTCATACAATATTAATTTAATTAGAGAGATAGCGATGCTTGATATATGTATACCATGAGAGACCGAATGATTTTGTATGGCAAAATTCTTGTAGGTGATGTTGAAGATTGCATGACAAGCAATCTTATTAGTCTTAGGAACCCTTGTTATTTCTTTTTCAAGTGTATGGTCTTCTTCTGACGCAATACTATTATCTAAGTAGCTATAGCTTTTTTTTTACCAAACGCTATCCATTGTTTATTTATGTTTATGCAAAATTAGTAATTCATTTATTAAAAATTGTATTTGGGATTTGACATTTATCAAAATTTAAAGTTTGATTTAATTGATTTTTATAATTATTTTTAAAAATAATATTTAAAATTTAAAGTTTATAATTTTATTTTTTAAGCTATAATTTGTTAGTATAAAATAATTATTGCAAAATTTTGCCCCTAATTTTTTAAAGCAGGACACTTAGGTACATGAAATGGGTGATTTGAGTGAGAGGTAAAATCATAGATTGCTGAAGGGTTACGTCAGGCTATAAATGAAGTGGCACTTTCAAATTAATCGACCATTGCATAATAGACTAATTACATACTGCACTCTGTGGAATCTTGCGATTGTTATGAAGCAAAAACAGAGTTTAAAAATAGTAAAGGTCATGCTGACGAAATATGGTTTACGATGACGTTGGCGTTTTGCTTTGTCACATCATCATGTATTAAGCAAACAGTTTTTGACGATCCTCCACCAAAAAGAAAATTTGATAAGTTACCTTCTACCTTTATACTGAGGCTAGTAATGTAAAACTTGATAATATCATATAAAAATTATATAATTAAATAAATATAAAAATAATTTTTAAATTTTAATAAAAATTATAAATAATTTTAATAAATTAAAATATATATTTTATATTTTTATATCGATATAAATTATAATATATAATTTTAATATAAAAAAATAATATTTTATACGATATAATAATATAAATTATCAAATATACTTTAAATTAGTAAAATTTTTTTACAGGATATGCAATTGTTTGTTCTAGAATCTGTTCTTTAAATAACTTGACATTTACCGTATCTGATTTTCCATTTTTTCAAAATAAGTGAAATTTTATAGGGACTTTGTAGGAGATGCAATTACAAGATTAAGGAAAAGTATTCAATTTTTAACAATATTTTTTGGGATATAGGCGTTTGTGGGTCTTTAATTCTTTAATTGGCTTTATAAATGACCTTAAAAAGGTCAAGAACGATGAGCTGTTCGATGTTAAAGAGTTTTGAATGGAAAATTTTTTATTTTATAGAACACTTGTTTTTCTCAATATATATCGTAATTCAGGTCGTTATTGGGATTTGGCTTTTAAATTTAGGATATTGATCTAAGATTGCAACTAAAACTGTTAAATAATTTTTAAAGAAAAAAAATAAAAGTTGTGACCAAAAAATAGTAGAAATTAATTAAAATTGATGGCATGTGTAAATGATGTAACAACAAATCTAACTATTCTTATTTTATATATAGTAATATAAAGCAAAGTTATTAATATTGTATAGAATAACATTTCATTTTTTTAAAATATGATAGGATCAATTATTTTGATATATTATTTTAGATTTTTTATTTAATACAAGTATATTTATAAATATACATGAATTTGTACATTACAATATTATTAATAATCTATAAAATATATGTAATATCTTTAAAAATCAAATAAATAAGTTTAAAAGTATAAGAAATAATATCATAAATTTTTTATAATGTTTTTAAATATTTAATATGATCATATGATATTTAAATGAATATTTTTAATATAAATATTAAGATAAAAATAAAAAGATAAGAAATTAACCTTGACTTTATAATTGTTAAACTTTAAAAAGAGAACACACTTTCTTTCTTGAAAAAGATTGAAATAATTATGAATTTTGATTTGAAAAAATAGTATATAAAAAAAGAAGTTACATTAAAAAAATAGAGAAATTTAATTTTCAAGGGTTATTTTGTTAATTAATTTTATTTTTATTAAGTTAAAAATAATCAAATAACAAAATATAAATTAAAAATTATAAAAAAAATTTTATATTCACGTATTGATCAAAATAAGACAATCCATTAAAATTCATCAAAATCAACAAAAATAACCAATATTATATGATACCAAATTTGATATGAAAAATTATTCTTAAGTATATTATGTGTTGATATAACTAAAAAATACCGATCAATACGACTGATATTAAAATGAAATTAACAATTATTATATAACGATTTTAGGTTTGAACCCATCAAAGCAGCGCAGCACAGCTGGTTTGAGCTTATCTTTAGCATTAAGGACTCCTCAGTCCTCTTTTCAATCCAACGAGTTTGAAGGCATATATAGTTATTTGATTTAATATTTAAATATATCTTCAAATTTTAGTAAAAAAATGAAATTAAGTTCCTATTTTATTATTTGTATATAAAATTATAAATTTTTTATTTTTTCTTAATAATTATTATAAATTTTTAAAATCAATAAAAGAGTCTAATTATAAGAACAAAGATTAACACTTGTTTTCTAATACTACTAATAAACACGTGACAAGATATAATTAGTCTTTTATTATTTTAATTAATTTTTTTTTATAAAATACATTAGGTTATAAAATAATTTAAAAGTTGTTCCAATTGGACTTTGAAATGATTTTAAAAATTTATGATTATAATAAGAAAAATAAAAGATTATACCCTTATTTACATGAAATTGAATATCATGGACTTAATTTCATCTTTTACTATAGTTTGAGGATATATTTAGATGTTAAACCTAATTATTTATTGGGCATGTTTGGCGTTCATATTATTTTAGCAGATTTAATAACTTAGACTTAATATATTTTTTTTTCTAATATAAAACTTACTCTTCCTAAATATGTTCCCTTGGGATACTAGAGATTAAAACTCATTCTTGAAAAGGCACTAATTAATTTCAAACCTTATTTTAGGTTTAGTAATACTTTTTTTTTTCAAATGAAATCAATGCTCTAATTTCTTGTCACCTTGCAAATGGAAACTTTTTTTTTTTTCTCTTTTGTCATACCTATAGCAAATATAGGAGATTAATTAAATCACTTCAAATCTTGGATGCCTTCTTTAACCCTTGGAGTCTGTAGCTAAAGTTGCAGCTAACCATCTATAATTCATTAACATGAAGACATGCATGAACACTTCAAAGTGCACGCAAAAAAATGGAAAATAAAAAATAAAGCTATCTAGGGTTAAACTGCTTATTAAATTTCAGTTCGATTCATATGATAAACATGAAAGCAATCTGCTCTAAAATATTATTTTACAAATTTGTCTTCTAACACGCTGAAAACATTTAAAGAAAGATAAAGAAGATTTATTTATTTTTCCCAATTTTAGTAAGATGTAGCATGCTTTCCGGGAAAATACAGCAGCTGTAAGGGAAAGTTCACACAGCTAGCAGGAAAGCATGCATACAACAAAGGCCCCATTTTGCCAACGTAAAGTTTTGATTAAATGTGATTTAACAACAACCACCACGAAATTTCCCGAAAGCTTCTTGAATTAAACAGAGGTTTTTCTCCAAAGCAGAATCTTGATAAAGCTGCTTTACACAAAAGCGGCATTGATAGGGCAATTATTATTGAATCATTTATTTACAGGTGAAGATTATAGATTAATAGGCCATTGAAACATCAAATATATTATGAGAACTGAGTGAACAACATGCCTTGGAGGCCTGGAGACCCTGGAGATTTTGCAAAATGTAGTGGAACCACCCAGATGAATGTCAAAATCTTACCTTTTGCTTTCTCTCTTTTCCTTCCGCCCATCGCGCTCTTTTATTAAATTTTTTTAACTTAAAAGAATATCGGCATCAGTTCAATCATGATCATGGACTGATCAAAGAAATTGATTCATCCATTTCTCTAGTCTTAACAGTTCATATAAGTTTCTTCTTTTATTTCCTGATCATTAAGCATGCTCGATCCGTAGAACAATTGATGACAATCTCTTTGTCAGTTTGTTGCATGTGAGGGAAATATCAGTGATGACATATTCAAAAAATCAATTTAATTATACCAGCCTAATTTAGAATTTTCTTAGAGATCATCTTTAAAGTCCGGTGGTAGTTATGTTTTTAATATCATTTTCCTATATACGTAGACGAAGACTTGTTTATGATTAAAAAATCACATTACCATGCGTAAATTATATCTCTTTCATTTATGTATTTCACACAAATATATAAAAGCAACTTGTGAAATACATAACGTGCAAGAATGATTAGATAATCGTACCAATTGCGATTGCCTCCTTAACACTTGTGCACAACTGAAGTTGAATGCAACATTAAGGCCATAAATAGCCCATTCCTCACACAAGATAATAATGATAATAAGTCAAAGGCAATAATAAATTAGATTTTGAAAGGTAACTATAAATTTTAAGCAATGTGAAGGAGATTAATTATGTATTTCCACGTCGAAGTTTCGTATAAAGATGTTGCAAAATTGAGAATTAACCAATTTGGAAAAAATAGTGAAGGGCATCGAAAAGAGGAAGCAAAGACTGATTCGACAGGGTTAGCACCAAAATTTAGGTCATGTTTGCATATTTAGAAACGTGCTTTTATTGATGTGATGTGTGAACTGTCTACATCTGCTATGGACAAATTTCCAATCTCTGACTTGTTTGGACAAACAGGCTTATGCATAAAGACAAAGGACATGCAACATAATGGTGTACGAAAATAAAATAAATTGCGGCAATCTAATGGTTCATGGTGAAGAGTGGCGTGCATTGTTCTTTTCCTTGTTACTTAATTAAAATTTTGCATCATTTCATAGACAAATCTTGGCCGGCCCTATTGGCTTATCATTGAGGTTCTCTTTTACATTGCAAACCTCAATTAATTTTTTCTCATTTTCAGTAGTTTTTTATTGAAAAGCTTCATATTAATATCAGTTCCAATCATTTTCTATCTTCGAACAGCCCAACCACAATTAGATTTTAATGACCTTATGGTTAAGAGAGAAATTCAATGAATGGTACAAGTCAAGAGATACGATTAATGAAGCTTTTTGAGCAGTAGATGATAGTACCCTTCAACTTGACAATAGGATAAATAAAATAATGATGCCTATAAATGTATATGTGCATGATTGATGAAGTGATTTAATCCCAATAGCAGAAGGGGAGGAACAAATAAAAAAAAAATCAAAAGAACTAAAGTTTATCAAAAAGAAAAATATATATGATCTCTTTAAACATCTTTGTGGAAAGTATATGCTGTAACGATTAGAGGGGACAATATTCATTTATATTTAGATGTGAAATTTAGTTGAGTTGAGTTGTCAACCTTTTTCAAAAAAATGTTCTAGGAGCCCAATTTTCATATAAACATTAATATTATATATCTGCAAACACGCTAGCGTGTATTCGTCCTTTTCCAACCATTCCTCTATATAACTAGCTAGCTAGGTTCAAACCAAAAACCCCACCTTGCATTTGGTAAGAAGTGAGATATCATCAAATGAATACCATACATATTTTCAGTTATAAACTTATAATTATCAAGATTGAAATTTTTTGTTTCAGTAAATTTGTAACCTAGCTCATTCAAAATTTTGCCTACAATATTCAGGGGTTTGGCTTCTTCAAAGGAAACTTGCGAGTTAACTATATACATACATGCATACATATGTATGTATGTATATATGTATGTATATGTATGTATGTATGTATATAATGCAAGTAATAGTTAAGGGCATCTTGACATAAGGGGTTGGTCGGCACAGGTTAAAGGTAGCAAACAGTTAATGTTTAGAACATGATACAACAGTAGTTGCAGTGCCTTTTTCTAATTAAAAGCCTAGAAGGCTATTGACCTATGTGCAAGCCATCACTTTATTTATTTCTAATTATAATGTAAGTTCAAACAAATTTGCATGAAATGCATGTTTAATTTTGCTTATCATGTATATATATATATATATATATATACATATATATGTATGTTTGTATGTATGTATCCTA
This sequence comes from Durio zibethinus, assembly GCF_002303985.1. Next base: position 3,807,656 of record NW_019167827.1, read on the forward strand.
CTAAGTAAATTATAATTTTTGGTGAGCCATCATGATATGGTGGCCAGATATTTCCATATTTTTCTTTGCCAAATGATAATAAATCATTTCATTTTGAAATAAAAATACTTTAGTTCATGCAAAATTTATTGTATCGTAATCCGATGCAAGAAGTGACCAAATATTTATAATAAAATGAAAGAAAGATTTAGATCAAGAGAATATAAAGATTAGAGATAAGAAAAGTAAAAGTCTAGAGAAAAAGTTCAATGCATGCCTTTCATGTGTTAGATTTCGATGAATCTGTAAGATTTATTAACGTTAAGCAATTCTACTTTTTTTTTTTCTCAACAAGGAAATGAAATTTCATCCCGGTGTGGCTCCCATTTGAGACCTGACAGCATTTTAAAACTATTTGAGTTTGTTCAGATAGCGCTGCCATTATGGAAAAAATTTGGATTTCCTCTCCAAATGGGATGATCGCCATTGCCCCCACCATAGACAAAGAAAAGGAAAGTAAACTTTGATGGTCCCCTTCTAAGTGAAGGTTGTGATGAAAGGTGGCATGGTGGTTAGCTCCATAGAAATTATCAGTGTCATGGTCATTGGAATCAAAATAAATCCCAGTGATTTTTCACCTGATTTTAACCACGTCAGCCATTTTCGAATTATCAAAAGGCTAAGCTCAATACTCGATCATGATGAGGTTGTCATCATTTATTAAGTAACATTAAATTGACTAGTAATTACTAGCTACTTGTTTGTAATGTTTAAAAGTCTATATATCAATAATTTGTGCTGAAGGAAATCAAGGGTTTTGATGAACGGACTTATATGCCAATTCCCAGTTGGTTCACAAACTTCTAAAATCGGTTTAATTAAATGCCATTCAATTTTGTAATAAAATGGAGTAATGAAAAACAGGTGTGGAAATTATGCACCCAATAATGTTTGTCAAGTTCAACTTCAGGAATCACTGTAATCATCACTCAATCATAACTAAGACCTTAATTTCTAGAGTGGAAAAAAAGAAAAGAATCTTTTTTTTTTTTTTGTCAAAGTTTTCTGACAGGAAAAGACTATATAAAATATAAGTTTTCGAAAGTCTGTTCTTTTCAAATCACTCATTTAATATATGCATTTCATACATTCACAAAAAATAAAAAGTTTTCGAAATTCTTTTATAGTTCATAAAGGTTTTAATATTTTTCACTTAAAAAAAAATATGTGAATGCATCACTTGTAGCACTGTTTTTTTTTTTTTTTTTGTAATTATACAAAATTTCTTGCCTATTTTATGAGAAAAACTTAAAATGAATGCTAATAGAAGTTAATTAATTTTTGTTGCTCAGTGTGACACGAAGAACATGCTATTGTCAAAGTAATTAGGAAAGTGACAACTTTAAAGTAAGTTTCGTGTATCTATCTTACACTCAATTTAGTTCTTTTACTTTTCACTTTTCAAAAGAACGAAAATGTAAACAATGCCTTTAAATATAAGAAATAAACAATATTTTGTAAAATTTAAGATATCGTTTTTATGAATAAGAACTTGTACGGTTTGACTTTTAAATCTAAATCAATTATATTAGATTTGGTTTTAATTACTACTAATGTTATGAAATTAAAATATATGAAAAGTCTTTACTCCATTTCCATTTAGGCATTTATCGGTTCAACAGCTTGGGTCGGCATTTTGTAGTTTGCTGATTTCTTGTGCAAAGGCCGACGAACCAAGCGGCCCAATTGACCGTTCTCGAAATCTGACTGTCTAAGTACCATGGTCCATCTTGGCTTCGAGCTTCAACCAGGTCCAACATCAACATTCAAATGGACCTATCTCATGGGATTTTGTCCATGCCATAACATTTTTTCGTTTAATATAGTTTTTTCTTTCAACTAATTTTAACTGCTATAGCAATATAGACTGCACCCACTACGTATTACAAATATTCTTTTTTCTTTTTAATTTCTAAGGAGGCAAATATTAATTGTAGTAATTTTTTTTAGCAATTTTCGTTCTATAAAACTATGAATTCCATTTGAATGTTCAAAGTTCGTGATATGTTTTTAATTTTGAACAAAAAATAAAAATCATAGAATATACTAAAAGAATTAACCAATGTGATAAGATGATAACAAGTAAGACGGGTGGCACATCCTCTAGTTAAAACTGAAAAAATACAAAAAAAAAAAAAAAAAAACACATTCTCTTATATTTATAGTATGATTTTAAGGTTAAAAGTGGGAGCTTCGATTTCAACGTTTGTCGCAGCTTTATTTTATCAAAATGCTGATTTCGTAGTTGATACCTCTTGAAACGTTTAAATTTAGACTGATATTAGGCATTACAAAGAAAAAGGATTTTGAAGCAGTAATTTCCGTTTAGGACCAAATGGCTACTTATAATAGCTAGAATTTGGTATTGATGTCTACACAAATCTGACATTAAACAGATGACAAGATCAATACATATATATATATATATATATATGTATATACAAAATGACTTGCTCATGCTACCATTTCAATTGTTTGCAAATGGTCTAATGTAGAAACAAGAAAACTAAAATGGGGAAAAATGGTAAGAGGCGGTAATTCTAGATGTCTAATAACAACCCATCTTTGTTTGAGGAAGCATTCCTACTGCTTGACAGACTCCATTGATCTGAGAATCCAACGGATGTTGAGACCCCATTTCCGCATTTGGCGACAGCCCTAACACTCTCAATCAGTTCTTGAGTACGAGCTTCTTGTGACAAAATTTCCAACAGCTGTTCCGGGCTGATCACTAGCTTCACTTTCCAAAATCCAGGCCTGTTGTGCCTGGAGAAAATATCAGTATGGGACCTCTTCAGAATCCCCTGATAATCACAGGACATCCTGTAAGGAGCAATGAGCGATGCCGGGATGCTGTTGGACCTGACATGGCCTTTTCGAACAATCTGGCCTCTATTACCTGAAGTACTGTCTTCGCTGTTAAGTGGAAGTAGATAATACGATTTTCCAGGGAGGAGTTCTTCATGGTAAAATAGTGGTTTCCAGAAGAGATCATGCGTTCGAAAAATAGCATGACCTGGGAATTCATCTGTGATACTTCCTGCTGTTATTGGAGCAGAAAACTCCATGACTCCACCGTTTGAAGTTACGACTTTGATCACTCCATCAGCTTCTCCCAAGCCTCCGAACAGGCAGTTCCCCATCTTGTCATACAACAATCTAAAAAACCCAACGTACTATAGTTTTTTCTTTTGTCTTCTCCTCGTCCTTGTAATTGTAGAACGGAGGAGTATTAAAGGGCGGGAAAGATCTGGAGCGAAGGAGAATATATCGTCGGTGGGATTCTTCTTCAGAGCTTCCTCGATCCAACCGCTGGTAATACAAATCCCAAAAAAGCATAAAGAAAAGGGAAACTAAAGTACGTGCATTGTTCTTACTAATCCACATCAGAAGTTTATTAATGAGAGGTCCACACGGAAAGAGAGATTTTTTTAATCAGTAATTGGTATAGTAACATGGGCATTGAACCATCCCTCATCACATCACTAGCAGCTCCTAGGAAGAAAAGGAGCAGTTCGGCCAACTCCTTGATCCTGGGACCCATGTAGCCCGAGAATCCTAAAGATCAATTTGGATAGAGATTTGGCATCTAAATGGGAAATGGCCCACCTAAACATTTACAGGGAGGCAAAAAGACATGGTCAATGAACAAGACCAGTCCATTCAAGCTTCTTTATTACTTTCTCTTTACAAAAATTTCGTCCCTTAGGCTTAACTTGACAGCTTTGGAACTAAAGTAAAATATGTGAAAGAGACAGAATCGCATCCAATTTGTAGGGCTCATTATAACATTATCAACTTTCAACAGCCCAACGAAAACAGCAGGATTGCATAAAAACCTTTTGATCAGTGTATAAATGCAATTGATGGCCTTCACTGCAAATTAAAATCTGGAAATGACTAAGAAGCTTCAGAAGAGACAAAAACATAATGGAAAAATTTTAGGAGGGAACAAAGGATAGTGGGAGACCGCGGATTCCCTGGGAAGTGCCGTTGGTCGCTCTATATATCGCACTCCACTAGTTCTATATGGTGTTTTGGTGCATTGGCTAATTGCAATTTGGCCACAATCTTGTTAGGTTTCTAATTATTAGCAACCTTTGGTCGATACAAACCACCAACTTATTATGATTTTTTTTTTTCTTTTATAGTTCTTTTTGTTCATTGTCAAAAAGTGGTTGATGAAAAAGCTAGGGACAAACAGGAGTAGGAGACAAAGTAAACCCCAAACGGAGTTGATCCAAGGAAATGCATCTGCAATTAATTGAAGACATAACAGCGAGAGCAACGCGTAAGCATAACGTTTGATCCCAATATTTCATATGTTGGGTATTTAGAACATTAAACATATATGAATTTAACGCATACCTGAATATTGAAGAGGATCTAGTAATATTTTATAAGACTGTCAGACCAACACCAAAAACTTGAATATTTCCATCTCTTTTCTTTTTTGTGTTCTCCACGAGAACTTAAGTTTTTTTAGATATTTAGAACTTAAGGCTAGGCATAAACTCAAATATTCAAATTAATAATCTAATATCAAAATGCTATGACAGATTCAACAGGATAAGATAAAACTCTACTTGATTTTTTGTATAGAGATAATTGAATTTGTTAATTTGGGACAATATCCATTTTGTTGAAAAATCTTGAAAAGTTGGGCTTAAAAATTTATTCTCGTGTATCAGAACTCCATTAGAACAATTCTACAGGAAAAATACTCTTCCGAACAAATCAGGGTGTTGAAGGGGCTTGCCTCAGGATCTTTTCCACTATTCTAATGACGCATTTTTTGGGTACATATTTTTGTAGGTAGTCTAGTTGTGAGCATTTTCTTCCCCACATATTGGTCTGAATTTAGAACCATCCTAAAGCTTTTGGGGTTGAGCCTGGCAAAATCAATTTGGTTTCCTCATAATTGGTGGGGACATGGAGTAATTTATAGCATTTGGAACAGGACTATTGATATTTGGTACAAGCATAGTAAGTTTATTTTCGTAAATTATCTCATATTTGGTGCAGATGTACAGCGCGAAAGCACGTCTCTGCCTCTGGCTGGCAGCCCTCGCCTTTGACTAAACTCTCAACATGAGTTTCTCGACTTTATGATAGTTGAAGGTTGAAAATTGAACTGGACTTGGAAGTACTTTCATGTTAATAATAGGTAAGTTCTCTTAATCTCAATCATGATGGGGTTGCCAATTTGCCATTAGCCCATTACATATAATTTCGTCATCAATCCTCGTATAAAATATTGTTACTTTTGCAAGAAAAAAAAAAAAAAACAAAGAGAGGATATATTGTTATTTTCACTTGACAAATACTTGGTAGTTTTCTTTGAGTGATTTGGAAATTGGAAATTTGTTCATTGGATGAAAAGAGAACATTTGTCCACTTGAAAAATTGCATCACTTGAATTAAAATGTTTAAGCATTTTGTCTCACGAAGTAAATTCTTCTGTTGCATATGCAATTACTTCTGTTAAATGCTAAGCAGTAGAATCTTGACGTCCATTATAAGCTCGGAGAAATTATCTAATGAGTCAGGCTTGGTTATGGCTTATAGTCTAACTTGTCGGATTTGGCCCCCAGCCTTCAAACCCATCAGTGTTTGATATAATGTTGATTTTGAGTACTTCTAATATAATTTAATAACAGTTGTTAGAAGTTTGTTAATCTTTGATAAAATTTTAGTTCTGTTACTCTCTGCCTCTGGTTGCATATAAGACTATGTTAATTGTAGGTAATATACTATCGATTTTTGGAGGTTTCAAAGAAAAAACTTTATTACCAGGGTTTGCCGGACAATGCATGTATTATCAGACGGTGTTACTTTATATATAGCTGAGCTTTTGAGTCCAAGGCAACTGATCGTTTTGGAATTTGATTCCAGACCCTATATTTGGACGAGTTCATCGTCAATGAGCTTCCCTTCGAGAAGATAAATGAAGCTTTTTTTTTTTTTTTTTGAGAAGAGATAAATGAGGCATTTCAACTGCTAGTTGACAGGAAATCACTTAGATGCCTTCTGCATACATTGGACGTGGCCAGACACGACCACCTCTGGTTCGCAAGTCACTTGGATCCAATTGCAAGGATAAACAAAAGATGACTTGTATGGTAACAATGATCCCAAGCATAGCAGCAGAGGACAATATACATAAAACAGGCAGACCACCAACATGGGAAACATCTTTACATGGGTGTGTGTATGTATTTTAAATATATATAAACTGGAACTAAGATCAGTTCGGAGCGCCAACATGATTCAGTGCTGCGGAAGGCGGGGAGCACGTGGCCTAACCGGGGTCTTTGATGGGCTTACCCTGATCATACAAAATAACCAAGGTTGACTCGTGGACAATCGTCATAAATACTTAATCAATCTTTGGAAAGAAATTATGGCCAAAAAGAAAAAACCAAAACAAAATATCATTTTGAGAAATGATGGAAAATTAGGAATCTGACCTTATAGGCAATGAGCCCAGAATAACACCACTACAGTTGAGGGCAGCAATCGCACTTTCAGCCTGCATATAAGAGAAAATTAGAACTTCATGAATGAACAAACACTGAAGCAATCCAATCTTGAAATGATGAAAAAGGAACTGCATATCACTTTGCAAACTTTATATTCGCTTGAAACTTGGATAACATCTCCGATAAGCCAATGTAAGTTCACTAACCAAAGAGAGGCAGACAATCAAGAAATAATTCACAATATCACAAAGAAGAAATAATTCCCAATCCAAAACCACTTTAAACAATTCCTTTGACAGTAACAAACACATATCATTTGTTGATCGAAAGTATTTTTTAGCATATCCGTGCAAGTTACAGTATGTAGCAAATAACCACTCCATAGTTACAAACAAAAGATTTTGTTATGCTAACAAGCATAACTGCAATTGCTTCTATTTTTTTGGCCAACCCTCTGGGCTTTAATCTGCACAAACTAAAGCAAAAGCTCGAGGCCAATCTTTGCATCATCACTAGTCAAGGAAGCACCAGAAAGACTATAATAATTGATAAGCAAGTTTCAGGTGCATATGACACACAATCTAACCCCATGTTAAAACAGAAAAGTAACATGTCATTGTGCTATAGCTAGCCAAAGATTTAATAAGGCCTTTATCCAAGGATTTTTATGGCAAGAGATCCATAACCAACATTTAAAATGTTTGTGAGGCCCTAAAAGACATAACCCAGACAGTATAAAGGATCTGCTGAAGATGAATTTAGACAAAAGTTCACCCTTAATAGACAGAACACTGACATGGAAAATCAACTTGAAAGGAACAAGCATCATGGGCAACAATTAACCCAGCTACTTGGCTTCACTGTATTACATAAAAAGGAGGGACAACATAACATCTTTACTCACAAGAAAGATTCAATAAGGCAGGTTCATTGCTACGTATGCCAAATAGGATCATACTTGAATAAATTTCCCTAGAAAACAATAAGATGTGATACACTTGATTTCAAATGTAAATACAATGTCTACTACCAATGAGCAGATTTGCATCTATCAAAAAATAGCTCGAATAGATAGGTTTTCATTTTATTTTTGTCACCTACTGATAAGAAGCAAGCAATGGGTAATGTAGAGAGAGGATGGAAAAGGAAAAAAGGAGGAAACAGAGGACCATATCTTCTACAGACCTCAAAGTAAGAGTTAATGCAGGTTTCCATGGTAACACTGTTCTCTTAGCAAATTAGAAAGTCAGGTACTCCAAGAGACCACGCCCAGTAGTTCTAATGCAATGCAGATTTAATTTCCTACTCAAGACAAGCAGACTACTAGTGGATGAAATGCTAAATTGATGCAATAAACCTGTCATAGTTGGTGAATTGCATGTTATATTTCAAAAAACCATTTGAGAGAAGTTTGTTGATAACATGCTAACATATCAATTTGGTTGAAGTGATTGTTGCTAATTCCTCAAGCAACTCCAATGTGAATTTGAAAAGAAAAGCTGCTCCAATACACCTGCCCTCAATATCTCCATTGAAAATTATAAAAGCCCTCAACTTTCTTTTAGTTTTAGGAAAGACTTCAGGAATAGATGTCAGAAAAAACCACAAAAAATTGCTAAAACTTTCTTCTGTGAAGTATAACAAGGACTTTTCCTAAGATAAGGGGAAAAGATGACCTGTTTGGTCATTCTCCAGAATGCAAATCAGTGGAAGAGTCTTTAGCTTCATTTAACTACCTTGCCTTCTCCTTATCTTGTTTCCCCCTCCTTCCTACCAAATGCTCCCTAACTTTCTTACAACATGTTAGCTAGAAAAGGATCACAAAACCCAACATTCTAGAGTTAGTATAAACTTCATACTCACTGGCTAAGCCTAAATATTTAGGATCTAAAAGCAAGGTCATGTGAAGATGTAAAAAGCCCTCATTTACTCATCAAACCCTTTAGAAACCACAGAAAACTTGTTCAGCCATGTTCAAAAAATTTCATGAATGAAGAAGAAACAATTACCATTACAAACTCGACAAAAGCAATGCGAGTTGAATGGTGATAGTCCCCCAGCAACCTCAGGCGATAAACCTACAGCAGACAAGATGTCTCTTTAAATGCATCCCCACACAGGTTTTGATGTAATAAACAGAAAAAACAGAACTCTAGAGTTAAATGGAATAGCAAACCTCCCCACAGATTGTTTCAAAAAAGAGTTTAACATCAGCCTGAGTAACCTGCGAGTGTAAAATCATATAAAAATGTAAACAGTCCTTTATTTGCAAACAGGGTCATTATTCATAACCAACATTCCAAAAAGCAAAACTCTTCTCACCTTCTTGTCAATGTTTGTACAGTAGATAGTTCTTGCACACATCTGGCGTTCATCTTCAGTCTGAAATTGAAATAACAAATGTTTAACAGGCTGAATAGGTGAAGAGAATGAAAAATACATCAAAGACTTCAAATTATAAACAAGTACGAGTACAATAAATTGCAATAAAGATTCTTACCCTTGGCAAAAATGTTGGGTTAACTGGTGCAATAGCTGTTTTTGAAGGCAGCACCCTAACTGGGTAGAATCCAAGCATAGTACCAGACAGATTCAGAGCAGTTCGTGCACCTTCTGCACAGCCAAGCCATCAAGCAGTAAAACATGTAAATATTACATTTTACAGTTAAATTGACAATCCCTTAAACTATGCATCAAATAACCGTGGTTGAACATCACCTTCATCGGTAAACTCAATAAACGCAAAACGAAGTACAGAATTAGGATCACCACATATGCGGCAGTCAACCACCTTCATAGGAAAGAAGTTCTTTCAGATACATTGCTTTGATGAAAACTGTTAAGACAAGCAATCAAAAGAATATAACCTGCCCACAACTCACAAATAATCCTGCAAGCTGCTCTTCAGTGACCTACATCCCAAAAATCAAAAGACTACATGAATCAAAATATCAAAGAGATGTTAAAGCAGAAATTGCAGAATTGATCGCAGCATCCTAAACAAAGCTGAAAAAGCTTAATACAGATACCTGATGGTCAATATCAGACACATAGACAGTCCTACGGATGATCTCTTCCCTCTGGGCCATACTTGTCCTGGTGTTCAATCTCCGTTTCCCTTGACTGAAAATTTTCTTCTGAGAAAGAAAAGATCAATGAACAGAATCCCCGAGACTAGATGATGCTCTCTTCCACAATTGAGATGATGTATAATAGAATTTTGCTAATATTTGGAATTTTAAATTTCATATCGTTTAAAATGTACCTAAACAATAACATCCACTCAACTTAACCAAAGAAATAATCAGGGTTGTGCCAATTATTCCTGTTTCATTTAAACACCCGAACACAGTCTCTCTTTTTTCTTTTTCCTTCTCTTTTTCTGCATTTTGAGAAATCAGACAAATAATGCAGTCACTGCACATCTAAAAACCACTTTGGAATACTGGATAGCAGGGACCATGACACAAACTCAGATAAATCAGCATTTAAGTTATTACTTATTACCTCCTGAACTTTTGAAAACCCATAAAACCTAAAACAAGAACCAGCCCTACAAAGGGAAAGGCAATAAAGCAAAGATTGAAACAACAATTTCCTGATGCAGAATGCACTCAAGCATCAGCGAGTTAATAACAAAAACAGAAAGCTAAAAAAAAAAAAGTACTTAGAAACATGAAAACCTTCATTCTCCAAACCCCAAACAAACCCCCAAACAAATCAATTTCATTTTCTTCTCTTCTAAATTTTCCACCAAAACGACTAATAATCTTCAATTAATAGTAAACAAAGCAAACAAACAAAAAATGGGTTTTTGATGGTATACCCGCCTACCAGCACCATTGCCATTAGGATGGCCATTCCTTGAGATGTTATTGTTGCTATGCAAAAAAGAGTCGTCAGTGTAAAACCCTCCATTGAGTCCATGGTTAGCAAGTGAATGAGGCACGAACTCTTCAGCCATGGGGTTAAGTTTAGAGAACAGTTCTTGCAACTCTCTCATGTCTCTCTTAAAGCTATCCCCAACTTCAGCTCCACTACCACCATTACTCCTCTGTAAATCCCCACCGTTGGATCGATGATGGGGACCACCGATCTTGTTGTACAACCCTTGATCGCTCTGGTGTAAGCTCGGATCGATTCTTGACCAAACATGGTTTTGCTTTGATTGATCCTGATCGTTTGATGCTACTGCTGATGCAGCCGCATCTTGATTCGAAGCATTCTCAACAACCGCCATGCCTGATGATTATTCCTAAAAAAGGCTCCCTTTCTTATCAGCTGATCAACAGAAAGGCCTGAGATTTATAAACCCAAACATCAAAAAATTAAAAAAATAAAAAATCGAGTTTTGAAATGTTGGGAATATAAAAATGATGAATCTTTTTGGGAGCTAAGCTAAAGCTACAATCATCTCCATTGATGACGAACAGAACTACAAACCCACCTCGAGATCACTACGGAGAAAACGAAACGGAAATAAATAACAGCAGAAAACAAAGTAAGATAGTAAAAAAAAAAAGGCAAGAGTTTTAATTTCTTACAGTGTCCGTAATTCTTTTTTTCGTTTCTACCACAGTTTCACAGTGATTATCTGAGAGAGGAAAAAAAGAAGGGAAAGGCCGAAGAGGATCTGCTTCATATCGCCCTAAAAAAGTAACAAAAAATAAATATGGCTTCCACAACCGCTAAGCTTAAATCAAAAAGCATTTTGGATTGTTTGTTGAAACGTAAAAACCTCATAAAAATCAAAAATAATATTCTTTCATTCTTTTTCTTACATGTCTATGTATGACATGACATTCAGATGCATAAATGTAACACGATGTTTGGCACAACCATCATCGTCAACATGACGTGTCGCGTGATTACTGGAAAACGAGCTTTTACTGTTTACCATCACTGGGTTACCGTCGCTGGTTTTACCGCTGTACCTGCCTCTCCGTACTGGTGTCCTTAAACTAAGGACAACTGGACCGGTCAATGAGGGGCGTTTTGGTAAATTTAAAGTAAAATAAGGAATGACAACTTATTTTTTTGTAAATAGCCATATAGGACTTCCTTTTTCTTTACTTTTATTTATTTAAGGGACAAAACATATAGGAAATGCCATTTATTTTTAGATTGTAAAGTCCATCCTAACTAAATGATAAATAGCAAGTGAAACAAGTCTATGGTTTATGTGTTAATCTTGTCATTATACATGTATGCATAAATAGAAAAATATCGTAATCTTACTTGAATTTGATTCTTCAAGTAAAAATATATTTATTATTAAATTAAATACTTATTGGGATATTATTACGATTATTACATATGAATTCATAAAATTTAACATTTTTGTTATATTGTGAGTGATATAATTATAAAGGCTCTAAAATATTCAAGACAAGTTATTCATGTTTTTTGAATGGTTATACCATTAATTTCATCCAATAAAATTAGTAAAATATTTTTTAATTAAAAAATATTTTATTTGTTCACATTTAAAGATATCTCCATAATTTTAACATATATAATAAAGACATAATTCCTCGAGACAATGGAACTTGTCATCCTATGATGCGAATCCACAAGATATTACGTGAAAAAAGTTAACTATATAGTATTCAATTACTTCTTATATAATAAAAGAACTAAAATTTGGTAATGGGTCTATGTTTAATAATTAATAACAAGAAATTTCATTGTCAAACTACTCGATTAATCATATAGTTAAAAAAAAAAAAAAAAAAAAAACTACTACCACAATAATTTCAGCCATTTAAGCGACACTGGGTCATTCTTTCAAAAAAAAAAAAAAGAAAAAGTGGCGTTGGGTCATGGACTAATGGGCCCCGGCCAGCAATCGAGAAAGGGCTTGTATATTTTGAAGCCTGGCCTCAGAGGAGAAAGAAACGGACGCCAAAAGAATTCAGAGTTCTGGTTTTTTTATTTCATTGCCTTTCAGATGACCGTTCGCAAGGAAGAAGCCATTTACGTCGCCAGAACGCTTTTAATTTAATGTGAATTGGGGAGGTTAGGAATTTGGGATTTTTTAGGTTAGGTCTTTTAAATTTGTTGTGATTAGGGCGTAGGATAATAAACATGAAAGGCCGGACGCATCGGGCTGACCCCCACGACGACTGGGGAGACGGTTCATGGACCGTAGACTGCGTTTGTGTTGTCAATTTCCACGACGGTGAAGAGATGGTGAAGTGCGATGAGTGCGGCGTGTGGGTGCACACGCGCTGCTCGCGTTACACCAAGGGAGAAGAGTTGTTTGCATGTGACAAGGACAACCGCAAGGACAGTGAGGAGAAGGAGGTGGTACAGTTGGTGGTTGAACTGCCGACGAAAACGGTTAGGATAGAGAGTAGTTATGTGGGCCATGTGCCTCCCCAGCGGCCCTTTAGGCTTTGGACTGATTTCCCCATTGAAGAGCGTGTTCATGTTCAAGGGGTTCCAGAAGGGTAGGCTGGTTTGTTTGGAGGGTTGTCTGGGTTAAGTGTACAGGCTCTGTGCCTTCCTTTTATAATAGTTATCTATCATTGAGACGAGAAATATTAACTTCTCGCACCTAAATCTCTTAATTTACCTTCAGATAAATTTGAGATGAAATTTATTACATAAAATTCGTTAAGTTTTTTAATTAAAATGATTTAAAATAAATTTAATAAAAAATTTAAATGGATAAAGTGATGGAGTTAAAAGAGAAAATTAATAATATAAAAAAATATTAAAAATATAGTTTATTATATAAATTTGATCTGTATTTATTTATTAGTAAAAATTATGTCAAAATTTTTAATAAAAATATTTATATAAAAAATATATCAAAATTTTTTAAAATTTTTAAAATTTTGTACACTTAATCTATATAATAAAATCTTTTAATATTTCAATTTTTAACTTTAATTTTTATTTAATTATTTTTAATAAAAAATTGGTATAAATCTTTCTCATTTACCACTAGGCTTTCCCATTTACCTCTAGTGAGGCTGAAGAACTCCCAAATATTCGTGTTTTTTTATTCACAAACATATACTAGGGAGCATTTGATGAAATTAAATGGTTTAACAAACACGATGATCGGAAGTTTTACATGTCGATTTTGTAAGTCCAAAGTTCGACTTTGGATAAACATGGTGAGAAAGAAAGTCATTGAGGTGATTAATCTTGATTTTGCTATTGTCATTAGCATATTTAAGCATCTAGATTTATCGTTCTTGGCATAAGGATTTCGGTCGTTTGTCTTTTGGGTCAGGGTTTAACAAGCTCAAATATGATGCAAGCATGCACCTAAGAAAGGCACCCGAATTAGAAGTTTGAGTCTTTATTTATTTGACATAACCCATAAAGCTATACAGAGAAATCGGTTCTCCGTTTAGTCTTTGAGAACATCGATAACACCTATTAGATACTATAATACTATATATTTATTCAAGCTCCTACCATTCTTTAAGCTTTCACCCTCAAAAACAGCATTGACTACAACGCAAATGGCTGTCGACAGTTGACAGATACTTAGTTGCATTTGCTTACTGAAGTCAATATTGGAACATTCAAAAATTATTAGACTCCGAGCTCAGGGAGTGGCGACATTTTCCTTGGCAAGAGGAGCAGTCTCCTCTCCTTCGATACCAGGTTCACTGCCAGCGACCTCTAGGCTCAACAACAACTTCTCCCACAACTTTGATGGTCCCTGCATAAATCAACAGATTTGCATTTAAACATTTAATTTGAATTCATTCTTCCTAAAGCTCTCAATTGGGTGCAACCACTATCCACCAAGTGGACCGCAAGAATGAAAAGCTTCCTACATGCTCAATGAGACACTAACCTTCCATGAAAGATCTTGTGCCATACAATTCTCGATCATTTCTTTCAGGGCTCCAGTGCCATATGTTGCAAGAGCTCTCTTGACAGTTCTTGCCACCTTATCTACGTCACTTGGATCCACTGCATCACACTGCAAAAACATCCCATGGAGATGAATGGTCTTCATGTAATAGGTAGAATAGAAAAATGTAAATATAAGTCATACATTGCACTTCATATGAAGCCAATCATTTTTACTACTTACGTCAACACTGAAGGCTCCCATTTGGAACCCTGTGAATCCTTCCTTGACAGTGTCAACGAGTCCACCAGTAGAGGAAACTATTGGCACCTGTAGCACAGAACAAATAGTTTATGCGGTTAATCGACTCAGTACCATGAGAACAAGATATATATAACCAAGTACTTGTGCAAATTCATGAAGTCAAATTAGTTGGTTGCAGAAAATGAATGGTCAAAAGGATTAACTGTTCCATATCGCATAGCATGCAGCTGAATGAGACCACATGGTTCAAATCTACTAGGGATCAAAATGTAATCAGCACCAGCAATAATCATATGGGCCAATGGAATATTGAATTTGGCTACTCCTCTAGCCTTGTCAGGATATTGGATCTCTAGCTGCTCAATCTGCTTCTCCATGGCCTTTTTACCGGTTCCCTGAAAGGAAGATAGATCCCATTATTAATACTATACTCATTGAAGCAAACATTAACAACCAGAGAAGGAAGGAAACATTTTAAAATTTGACACTAACAAGGACTACAATCTGACAAGTTTCTCCAATGAATTTTGGAATAGCCACTGCCAAAATATCTGAACCTTTCTGCTCTTCTAGCCTACCAATGAAGCCAATCACTGGAACATCCCTGTCACAAGGCAACCCGACTTCTGCTTGAAGAGCTTCCTTTAATAATGGCTTTGCATCCATTACCTGCAATGGCTCTTATCAAAAAACATGTCTTCTAATACCACAAACAACCAAGAAATTGGAAATTATAGAAAGAACTTACAGTTGTAGCATCATATTTGACACTGATGTATTTGTCAGCAGCAGGATTCCATTCTTGAACATCCATGCCATTCACAATGCCAGTTATGCCAGTTTTACGAATGATGTTATCAAGTTCAACACCTTTATCTTCACCAGAAACAAGCTCCTGGGCATAGTATGGACTTACAGTCAAGACCCTGTGTGATTCTAAAATTCCAGCCTTCATCCAATTAATTTTCCTTCCCTTGACAGGTTTGTTGTACCTGACAATCAAAACCCATCAATGAAGTCCTTGGCTAAAGAAAATAATTCATCAAAATAATATGAAGCCTAGATTCCTAGTTAGGGAAAAAAATATCAACAGAAATATTGTTTTATACCCATCAATGAAGTCAAATGAACTCTTGAAACTATCAGGCAAATTGAGAAATGAGAAATCTGCAAAGGCAAATCTTCCCTGATAGGCTATGTTGTGGATGCAAAAGGCAACCTGCAATATTTATCAAGCACACTGTAAGTTTCAAGCTTCTGCAAGTCCAAATTAGCCAGAACGCTGATTCACTTCAAAAAGAGGCCACCATACCTTGGCATTCATGTAGATGCCCCTTGATTGGTACATGCTTTTCAAATAGCATGGAAGAAGAGCAGTGTGCCAATCGTTGGCAATGAAGATAACATCTTCCCCTGCAGAAGATGTTGAAGAATCATTTCATGACAAAAGAGTTAACTTTAAAGGTTAAGACTTAAGAGGAAGAATCATACCATATGGTCCTGAGAAATATTTGCTGCAATTTAAATTCAGAACTCTTGCGGCCTCCAAAGCAGCCTGCAAACGAACAAGTTTATTAATTTAACTTCACTGAGATAACAGTGACTTAAAAAGTGCAACTATGATTTCGATCAACAACTAGGCCATAACTCGAACCGGCAGTAAGATGGGAATTATGTGAATTAACATGAAATACTGCGAATTGTTTTTTACAATTTAAGAACCCAAGTAAAATTTCAGTTACCTCAATAGTCGTCAAACAAGCAACAGAGCAGTTTGTAGAGCAATAGTAACCGATTAGTGTTATTCACATGAAACATCTTATACTAGGCTGATCTTAAGAAGTTCAAAACAAGGACACAAGCCAAAACATTTATCAGCTTGTTTCGGTTCAAACAGCTAAAATTAAAAGGTTTAACTGACATCCCATGAGTTTAAACTGGATGTAACAAAGAAAAACTATCCTTCAACCTTTATAATCGTTGCAGCTACAGAGGAATTCTGTTTTGTCATATAATTATTACCTAACCTTTCACAAACGCCAGCTTTGCAGTTTTCAATTATTTCTATGAAGGGGTTACAATTACAAAAGGTAGATCTTATGGGAAAAAACAAGTCAGTATGATCTCTGAATTTTTTGAAAACACTTGAGATTTTTTTACCAGGCATAACAAGCTAAATCGGGATTGATTGTCCTTGTAGTCCAAACCTGTCCTAGGGCCATAGATTTTGGATCCTGTTTTGCCCCACACCTGAATCATCAAAATAGTGAAAATAAGGAAAAAGAAGAAGAAAAAAATAAGGGGAAATAAGAACATAACTAATTGAATCTTTAATAAAGAAAAAATAAAACAAGAAAAATGACAGTTCTAAACCTTCTCAAGGAACATAGGGTGATCAACAAAGACGCGATCAACTCCACGTTTGTAGCAGTGGAACAACCGAACAGTCACAATTTTGTCCCCGACTTTTAGCTGCATATTAGGAGCTGATCTTTAAAAATAAAATCCAAACACAACTCACTTCGATTCAAAATATGATTTTTCCTGAACATAACAGGATCGGGAACCTTACCTCAACTAAGACACTGGTGTCCCATGCATCCTTGTACTGATCGTAGCGAGGAGACACTGTCATAACACGGTGTCCTTTGGCCTACTCAATATCAAGGGATAGGGATTAGAATCTCATACTTCACTGGGAAAATTAAACCAAAATTATATATGCGGCAAAATATGTAACACGTCTACCAGTTTTTAGAAAAAAAGAAAAATTTGCTCGTAAATCTCTACTTACAGCCATTGCAGGAGGAAGTCCACCAAGGACATCACCAAGTCCACCAGTTTTGCTCCATGGGGCAACCTCAGCTCCTACAAAGACTAGATTCATCCCTTTTCCGCAAACAATTTTCGCGGAAGGCCTGTCATTTGCAGTTGGGTGTCCCTCTTTCACAGCATTCCTGACAACAGCCTTTGCATTGACTCTCATCTGTAACCTATCTATCTTGTTCAATGACCTCAAACCACTGTGAGTCATGGATTGGTTCCTCATGCCAGTCTGTGCCAGATTGGCCTTAGTTTCTGCTCCATGGCTGTTGACATGTGAACTCCTTGTAACAAAGTGCGAAGCTGTCACTGTTGCCATTGGCTCCGATACTTTCAAAAAAAGCTGATACCAGAGAAAAAAAAATGGAAAACCCTTTAATTAAAAAGATTGAATCAAACATTTTAATATTTTTATATAATAGTTTAAAAAAAACGTAACAACAACTGGAAAATGTCTCAAATTTGAATCGTACGATGATCAATGAAACAGAAACCTACGTAACTGAGTCACTGAATCTCTCAAAATCAGATAGAAAAGATATGCAAGCTAAACTCACCAGAACTTTAAGAATCACAGAATCCTTGTTGAGCGTACGTCGTTGAGTTTGGTTAGTACTTGGGAGTAGAAGTGGTCACATAATTTCACGGAGGATCTGCTAATTTGTACTGATTGCATCGCTGACTGGTACAACACGTGGCTTCAGAGAGAATGGTGGACCTCCATCCACTGTCTAAGCACCTCAAGATCTGCTTCGCACGTATAAAGTGGGGCCCTTAACATCGTAGGAATGGGATATGCTGGAAATTAGCGGTGATTCTTCAGTCTTAGAAATGTGAGCTTAAAAGAAGATATTTTTCTTTGATTTTGTTCACGTTTGATCAGTGTGGTCCAAGTGGAGGGAAAACGACACCGCGTAACGTAATCTTTTGGTTCAGCGTCCAACAAATTGTCTATTTCTTCTTGAAAGACTTGCATCTTGCTTTCGCTGAGATTTTTACAATTTAGTACTTTGAATTATTATTTTTTTTTTAAATTAATTGACGGTGTAGAAGCCAAGGGAATGTACTTGCGTTTGTAATGGGGCCCGCAGGTAATAATTTCCAAACATGATGATTTATCAGCAATGCATGTGCTGTGGAAGATATTTATTTTTCCCATGGAGATATCTTGGCCTTTCCCCATGGGAGGTTGGGAATTTCGATGTTCTTGGCTTTTTGGTTTCCTCCTGCCACCGACTCCATTTATGGACACAATAACATTTTACTAGAATTTCGATGAAGTTGTTAAGGAAAATGCAGCCACAATTCTCGTTTGTATTTAAGAAAGAAAATCATTATCAATTATGACACTTCAAAAATCCCATACAAAAGTTATTAATATTAAATTTTATAATCTCAAATAAATACGATACGATATAAAATATAGTAAAATATAAAATTTTTATTTAAAATTTTAATAAAATAAAAAATATATATTTTATATTTTTATATCAATAAAATTTTAATATATTATTTTTATATAAAATATAATATAAATATATAAATTATTAATATTTTATATAACATAAATATATCAAATACTAGATCTAACTAATATCATATATTATAAGAAATGTATTTAAAATTTAGCGCAATAATAATAAAAATCAAATAACAATCATTTGTCTTAAATTATCAGATATGATATATTTTATTTTAATTTAAAAATTAAAAAATTTATTTATCTCGAATTTTAAATCCACAAAAAAAAAAAATGATGAATGTTTTGGAATAAGCTTTTAGTATTAAGGTATGCAGAATTGTTGATTTAAATTATTGGATTTGTATTTTATCACTCGGGAATTAGAAAAGTGTAAACGTAGAATACCATAATTTTGGATGAATTGAAGTCTAGATTTTCTTTTTCTTGTTTTGCTTAAAAAATAAGATTTTAATTTGTAATAAATTTGTGTATCTTTCAAAGAGGAAATTACAGCTGCAATGCCAGCCAAGTTCAAGAAAATTATGCACTGCCCTTGTAATTTACATATTTGTTTTTATTTCGTATTTTGGTACGTCAATTTTAGGTTAATAATCTTGTAATTATTAATAGAATATTAAAGTTTTAATTTTAATAATAAATTATTTTAAATAAAATATATATATCATGATTTAAAATCACATTTTTTTTTTTTTTTACAGTAAATATTTTAATAAAAAAGAAGAGGGCCTCTAGCTTAAATATTTATACACTAACTACATTTTTTTTCTGGCCAGGATTTGTTTGTTCAAGAAAGCAGGCATGTACCTTTCATCACCTTTTGCTCTTACAAGAATGGAACCCAGCCACTACCTCTCTAATGCCTCGCAGAACCACCTATGGAACTATATCTTCATGTGAGGCTAAAATGTAACTATTATGTTAAGAAAATCCCAGCTATAATTTCTTCTTGTGGCCAAAAATTTTAAATAGAAAAAAGAAATAGAAATCCAATTGCTTAGAAGAAAAAAAAAGAAGAAACGAAAATCCGATTGCTGAGAAGATTTTAATAGGTCAAAGTCCTGCTGTTACAGGACCGCAACATGATGATTTTATGAAATAAATGGTGATTTTTTTAAATGTGATCATAGCCGTTGATCTATAGAAAGACAGTTGTTAAACAAATGGAGTGGCATGTTTTACCGACCGAAAAAAATCTAAAGTTTAGTTGCTTACATTTCTATTGAGGCCGATGGCCTTCACCATCAAGCCAAAATCAGCCACCCTATGGCTTATAATTTCACCGCACAAGTGTCATGAAATGCTTTGTGCCTTTGCATAAAAGAAACCACTTTCAAGTTGAATTACCGATGCAGTAGTAGGCTGCGCCTACCGTTCCCAGAGGATGCACCAAACCAGTATATTCCCATTGTCAGCTTGGAACATCCCGCATTCTTCACCATCGTTTTCTAATCCTGTCCTGCTCATTGCCTTCCCTTGACAATGATTCTTTGGTTTTGGCTTAATAATTTTTAATTTAAATAAAAACCCATTAAACTTAACCCTAAAAAATTTCAAAATTAATTGTTGATGTAAAATTATTTGATATACTGTCTATAAAAATTTTAATTTTATAAAAAAATTAACAAGTAATATATTTTTTAAAATTAATTTTTTTACTTTTTAAAATATACATTAATATATATATATCACTCTATTAACTACATTTGTTAAATTAAAAAACTTAATTATCTGTGTGTCAATTGAATTAATTTTTGTGATTATGAATCTTTTCAAAACAATTATTGATTTGATTAAGCAAAAATTTTTTTCTCTAAATCTCCATTAAACATAGGTTACATAACAAGAGATAAAGTACTTCTCTCATCCCATCATTTTAAACTAACCCCCGGTCCAAAAATTCATACGGAAAACCTTCAAAATGGGAACTTGGGTTGATTAATCATTGATTAAATAGTAGAATTACTTCAGAAATTTCGAACCTTTTTTTTTACTTACAACTACAAATACTAATAATATTTTTTGTTCTAACTTCCAAGTTAATGCATTGACAAGTAGTAATACAAAAACAAACGATAGCTAATAACCAGGAAAGATGGGAGAAAACCTAAGCAATAGACCAACATGCACGATGCACCCGTGACCATAACCTTGCTGATTTCTTCAAGATAAAAATTATAATACTTGTCAAATTTTTTATCATTATAAATTTATTATTTCCACGCTCTAAAACAACCAAAAAAATATTTTTAAAAAATGGTTCTAACCCTCAGGAATTGGAGTTTCTAATTTCACCATCAAAATCAATCAGCAGAAATAATAACAAGGGTAAGCAAACGACATGGAATGATAAAACAAAACCTAAAGAACGGCACTATAATTTCACGTCATATTCATATAGTAACAATTAAATTAACAACCAACATTTTTTTGGTTAAGAATGAAGGGGGTATGGTTTAGAGCGGCCTTTTAAAGAATAAGAAAATGAATAACGGAGACAAAGGACGGCGTTTTGTGTTTCTAATTCTCTCTTATCTGTGAGCTGTGACCAATGTCTCTATGAATCTCAACCCATCAAATCGTGGCGCGAATTTCTCCTGTTCCGATGCCGTACAGTTCCTTGACGCACCGTTTTTTGCCCCCTAAACAATCCATGTACAATGTCAGGACTCGGGAACTAGAAATTAAAAAAAAAACCTTTTTCAAAATCGTAGATTTTAATATATTAATCCATAGCTTTGGGGAAAAAAAATACTTTAACAAATAAAAGGCACAATTAATCATATCATATAAAGAAAAACTGAAAGTCAAATCGAATAAAAGAGTAAAAAAAAAAGGAAGGATAAAAACGAATTAGAAACTCAATCAACGAATCAAAGGGGGGAAATTTAAAACAATAGGCAAATCTAGATCCAAAATCAAGCAACTCAAATGAATAGATTGAAGCAATCAAAATTTCAAATTGACATTTATTGTATTTAAAAAAAAGACTCATTGGACATTGTAAACGAGATTCAGTTAAATAATTCGAAGCGAAGCCGAAACATTCACTTAAATTTGTTACGAAAAGGAAACATATAAGCAAAGTTTTAAATTTTGAATGAGAAATTTTTTTAAAAAACGAAACTTAGAATACCTGGTTAGAGGAGGTAGGAGAAAACGAAACATCGTGGATTCCAGCGGAGGAAGATGATGTGAGAGCCACCGTGGAAGCAGCGAGCAGAGTCGCAACAAAAGGTACAGATCCCTTCATTTTCCTATTCGTTTCAATTTCTGCTATTAAAAATTTAGATAGTGTGTATTTCTTTCAAAGCTCCGATGACAAATGGGCGAAATCCGACGAACTTCGCCGGATCCCGACCAACAACTCTCGGTTTTCTTTTCTCTCTCCCTTTC
The DNA here is from genome assembly GCF_002303985.1 of Durio zibethinus. Next base: position 3,829,962 of record NW_019167827.1, read on the forward strand.
ATTTGATCCTTCCCTTTGGATGGAGCATTTATATTTTCCGAATTTGCCACAGCTTCGTCAATTAAAGGAATTTAATTTTACTCTTGGGTCCGGTTTTCTTTTCTTAAACGCTTCAAATAATTTGCGTGTAGATTCTCTGCCACGTCGAGTCCACTGCATTCCCAACTCTCTTTAGCCAGTACAAAAAGGCCGCGTGTACTTCGGCTTGCCAGCTTGGCAGTAAGAATGCGGTTTAATGACATATAAGGGACGGTGGCCCCTCCCCCAGACAAAAAGTACTTTTTCTCGGAATATCCTTTTTTTTCCTTAAATTTATAAATTTTGCATTGTTGACATTAATCAAACTTAACAAATGGAAAGATGCTTTGCTTGCAGAGAAAGGTAGGAGGGGGCAGGGGTAGTGTTTTTGAAAGTTGGGCCACTGTTGCCTGGCTAGGCATTTGCAATGTCACTGTGGTCTCAGCGTACTTTGATTCGGCATTGAATATGGACCGAAGTCAATTTACATGGGCTTAGAGTGTTAGAAACATTCAATCATACATGAAACACTTGGGCTCTATTAGTCATGTAGTAATTGGGATGGCACTTTCTAAGGACATTCCTCGGCTGATGCGGATGAATCGCTCATCAGCTCTTGCTTCAATCATTATAATTCATTTGGTTGTACTAATTTGTTCACCTCATAAAATCAGAAGGTGCAATCTTCATATTGGGGATTTTGTTTTACACTATGTGAAAAATAAAGAAAAAACAAGTGAGTAAAGTAAAAAAAAAAAAATTAGGAGATCAAAGAAAATTATTTTTTATTATATTTGGTATAAAAGATAAAAAATAATTTAAAAATTAAGAAGAATAATTACTTACTTTTGGTTTTCAATTGTTATTTAATTTAATGATCAAACGAAGATCCATGTTTTTTCCATTTATTCAATAAATCATTTATCATAAATAATTTTCTTCGCTCATTTTTTTTCTTTTTAATCTTTCATCCCATATTTTTTTCCTTTTTACTCTTTCATCCCATATTTTTTTTCTTTTTATTTTTACTTGATATGTAATTCCCGATAAAGGACTCTAATCTTTTGGAAAGGGATCGGCCTAACAATCTAAAAAAAATTAGCACTGTAGAAAGTGGAAGAATATGAAATATCGGAGAATTTGACCTTCTAACAAGCCAATATAAAGCACTGTCTGGCATTTCTTCTTCTGTTGATTAGAATTTCATGCCACACTACTTTTTGTTATACCATTTAACTATGACAGAAACTTCAAAACATCGGCTTTTAATTTTTATATTATCTAATATCAAAGTATAACAGTCTTTATATCCTTTATTGAAAAAACATCAAGTGAAAGGTTTGTCAGCAGGAGATATCATTAGGAAACTAATAGAAACGTTCCATTATAGATTATAATACTAAGAAAGTAAGACACAGAAACATGTTGCCCAAGTGAGCAAAATAAACAATGATCAAATAAAAAAAAATAAAAAAAAAGACCAGAGAAGTAATAAATTCAAAGGATTCAGTCGTGACTTACGCGTCATCCACTCATCTTTGTGGTGTGAATCAGAAATGAAATGAAAGTCAACCGATAAATTATTAAATATTAATGGTTCAAAGCCTTCAATGTTGGAAATTAACCATGCTTAATCGCAATTTTCTTAGCAAATTCGTTACTACGTCATTCACTTATCCAAATTCGTTGCATGACAAAGTTTTCCATCAAAGTTTGCAGGAAGGATAGCTCACACCGGTGCGGCAATTGTGCTGGAAAGTGGAAACAAATGTAATGGTAATTCTTTTTACTTGGGAAGTTGTAGCTTCTCAAAAAAAATATTTTTTGAATTTTAAATTATTAAAATTTAATTTTAAAAAATATAATATGAATAAATTATACTAAAATTTCAGATTTATGTTACTTGATAGATTTCTCTGCATCCATATGCAAAGATGAAAGATCCAATTAATTATAAAATTTGTAACCAGAAAAAACCTTTGGATCTTCTTTCTGTTCATAAATACATTTTCTTGTGAAACCCTTCATTCAGCTTATTGTTGATAAACATGTTTACATATGTGATACAAGTCATACTATATGTTTCCTAAACCCAGTAAAAGAATTTGTTACTAACTGAACTCTGGGTGAAAAACAAGTGTTGAAGGATCCATAATCCAGTTGTTCAATTATTCATAAAACATAAATATTCATAAATTTGTTAATAGCTACTACAGTACCGCTCTTATAATTTGTGAATTTGTCAAACAATCTAAGAGTTAGTATTACCTAAGAAAACCTTTTCATGAAGAAAAAGGTAAGATTAAGAGGTACCCAATTATTAACTTGATGATAATAAATGCACGTAATAAGTTGAAATCTTCTACCTTCCCATTAAAAACGATTAGAGAATTACGTAATTTATTTGTAGAATATTAAATTTATAATTTTGGTGATTAAAATTTAAATTTTGATGAATTTTAAGTGAAAACCAAAAACAACTTAGTGCCAATTGACGTTTTCCCCAATAGAATGAGGCTACCAATTGCTTGGTCAGTTAACCTATCTATCTACTCCTGTAACTTAAATAGTAAAGTTCAACGTTAAAGACAAATCTAGATCCACCCCAATCACAGCCAAGCAGCACCAACGCAAGTCGCAAGCAATCACGCGGAACGAGACATGGACCCAACCCATGAACGTCAATATATTTGTTTAGCCCTCCATTTGGAACCATCCATTCAATATGGCGGGCCCCTCATACAACACTACAACGCTACTATTTTTATATTATCAATATGAATGGAGGCCGTGGAATTGTCTAGTCAAAGTGGACAAAGTCGGGTACCTGCCTTCCCAAAGTAAACCGGCTTTGACCGTGAACGGACGGCTCTGATTTCAATAGGAATTGGTTAGATTAGTCCTAAGGATATCCCAGGGTCCCACTAAGAGCCGACTTACACGCTTTTGAATAAGAGTAGCGTGCCATCGTCCAGGTTTTTTCGCAAAATCCTGAAGTCCTTGTCTTTCGAGAAAAAGAAATAAAGAATGAAACAACTTGGAAGCCAACCCCCAATTTACCTATATATATAGCCTCTTTTGAGCCTTGGTTTCTCATCAATTAAACAGCAACTTCTGCAAATCCTAAATCCTCTTCCAGGTAGTCAGCAATCCATAAAAAAAAAGGAGGAAGAAGCAAAAGGCTTTCCTGGGATTTCATAGTGAAGCAATCATGAACTCAATCTTCAGTTCGTTTGATGCTTTATGTGCTGAGTTCTTGGGACAGGCAGTCAGGCCCTCCTTTGCTTCTACAACCAATAAAGATGGCAGCTTCTTTAATAGCAGAGGGGTGACGAATAAGGTGACTGAAACCATGAAGAAAAAACAAGAAGGAAACGTTGAGAAGAAGCAACAGAAGCCTCCCCGATTTGCACCGGAGCTGGACGGCCTTAACTGCTTTGAGACCCTTGTTTCCTATTAGCGGCTAAGATCGTGATTCACGGGTTTCTGTTGGATTCGGGTTTAAGTAATACAAGTTTGAGTCTGAAACAGAGGAGTTTTAATTTTTAAAGTAGAAACTAATTCATAATGTATATATACAAATTTGCAACTATATAGTTGATTAATTGATATTCTTTAATTATATCCATGGTTGAAATTTGGTCTAGCTTTATTGGATCAACTTCCAAGCAATTTTTTTATATTCTTTAAGCTTGTTCATGTTTAAAATCGGCTTCGAGGGGCAATTGGCTCTCATTCCTTCGCGCGTTTTGGGCCCGATCTTTGGTCTTTGGATGGATTAACCATCATTTGCAAACAACGATTTTGGAGAAAGTTCATAATCTTTGTGCTTGTCAATCTCAACACTTTTCGAAAAAAAAAAAAACCAAACTATACCGTGTTTGTTTTCTGATTTACATTTTCTTTTTTCCCAATTGAACATGGAAAAAGAAAATTGCCGACCAAAGAGAAGGATGAAGTATCTCTCTACTTTTTGAGATTTCTACTGATCTCACTTATTGAGAAAGTAGATAAACTTGAACCTTTACTGTTTGGATGTTTAAAATCAAGTAGAAAAAAAGGAGGGGGGGGGGGGAGAAAGACCTGGAAAAAACTTTGATTATTGGTTATGATAAAAGTATGCAACAATTTCATATCAGTTATTAGCATTGCTGAGTGTAGGTATCCTGTTAAGTAAGCGTTCCAAAAAAGTAAGATGTACTAATTTTATATTGGATAGACAAAAAATTTTGTTGGGCACGTATAGGGATGGCAAATCAATCCTTGTTCGATGGATTTCAATATGATTTTATCATTTAAACTCGATTTATTTTAAATCAGATTTTAGATCAAATTGAGTAACGATAAAAAATTTTAAAATTAAATTGAGATCAAATTTTAAGTAAACTTATCTCGATCCTATCCAAATTGATATATATAAAAAATATATTTTAAATTATTAATTTAATTTAATTTTTATATTTTATATTTATTTAATTTATATATATTAAAAATAATATTTTATATTTTAAAAAATAATATTTTATTAATTTCGAATTAGATTGAATCAAGTACGATTTTATATAATGTCGAATTTAGTTCAGGTATTAAAATTAAAAAATCATCTAATCAAATTCGATTATTAATAATTTACAATCAAATTAAATTTGAAATGAATAAAAATTTATCTCAATTTAATTCGTTATCATCTTTAAATACATAAATATTAATATTATACATCATAATAAATCGATTTTATCAAAAAAAAATCATGTAACAAAAGATATCAAAACTAACATTTTACTCATCCAACTCTACATTAAACACTTTAATAACAGGATTAGACATAATAACCCAATTTAATGACTTAATAAAATGCCGAAATAAAGCATGGTCTAAAAAACAGGTAAAATCTGATTACGCCAAATACTTTAAAAGGGAGCAAGTAAGATGTACACCGAGACGATGACTCACGGGATTGGGTGAGAAAAAAAAGCGCTAAAAAAAATAAATAAGCTACATTAATTTGACATTAAATAAAAAATATAATTGAACATATGGACGTTGGTACTGCACATTCCAACAAATCTGATTTAAAAAAAAAAAAATGATGATGACGTCACAAAAGCAGAAGCCTGTGAGGGGTCCGGGTCCTACATCATCACACCCTTGAAAAAATACGCGGTCGGAATAGCCAGAAAAGTTTAAGTAAAAAACTACCGCAAAAACAGATTGAAATGACGAAGTGATGCTCTGGGACGCTTTGCAACTTGCAGATGCGATCATGCCACAGGTCGTAAGATCAATTTGTAAATACTTAAGTTTGGCACATCTTGTTGTCAGTCCTACCATGTTAATGTTTAACTTGACAACTCCGCCCTTCAAGTACATGCACTAGAGCAGCCGCTAGGCTTAGTTCCGATGGCTCAAAAGCATTGAGTTTTACTAATTCGGCTATGCTTGGTGTCATGGGCCGTACGTTCTTTGTACCAAAATTACATAACCCGTGTGGCATTAAGATTATTTATAATTGAGGTAATTCTTTCTCATGTTTAATTTTTTTATAAATAATTCGATATTTCAAGTCACATATTGTTGAAATGTTTTTGTTTGAATTTTATAAAATCGCATATAATATTTTTAAATTTAATAAAAAATAATTTAATTTTCATCATAATTTTTAATTTATAAATCTTAGAACGATCTCAAATACATATCTTTACTTGCATACATTAAGATTCCGAGCACTAACTTACTTTGCTTGTAAGGACGTACAACCCTAATTTTTACCATGCTAGAATGAGAACCGATACCATACTCACTTGGTTCTCATATTATTATCTCATTTTGGTATAGTGAAAACTCAATACCATGCTCCTCCGAATCATTCGTATGCTATCATACCTATAACCCGAAGGCACTACTTGAATGTTAGTCACAATCAGCCTAAAGTCACACTAGGCTTATCTTATCTCACGAAACTTATATCTCAAGGTTTCAATCCTTAATCTCATTATAGGTTGTTGCACGCAGATGGACACTCGACATCACGTCGATCCTATCTTAAGGACTCGAATGTGCTATTCTAGCTGCAACATACCTTTTTCGATTGACCATAAAGGTCTAACAGTGTGCTTGCCTGATCATCCTTCAAGCTTGATAGTGTCTTTTTTACATAAACATCATCTTATGATCCTTTCGGCTCAAAGAAGGAAAATCGAAAGACATGACGAGCTCTATGTCTAACCTTATAGTTCAATGTAAAGGCACAATACGAGGCTCGTCGATCCCAATCATCATCAAATTTATCATGATTCGAGGAGATATTGTGCCACACTTGTGACTTGACGATGCCCGTCCACTTAGATACCACATGAGCTTAGAACTAGTTTACTTCAGACTAATCAAACCCCTGCTTACTTGTTAATCCAATGGATAATAGAGAGCTAACATCAGTCATTTTTTTATAAATAACGTAACAAATTTTTCAATCATCTTATCAGAAAATCGTAAGACTATCTGAAATAAGGATATTTTTCTTCCCAATCACCTCAAGACCTTTATTCAACCAACTCAGGTCCAGTGACCTGTCTCTTGGCCACCATAATTTTGACATTTCACTCGTTACTTCACCAACTCACTTGAGAGTGCTCACATACGACTTAACAGATAACACCTGATTGGCTACTTGATTCCAAGATACTCACTCACTGGCTCATACTTGCTCACGCATCTCAGAGCCTATGGTTCACACTATCCACACACACTATCAATAACATATTCTTGTGCTTAAAATATTCACGCACAATTCTAGGACAACTATCCCGATCACAAGGCATCATCCACTACTCGATTAAGGATTAGTCATGGCAGGATCGAGATACACCAGGCCTAACCATGACACTTGGCTTGTATTAATAATTCGGAGTGGAACACTTTTTCCTTTTATTTTTCTTTTAATGAGATTTGCCCTGTCCTACCTGTTCGTTGTTGATTCCGACTCTGGTTTTTCATGTATTTCATATATATGAATTTTCAAAACCCAAATAACCACCGGATGCCCGGCTCAGCACAAAACGCAGAGGTAGGCAAAACAATGACTGAATAGCCCAGTTTTACCAGCAGTACAGTTGTAAAATAGTGTGTTAGTTTATCAAAGATACCGAGGGTCTTAATTTGTTAGTAATAAAGATTAACCAGCTTGTAAGTAAGGCAATCCCAGCCTCCAACCTGCCTATATTTCTATCACAGTATGTCAACCTAACCCAAAAAAAAAAAAAAAACAAAGTGGATAACAACTGATCTCTGGCACGTAAATAAGCCCAACAGCGAGTTAATTAATGAAAGGATAACTATCTTCCACTCAGCATCAGTCGTGAAACATGACTAATCACAGAGGGGACATTGACTGGTTTGCTAAGAATCGCTTTGTTGTCATGAATTTCCATTTAGAAACGGCAAACTGCTTCTATAAATCAGAATCTAGCGATTCACCTTGCATTCTATGCTTCCTAAAACTTTTTGCGGACTATAATCAAGGGAGAAAAAATTATAAATGTTCAAATAGATGAGCAATTGAAGAAGAAAGGGAACTCGACTTCTGTTATTTTTGCAGCATGAGATCCGTTTTTGACATGGCCATTTGAAAAATTCAACTATCTGGTCTTTTCTATTTCACCGGATCCAAAGTTGCTACATGGCCCAAACATTAGCAAAACTAATACAAATCTTCGAACTTTAATCCTTTAAAAGCAGGCAAGCGACAAGATTCATCCGTGGGAAGCATCTCTCTCCATTGCAGCAGCAATCAGCTTCGCTGGCTTCCAGGGAATGATGACAAAAATATTCTGAATTACAACCTCCTTCCAGTTTTGGCAAACCTTCGGGCTACTCCAAATATAACAGCTTTGGTCAAGAGCCCTCGATCAAGGCTCCAAGCAAGGGCAATAGCCCCACCAATAACTAGAAGTTTGGGAATGTTCTTCCCCACCGGTTTCTCAGATGAATTATGTGTTTGAAGCTCTGATGAATCATTACTGTTGCTTTCCAAGGATCTCAGGTACTCTGCATTTACTTTAGTGTTTATATGAGCCATGACAGCACAATGGGGAGGGGGCACTCCAGATGCTCTCTCCTTCTGATATGCACGTAAGCCAGGGTCAATTCTCTTGACGGTTCCCCACATACCTTGCCTAACTCCAAGCTTTGCAATTTTCCATGGTATACCCATATCTTCATGATGAAAAAGTAACACTTCGCATGCAGTCATCTGGCCATCCCCTTTCCTTGATTCAACTGTATGAAATGTAACACATGGAAATTATTGACGGGCATATATTAACTTAAACATAAATAGTCCGTGATCTTCCTAGGAAATCCATCTAAAGGAAGAGTTAGATAGTCTCCCTTTTCTTTATGGTTGGTACCAAATCAAAATCAATTTTCTATTATTCTAGGAAAAAGCAAATTTAAAAATTCCTAACAGCACAGCATAAAATGAAAAATAATTTAAAACTAAAATTCATGATTTGAAGTCCAATACCTGCACGGATGCACCAACTTGAATAGAACAAATCAACACGCCTAGGTTTGTTTTTTCTTGGCACAGAGGCATATGGTACTCCCTGAAATGCAAAGAAACATGCTCAGAAGTTAACTTCTGCACTTCGAAAACTAGACAAAACAGAGTTAGCAACATGATGCTGTCATGGCATGAACTGTTATAGTAATTGGCTTATTATTAGGCATGGCATGAACTGTTATAGTAATCTGATTATTATTAGGTAATAAGACTCAGTTGAAACGAACCATAAAATTCATAAAAGAATGTTGTTTCCACCAAGCAATTATCAGATTAATGCAGCTCAAAGCTTAGGAAACAATCTCACATAATTTCTTTCCCTAACGAGGTTAGAACAGTTTTCCTTTTTTGTTCTTAACATAAAAAATCTTAGAAACCTTAGAAGGTATGGTATAGATAGGTATGCACACTAAAATTTGATATAAATATTGTTTGTAACCAAGTTATTTCTTACTATGAATGCTGTAAGAGAACAGAATATTGGGATAGGGGCTGATCCCCTAGCCTGGAAAGCAAAAATAGGAATGGCTTGTTAACTTCTGGACTTTGAATCAAAGCTGAAAACCAGGCAATGGTATACGATGATTACCTTAGTAACACAGTAATACGACTGCCCAGACTCCCAAATCCGACGACCTATTATGTATTCTCTGTCGCTACAGAAGAAGGGAAACTGAAAAACATAGTACTCTTTAAAAAATAATGTTACACAACAATGAAAATCAGCCAAAAAAAAACAATTAGAAATTTTTTGCGAACCTTGCGAACCCAGTGGACCACCATGGTTCCTGTAGTGGGGCACTCCTCCATAGTTGCAGCACTAAGAAGCATAGCATCCCAATTTGGTCGAAACTCATCAGCCCAAAAGAAATCCCTCACCATCTCAGGAGTGGCATCATCAAAAACAGTCCGGCTACGATATTGTGTAGGACCAATCTAATGAATGATAAAAGCATAATTCAATCAATCAAATGAATGACAAAAAAGATGCAAAATAAATATAAATAATATAGAAGAGGACAAACATACATCAAGATCTCTTCGCCAAGCCTGATAGCCCATAGTTGGCGTATCCCGATCCATCATGTGAATCCAAGCAGGACCTCCATCTTTTTCTTCAACTAATTTAAACAAATACTCTAAATCCTCATTTGTCACAATACCCGTTTTTTCCTTCTCAATCAGTGACGAACTGCCCAATTACACAAATATTAGGTGTTAGCAAAATCAAATACAATCCCAATTCTCATTAAAATTCCATCTCATATAACATTTACAACTACAAACAACATAGTCCCCAAAGTAACTTTTCAAAACTATTCAGAGTTAAGTAAACTTTCAGATATTAACACCATGGTCTCCAATCCCAATTTTTTTTCCAATCAAAAAGCTAAATTTTTTATTTATAAAAAAAGAAAAAGATAGAAGGCAGGTGATAAAGTTGCAAACCTGCAATTGGAATGAAGGGTGGGTGGCAAAGAAAAAGAATCCTTTGGAGCTCCATCGTCTGAAATCCAAGAGATGCAACTAGATAACTGAAACTTGATCAAATTCAAGCTTGGAATGGAACCAAAACCTGTAGAAGAACACTCTGAAGATGCAGGAGTTGAATTCTCAGAACCAGAACAATCCATCAACATTTCTCTGCCTAAATTTGCCCACTTTGGCTTCCAAACCCATCCAACCAAAACCCCAACAATTACAGCAACCCATAAAGGAGCTATAAACATTATCAGCTCGCACAAAACATCCCCAATTGTGGGTTTCCTTAAAATCTCCAAAAAAACTGAAATCAAACCCATCTCCAAAATTTTTAAAAAAAAAAGCCCTCGATGGAATCGAAAGAGTGAAAGTTAAGCGCAGCGATTACTCAAGGGTTTGTTTGAAGAGAAAAACCCTAAAATCGGACCAAAGAAGCCCAATTTTAAGACAAAAGAGGATTTAAAAAAAGGGGTAGAGGAAAATTAATAAGAGTAGAAGAGTGACTGGAATGAACAGATGAAGATATGAGATTTGCAGTAAGAGAAAAAAAACAGACAACAAGTGATGAATAGATTTGAGGATAAGGATTCGTGATAAGCGGTAGAGAGGCGTGTCCCTGGATTACCGTAGGCCCATCAAAGAACAGAGACCCATACTAGTATATTGTTTTTATTTGATTTTTTATAAATGATATTTCCGTATACAAAACCATTTATTTATTTTTTTAAATTCTTAATCTAAATGACTCTTCTACCCCTTGTGTTTATTGGATTACCATATAAATTCTTTGAAACCCAATGTCATTCACTAGCTTCATTATCATATAACTTATCTAAGTATTTAGTCCGAAAGAATATCATAAAAAGTTTTGAAATACTTATAAAGTTTTTATATAAAAATTATTTTATTCATTATTTGTGAAGTTCTTAAATTTTACAAATAAAGTTAATAAAAAACATATATAATTAAAAATAAAATATATATCAATCTTTAATTTTACTTAAAAATTTAAAAAATATTAAATATAAATATATATTTAATATATTATCAATATATAAATTTTATATATTATAATTAAATTAGATGATATTAATTTATTAATGAAATAAATCAGACAATATTATTTCATTAATAAATTTTTTTAAAATAAATATTAATTTTTATATATTTATTTTAAAATTTAATATTTATTCATTAATAAAAAAATATAATCTACTTGTTTAATAAAATATAAATTTTATATATTAATAATACATCAAATATAAGTTAATTAAATATTATTTTTTTATTATATAATGCTTCTATTAAAGTTTTTATTTACGTTTCTTACCATATCTTTCTTTCTTATCTATCTTGTGTTGATCGAAGGATTTCCAACATTTGGCTGAATAAAAAATTCAGAAAGGGACAAGATTTGGCAAATGCTGTGTAATAATAAACGGGCAAACCTGGATAAATACGTCTGAATTTTCTTCTTTATTTAAAAAAAAATACTCGCTGATTGCTTATTGCCTTCTTGGGTGGGTCAGGTGGCTGCTAATGCTCTGACAGTGAGTAGGCATCTGCCTTGTTTCTCTATATTCTTAAAACCGAGGCATCTCCTCTGGCCCTTTATTAATTTGTTTGCGCTCTCACCGCGTTTCCACGTTTTTCACATGCCTCACTTTCTGCTCGCTCTTTTCTTCTTTTCTATGCTCGTTTTGCTTTAAGTTTTCGACACTATCTATAACTGCTACTGCTGGCGGTACGTATTTTGTAGTTGTTTTACATAAACTTTTAATTTTGTCAGCTCATATATTATAAATATTTTAGAATATGGTTATTGATTAGTACTAACAAACATGCAAAATTTCATATTTAGATCAAGTAAAATGTAATTTTTTTATTATTTTAAATAAATTTGATGATTTTAAATATAAAACAAAAATTTATTAAAAATTTAAAAATAATACAATTTAAAATTTTAATAAAAAATTATATATGAATTGGACTTAAATAAAAAATATTTTATATTTGTAATATCAAGATGAATTTAAGATAATAGTTTTTTATATTTTATATATTAAATATAAAATAAAAATAACGTAAATATATAAATTATCAAAATTAATTTTCAAGCATTTTGGTCCTTTTTATTCTTTATTTTTTTAATCTGTTGCAAATTTCCTTCTCAAATCAAGAAAAATAAATCAATACCTACTTGTTTGCCTAGCGCCTATTCTTACGTGGTACTTATGTTTTGTAAAAATGTAGAAGTTTCTCTTTTCTCATGGTCTTTCTTTTTTTTTCGTTTTCCATTTTAAAGATGTAATTTTTTTTTTCTTTTTGCTTAAAAAAGGAAATTGAAATATAAGAAACTCACTTAAATATAGATCAATCCAGTAAAAACAACTTTTTTTTTTTTGCCAAGAGCCCAAACAAACCTATTGTTTTAGCCAAAAAAAATATAAATTCAAAACAAGTAATACAGTATTAAAATTTTAATTTTAATATTAAAAAATTTTCAAAATTTCGTGCTAAGATAAAATTTAATATTTTAATTTAATTTTCAAATTAAAATTTTACATTTTAATTTAATATATTGATATAAATTATAATATGATAATTATCATATTTTATATCTGTTTGATATGAAATATATATATATATATAATAAGAATACATGACCTGTTAATTATAATTTGAACTTATTTATGCGTGTGTCCTTTGAAGAAAAAAATTTTTTTTTCTCTTTCGAGTGATTGAATTTAAAATATTAATAAGACTGCCTAACTTTTTAATGACAAGGCTGCGGTTTTTAGGCAAAGCTCCAGTATACATAAAGTATATAATCTCGAAAATTATGACTTAAAAGATCTTCCTAAAATACTAGTAAAAGCTACCCAATGTAGCTTAGAAATTAGGATTCCTGATAAGAACCGACCACCATGGAATTATTAACATTATTTGTCAAATTACCAACAGCATGTACTTTTCTCTTGATTGGCCTGGTAAGTGGGACTCTCCTCTGACTTTTACCAGTTATTACATAGTGTGCTTGAGGCCTCATGGACACGAGAAGATCTTCTCAGACTGAAGTCCATGCTTTTCACATGCAAATTTTGTATTTCTCGTGGAATTGGAACAGGCCAACTGCCTTTTTTTAAATTTAGAATTTTGACCCTCTAATTGTAATACACCAATGTTTTTTCGACTATGAGGGAGGGCATTGTTTGGACGGAGAAAATGCTCTTTGACTGTGTGCCTAAATAGGGGCCAGACCCTGAACTCGAACGTGAAAACAGTGGTGAAGATGGTCCATTAATTTTTGTATGTGTTCGTCATGTTCATCATTTTTCATGGAAAGCTGTTGATCTTCTCTGGGGGATGGTCTATTTTAAACCTACCTATAAAATCTCTTGAGATTTCTATGTATCTTGCATACTATTTTGACTGGCAACACTGACCACAAATCACACTTCATTTTCCAGGACTAGAACACGATCTACACGTTTAATTGGTTTTTCACACTTGTGATTGACTATGCAAATCAAAATGTAACACATGGTAACGCCAATCCAACATAAATTTGTGATGCATGAAAATTGCATTCCTTTTTGGCCACTTTCGTGAACTTGTGATGTATATAATTGCATTACTTTTCAAGATCATCCCAATAGATTACGAAAATGAGTAAATGATATTGTTCAAGTCTAATTAAAAAAATACTACCATATGCTTTTTTGATAAAGAAAATAGCATCTTGAAATAAAAAAAAATTATAAATGTTAAAATTTAAATTATAACTCTGTTATATCAAAATTTTTGAAGGTCGTTAGATTTCTACTAAATGTTTTTTCTCTTCGAATGTCACTTATTATAATGTTTTATTCATATTTGAATGAGAAAACTTTCGTTTTAAGAGTGGGGATTCTCAAAATGATTTTGGAAAAAGATTGTAATTTCTACAATAAAACAATGTACAACTGTTCTTCATTGACACTGAAGAATTCCGCCAATGCATTTGCTCTGCCGTCGTCTAACTTCCCTTTCGATTGATCAACAAGCTCTCATGACTTGGTCATGTCAACATCCTTAAGCCTACATCAAAACTTAAAAAAGCACCATTTTGTGGGCCCAAAAAGTATCCACTTCACCAGGCTAACATTGCGATATGGGTCCGCCTATCAATGAAGGAAAACATCGCTGCAAATCATGATGTGCTTGACCCCGTTTAAATGGTTTTGATCAACCTTCTAGTGCTTTAAATACATTGTACAACGATGCCAACCAGCTGTCGTCAATTTCACTTAAAGAGAATGACACTTCAGAACTATAAAATTTTCATTTTCTTTTCTGAAAATGAGAACATGTGCGGTGATTAATTTAATCCTGTACGAACTGTCCCGAGACATTGATAGGCAAATGGCATTTTAGGACTAAAAGATTTTCATTTTCTTTTCTAGAAATGAGAATATGTGCAGTGATTAATTTAATCCTGTACCAACTGTCCCGAGATATTGATAGGCAAAAACGGGGCAGACGGAGCTGTTTGACGCACAGCATTGATCAAATAAACACAATACTACAACCAGGTTAATGGTATGCTTTCAGAAACTGGTATGCCAGATGGCCTCATCACCCTCCCCGCAACGTTGGTGCACCTCCTCCATTCTCTCCACGGACTTGCAAATGCCACTGCAGCTCCAATCAAATGATGCGCCACAGGGATTCCCTGCTTGAGCTTTCCACTCACAATCTATCAAGGAAATTTAAACATTGTCACAAAAAGATTATTTCCGTACACTCTCCATGGCAGGAGAGAACTAAGAATACCAAGAACACACATTCAAGGAATTAATATTTAACTATAAAGATTCAAACCTTTTTAGTTTTCCTTTGGAAAGAACATGAGCACTATAACTTTTCTCCATTCCTCTTTTTTCTTTAAATTTCTTTAATTGCTGATAATCTTAAATATCTTGTTTGAGAGCAAAATATGACATGCACTTAGAAAGTGCCCTAAGTTTTCAGAATCATGGCTAACAATTTCTCCTGTTTCCATAATTGATCAGCCAGTATTATTTTCAGACCCTAGGAATAAAACTTAAGGATCGGATACAGAAACTTTATAGGAAGAAGAAAGCAGAGATAACCTATGTCAAGTTGCTAGATAATTTTCAGCAATGAATTACAAATGACATTTGAAAGGCTAATAGATTGCTTTTGGCACATCACAGCAATTATAAAAAGCTAAAACTATCAAATCATGAAAATAGCCCAGCTGCACAAAAGGGAAGCTTAATGGCTACCATCTTACCAGGGGGAGTACCACAGCAGAGACTTCTATCATCTATATGCTCAACATCAAGACCAATAAACCAGGAACCTAAGGAGACGTCTTCGTTAGCATATCTATGAAGTACGTGCCTAGACAGAAACAAGCATATAATAATAACAGGGTCTTGAATAAAAATAACATTAATAACAAGATATTAACAGAAAAGGCTTTACCGATTGACAGAGATATAGGTGGCCAAGTCTTTGGAGATTGCATATATTTGTCCAGTTGCATGCCTAAAATACTTGTTTCCCACCTCACCAAATTTCCAATATTCTGGTTCATGGTACTTAACACCTCTGCACACAAAGAGCAAGAGGTAACTATGGTGGGAAAGAAAAACACAAATGATAATTGGAAAATTTTACAAAATTTAATCCTTACTTCTGAGCCAGAACAGGTCCAGACTTCATGCAACCAATATAAATACGGGGTTTTGATCTGTGATGGACCAGTGTAGAACCCACCATACCTATATAATATTCCATATCAATTTAGTAACCATGATACAGATCTGTTAATGAAGAAGAAATGAAAGTGTTGAGAAGCTTAATGCGACTGTACTAACCCACGTTTACATGTACATCATCATCGACTTTAATATAGAAGTCAGCATCCCACTTAGCAACAGCTGTGGAAAAGTATATTTGAGTTTTTGATGACAGTTCATGGTAACCTTCAATGTGATTCTGCCGAACAAAAAATGCAATTCTACATAAGCTTCACAGAAACTATAAATAACTTTTGTTTTGTCTATAATTTGGCATCCACCAAATATTGATAATAGAATCCTAGTTTCAAATGCTTCAATGTTCAAACAATAATCTCACCATCCAACCTATCTTCATCAAAGTGCTCATCAAGATAACTTTTGGAACTACTTGGAATATTTTACAAGCAAAGAACAAAATCAAAAACAGGTAGAAGTTTCTAAACAGGGTCCAGGCAAGAAGTGAGACCAGAGAAGTGGTAGAGGTAACTACTTAAGTCAAGTAAGTCTTAACCCCAAACTAATTGGGAACTAGATTACTTTTTCTCCTCATTCCATCAGATTTAAAGCCATACTCTAGTTATATAAATACATCTTTGTTGGGAAAAGAAAACTACAAAAATTAGTCTTAACCCCAAAAATTCCCCAGCTTTGTACGCGAAAATTAGAGAACATAATTCATCAACTTGGTCCAAGGTAGATAAACAGGAGCATACCAGGTGCAAAAAATCCTTGTGTTGTTCTTCTTCTGCATCAATAGCACGATCCAAAACGCCACCAGGGGTTGCACTGAGAACCACAGATAAAACATGTTTCATCAAAACTATCTTTCTAAGAAAGCTAACTAGCATGACAAAGTTAAAAGCTTCAAACTTTCAATTGAATTTACCTGTGTCCTATGACAAATCGCATTATAATTCCCTTCTCTTTCTCCAACCTCTTTAACTCCTCCCCTAAGAACAACAACCTCAAAGTATAAATAATTGACTAGACCCCAGAAAATGACTGGTATAATGCCAAAAGAGTATTGAATCAAACCTTGAGGCATCCAAGTTTCCCTGATTGAGTCCCTTCGTTTTCTACTGCTGAATGCAGTAATAATTCCCATAACAAAGAAAACTTTCCGGCGTTCCTTCCAATTCTCAATTCCTGATTTTGTAACCATTGGAGATCCTTCCTCACTATCTGCTTTGGCAGCTCTAGCTGCAGCTAGCTGCATCTCTAACGAGGAGATTGTTTTATCTAATGTCCTGAAAGTATGTATCACACCAACCATCTTAAGTTTTAAACACATTTTAGACACCCAAGATTTAAGTTGGGCCTTCAGTTCAAAGATAAAACCAAAACAAAGATAAGAATTTATTTGTAAAGCATAAAAGTAATCCATAACCTATTAAAGAATACTCCAGCAAGACATAGAAACTTACATAATTACGTCATGGGTTTGTGAAACTTGAGAAAGAATATCACCTGCCTGAACAGAAGCATCCTGTTATAATATACAAAATATCATCAAGATTCTTTGCATGCAATATACCTTATGACAACTTTGTACTCAAAACTTGCCTTATCACAATTAACTATGGGGGGAACTTCTTTTCTCTGATGTTTCTGTACCAAAGTAGCCTCCTCATCCATTTTAACTGGATCAGAAATAGCCCAAAATCTGGAAACAATGCCATACACCACTAGTCAATGCACACTTGCATACAAAACTACCATTAACAAACAAATGCAACAACATATTGAATTAAGAAATGCAGACCAATAATGAAAGGGAACCTAGGAGTAATCCCACCTTTACCAGGGATTGAACTAAAGAGACAAATTCCTTTCAAGAAACAAAAGCAACGACAATTGATAAGAACAAAATTTGATGCATAAAGAAAATAAATTATATAAAAGAGAAACCTAAGTAAAGTGATAACTCGTAGCTGCATTAAAATCAGATGACAACTTAATGCTCAAGTTTATTGGTGATATACCGGCTTATTAGAGTTCAAGAACCAGTTTACCCTATCATCCAAAAGCAGTTTTCGTTTTCAGAGATATTTCTTTCACTAGCTGCCACCGGCTTACTATTATCTATATTGATAATGCTTTTGAAATCTAACAAATACTAAGTATCACAGTTAGTTCATGCCCATCAACAAGCTCCTGGCTTTAGATCCAGAGTATAAAATCAACTTTCAAACAATCCAGCTCCTAAGTACAAAGTACAAACTCCTCGTGCTGCAGAAGTTACAAAACCAAATTCAACGAGATTAATCTCACTATTCCCTAGAATCATGCATTACTAAATCTGCTCCAACCTCCATGAGCTACCACAGAACAATGGAACCCGCAAAGCAAGCATAACCCATTCAAAAGGAACAGCAAATCTTAGAGACCATAAAGAGCTTCTAACGGGTAAAGCCTTTAAATTTTAAAAACCCATTAAAAATGAACAGTAAATCTTAAAGTTTGGCACTTCAAAACAAGATCTTGATCATTCATATTCCACTTAGAGAAGAGAGAGAAAAGAAAAACCTGTTGACAACAAGTACACCCAAGAGGAAACTGGCAATGCAAAAGAGAGAAACCCATCTGGTAGACACTCCATTGCCAGTCTTTTGAGGTCTACTCGAACCCATTGCAAAATCCTAAAGAGCTTCGGCTTTAAGGAAGCTTCTTCTTTTTTACTCTCAAAACTTTTTAAGTGTCACGGAGAGGAACCCATGAGAAAGAGAAAGCCTTAACAGCAACAGGCAATAACAAAACGAAAACGACAAAATAATTCCTGGGAACTGAAATAGATAGGAATTCAATTGGACTTTTGTATTCAAATTTGGCAACAATTCTCAGCTCTCTCTCAACCCAATCAAAATCACGAGAGAGTGGGCTGCTGGCTTCTTAATTATGTTATGTTATATGCTCCATTTCGTTGTTTTCTTACAAGAAAAATAGCAGTCACGACAGCTCTTTAACTTCCAATAATACCCCCTCTTGCCCTTTCCTCTTTCTTTCAAGTCTTCTTCTATTTTATTTTTCTTTTTAGACAAAATATTCTCCTAATGTCTTTTGTTCAAGGTCAAGTTAGATATAAAATCTCCAATATCATACTTTTTTTCATCAAAATTCCTAGATATTATTTTCAATAAATTTGATAATTTAAAAATTGATATAATAATATGATATAAAAGTTATTTAAAAAAATAAAAAATTATTAGATTTAAAATTTTTTAAAAATTATATATAAATTTAAAAAAATTAAAATATATATTTAATATTTAAAGTATTACATGAATTATGATATATTAATTTTTATATTTAATACAAAATATATAAACATAACTATATAAAATTTCAAATCTATTCTTAGGTGCTTGAACTTGTTTAAAGGATATAGTTATGTTAGGTAGCCAGAGCCAGTTTCCTTTCTTTCTCTTGATCTCTGCCTATCTTTCAAGATTCTCAGGTGGAAAAACGTGGGGCAGATTTAAAATTTTTGGCATTTCATTATTCGAGGTTGATATTACAAGACCTTCCTTAGTCCTTACAGGTTCAGGCCCTCTCCAACCAACAATTCCAGCCAAATGTAGCAAATTTGCTTGTTGCAATCAATTTTTATGGTCACAATGTGCAGCAATCTAATGCAAAATTTTGCGGTATTGCTGATTGATATAATTAGCCAATGCCTTTTTTTTTTTTTTGAGGGGTGCCTTAGTCAGCTACTCTGTTTCTTATATAATTCCTGTAAGCTAAATTAATTTGATGAAGTATGTTTAAATTTTTATTTTAATATTTATAGAATTTATATTTGATATATTATTAGTATATTAATTTTCAGTCAATCAAATATTGTTATTTCATTAATAAATAAATTAAAATATTAAAAAAATCTTAGAAATAAATTCATAAAAAACTCTATATTTATCATTTCTATATATATTTTTAATTTTCTTTATTAATGAAATAATATTTTATAATTTATTAGCAATGTTTAAATATTATAAACTTAAAATATATCAAATATAAATCTATATTTAAATCATATTTTTATAACTATTTGATAGAAAATAAAGACTATTAAAATGATGGGTTCTATGATAAAAAAAAATTAAATCTTAGCAATTTATAGGAAATTATTTATAAAATTTTACAAAATCTTAAAAGAAGAAATACAGTCACCAATGCAGCATTAAGGCTTAACTCAATTAAGACGGATATACTTTAATTAAAATAAACAATATTGTCTTCGGGAAAGGTAAAAAAAAAAAATTAAAAAACAAATGCTACGAAAGGAGAAGAGGACAGTTTGGTCCATACAGAAAAAGAAGAAACTTGGGTTGTCCTGTAGCATAACTTTATGGGAAAATTCAAAATTTAAAACAGAAAGCCAGAAAGGCAGCTAAGCTAAGCTAAGCAGTAAGGAAAAAGGCCAGGTCCATTAGTGACAACGTGTCAACTGAGGAACAAAAGCGGTGCCCATCTTCCGCACGGAAAAAGCAGCGAAAGGGTGAATGAGAGAGGCAGAAAGGGTGTCCGTCCAAAGCTGAGTGAGACAACAAGGACGTGATCATATCAAATCATCTAATTTGGTTCAGGATTTTTTTCTTTTCGAGTAATTGATTCCATATTCGTGCAAAAACATTGTGTAAGATCGCGTGCGAAAATTGCACATATAATGGAAAAAAATCCTTTTAAATAATTCAAATGTTAAAATTTAACTTTTCATATTTAAAAATATTTTTTATTTATTTTCTTTTTTAAAACATTTAAACAAAAAGTATCTCATATCAAATTAAAACATACAATAAATCTTAATAATGATTTATATTAAATTTAAAGATTGATTGCCAGAAAAAAATTGACGGTCAAATTTAAATTTTAAAAATAAAATAATTAAATAATATATTCAATTTTTATTAATTCAACCGAACTGTTAGCTTTTTTTTTACTTTTAAATTTTTATCTAAATAATCTATCTTTTCGTAATTTTATAGGATCACTTGTCACGGGCTCTAATATTAAGTAAATAGTACAACTCTGTAATCCATAGCACTTTATTTGGTTCCCCTTTTTATTTTTTCTTACTGTATTAAGTGTCATTTTACGAATTCCTATTATGTTTTATTTTTGGTCTTTTGTGTGAGTAGATTCCATATTCAAAGGTAGAAGTTAATGTCCTTCACCTCTTCATCTAATAGTTAAGAAGTTTTGAAAAATATATGTGGATACAGATTTTAATCTCACCATCCCTCCTTCCCCACTTTAAGAGATTTGCCTTTTATGAATCCAAAAAAAAAAAAAAAAAAAAACTTGGGAGAGCTGAGATCAGTGCTATGAGCATATGATTAGATGATTTTTGTTAGTGTCAAAATTGTTTTGTGATGTAAAACTCTGTAGAACACAACAATATAAACGTACAAGGGATTTTACAAACTATTTATTTATTTATAAACCTTGGTTGCCTCTAAATCTTGCGAGAAAAAAAAAAGGATATTGAATAAATAAGCAAAGAGCGTGAATTGTGTTCGTTCATATTGATTATTAGATTATGGACATTTCTACTGCTTATGATTTCCAAGTCAATGGGTGCAGAAAATTAATGGAAATATGAACCCCTGGTCCTGGAGCATGCATGATTGGCGGCGAACCTTTTGAGGACTTGGACCAGTTGGGACTGCAACTATGATACAACAATCAAGTAGAACAGAAATGGGCCCACAAGCAGGACGTGAAACTGCCATAGTGCCAGGCCTACTTTAGAACGAGGCTTCCAAGGTCGGTCATTGTACGACATCAGGCCCATTATGTAGGCCTCCCAACAATTGTATTGGTTATCATCGAGCTGATTGAATAAATATTTGTTTCTTAAATCTCAAAATTTTCTGACAGATGGGGGTGCACCTGCAATGGACATTTTGCAATATTAAAAACTAACGCGTAGTCAACGCTTACATAGGCTTTGCATTCAAAATGTTAACGATTGATGATGAGATATATAAAATATTTCGAGTAATATTTTTTAACCTTCATCGAACCAAGTAGCCATGGTGATACAATCGTGTTTTATTTTTAACCTACCTACAAGTTGGATCTTTCATAAAACGTAACGTAATTAACTATTCGGATTAAAGAAAAATATACGTAAATATAATGGAACCTTCATACGATAAATTTAATAAATAAATTTAGATTTTTTATTATAAAAAGGTAAGTAAATAATTTATCCGTATACGGATATTTTAAAGACAACTACTTTATATAATTATCAATAATGATGAGATTTGTAAATAGAATATCGAACTCTATCACTTACACAAAGGGAAGAAAGCCAACTGCTTGGGCAAAAATTCTCTGAAAACAAACCATCGCAGCCCACGATTTCCTTGTATGCATCATCTGTTTCCTATTTGTATCAATTTGACATTGGAGAGGAAGGCAATGACAACAGTTGCTGGGGTTTAACTAATCCTTTAGCAGTTTAGTGTCTCCATGCTGAAAAACTTTATGCAAGGAGTTCAGTTCATTAATATCACCAAATTGAGGAAATTAAACGAAGTCAATAACAATTGAAAATGCCTGACACTGTAACGGATATATTACGCTATGTTGATTGGCTAACTCATTAAGCAAATATTGATCAAACTTCCGAAAAAATGACTAGAAAATAAGAATAAGGAGAAGAGGTGAGAAAAATACTTGCAAACATTAACCCATGGAAAAGCTTGTGGTTTTGATATAAGATTATGTACTATATTAAAGTTGATTTCTATTACATAATAAAAGTTGACACAAATCAATTAAAGTCTGCATCATGATTCGTGATCCATGAACCTGTTGCCCTGCCCGTCCAATCTATCCGCTCTGGATACAAGGTGGATCTACACAAAGGACAAGTAACCTGACCCTCGTTAACCCATGTATCAAGGCACTCTTTGTGAAACACGTGAGAACACATGCAGAGCTCTCTTATCTCATCACTTTTCTCCATGGAATCCAAGCATACAGTGCATACCGTATTCACAACTTGCTCATCATCTCCGAATCTTTCAATGAAGACGCCATATTCAAGAACTGGTAGGTTCTTTTTGATCATTTCTGTCAGAACTTGGACAGGGACTGGAACTAGGGAACGAGATCGACTGTCCATCAATAGAACATAACCGCTGGAATGATTAGCAGAGTAATGATCCTCTTCGGGCAGTGGCTTGAACAGACCCAGATGAGTGAATGCCTCTTTCAAAAAGAACTTGAAGTAGTTTAAAAGGTTTTGCAAGAACATAGTAGGGATGCAATTTTTCATCTTCAAGGCAAGACAGGGAATATGACTTCTAAGACAGAGATCGAAGAAAACTAGGTGCAATTGAAGTGCTTAATGAGGCAGAGAAAGCCTGCTAGGCGTTTCCTTTTTGCTTTTTCACGATGCTATTATTCTATTAATACTATTGGCATTGCCTCGATGAAGCTGACTAGGGTAATTTAATATTGTGCCGGTTGATGTATCTTTCTATTAACATCTTATCGTTGGTGCAAAGCAAAGCAATAAGCAAGAAAAATTAAAAAATAGAGAGATTTTCTATTTCAAATTATAGGAAAGTTAACAATTAGGGACATAAAATCTGCTTCTGACGATTATGCTTCAGGCTATACGTCTTTACATCACAAATTATAAGCTTGTTTGGAATCGAAAAACATTGCCAATTCTAAATTGGTTTTAACCTTTCTACGGTAAATATAGGGTTAATTTAAATTAGGACCTAGAATTCAAAGTTCAATTCAGATAAATTGTATAATCATACAATTTAATAAATTTAAATTTTAAAATTTAGTGCTTATAATACTTTGTCTTATTCACATAATGTGACTTTCTTTAACATAAAATTTAGGGTCATCTCACCTGTTGTTTGCTACGTAAAGCAAGAAAATATTCATTTTTTTGCCAGTGTTTTCGTAGCCGAACCTCTGATGATAGAATCGTGTTGTAGATGGAGCAAATTCCTGTTAAGTGTTCCTTTTGTTTTTTTATTTTTTTAACCAATTCTATATCTTTCGATTGGGCTGCTGCTGGTTGGAATTGAGCCTATCAAGAAGGTTCCACCTATGCCCAATTAAAAATATGATATTTTGGTTTTTTATTTTACAAAATAAAAAAAAAATCCTACCTAAAGTTAGTATTTTAATAAAATGTAATATTGATTATTTTGAGAGAGTGGACATTATTTCCAAAGATGAACATTCAATTTTGAGACAGAAGTAATACAAAACTTTTTTAAAATATAAAAAAAACTAAAATTTAAAATATTTACACTAGTAATTACTAGAATTTAGGAAGTTTATGTTTATAAAATGAGGAAGTTAGACTCCCTTTTTTTTCTTTTTTTCGCTATTTGTAATTTTTTATGTTAACTCATTTTTTATTTAAAAACAAAAAACAAAAGAATTACATTTGGATACTGACTTAAAAAAATCAACAAATGGTAAAAGAAACATTACGACCAAACCTGTGCTTCCATCGGACCAACATTCACTGTTTCACATGCAAGTCTACATGATCCATTAAGTGCTACAGTGTGGATCGCCAGAGAGGACGGGTTACCCGATCTTTGTTAATCCATGCATCCAGGCACTCTCGATGAAACACGTGAGAACAGTTGCTCAGCTCTTAACTTTCTCTATACATTCAAGCATATAACGCAGGTCACATTATCGTCATCCTGTTCCTCATGCACTTTAAATCTTCTGATGAAATAGGCATATTCCACGACCGGCAGGGGTTTTTTACCTGAAAAAGAAAAAAATGATAAAAATTTTATTGTAATGATTTGTGTTTTATAATGAAATTTGAAGCCTATTTATATAGAAGTAAAATATTACAAAATAAAAAATATAATAAATAGAAATAATGATTAAATCAATTCTTATAATTACCTAATCAATATCTAATATTCTTTAAATCAATATCAAATTAATATCTAATATTCTCTAAATAAATATCAAATCAATTTAAAATATTATTGGTACATTACTATAATAATATCATCAATTTATAATATTACTAAAATATTACTAAAATATCATTGACACTTCTTACAAATTCAAAATGATAATGTAGATGCCAACTTGAGTTTGAAAACTTAGATAATAAATTGACCAGGTGGATGTGATTTGATGAAGATATCTACTTTTTTTTATCAACATTGGTAACAAAAACAAGTCTAAAAGTTTGAGCAAGTAGATAATAACAAATAAAGTGATAGTCAATTTCAATATGTTTAATACATTCATGAAAAACATCATTGTAAGCTATTTGAATGGTACATTGATAATCACAAAATATAAAAGTACTAGAGAGATGAAAAATACCCATATCTTGAAGTAGCCATTGTAACCATAAAAGTTTTGATATGGCATCTACAAGAGCTCGATACTCAGCTTCAGTGCTAAAGTGGGACACTACAATTTATCTTTTACTTCACCAAGAAATAAGGGAAAAACCAAGAAAAGAATAGTAACCTATGGTAGAATAACGATCAATAAGATCTCCTACCCAATCAGCATCTCAATAACAATGCAAGTTCAAAGAGGAACTAGAGGAAAAATACAAACCATGGAACATAGTACCTTTAACAAAATGAGTAGATCAAGGAGTAGATAAAAATGACTAACTAGATGAATATCATAGGCAATATATGGACGAGTAACTATTAAGTATATGAGACTACCCACCAAAGTTCGATATAAAAAAGGGTCTAAAAGTGGTGTACTATCAGAAAAAAAAAAACTTTAAATTCTGTTCAAATGGTGATGATGCAATTTTGTTATCAATTAAACCTGTTCAAGCAATGAGATCAAAAATATATTTTGTTTGAGATCAATGTACATCAGTAAAATTATTAGTGACTTCAAAACCCAAAAAATAACCCAAAAGACCAAGATCTTTCATTTCAAACTTAAAATGAAGAAAAGTTTTTAGATTTTGAATACCATTTGCATCATTACCCATAATGATCATGTCATCTATATAAAGTAAGATAAAAGTAGTACCATTTTCAATAATTCAAGTAAAAAAAATAGAATTATGATTACTAGATGTAAAATTAACTTGTTCAAACAATGATATTAAACTTCAAAAACCAAGCTCTAAAGGCTTGCTTAAGACCATATAGAGCACGTCAAATATGACAAACCATATTAGAAGGTATACATGAACCAGAATGTGGGTTTATATAGACTTTTTCGACAAGATCACCATTCAAGAAGGCATTTTTAACATTCATTTGAAAAATTAGACACTTATTAGTTGCAGCAACAGCTAATAGTGAACAAACAGATATGAACCGTGCAACTAGGGTAAAAGTCTCTTCATAGTCAATGCCATATTCTTATATAAATCTTCGAGCAACATAATGAGCTTTGTAATGTTTCAGTAACCTATCAGATCAAGTCATGATCTCGTAAACCCATTTACAATCAATCATTGACTTATTAGAAAGTCATTCAGCAATATCTAAGTATGAGTTTTTTAAGAGCCTGAAGCACTTCTACCATTGCTTGCTACCACATAAGATTAAAAACAGCTTCATGAAAATTATGAGGTTCATGTAATATGGTTAAAGCATAATAATAGTGAAAATCATGAAGTTGAGTGTTGGGTTCCCTTACCCAAGTGAAACAACAAAGTAGAAATGGTATGTATGATGAAGGGATAATTATATCAATAAGAACCTCAGTAAGATCAAACACAGTAGAGTGAAAGAAAATAGATCACTATTTGAGTTAGAAGTACCTGTAATAGTCTATTCATTTAAAAAAAAATCAAAAGATAAATTTATAAAAATACATGAAAAAAAACATGGTGAATATAATGAGAACACATTAGTGGACTTTTTATATTTCAAAAAAACTACATGTCTTAAGATGTGAAGACATTTAAACACTGGATCATAACACCTATACCCCTTGTGTTCTATATCATAACCTAAAAAATAACACAATCTAGCTCTAGGTTCAAGTTTAGTCCTTTTATGAGTAAAAAGTAAAATAAATCAAGCACATCCAAAAACTTTGAGAGAATGGTAGTTAGATACCTTATTGTATAGATACTCATAGGGAGACTGTGTGCCTAATAATGGTGTCAGAACACGATTAATAATGTAAACAACAGTGAGAGCAGCTTTACCCAAAAAATGTTCAGGAATGAAAAAGAAATAAGGAGGACATGAATTGTGTCAAGAATATGATGATATTTTCTTTCAACTCGACCATTTTGTTGTGAAGTATATGAGTAAGACTTACAAGAAAGAATCCATCATCCTTTAACAAGTTACGAAATTTAATTTTTGTATATTCAGTAACATTGTCAGACCTAAAGATTTTTATTTTTTTAAAAAATTGAGTTTGTATCATGTTATTGAATTCATGAAAATTTGATAAAAGTTTAGTCTTTTGTTTGAATAAATATATCTAAGTATAATGAGAGAAATTATCAATAAATATAACAAAGTAATGTGAATCTCCTAAGGTTAGTGTGGGAGTTGGATCCTAAATATTATAATGGATTAAATAAAAAAGAACAAATGAGATAGAATCACTTTTATTAAAAGGAAAAATACTTTGATTTCCAAGTTGACAAGACAAACAATAAAAAATATTATGAGAAACATTACCTAAGACACCAGTGGAAGCAAATGACTTTATTAAGGAAATATATGCATGTCATACTCTAGAATGCCATAAATCTAAAGAAAATTGAAGAGTTGGTTGTTTAAGATGTAGCAATAGTAATATTGTGAAATTTTTAAAGTTTCAAGCTCAAATAGTGTTTTAACCTTATACCTTATCCCAACCTTTTAATCTGTTTAAGGATTTTGCACAATATAGCCATATCGTTGTGAAAAATGCAAATCAAGGCCAAGGTCACAAAGTTGGTCAATAGAAAATAAATTTAAGACAAGATTAGGAATAAGATAAGTGTTAAATATATATAGTTTTGAGGTTTTAATATTACTAATATGGCTAGCTTTTAAGATGAATAAATTTTCTGTTTTAATGATTGGACCATTAGGTACATGTATCTTGCTTTTGAACAAAGAAAGATTAGCAGTCATATGATTTTCACAAACAGTATCAAATAACCAAACATTACCTAATATAGCAGCAGACATGGCAGGAACATGAGATCGAGATAATACTTGATTGAGTAAAGTTTAAAGATTAGTGATAGAGATTGTAATAATCTTAGAAGAAGACTAAAAAATGTTTGGTTTAGTGGTTATTGCTGCAACAGTCTTGTCAGTGCTAGAGTCATTATTTAAACTACCGTTACGATGATATTTACCTCTACATTTTTGAACAAAATGATTAATCCTCTCACATCGTGAATGAGACTTGTGGAAAGCAGAGCTAGTACTTTTTTGAATAGCAGCAGCAATAATAGTATCAACACTATGCTCCAACTTATACCCAACCTAGTTTCCTCATATATAAATTTCATAAAGGCATTATCCATAGTTGGTAAGTGATGTCAACGCAAAAGTGAAGACCTAATATTCTCAAATTCATCTTGAAATACCATTAGAAATTGAATAAGATGAATTTGATTTTGATAAGTAATAAAATTACTAGCATTACTTTCATTCTTGAATTTTAGCTCAAAATTTTCAAGCATAACCCATAAATGTTGCATTTTAGAATGAAAATCATCAACTGACTAACCTGGTTCTTGACCAAAACGAGATAAGGTGATAAAAAATGATATTGATAAGCAAAGGTAATAGAGTTATACTGTGTGGTAAAAAAATTTCAAGCATCTTTAGCAAGTTCAAATCGTCCAAAATGTACATTGATAGAGTAAACAGTAGTGCTAGTAAACCATGTCAGAATTCGATGATTCTTACTTTTTCATTCCTTTAGCCAATTTACAAATTTATTATCGAATTCTTCTTTTTTTCTTTCTAGTGCTTTGCGTTCTCCAGTAACAAGCAGCCATAATTTCATTCCTTTTAGATAACTAAGCATAGCCGTAGCCTACCTATTGTAGTTATTTTTATCAAGGATAATTGAAATTAGTTGTACATTTTCTCATTTAATACCTGTCATTAAGCTCTTGAAAAAAAATGAAATAGAGATGTGGGAAGTTGTGAGTATTGATATAAAAGATGAATTTTAAAGATAGGAAGAGAAACTTAAAAAAAAAATTGAAGTACGGAAGCAAAAATGAAGTTAGAAATGAAAATCAACTAAGAATGAGAATAAAAATATTGATTATTTTAAAATGATTCACCTTTGGAATGAACTATGAAATCGCTCTGATATCATGAAAAAAAAATGATGAAAACTTTATTGTAATGACTTGTGTTTTATAATGAGGCTTAAAGCTTATTTATACAGAAGTAAAATGTTATAAAATAAAAAATATAATAAATAGAAATAATGGCTAAATGAAATCTTATAATCACCTAATTAATATCTAATATTCTCTAAATTAATATCAAATCAATTTAAAATATAACTAAAATATTACTAAAATGATATCATCAATCTATAATATTACTATAATATTACGAGAATATCATTAACTTGATCAACAACGTTGTCTCCACTTGGACTAGTGTTGGAACGAGGGACAAATTTAGGAGATGGGGTACTGTCCATTGAAAGAATATAGTTTGTGGGATAATGATGATCAGCAGAATAAGCTTCTTCTATTGGTTTGATCAGAACCAGGTGAACAACTGCCTCTTCCAACATAAATGTGAATCGGGTAAGAAGATTGAATAGTAATGTTAAAGCGAATGAATTAATACTTGTTGTGTTCATGACAATACAAGCAAAGCTCACGCCTTCCATTGATCTCCTTCAGACTTTCCAGATAGAGATTGGAGAAAACTATGAGCACCAACAAGGCTGAAATAATTCAGCAAATGATATTGTTAAGCTACCAAATGAAAGTACATACGTAAATTTTTAAGACCATACGACAATAGGAAAATGAAATAAAAAAAAATAATACGATTTGAAACTTTAACAAAAATCATATAAAAATTTAACAAAAAAATTATTTTTCATGTTTAACCTATCAATACAGGCTGTAATATGATAATTTTATATTTTATACGTATTTAATATAGAATAAATAGACATATATACATATATTACTAGATTTAATTGAAAGACATACAGGCAATGTGGCTTCGTTTTTTTTTAATATATATATATATATATATATACTGGGGAATAAGCATGTGCTTCCTTCAATATTATCCCCAAACCTTCCCTTGCCACTCTGTTTGTTCAGTACTAAATTCTATTTGAAAAAAGGTTCTACTTGAAGCTTGATGCTAATTCAGGCAATCAAATTTTCTGATAGGTGTCGAGCGCCCCTTAAAAAGTCTTGAACAAAAGCCTCCACCAAGATTCTTCATTCTAGTAATTTTTTTGGATAATTAAAGCATTTTCATTCACCCAAAGAAGCTTGATGTAATGTGATGAACTCCAATTGAGTTAAAAACTTCAAATACAATGATTAAAGAGAAAATATAAATTAGAAAGTGTAAAACAACTAGTTTCCCCGTGCCTGCGTATTGAAGCTGTCATAACGTCTAGATCCGAGGATCTATCGCTAGACATTGACTTTAGGGAGTCGCCACCAATCTTTTTTTATCTAGGTGCGATTGGCCACCTAAAGAATCTGTCCTTTCAGGGAACACCTAAGCTTAAGGGTCCCTAAAAGAATAGGTTCAGGTCTGCTAACCAGAACAAGGTTCGGGAGTTTGGTTACGTGTGAGGAAGGTTATAGCACCCTCACAACGCCTATCAAAAAATGGTACCAGCTTAAATTTGTGTTATCCAAAAAGCCTTAAAATTTTACCAAGTAATTAATTATTGGAAATTATTCTCAATTGACTCTAATACTTTTAGCAGAAAATTGAGAAAATTTCCTCACCTCAAGAGTATGCAAGAAAAACTACTGTTTCACTTGCAGAGGCTCCGTCGTCGAATTATTTAAAGAAAAAAACAAAATCAAAATTAAGATAGAAAGGAAGGAAAGAATGATTTTTTTTTTTATAGGGAAAATTGATACTTTCAACTTTTCCCTAAAAATATTTTTTGGAAATTTCGATTTTTAAGGAAAATTGATACTTTCAACTTTTTCCCAAAAATATTTTTTTTGAAATTTTGATTTTTAAGGAAAATTGATACTTTTAACTTTTCCCCAAAAATATATTTTTTTTGGAAATTTATTTTTCTTTTAAGGAAAATTGATACTTTCAACTTTTCCCTAAAAATATTTTTTTTCGAAATTTATTTCTGAGGAAAATTGATACTTTCAACTTTTCTCCAAAAATATTTTTTGGAAATTTATTTCTAAGGAAAATTGATACTTTCAATTTTTCCCTAAAAATATTTTTTTTGAAATTTTTTTATTTTTATTTAAAGAAAATAAAATAATAAAAAATAAATAAAAAGAATATTACATAAACCTAATCTAATAAATAAAAAATAAAATAAACAAAGAAATAAAAAAAATTCAAAGAAAGAAAGAAAAAAAAAAAAAAACCTGGAGCGGCTCGGATCGCGGCTCGGCTCGACTCAAGGAAGAGAAAACGGCTCGGGGGGAGCGGCTTGGCGGCTTGGCGCGGCTCGGCTCGGCTCGGAGGAGGGGCAGCACGCGCGGGTCAGGAAAGCGGGTCGACGCTCGGGTCGGGTTCGGAAAAACGCGCGGATCCTCTGGTTACTTAAGGCCAAAACGACGTCGTTTTGGGAGGGTATAAAAGGCAATCCCCTTCATTTTTTTCGGCAGACCGCTCCTCCCTCTCTCTCTCTTCTTCTCTTTTCCTCTCCCTTCTCTCTAAAAACTAAAGAACACCGGTGCCGAATTCTGGAAAATGTCGCCGGAATCTAGAAATTTCGTCGGAAGTTGGCCGGAAGATCGCCGGTTTCTAGGATTCTTCGTCGAAAACTGGGCAGGTAGCCGGAAACTTCAAGGTTGGCCGAAATTTTCACCGGAAAATTCAAACTTCGCCGGAATTTTCGTCGGAATCTGGAAATTTCCCAGAAATTTCCAGAAAAAATTTTCGCCAAAAATTTCTAAAAAATTTTTCTCACTCTCAGAACACTCTTAAACTTTTTCTAGCTTCCTATACGCCTCTTTTTCTCTCAAATCAGTAGCTTTGTTTACTGTTTTCTGTGTGTTTCATTCTGTTCCAGGGGGTGCTTTATATAGGGATTGATCAGGAGTTTCTGATCAATCCCAATTCCCCTTTGGACGGGAATTTAATCTTTGACTCCAGTCTGGACTCTTCTGATTGAATTCTCACTCCCAGTGGGATTCTTCAACTTTCAATCCTAACCCTCCAAAATAAAAATCAAAATAATAATAAAAAAAAACTAGATAATTAGAGAAGATAAATCAACAGATATTATAGGATAAATAAAATAATAATAATAAAAAATATATCAGATATATAATTAGATAAGTAAAAATACAAAAATGAATTAAATAAAAAAGATAAAAAATATATATATATACATAAATAATAAAATACACATAAATATTAACAAAAAATAAATAAATAAATATATACATATATTAATACATAATAATAATAAATAATACAATACATAAAATACAAAAGAAGAAGAAAAGAAGAAAAAAAAATACAAGATAAAATTGAATTGAGCTTACTCATTTGGGCCAGGCCCAATTGATCTGGGCCGGACCCAATTGGGTGTCTACAGAAGCATAACTCAATGAATAAGATAGAGAACTAAGCTTGGCTTTGGTATACCCAACTGTTCCATTCCAAAAATGTAACCAATAATTATTTTATAAGAAAAAAAATAAAAATCTAACCAATTAGGTTGTAGACAATAAGATGAGATATACTGATGTAGGTGCCTGTGCCTTTTGATTGAAGATTAAGATTGGTTCCAGTTAGGAAAAACTCCATATGGTATGCTGCACTGAATTTAAGGATTGATATCCACACTGTTAACAATTATTTTCTATCTCATACTTCATAAAAATTACATCAGATAAATTTAGACATGATATGATAGATGACATAAAAACAGTATAAAGAAATAAAAACAACACGACAAAAATCATATATAAATTTGATAAAATTAAAAAATATGTTTCATATTCTCATGTTAATGTAATAATTTTCGTATTCTATATATAACATGAAATAAATATGATAAAACATATAAATTATCGAATCTAATAAAAATATATAAAATTAAATTTATTAAAATTATGATAAAAAGATTAAATCTTTAAAATTGATATAGTAGGAAGACTAATTTCCAACTTTAACCATCAATTTTGGATTGGTTTTGTCGTTGAAACATTATGGGAAAATATTTTTAATAAATTTATTAAATCCGACATAAATAAATATACTTGCAGTAATGAAAAAGGATATATTGAATAAAGCATAAAAATCTCTTATCGGACAAAATGTTCACGAAAATAAAATAAAAACAATAAAAAAAGGTAAAACAAATCATATATATATATATATATATATGTATATTATATTATAACATATATAAACATCCGATAAAATTCGACAAATGGACGTTTTTGTGAACAATTTTTTTGAATGACACTAGATAATGTTTTAAAAGAGTAGGATAACTTCTTTTAGTTACAAATGAGATAATTCTAAATTTATTCAAATATCAAAATTATTCAAATTATAATTGAAAATATAATCAATCTAGAGATATGTTTTTTAAAATTAAAAATATAAATTATGGATTTATCTTCACAATAAATAATTTTAGTTATTTATCAAATAACATTATTTAAGAAATTATTTAATTATTAAAATCTTTTAACATGTTTAAAAATTAGAAAGATTAAGATTATTCAAAATTTTCAACAACTTTTTTTATCTTAATTTAAATCAATAAAAATTATCTGTTCAAAAATTTACTTTAGAGCGTTGAAAATTCAAATAACTTTTCATATTAAATTTTTAAATAATAAGATCATAAAAAAAATCATATCCATCTCAACTCTAATTATTAAATTTATATTTTAAATATATGCAAAAAATTTTATGTCATCTTAATCACTTATTCTATCCCTTTTAAAATTAAAAAATTTAATTTGACAATCATCTATTCCATCTTAATTGTCACTCAAGAGTTTTTTAACAAATTTAAAGTTATAAATGTAATGTATTATATCATTTTTTTTTTCGTTTGTAACTTTGTCCTAGGTATATTCTGTTTCTATAGCATTTTATTTTTTGAGTTTTAAAATTTCTTTTCAAGATATATTTTATTACTATTACAATTTCCTTCTTATGAAAAATAATATTTTTAAATTTTTTTTCACATATTTATTAATATTTTTTATATTTTGTACAACAATTTTATCAAAATTACCAAAATAAATGTAATTTAATACTCTTTTTATTATTTAATTCATCATTCAATAATATATATTTTTTTTCTAAAAAAAACATAATTTTTCTTATTTGATATAATTTTATAAGTATATAAATATTACTATAAAAAATGAGTTAAAAGGACAACATATCTTTTTTTTTTGGTCAAAATGTTTATTTTTATGATAAATTAATATATATTAATTTTTTATATATTATAAATTTTGAACATTTGAAATTAATTTTTTAAAAAATTAATTTATATGTATATATCCATATTAAATAAATGAAATTATTTCATTCATTACACGTATCGTAATTGTAATTGAAGATAATTCAACAGCCTTGAGCCCAAAAGGATAGTTTGATTTGAGTGAAGCCTAGACCGTTGATGATTTAGCTCCAACTCCAACTCAAACTGAAGCCCAATTGAAGATGGATTGAAGTCCTTGAGGTTAGGATTCTGGGTTTTATCCAAAAATTTTCTTTCTGATCCTCTTCCTTTCCTCTTCTCCCCCTCCCGATGGCATCCTTTTTATCCGCTTTCCATCATCTCAGGTCTTCCCTTTGTCCGAGAAACATCGACAAACGCCTAACTTTTCTCTTCCCTTTTTCCTTTACCCATCAACTTATCCTCAAACCCCCCCCCCCCCCCAACATTTCTCTGTAACAGACTAATTGGATTGTAAGCAGTAAAATTTGAAATGTAAATTAGAATTATGAAGAAGAGTAAGGCCAAAATAAGATGAAAAGAAAGTTGAGAGCAGAAACTAGGTGTTTCATTCATATGAAGCTCGTCACAAGGTGGCTAATACATATTGACAAAGAGAGATTCACCATTGTTGACTGACCTTTAGACACATGGGAAATGTGACGGAATATAAAAAAAATTGGACCATTTTCCAAATTGGAGTCCGCATGACATGACTGGTGTCAGCCACCATCAATGAAAAAGCTTCAAATTTGTCATTTTGTTTGCTTTAATTTTCTGCACGATTTCTCCTTATCCGGTCTTGAAAAATTTTCTATTTTTATTCTGACCAACATTGATACATTTCAGCCACCTTATTATTAATTAATAGTACTACTTCTTTTGATAAAGGAGCACAACTTTTACCTTTTTTTTTTTTTTAAATAAAAGTTTAAGAAATATGAATATACAAAACATACTTTGGTCCTATATTGAGTTTTAGAAAATTTCTTATTTGTAAATTTGAAATTCGTCATTTGAATAACTTGTAATTTGAAATTTTCTATTATGATATCACGTTGAAATTATATTTTATTTTATTTAAATTTCTAAATTTCTCTTAAAAAAAGAAAGGATAAAACTATCTTTAAAATTTTATTTTATTTTTACAAAAGGGTTATGGCTTGACAATAAAAAAAATATAATGTATATTAAAATTTAAAATTTAAAATTATTAAATATTATTTTTAAAAATTTTTTATAATTAAAAACTTATGTCATCGTAATCGTAAGAGTAAGAACATTACCGTAGAAAATTAGCAATAAAAAAATATTACAACATAAATTACAAAAAAATCCCAAGAGGAAAAGGCGGCTAAGAGAGGGGTAAAAGGACAAAACCGAAAAATTCATGATAGGCAATGAATGAGTTATGAGTATAAAACAAAAGGATTCAATACTCAAAATCGTAAACATGATAAGAAAAATAAATTAAAACCCAAAAAAAAAAACAATACAAATTCTTTTGTCGAACCCTAAAGACGGAGAAAGAGACAGCAAATCTGTGAAGCTAAGATTGTGATACCTACGTCTACTCCAATCTCCGCTCTTCAATCTGTAAAATAAATACTTACTGTTCCTTCCATCTGTCTGCCTTTTACTTTTATTGCAATTAACCTCTCAATTTGGTGGAGCCATCGCCACTGCTTCTTTCAGAACCTCAACGATTCCTCCAATTAAAGGTACTTCCTTTTTTCTCTTTTTTTTTTTTTTGAAGTTTTTTCTTTTCGCGTTGAATATGTCTGGCATCTGGTTTTTTTTTCCCCCCTTAATTCCCACTTTTCCCAGATCGTTAAAAAAAAAAAAAAAAACGATTGTGTTAAAGGTAAGTTTTTCAAAGTCTCCGGACAAACCGGTTTTTCTTAGAACAGCGATGTAAAACTATGTAAGTAATTTTTAACGGTTTCTCATTCTCATCGTTATCGTATCTCTGTAATAAGAAAAAAAAAAAGACAAAAATTTAACCTTTTTTACCTTGTGTTTAGGGATTTAGTCGTCGGAGTAGGTTGCAGTAATCGAAAGCGAGAACGAACCAGCAAATACAGAAGGTAATTCCATTTTCTTTTATTTAATTACTCAACTGATTCTTTTGAAAATCCTTAATTTTAATGTAGTAATAAGTAACTTTTTTCCCTTGCAATTGATTCTGAATAATCACCTTTGGAATTTTTGCTTATCTTTGTTTGATTCTAGAATTTAAAACTGCTACAATCATATATAAATATAAGTATACGTCTATATGTTTACATGTATACATACAAGTATATTTGTGGGTGTACATTTCTATGCATGCATGCGTGTGTGTAAAAATGTGTAGTAAATTGTCTTGTGTAGTTTTTGCTAACCCAAATAAGATATGGACTGCAATTGTGATGCATGCTGCTGAGTTTCTTAGAAGTTATTCTTTATTATTCTAGAATCTAGAGACTGCAATAAAGCCTGTCTTTTCTCTTTTTTTCCCCGTCTTAGTAAAAGGGTTTTAAGACTAAACATGTATGGCTGTCTTTTTAATGAAAGAGAAACACTAATGCAATATGCATTGAATCAGATAGAGTTTTAAAGGAAGTCAAGCATTCAGGCTAATGCCCCTTTAAAGTAATCTCCATGATAAAAAATTATCTGCATTGCAACGTGCAACTCTCCTATCAATGGTACCCCTTTTGCCTATCACCTGCATCTCTGCAATTTTCCCTGCAAACTTTAGTATTTACAATGACTTGATGCTGAAGATGGTGATTTACTGTTTCTTGATTCCTCTAATACATAAATCTGTGGGTAGGATTGCAATTTTTGGCACTTTTTAATGAAATTGTTTTGGGATGTGTGCTGAAAACTTTTACTTAACATCTATATGGTCAAGGTACCATTTAATCATATGATGGGAAAGAGTGGGAAAGGAGAAGGCTAAGAGAAAATGGAAGGGTTGACGAGGGATATGGCAAGGTTTTGTAATAGTGAAAATATTGCAGTATTTTGTTGGCACAAGACTTTAAATCTGTCTTAATTACTTTGTTGATTCACTCAATTCATTTTGTATTTTTGTTCTACTGTTTGTGAATTTGATAAATTATACTTCCTTGTGGTTGTTTATATTGTTTTCAGATGGAAGTGCAAAATTCTGAACCAGGGCATATAATTGAAATATGTGGAGATGTGCCAGCTGCAGAGATAAACCTGGGTGGAAGTACAATCTGTGGAGGTGCAGTATGTGGGTTTTCTGATGCTCAAAGCAGTTCAAAAGATGCAAAAGAACGAACAGCCTCTATGCGGAAGCTTTTGATGGCAGTAGTGCTCTGCATTCTCTTTATGAGTGTAGAAGTAGCTGGAGGAATTAAAGCCAACAGTCTTGCAATCTTAACTGATGCAGCTCATCTCTTGTCAGATGTTGCAGCATTTGCGATCTCCTTGTTCTCTCTTTGGGCATCTGGCTGGGAGGCAACTCCACGTCAATCTTATGGATTCTTCAGAATTGAAATCCTCGGTGCCCTTGTTTCCATTCAGATGATATGGCTTTTAGCTGGCATCCTTGTTTATGAAGCCATAGTTAGACTTATCCATGGTACAGGTGAAGTTCAAGGCTTTCTGATGTTCATGGTTTCTGCATTTGGTTTAGTGGTTAATATTGCTATGGCTCTTTTGTTGGGTCATGATCATGGCCATCACCATGGCCACGACCATAATCATGCACATGGCAAGAATGGTCATGACCACCATGATAACAGTCATAGCCATGACGGTGAACCACATAATCATGGACTAAGTATAACTTCTCACCATCATCATGGCTCGAACTCTAAACTTGATGATGAGCATCATCATTCTCATGAAGCTGACCATGCTGAGCCTCTGCTTAAGACCTACTCAGATTGTGAAAAAAAATCAGAAAGTGGAGCACCTCAGAAGAAGGAAAGAAACATCAATGTTCAAGGAGCTTATCTTCATGTCCTAGGGGATTCCATTCAGAGTGTTGGAGTGATGATTGGTGGAGCGATTATTTGGTACAAGCCTGAGTGGAAATATATTGATCTGATGTGCACCCTTGTATTCTCTGTTATTGTGCTGGGAACAACCATCAGGATGCTGCGAAATATTTTGGAAGTTCTTATGGAGAGCACACCCCGGGAAATTGATGCCACAAGGCTTGAGAAGGGTTTATGTGAGATGGATGAGGTTGTTGCCGTACATGAACTGCACATTTGGGCCATAACTGTTGGTAAGGTTTTATTAGCTTGCCATGTCTTAATTAAGCGTGAAGCTGATGCTGACATGGTATTGAACAAGGTTATAGATTATATCAGGAGAGAATACAATATAAGTCATGTGACTATTCAGATAGAGCGCCAGTAAATCCGTTGCAGTAAGTTTTGTAAGCGTACTGTTGTTTGCTTTTTTAGTTTTAAGATATTGATTAATGGGCAATTAAAAATGGCATTAGCTATATCTTCTGCCGATTTATCTTAGTCTAGTATGTAAATGTGTAGAGGGAAAACTCTGATTTTTTTCCCTATTTCTTTTAATTCGTGTAGCTCGAATCAGAGCCAAATAAATGAAGGTGTTTAAGGAGCTCAGCCCGGAGTCACGGACTCTGTTTAAGGGAAATAGATGTGACAAATATGAGTAAGCAGCGGAAATGATGAATTAAAGGTTCTATGGAATGTTTTGAAGAGAGCTGTGCAAAGAAAGCAAAGCAGTTAATATTATCTGCTCTGTGAATTTCACTATTTGTTACTTGTATCATGATCATACCAGGATGGGAGGGTGACTTCTCAATAATACGGGGCAAATCAAAATTAACACCCTTAAAGGCATGTCACTCGGAAACGATCCTGTGGACTGTGGGGAATAGAACCATTGCCACTGCCATCTGCCAGGGAATTAAAGTCCTAGAAACGCTTGTAGCTTTTCAACTTCTCTTCCACATAGCCCTTGAAGATTACTCCAAATATCGTATGCTTGCCCACACACCCAACGTTAACGGCATTCACCCATAAGTGCCCTGTTAAATGGAATCCACCCCCCCCCCCCCCCCTCTTGGACTGCAGCTTTCAATGGGTACCTGGTTCGATTACACCATGATGTTTTTGGAAAAGTGAAGCAACGACATGTTAAGCGGTTATTTAAACAATGGAGGCAATAGGCATTATCGAAGTGCTTTACCAGATATCTATAACGGCTTTGTTCTGATATAAACAAAGGAGACAAGGTCCTCCATCTGGGCTCTAATGAAGTATTTGGCAACAGGTGCCAAATTATATAGCCTAACAATCCGGCCATCCTCCTGGTGGTTAGTTTCGAGAGAGAACGTGAGGATGGAGTGACTGACTAGAAGCCGGTGGATATGATCAAGGATCAAAGGAGCAAACTGATTACTTTGAGAAGGAAGTTGGGATGCAATCAGGAAAAGAGAAAGCACACACAGCAGGACCAGCCTTCTGTATCTCAAATACACCAAGTTGAACAGTTGTTTCAACACCATAAGCATCTCCGATGCGCTACACAGTTTCATGGCATACTGCCGGCCGTGTTTGTCTTCTTCATCCGTAGAGGTTCTCGCTTGTTGGCTTTCCTTGAAGTTCATAATGTCTTGAATTCAAACAGTACAAGATAAGAAAACGTCAGTTGAAGATCTTGTCTGACCGAAGTTGACACCCTTTTGCATCCATTTTGAGTTTTAATATTTGCTTTACAGACGAAGATTCAACCTTTGATTGTTTAAATTCTTAAATTTTAACCATCAGAGCATTGACATCATACGCGCACAAATGATGAATATTTGGTTCAGTTTCAATGTGAAATTGTCAATTGAAGGCCACGTTCGGGTTGACTGCTTGACTTTCTCTAAACAAAGGTGTTTTTGTCAAGGAGTATATCTAGATATATTTTAATCAATTACTTATCGCTAATTCATTGGATCCGAATATTCATTTTCCTGTTTGAAGATGTTTGCATTTTGTAAAGATGGAATTGTATACCAAATGGTGAAATGCCACAATCTAACTTAATTAAAGATGCTTCAGTAAAATATATTTTGAAAGTTGAAATACAACTAAGACAACCTGTTAGAATCTCAACTTTAATGTGAAATATGAAATCTTGACAACAGATTTAAGTTATTGAAGTTTTGAACATGTCTAGGCAGCATTCTGTAGCAAGTCCCCTCTTCCAAAATTTCTCATAGTATTCACCATAGGTAAAACTTCGATAGACTGCAGGGTGCTCATCGTCGACCAACTCCGTAGCCGGACCAATCAGAGCATCAGGTGATGGACAGTAGAAGGTAGGGATGGATATTCGTTCTTTATTGCAGTTCACAACAGCTCGATGGACCACACTTTTGTAACGATCATTGCTAATTACCTGTTGTAAAAATAAGAACATCATTACTACTTTATGTCCTTCCAAGGCAGCGGTCGCTTTGTTGTTTCGGTGAAAAGTCACAGTCACAATTCAATCCTTACGTCCTGCATCTACCTACACTGCTATGACCACCAAACAAGATACGGTTTTTTTTTTTTTAATCTAAGGTGAAAATAGCTTGAATTTAATTTAGCGCTAATTGTAGATTTGTAGTATCTCTTTAAAAAAGTGTCAAAATTCAAACTTGAACTCTGTTTACTTGAATCTTTATAAAAGAATTTGACAAAAATTGGACCACACAAGCTATAATATTCTCCAAGAGCGGGACGATTTTTTGCGTTAGGCCAAAAGCCAAACAACCATGTGGTTTTAGGAGGTTTGATTTCATTCTTTGGAGAGTACTCCGGTCTCTTCTGCCAAATGCCTAATTGTAGGAACTGTTATGTGATTTTTCTCACGGTTTGAATGCATCTTTTGGATGATGGAGTTAAATACTAGATCAAAGGGAAACTTGTATACTTCCAGGCTGATAAACTGGATGCTAAGTGACACCGTCTAACATGTATCAGAATTCAGCCAGTCCATTTTCATTAACTTTTAGTCCAATTTTGGCAAATATTTTGTTTCGTTGAACAAG
This sequence comes from Durio zibethinus, assembly GCF_002303985.1. The sequence goes on from NW_019167827.1 coordinate 3,871,468, forward strand.
GCATGTAAAATTCACCTGTATTTGATCACCGATGTTGACAATGAAGGTGTTGGGAATAGGATTGACGGCAATCCACTTGCCATTTCTTAAAACCTGTAATCCTGGCACGTCATCCTGAAGAAGAATAGTTATTAAATTAGGATCAGTATGGCCCGGCAACCCATATGTAAGTTCTGGATCTGGACAGGGTGGATAGTAGTTTATAGCCATATGTTGGCCATGCTTGCTTAATGTCTTCTCTATATGATCCCTCTTCAGGCCTAAGCTCTCTGATATGGCCTCAAGCAGTCTTAGCACTAAACCTCTAACACTAGTGCAATACTCAGCCACATCCTCCCTGTCAAAAGAAAGATTTGACAAATTCAATCATAGTTAGAACGATGAAAATATTGGTTTATGCACTGTATAATCAAAATGGTCTGTTATGATTATTAACCTGAAGGATGGCGGATTTGAAGGCCATTCATGCACGTGATCTTCGAGAGGGAAGCAATGGAGTCTCAGAAAATCCCTCCAGTTGGCAACCTTCTCCGTCCTAACATTGAAACTAGTTGACAAGCGGTTAGCCTTGGAAGGGTCGTCAGAATAATTCTTCAACCTCTCACTTTCAGGTAATTGAAAAAATTCTCTAGCTAAGTGCAGCATGTTATTGATCATAACCTCTGAAATCACATGGTTCTTCACCTGATAAGAGTAAATAACTAAACCTGTAAGAACGAGAATGGTAGCAAGAAATAACTACAATCAATACAAAGAATGGAATTTATCGGTACCTGAAAGAAACCGTCATGTTGGCATGCCAGCGCAATCTGTTTAAGAATATCGGAGCGGTTGGGACCGTAGAGGTCTTGCAGGTCGATCAGAGGAATGGAAACATCTGATACCTGAACATCAGAGAGATTTGGACGCTCGGAAATTCGTCTGACGTAATTGTAAGGCACCTGTTTAACTGTAGATGCGAGGTCTGTCAGTAATAGCTTGCTGCCGGCCATGGAAAACGGAATATGCAGGGATACTGGTTTTCTTACATTGCAGAACTTTAGAGTTTCTGCACCTATTTATGCTTACATTTGCTGATGACAATTAGATGAGGATAACATTGCCAGTTGAAATCACTAGATTTACATGATCTATTAACTTCGGGATTGATAGGGATTTTCAAAATAAAATATTAAAAATAATCACATATTAGAAAAAAATAAAGACAGATAATTAAATCTATTTAAAATAAAAAGATAAATTAGTTTAAAATGAACAGTTTTAACTATTTAAAAATAAATAATTTTTATTTATTCAAAATAAACAATCATGTTTGTAGAAAATTATATTTATCCGCTTATAAAAGGCTCTTCTAGTTTTTTGAAAATATACAGAAATAATTCTTAAAACTCTCCTTTTTTTTTTTTAACTCTAGATTTCTTTTATAAAAGTTTTGCTGCAGAAAATCTTTATAAAAGTTCAGCGATCTTGTAATACATCGGTGATTGTTCGGTAGATTGATTTCGTCAATGCAAAATGCAATCAGTTACTAGGCTTCATTATATCCTCAAGGTTTATTGCTTGTAACCTTTTTGTACACATATTAAATAAATAATACGACGGAGGCAAATAAAACTTTAAAAAAAGTGGATCATTACACGTCTTAGAGCTTTTTCTTAAAATTTCAGACTTACCAGAAGTAATAATTTAAGTTTTTTAGTGTTGCTCTAACAATCTTAAGGTTTTATTCAGTTCAACAATAACTATTGAAGCAACGCTCAGGTAATTGACTTATAGTTTTGTCAAATTGGATCATTTTATTAGTGGCAATTTATAAAGATGGCAGAAAAAGATGTATTTCCTGCTTTCAACCTTGAAAGTTGTATATGTTTCGACTATTCCTAAGCTAAAAGAAAATAAAATAAAAGAATCTATTATTGCAACAAGATAGAGGTAGAAATGAGATAATGCAGACTATATGTGTAAAGGTCATATTCTAAACGGTCTATTTGATAGCATGTTTGATACATACCAAAATGAGACTACTGCAAAAGAGTTATGGGATAAATTGGAGACCAAATATATGACAATGATGCAAAAAGTAAAAAATTTCTCATTAGTTATTTCAATAATTATTATATGGTTGATGAGCATTTTGTGATTGAATAATTGCGTAAAATTGAAAGAATGCTTAATTAGTTTAAACAATATAATATGAATATAGATGAAACAATTATTGTGTCCTTTGTAATAGATAAACTTTCTCCATCATAAAAGGATTTTAAAAGAAGTTTGAAACATAAAACAAAAAAAAAAATCACTCTTGAGACTTTGGTTAATCATCTTTGAATTGAAAAAGAATACAAAAAGCAAGAATAGAATTCCAATTCTAGTGATGCCAAAGTTCATATTTTAGAGAAAATATAGACTACAAAGCTTGATAAAAAGAAATTCAAGTCCATGCAGATTGTTAATGGGCCCATATTCAAAAAGAATAAGAAAGGCTTATATTACCATTATGGTAAGCTAGGATATTTCAAGAAAGAATGTCAGTTGCTACAGAAAAAAAATGATTCCTTAAAAGGGGATACTTTTGAAAAATTTGTTGCCATGATTTCCAAGATCAACATGCTTGAAAATGATGAATCTTGGTGGGTTGATTCTAGGGCAACAAAACATGTGTGCAATGACAAAAACATGTTTACAACATTCAAACCAAGTGATTATGGTAGTATCCTCTACATGAAAAATTCTTTTATAGCAATAATCAAAAGCAAAGAGATTGTTGACCTTAAATTTACTTCTAAAAAAACTATAATATTGAATGATATTTATTATGTACCAGAAGTTAGGAAGAACTTAGTGTCTAAAAGTCTCTTGAACAATTTTGATTTTAAACTTGTATTTTAGACAGATAAATTTATTCTGTATGAGAAAGAAATTTTTGTTGGAAAAAGGTATATGTATGAGGGAATGTTCAAACTCAATATTATTAATAAAAATAAAATTAAAAATGTTATTTTTGCTTACATAGTTGAATCTTCATACTTATAACATTATAGATTAGGTCATTTAAATTATAAAAAATTACATGATATGAGCAAGCTTCTATTAATTCCTGAATTTAGTTAAGACATTAGAAAATATAATACATGCATATTGACTAAGATTACCATAAGTCATTTTCCTAAGGTTAAAACAAATAAAAAGTTATTTGAGTTAATTCACAATGATGTTTGTAATATACATAGCACTCCTACATTATTTTAAAAGAAATATTTTGTCACATTTATAGAAGATTATACTAGATATTGTTACGTTTATATGTTATATCCAAAAATGAAAACTTGATAAGTTTAAAATATATAAATTTGGAGTTGAACTTCAATGTGAATCTGTTATCGGGTGCTTGAGGTCGGATAGGGGTAGGGAATATTATAGTCCAAGTTACTCGAATCCACTAGAATAATCCACTAAGTTACTGCTCCTTATATACCATAATAGAATGGTGTAGTTGAAAGAAGGAATAAGGTCTTAATAGAAATGGTAAATGCAATATTATCATATTCTAATCTTAGACAAGGATTTTACTGTAAAGCTTTATTAACAACTTGTTATATACTAAATAGAATCCTAACAGAGAAGCAAAAATAACCCTATATGAGCAATGAAAGAACAAAAAACTAGATCTTAATTATTTAGAGGTTTGAAGATGTAAAGTTGTAGTTAAAATTTCAAAACCCAAAAGAAAAAGTTAGGTGAAAGAGTAATAGAGTACATATCTATAAGATATACACAAAATAGTAAAGCATATAGGTTCATAGTTATTGAACCAAATGATTCAATTTCAGTTAACACTGTTATTAAATTAAAAGATGCAACTTTTGATGAAAATAGATTTAAATCTATTTCAAGACAACTGCAAGCAATTCATCCTATAAGTGGAAAAAAATTTCAAATCCATTAGAACAAACTGAAATTAGTGATGAATCTTGTCAAGAATAAAGACAAGTAAAAAGGTTAGAAAGTAAAAGATTTTGGACTAGATTTCTTTATATTCCTTGTGGAAGGGACTGGGAAAAGCATAAACAATAAATTCTTTATTGTTTTAATGTGGCATATGATCTTGTTACATATGAAGAGGCAATGAAGTCTCAAAATTTTATTTTTTGGAGAGAAGCAACAAATGATGAAATGAATTCAATAATGGGAAATAACATTTGGATTTTAGTTGACCTTCCATTAGGTTCTAATCCAATAGGCTGTAAATAGATTTTCAAAAAAAAAAAAGTACGGATGGAACCATAGATAAAGTTAAAGCAATGTTGGTAGCCAAGGGGTTTACACAAAAGTAAAGGATAGACTACTTTGATACTTATGCTCCAGTAGCTAGAACTACTACAATTAGGCTTCTAATTTCACTTGCCTCAATTTATAATTTGATTATATATCAAATGGATGTAAAGATAGTATTTTTTAATGGTGAATTAGAAGATGAAGCATATATGGAAAAAAACCAGAAGGATTTATCATTCTAGGTCAAGAGCATAAAGTTTGTAAGCTTGTAAAATCTTTGTATGGACTTAAACAAGAACCAAAACAATGGCACTAAAAGTTTGATGAAATCATTCTTGCTAATGGTTTTAGAATTAATGAGTCAAATAAATGCATATATAGCAAATTTGAAGATGGCAAATTAGCCATAATTTGCTTATATATGGATGATATGCAAATATTTGGCATTGATTCAGAATAAGTTAAGGAAACAAAAAAAATTTTATCAAATAACTTTTCAATGAAATATATAGGTGTAGTAAATGTTATTCTTGAAATTAGAATAATCTGGAATGATAGTGGCATAACCTTGTCACAATCACATTATTTTGAAAAAATACTTAAAAAGTTTGATATTTTTCAATTGTATTTTAGTATCTACACCCATGGATTTTCAACTAAAATTAGTATATAATATTGGTAGAATAATCGATCAGTTGCAATATGAAAGAGTAATTTGTTGTCTAATGTAGCAATGACTTGTACAAGGCTAGACATATCATTTGTTGTTGAAAAGTTGAGTAAGTACACAAGTAATCCAAGTAACTTGCATTAGCAAGCAGTTAAAAGAGTACTTCGATATTTGAAAAAAATAATCAATTATGGATTGTGTTATAGTGTATATTTTTCAGTTATAGAAGGATATTCTGATGCTAGTTGGATTACTAATATGAATATCATACATCTACATACGAGTGGATCTTTGTACTTGGTAGGGGTGCCATTTCTTAAGGTTTCAAGAAATTAACATGCATAATGGATTCTATCATGGTAGTTGAATTTATTGCATTACCCGTAACAGCTAAAGAAGCTGAATGACTAAAAAATTTATTATATGAAGTACCTTTATGGCCTAAACCAATTTTCTTAATTTCTATCCGATGTGATAGTGAAACAACTCTAATAAAAGCATATAAACAAGTTTATAACGGAAAGTCTAGATATATTGGATTAAAATATAGATATGTTCGACAATTAATTTCAGATGGAGTGATCACTATAAATTATGTGAGGTTAAGTGAAAACTTGACAGATCTTTTAATCAAAAGTTTTGCTAGAAAGTTGGTAAAAAAACCTTAATAGGGATGGAGCTTAAGCTCATGAAGTAAAGTCACCCATAATAAAAACTTGACTTAATGCTTGACATAACGTTAAATCTTGAGTTCAATGAGATAAAGTACATAATTTGTATGTGATTGCTAGCACTATAGTAATGTTTAATATCATCCCAGGTAAAGTGCTAGGTACTTGTAATGGTAAAAAAAAAATGAGCAATATACTCTTAATAGACTCATAACATATATATGTTAGAGTGTTATAGTTATGTAAACACTCTTGATGGGAGCTACCTATGTAAATGTGAAGTGTGACTACTTCTAGGAGCTTAGGAGCTTGGCTCTAACAGTACTTATGAAAATAGGATGTAGATACATGATCATAAATGTGTAATCGGATATCAAGCATTCATTAGCTGTTGAAATCATTGTGTGAGACAAGTTCGGTTAACTAAATGGATTAACTGATTTAAATTATAATCTACCATACGATTTCGATTAATTTTAACTTATTTTCATTAAGTGACTGTTCAAATCAGAAAATACATTCATTTATATAATTGATTTCTAAGGTCATTATAAATCTATATTATTTTGAAAATGGTGAGGGATTGTTAGAAATTCTCAAAATAAAATATGAGAAATAATCCCACTTTAGAAAAAAAATAAAGATAGATAGTTAAATCTATTTAAAATAGAGAGATAAATTTGTTCAAAATGAATAGTTTTAATTGTTAAAAAATAAATAATTTTTTCTATTTAAAATAAATAATTATATCTACAAAAAAGATACTTATTTGTTTATAAAAAACTTTTTTATTTTTCTAAAAATATTCAAAAATAATTATTGAATCTTTTTCTCTTTTTTCAAATTTCAGATTTCTTTTATAAAAATTTTGCTGCATAAAATTTTTATAAATGTTCAGTAATCTTGTGATAAATTGATGATTACTCGATAAATTAATTTCATTAATATAAAATACAATTAGTCACTAAGCTTTATGATATTCTCAAAATTTATTATCTATAATCCTTTTACATAATTATACTAAATAAATAATACAATAAAAACAAATAAAATCTTAAAAAATTGATACTATTATATGCTTTAGAGCCTTTTTTTTTTTTTTTCAAGATTCTAAATTTATCGAAAGTAGTAATTTTAATTTTTTAATGTTGCTCTATCAGGAACTACGGTAGTGTATGAAGATTATAACGATTTGTTTGTGATGTTTTATATTTATATATAATAAAAGAGGTGAAAGCCTGGAGGAAATTAGGGATTTTAGTGTGATATTTTAACAATTAATGAACAAAGTGTTCACCGTGCCAGGAGAATCGAGATTAAAAAATGTATTTTAAATTATTATCCTAATGAGAACTGTCATTCATTTTGTACGGCTCAATATATCTTATTAACTGGAATTTGGAAGTGGGAATTATGGACCTAAAAAAACGCTGCAAATCAGACAGCAATATTTTCTAATAAAATATTTAAAGGGCAAAATCAACAATCCATTCGGCCTTATCAGGTCATGTCGGTATAACTATTTTTTTATAGAGAAATAATATTGCCACTGTCTTTTGGCAATTATAACAAGATAAAATTTGTCAGAAGTTTTTTTTAGATAAAATTAGTGAAATTTTTTATTAAAAATAATTAAATAAGAAATTAAAATTAATTATATTAATAAATTTTGTTATATAAATTAAATGTATAAAATTTTTAATAAATTTTGATATATATATTGAGATAGATATTTTTTATAAAAATATTAATAAAATTTTTATAATTAAATAAATATCAATCAAATTTAAATCATAAATAATATTTTTAATTTTTTTTACATATTATTAATTTTTACATCAAATTCTATTAATTAATTAATTAATTTTTATTAAATTATTTTAAAATTTTTTCATAAACTTCACTTAAATAATTTTATATAAATTTTGTCCACTATGACATAGAATAAGCATAAGACAAAATAAGGTCATCAAAATTTTCTTCACTGCTATTTACAAAATCAATGGCAAAACAGTGAAATGATTTGTTTTTAGCATTAAAAAACAAGAAGAGGGTTCATCACCTTTGATTTGTTTATTCACATTAATGACTTTAGAGCTCATTTTGAATTTTAGTGTGAGTGATGGTCATTTCATTTTCGGTCGGTGAGGTGGAAAGATTTGATGTGATATATTATTTGTTTTTATATAAAAATTTCATAATTTCATTTTAAAACGAATTTTATAAATATAAATATAAATTCTTACATATAATATTATAACGAATTTTTATAATATTTAATGTAAAATTGAGACTTACAAATTTATAGCCAATGATTTTTTTAGAAGAAGTATTTTCTTTTTCAATAATAAAATTTTTTTTTTATATCTCAAAACCAATAATTGCATCCAAAAATCCTTTCATTTGTAACTCTTCTATGGTCCCCTAGAAAACCCTTATGAAAGTTATGGAGGTCGACCTCGAGTAATGAGACGTAAAGATTTCTTCAATCTTAAGCTACTATGGTGTGTGAACATGGCAGCTAAGTAGGACTCCGTGTTATTTGTTTACTCGACGTCGCTATCTGCCCCTAAGTCGGTAAGTGTAGACCCTTTGGCTTTATCATGACAACACAGAGACAGTGCCATCTGTCTTATTCTTATCAAACCCTTAACCTGAGCGTTAGTGACGCCACTATGCTGACGTCGCTCACAATATCTAACCTATATCACTCGTGACAATATTGCCTTGACATCTGTATCTATACTATCTGTCTCATCAAAGATATCTTAGAGTACCAGTGCATTTTGAAAATTATGAATTTTATTTTTTGACATAATCTTTGATCCAAATGTTAAGAAACGCAAATAATATTTTAAAAAAAATTATTAACGAATTTTATAGGGTATTTTTAAAATTAATTAATTATTATTTATAATAATAATTTTATATTAAAAATAATAGTTGATATTTTTGTTCATGACTTCCAATGTTACAAGGAAGATATTTCTATTAATTTTAAAAATGCTCTTCAAATATTTGTTAGTAAAATTAAAAAAAAGTGGTGAATGAGAAATGTGTAAGTATTTATTAGTCTTCCAGCGTCTTATCAACAATTAATGAATGGCCAGAATTAAGTGTTAACATGTACATCAATGTTTTCTTTGTGATATTGAAAATTATTAAGAGATAAATCATATTATATATATATGTTGATTATAATGTGAATTTAAAAGTTTAAGTTATTAAATTTTAAATTATTTATATATACACATAATATTTTAATTTTATTTTTTAATAATATGTGAGATAAAATTTATTTTTATCGTATTGATATTTAAAAAATAATCATAAATTTGATATTATTTATTGGATTTGATGTAACAAATATAATAATATAAAATAATATATCATAATAAATTTATAATAAATAAATAACAATTAATAATTTATAATGAAAAAAATAAAATATAACAAGATTTACATAAAAAACTTTTTAATATAAAAAAATCAAATATCACAAAAAAAACTTCATTATTAAATAATATATATAATTTTTTAATTAAAATTAAATAATAATAATTAAATAAAAATTAAAATAATTTTATCAAATAAATAACTTAATACATATATTATAATTTTATTTTAAAAAAATTTTAAACTCAATTTTCATCATTTAAAATATATAACATAAAATCATAAATATACTAATAAAATTTTAGTTCGATAAAATCACAGATAAACTTCGGTTTAATGGACGATCTGTATCCTCCTTTTTCTTTCTTTTCTGTTCGTCCTTTTCCTCTTTTCGGCGCCCATCCCTTTTTCTTCACGCCAAAAAACCTGCCCCCACCTCCTTACTATCAAGGGCTTCATGTCGATTAACAGTAAAGGCACATGGCCTGATAAAAACGCATCGGGTTGGACCCACACTTAACAAAAATAAAGATGCGTCTGAATCTTAAAAAAAGGTGTCGTACAACATATAACAATAAAAACTATCAAGTCCGGCTTAAATACTATACTCCAATTTCACTTTTTTTATTTAAAAAATATTAAAATTTTTTGAAATTTTAGATTTAAATTTTATTGCCTGTGAAATTAATTATTTAATTATATTTTAATTTATTAATTGATTATTTAATAATTATAATAAAAATATAATTTTAATATTAAATAAATTTAATTAATAATAAAAAATATATTATTTAAATAATTTAATCAATTTTATATAATTTAACTTGATTCAATCAATATTTTTTCAATTCTACTGATCCGATTAGACAGTGCATAATATTGATTATTTACTAATAGTAATCAAGAAAAAACAAAACCAAAAAGCCATCTTCCTAGTCTAAAATAGAGCATGATGCCTTTCTCCATTTCATTTTGTTAAACTAGTAGTAATTCTAAAGAAGAATCTTACTCGAAGTAATTACGTGACAGATTCTTCAACTTTGCGTAATATTTTAGCTGTACTATTAGTGTTAAATCATGTGACATTGACACACCGACATGATAAGAGAATCGACCCGCTTTAGCATTATGCGGACTTAAAAAATCATTATTGCTTTCACACGTAATTCTTCAAAAGAGTAAAAGAAAAAAAAATCTGCCGCTGTGTCTTTGGTACGATTATTGTTGGAGTATGATGACATGGCGGTCCACGTAGCACCAGTCCAAAGCTCACAGCAAAAGGAAAAAAAAAGACAAAAAAAGAAAGGGGTGCGAAACGGTTCAGGGTTTTGGGATCTTTGGAGTGGCGGCAAAGAGAGAAAATGCCAGACCAAGAAGACGACCATCAACAACAACTCAACTCATCAAGGAGCAAGACAACGATAACGACGACGACGACGACGAAGATTATGACACGCTTGATGGTATCTCCTTGGATCTTACTTTTGATGCTAATACTTTTGTTAGATTCCAAGGCAAATTATATTTTTCAAACGCAATGTTTTTTAGGTACTTAATTGTATGATTCCTGTTGTGTTTATTTCTAAGACAATGGAAGTTTTCATACGTTGATGCTTGCATTTATTGTAATCCTTGTGCAATTCTGTAATGTTAATGATTCTGGTTTTTTTTTTTAATGCCTCAAATTTATCGATATCTTATGTTCTTGAAATGTATCTGGACAAGGTGCTGGTTGGAATAAGAGCTCCAAGTTTCAATAATTATTGTCTGAAAATTTTCTGAACTATAGTACATTCTGTGAGCATATTACAATTGCATGAAAATGACATGTAGGTCCATCTCTTTTTCTTCCTCCCATTTTTCTCCTTTTTGGTGCTTTTCCTTGGGATTTGTATCGATCGGCTTTCCCAATGTACAAAGCAAAAGTTTACGTTGTCCTAGTGTTTCAACAAGGGACCATGGGCGGAGGAAAGCTTGGATATATTATGAACACGATTTTTTGACACTATGCATGAACCTTTTTTTCGATTGTTATCTTGTACTCGCATTTTTATTTTCATTCAAGATCTGACGAATGAATGTACTTCTGTTGTCCATGTACCAGTGTTCTCGAGGATCAAAACCTCATGATCAAGGTGATTCATCTAGTGTAGATGATATGAATTTCAAGGCCAGTTAGGTAGAGATTATGGTTTGGATCGGTTTGTTTTAGATGTTCAAATAATGCCTTGACGACTTTTATTCGAGTTAGACACACGTGTGGTTTAATTTGCTTTGGGCCTTTTTTGGGTTTGTTAAATCCTTTTGGTTTAGTGATCCAAATTTCAATCTCACTTTTTCCATTTTGCATTTCATCAACCATATTGGATTTATTAAGCTGTCCAAAATTTCAGATTCAGGGGGATCAACCGTTGGATATATTATTGTGGTGGTTCTTTGACACCTATGACAATCATACTGGAGATGGGTTTTACCTTGAATCTATCTGTAGCATGAAAACATTCAAAGCTCAACTGTGCTGATATTCACCAATGAGATATCAATCTCATGAATGGTACAATGATAAATCAATTGAATTATATTTACAAATATATATATTTATATATATATAAGACAAACCAGACCCAAAAAGTTGATGTTTGATTTATCGATGAATAGGTCTCATGCTCGTTAACATCACTGTTTAATTGGAAACAGCTGTTTGCAATTTTATAAAGCAAAATCAATGAGAGTATTGAGCTGTGAGACCTATTGTAATTTTGTTTTCTTCAAGGGACTACTTAAAATTAAACTAGGGAGTTCCAAATTCTTTTGCTCTTGTCTTGAGTCTTGACCATGATAGAATATTTCAAAGGTTCACCATTGGATCTAGCAGAATTTTGGGCCCATCTCCATCCTACATGAAACTAATGCATTAGGCACTGGGAGGCGGTAGCGATCTGATTTCAACGAACTTTTGCCGTTGCTTTCACGTTTTTCATCCATGGTGGTGCCGCTAACGATTAAAAAAGGGAAATGTACAACTGTTATTCCCAAAAAAGGAAAAAAAAAGGGGTGGGGTAGGCCTACCGAGTGCGGAAACTTTCCGCTTTTCTCTAATTAATTAATACAATTGTTAGGCAGCTTTCCCTTTCATGCATGTACCTTCATACCATACCATTCCACGTGAATTAGCCTATGATAGAATAAATGATGAAGAATTGTGGAATGTTTAAGTTCTAATCAAGTAAGCTTCTCCCATTCTCTCGAGCCTAATAACATAAATTAATGGAACTGTGTAGCGAGGAAAGAGCTAGCAAACTGCTGTTTCGCCTATTGCCAAAGCATGTGGGCATATACACACACATACATATATATATATATATATATATATCATGATGAAACTACCAAGTTTTCTCAGAGAACGAAGCTACCAGGTGTGTTTTTTTGGTGCTTGACTTAGCTCATTGAAATTAAAAATTTGGTACTTTAACAACCAACCACATATATATTCCCAGCTGCTATATTGAGACTTGAGAAATAACTACTCTATTTTAGAGGTTAGAACTTTACAGCTAGGACAAGCGTAATGGACCGGACCTTTAAAATTTTGACAGTTGGCAAAGTTGAAATATGGCAAGCAAGCCATGTAGTTGGAAGTTCGCTATATCTGGCCTATTTGTCCCGGGGCTTACGGAAGAGATTGACCCTTCTGAACTGCGGCTAGTGATTTTAATCACATTGGTCAATGTTGCTAAATGGTTGAACATCAGAATCTCTGTGAATCTGCGAGATGGTCAGGCTTAGAGAAGAGATTGACCCTTCTGAACTGCGGCTAGTGATTTTAAATTTTTAATCACATTGGTCAATGGTACTACATGGTTGAACATCAAAATCTATATGAACCTGCGAGATGGTTCAATGACCTCCATATAAAGAATTGGGTTCTTGAATGTATCCAAAATAACAACCCTATTTCCAGTTTCCAAGGGACCGGAAAGAGAGGGAAAATAGAGCATTCGCAATGTCATTTGAAGTGCTTAAGCGGAGACCTCCTAGCTGATATCATAGTTCACCTAGATGGTTCAACTCCGGCCTCAGCTGCCTGTACCTGCTCTGACATCCAATGTATAGTTCCAGAACAAAGCTTATGGAAACAGTTGTGTTATTCGACATGGCCTTCTACGGTTCTGCATTCCAAGAAGTCGAACACCTCGTTGCGTCTTCAGCGAAGGATGGTTTTAACAGATTCTATGCTGATTCCTATCCTCTTATTTTGCATGACCAAGATGCCATTAACGTTCCTAAGCAAAGCCCGCATCTCTCCATCCAATTTTGTTTCATTTATAGATGTCTACTACAGTGATAAATGCATTCTGTCAAGTGTTTTAGATGGCATACCAAGGGCAGCGGATGTTTGTTTAGATGACGAGACAACTGACCTTATGAGATGGTTATTGAACTGTCCATTCAAACTGGTTCTCTTGGATGCTGACCATGATTAAGGCACTGGAGACGGTAATGAACTCCAGTCTGCCAAGGACGAATACGGTTATAATCAAATATTAGCTCCCCCCCTTCTTGTCGCTTGAGCAGACCTGAAAATCAACAGATCCCTGCAAAGACTAGCAGAGGTGTTGGGTGGTGTTGGGTGCTGTTGGGCAAGAAGAGGGACAGGACAGTAAATCTCTCAAGCTGGAAGCCATTGTTAGTAAAGAAGATATGGGTCACTAGCGGAGATTATGTTATACATTTTTGGTGCATTGTAACTGTACAGGAGAGCGTACTGCCTCACAAATTAGCCAAGTGCCTTACATTGGCTAGATGCAACATAGCGCAAAAAGAAGCGTATCTGAGATGGAAGGAGATAAGCATGCACTTTGAGGACAATACAGGAGCATATATAAACGGGGGTAAGAGTTTGATCATTATTACTCAGGCTCTATATTGCTTACGAAGTAATAACCGCCATGTGGTTGAAAAGGAATATAAACAATTTCAGGGGTGAAAGCAAGAGATGATGAAAAGAAGCTCAAAGAAACCATAGCTTATTGCCTTTGTCTGTCCATCGAAGTTACAATCTTCATAACTTTTGGGTACTATATTTTACCCACTTAACATTCCACCACCATGTCAATCACCAGAAATCTCAGGTTTGAATGATTGACAAGTAAAAATTTAAAAATCAATATGCAAAGTATAAAATTCCCAGGACAAATTTCAGAATTGTCAAGGCAAAAACAAGCACAAATTTCACTCATCCTCAAAAATGTGTCAAAAGTTTGCAGCTTACATCTTCTGATTCAAGATTTCAGCGCGATGCATTAAAAGCTCTGCTGACAATACGGGTGGCCTCAAAGTAGCGATCCATACATCTAGAGATGCAACTACTCTCAGTTCCACTCACACTTGATCCTGGCTTTGTGATACACTTGTCAAAGCACTTATCCCTCACAGTCTGTATGCAAAATAAAAAACAATCGTGAGATTGCTCAAGTAGAGATTTTATGCATATAGCCCCAAATAATGCTATAGAAAGCATGATGAAAAATTTCTAATGCTGCAATCAAATAACAGACACCCCACTCCCATTCTCAACGAGGAGATTTAGCAAGCAACAGCCAACCGTACAGGTGAGATGTCCAATAAATAGTTGCATTATGTTAATATGAAGAAACTAAAGCACTTGAATTGGGCAAAAATATCTAAGCATATAAGTAAGCATACAAATAAGCTTTGAACTATTAAGAAAATATTCTTCAAACCATGTTAATCAGTGATAACTTAAGTCAACAAACTTCTATCAATTAAGCTTTAGTAGAACAAACAAAAATTTGAAGAATTGCCAAGGCATGGATTATAATACATTAGACATTCCAAAGTATAAGAAATAATTTATAACATTAACATTTATAAAACCCTCCCGAAACTTTGACAAATCAAAATGAATGTTCGAGAGATGCCTAGTCAAATGATGTTGAGTTTATGCCACTTAAAAAGCAATCTAAGGATTGTAGTTGCTTTTCTGGGTAAAACTAAACATTTGTCAACTATCTAAACAAAAAAATCCTTTGTCTATTCAAAAGACCAAGTAAAATTAGAACATTTGTTAACTATCTAAACAAAGAATTCCTTTAAGAAAATCCAATGGTGCTCCTATTTTTGTACATTAAAAAGATTAACTTTAAAATTTTCAACTCCATAGAAGTTTATCTAGCCGGATTGGATGATTGGGCTCATACACATTCAGAGCATAACAATGCATTGAAAAAGACATAAATGGATAACCAGTTACTAACTGATGAATTGATAACCTTTAAAGGAGAGAATTAAATTTATTATGATGCAAATAAAAAAAAAACTTTGATATTCAAGATTTTTACAGTTCAAATACAGTTTTGAAAAGGCAAGAAGCAGAAGAGAGGATAACCTGGAGAAACTTCTCGACATAAGCTTGGGCAAGTTGAAAATTCATCTGCTCCATGAATTCCTTTGTTGAAATTTGGGTTTCACTTGAACCTGTTGAGAAAGAACCCATTTTTTGCACTTTTTCTTTCTTCTTGACTTGTTTGCACGTTTAACTGTCAAAACTAGAAAAGCTCAAAAAAAAGACTAAAACATTAAGCACAGACACTAAAATTAAGGCATGCTAAATCCCACTGCCTTTACCATTTTGGATCTGTCACCACAATTGGATTTGGCCCATTTATAGTTAGGAAGGCACAAACACCCGAAATCGTCGGGTTTCGATCCGATCCGACCTCTTAGGGTCAGTTTTTTTTTTTTTTTTAAATCGGATATCGGGTCGGAGTCGGATTTTAGGCAAATCCGACCCTATCCGATCTGATATATATAAAAAAATTATTTTTTAAATTTTATATTTAATTTTATATATTTTTATATATATTTAATTTTATATTTATATTTAAAATAACATTTTATTAATTTCGGGTCGAGTCGGGTCGGATTTGATTTTATACAATGTCGGATCAGGTTCGGGTATTAAAAATAAAAAATTTATCTGATCGGATACGAATTCGGGTATTATATATTTAAAATCGGATCGGGTTCGAGGTGAGTAAAAACCCACCTCGACCCGACCTGTTGCTATCACTATTTATAGTTGTGTCTATTAGAGCCCAGGATGATATCATTGTTGGTTTCATTTGAATATAAACAAAGTCTCATTGGATGTGATCACGAATTTAACCCCAAACTTAATAAAGGTTTTATTTTAAAAAAAAAAATTTTTCAAGTAAAAAATTATGATATAAAAAGTAAGATCTCTTATTTTTATATTATAAGATGTATATCTTAAAACTTAATTATTATATACAACATATATAGTCATTATCAAGTGATTGACTATTTAAATGAATTTATCATTTCTAAAAAAAATTTAAACTTAATTTAAGGTTGTTAAAAAAAATTTTGATCTTTTAAACAAAATTATGTTCGTGAGTTCAATTACATGTAAGAAAAATTATAGTGCCTTACTTACAATACCTATCTTAAAATGATACCAATTAATTTTATATTATGTTTTAAGCTTTTATTAAAATGCTCTTAACTTATTTTGAATTTATTTTTATTAGTTTAGATATTCTAAATTCCATCATTAGCTGAGTTTTCATTTAAAATTAAATTAATTAAGTTATACGATAAAAATATAAAAGTATAAAAAAAAACTTAGAGATTATTTTTTTGCCAACCCATCTGTTTTAGCTTTTTATTTTTATATAACAAATAATTAAAACATATCTCCAAAAATTTAAATATATATAAAAAAGACATAAACAAAATTAACAAAACAAAGTAAATTAAACTAAAACAACCTAATAAATATGAGTCAGATTGATGATAAAGTAATATAAGTTCCAATGTCACGTGAACTTTTTGTGCTTGGAATAAGTATCCCTCCCTTCAATCTTGTTTTTTGATTGAAACTTTATTTTTATCCTATGCTTTCATTTTTAAGTCTATTGCTAGTTATCTCCTCTTTCTTTTTTGTGGCTTATTCAAGATACTAGTTACCAAAAGCCTCACCTAATACTCAACAAAATGCGATCGTTTTTCTTGCGTGTGCTAAAAAATACCAAAAAGAAAACCTCTCATCCACCTCTTCTTTCCTCTCAAATTGAAATCTCGTATACTTTTTTAAAACAACCTTGATCCAAATCCCTTACTTTTGGCCTTAAACCCCAAAGTACTATTCAAATCAAAACGTAAAAACCAATAGCCTAAATTCCCTATTCACCTAGTTTCAAATTCCTTTTTCTTCTAGAAACTGAATCCCTATTTTCTTTTTATGCCAAAATGTTCACAATGCTGTAGGAATATTCGATATGTTTTCCATGTTAAGTTGTTTCCTCTCTGATTGATCGTGAACAACTTTGTAAACCCCAAATAGAAATCCCTAAAACTAAGCTTAAAATTTTTGCTGAAATTATTTCTTGCTCCTTTATGAAACTATTGTGTTGAATTTAATAGGAAAAAAGTCATAATTGTCAAAGAGTTTTTGATAAACAAGTGCGATTAAGTAGTAGGGAATAAGTCCAATAATTTGTAGGAGTTCATTTGGATGAACAGTAAGATTGACTTTGATGAAATTGAAAATAGTGATGGATGTGAGATTAGTTATTGTAGTAATGAAATTAAAACTAATAACGGGGATACATGTTTGAATGCAAACATAATGGTGGTAGCGAAATGGATTATAGTGAGAAAGAAAATGACCATTAAAATCATTAGGTTAAAATTTATATGTAATAAAAAATTTAAATTATTAAATATTTATAAAATTATAAAATTATTTTTATGTTAAATAATAGTTTTGTTAATAAATATTAATAATTAATAATTTCATCTTATAAAAAATCATTTTCAAAATTTTTAAATAAAAAATTAAAAAATAAAACAAAAGTAAAAATAAACAAAGTTGAAAAAAATAAAAATAAATTAGGGTTAAAAATGGAATAAATCCTATGATTGAAGTTGAGAAATTTTCACTAGACCAATGAGGTTCCAATGAGTAATTGAAGCTATATCACGATAAGTCTCTACATTATTGTCATCCAAACACAAAATTGCGTAATTTCATCTTTAATCGCGCCCCACCGTAACTTAGTGTAAATCCAAATCAAGCCTTAATCTCCAAGAATTTCAAGAAGTCAATCCGAGTCCAACTAAACAATTCCAACTCAAGCTAATTTCAGCAATTTTAATCCTTTGCCAATTCTCTTTTCTTGAATTTTCAACCAAACATATCTTTTTTTAAAAAAATTAAAATAATAATAATAATAATAATAATAATAATAATAATAATAATAATAATAATAACAACAACAACAACAACAACTATAAATTAAATACAACAAAATAACATAAAATTTAAAATCTAATCTTAAAATGCAAATTAACCCTAGACTAAATGAGGTATTTATAGTTTATATATTTTTATATATATACGGAAGGATTAATTTACAACAGTGTAAAACTTTTTTAGTTTTACATTTATTTTTAATAATTGATTTCAATAAACTTAAAGGATAAGAGAGATAAATAAAAAAATAGTTTAATTTAATCTCATATCTTAAATCTATTAAAATCAATGGTTAAAAAAAGATGTAAAAAGGCATAACATTTTTTTGTGTAGCTTAATCCCCCCCCCACACACACACATATACTAGATTTTAAGCCAACGGGTGTAAAATAAAGTTATATATTTGTAATTTAGTTGCAAAAGTAAAATAAAATCATGCATTAATAATTTAAATATTGAATAATGTATAAGAAAAAAAAAGTTGGATAGTTATTTATAGTTTTAAATATTTACATTAGTTGAAGTCAATGTGGATGAGATATTAAACTTTTTCATTGAAAACTTATTTGTTTGGATCACAAAATAATAAATAACCCTATTTGCAACTCAACATTCAACATGGAGAAGTATACCTAACCAAAAAGTTCAACAATGAAAAACAAACAAAACAACCTATCACATTATCTATATTGTCAAAGAGTGATGGATAGAGAAACTACTATGTTTTATATTCTAGTAAAGGGAACATTAAAAACCAAAATTGAATCCTTTTTTGCATTATGTTATACAGAAATAGATACAGGCAGCAAAATTAGCAATGTTAATAAGTAAAACAATAGAAGGCAAACGTGTGGCTAAATAAGAGAAAATAGATGATATCAATGCTCAAATTTATTCTTTAAAAGTTTCCTTTCGACGTGCTTCTTCTTGTTTTCATGAAAATACAATTAAGTTTTGAAATTGATTGTTAAGAACTTTACAAGTAAGAAAAAAGATATCAGTTATTAATTACCACTAGGATTCTACTACATGGATTAGATATTCTACGGCCATTTGACTCATAAGACATCACAACCTTCAATTATGGCTTATCTTTTATAAAATTCTATCATTTAATTGAATATAAAGCAACTAACCTTATCTTTTCCAAGAAAAATAGGTTTTCCATGTAGGAGCTAAACAAAGATGCAACTAAGAAACCATATATCAATAGTTGGACCATATTTTGTTGCTCCAAGATAACTTTGAAGATCTATGAAAATGACCAAAAATGAGAAGTAAATGTTATAGTAGTTAAAAATTATGATTGGATTTCTCATGTTTCTCTTTAAATACATTCCTTGGTGGTTAGCATACAAGTAAACACAGAGAGTAAAATCATATAGATGTATCATAAAATAATAACACTATTTGTAAGATTTGCATTGTGATCATTTAAGAATAAGTGGGTAAGCCCAAAATTTGCAAGCTTGAGGTTACCTTTATTGTTTATAAAAAGATTGGAGCTTGTAGAAAAGAGTAATCATAGTCTTACTTTGAATTTCATAGTTAAGGACAAAATTATTATATTAAACATAGGAATAGCTATTATGTAGGTAAGAACCATTGATGTCACAATAAAGCATGAAGTGTGGTAAGAGATGCCTTATGTAACACTGGAAGAAAATGTAGTATAATTAAAATAATAAATTTTTTAATGATTGAATACAAAGTGTTTTTCTTTTTTGCCCAAAAAAATGGAATACCTTAATTTAGGGAATTGAAAAAAAATTCATAAAATAAATCAAAGATAAATTAGCAAGCACAAATCAAATAAGGAGCCCAAAAGTTATAATGATAAAAATAGTAGCCAAGAGGCCTATAATAATGATCGAAACCTAATTTGGCAATTGTAAAAGAAAAAGAAAAGTGATAACTATCTTAGAGAACATATTTCCCATCTATTTATGGAATTACTTATCATTCTAAGAATAATTAAGACATCTTTTAGTTTGATTACATAACAAAATAGAAGCTTATATCTTTCAACAAAACTTAAAAAAGACCCATCTGCTACTACAATTGAGAATTTTTACTACATGTCCAAATATATAACATCAAATGACTCACCCAATTATCCAGGCTACACCAGATTGCCTTCCTAATGCAAGGAGGACCAAATGCTAGCTTTTGAAGAAATGATGAGTTATGTCCTAAAAGAACTCCAAGTACAGATGAGAATGCCACAACACCTTCTAAAGCATGCAAAAGTTGTCCCTAGTAATCATTAATTTCACATGCATGTTTTTGTCAACATGAGCTTTAATGCTAAATGGAATTAAAAAAGCAATGAAAGTAGCACCAAATTTAACATAAACCTATTTTGAGTTTTGCTTTCTCATGAATAAGGGTAAGAAAAGTATCTATTATAGGATTTTGGCCATTTCTAACAAATCAAAATGTATATTTAAAGCTTTTAGTTTTATAAGTAATGAATTCTTCTCCACCCTATCGTTATGCCTGAGCTTGACATGTCTGCAAAAACATGAAAAGATTAAATGAAGAAAAAACTTAACAGAGATGATGATAAAATTTAGATGCTATGTAGAAAAACACCTGTCAGACAACAACAATGATAAAATCTTTGTTAAAGTAACAACGATATTGGAAAAGGTTGAGATTTTAATCAAGTAATCATGTATCATCTAAATTTTAGTATAGCATATGAACCAACAAAGTTTCTATCTTAATCTAGTAATCTTAAGGAAAATAATTTCATCCCTGATATCACATGAAAACATTAAAAAAAACTTTTTCAAAGAAAATTACATAATATTAAATTTCTCAATATTCAAATAATGATAATAATCTAATTACCAAACTCTCGAACCTAATTTCCATTAACATTGTCAATTTAAGTTGCTCACTTAAAGCCAATAATAAAAATTATATAGAATTTGTTTTAACAAACACAAATGCTTACCTTTTTTAAAAAATTATGGTACATCTTTTGAGGGAAATAAAAATATTATGGTGGCAGATAAGGCATAATATCATGATCATTGGTCACTCTGATTGTGTTTGGAACAAGTTTGCCATAATAAGAAGCAAAAGTAGCATTCCCAATATTGGGTTGTCCAAATGTTATAATTTGCACATTCTTGGCTTCATGATTAACTTGGGAATAAAAGATTTATTTTGTTATTACAACTTTGATAGAGTAATCGGGCAAGCTTTCAAAATTTAACTAAGAAAATTTAACTAAAAGGATTTTGAAAAGCCATGGTACATAATGCAAACTCATGTAGCAAGCACAAATGTTTTGCACTTACCACATAATGAAAAGAACAACAATAATAACATATTTCCAACTATATCAAGAAAGGCTTGAGATTATCGTTAGATCATAATGTCAAAGTCATTATAAAATTCTTTTCATAATTCAGGGGCACATGGTTATATTATGGTAAGCAGTATAAAACCTAGTGCACCTGAATAGTGAAAAAAGTTTAAAAATTAATAACAATTATTCTAGCATAAATTGACAAATTAGGAGAAATTTGTTACGCATACCATAGCATTAGGCATGCTAGGGTAATGTAAATCAAGTTGTTTCCAGAATAAGTTATCAACCCAATTCTTTATGCTGTGAACGAACAAATAAATAAATCAAACATTAAAAAAAAGCTCATTACATTTATGAAAAAAAATATTAATGTTTTTCTGTACTTCAAATCTTTTTTTATCATTTATGTTACATGCCATAAACAATACCTACTTTTGAAAACATTTCTAAACGAAAAGTATAAAAGAAAATAACATTAGTACTTGCGTTCCTACGTTCCTTTAAAGGGAATAACAATAGCATTAAGATTCTTTGCCACCCCAATAAATGCCTATCAATTTGATAGTCATTTTCATGTCAATTACAAACAAAAATATTCCAAAGTATAACATAGGTCATGATTCTAATAAATATCCAAACATACAATGAGAAAGACACCTGTAAATAGTTTTGAATATCAACAATAAGCTAAATAACTTCAAATTCTTGTTTTCATACAAAAAAGTATTAGGACAAGTAATTCAAGTGAAAACCTATTTGAATGTTTAAGCACCAATAATAGAGAGTGTTTAATAAACAAAAACTTAATATTGAATTTTCTTATATCGCTTTTAGAATTTAACTTTATCTAGAGAGAACAAATATATCTAAGCTCGTAAATATATTTTTGCATAAATCAAGACATATTCAAAATGAAGCATGAAGAGTTATTAAACTGATTTACCTTTTTTTTTTTTGATAAATCACCCTCTAAAGTTTTCTTTCATGTCAACTATTAAATTTGTGATCTTTGCAGAGGCGCAGGTTGATTCCAATGATCGTCAAAACTCAATGGTTACATTAACATATTTTTTTAAATAAACTAAAATAAATTAGAAGACATTTTAATCTTTCCAACAACCAAAACATTGTTTTTTAGTATTTTTACAATTGTGACAAAGTAGCATACATAGTTCCATCTATGAATAATTAGGTCCAGAAATAAATTATAAATAGTAGCACTAGAAAAATTAAGTCACAAACATTTTGTAGTTAAGAGAAACAAAGTTAAGAAAAGCTTTAGAGTATTATCATAGCACATAAAAAGGAATTGTAAATATGAAAATGTAAAAATATCAAAGTCCATAAAACCTAAGAATCTGTATCATTAAATTTCTAGTGCATGTATATTTAAACAAATAACAATCACATTTCATAAGCTTAACTCACCCTAACAAAAGTTCCAAGAAAACTTTTCGAGATCCAACACTAGACATATTTTATGGTTTATAGGTATAAAAATGAGAAAAATGAGGAAAATGTTTATATTGCTTCAAAATCTCACACTTTTTGTAGGGAATTTTAAACTTATTGAAAGCAAAAAGGACATTAAAAAAGGTGCTTGTGAAGAAATAAAATTTCAATTAGTCAAATTCACAAATGATGTTATTTAAAGGTTTTCTTATATGTAAAAAAAAAGAAATGAGTAAAAATATGAAAGGCCAAGTGAACCTAATACAGAGGACATATGCAACACTTATTAGAAAGCTAAATAAAGAAGAGCGCCATGAAATGAAAATACATATTCCTTGATCCAATGTGAAAGAGGTTAAATTCTCATGAAAAATGTTAGTGCATATATTAGAACCATTATAAATAGACTTTAGTAAATGAAAGATGTAATGATCCTTTTAATAAATTAATAATTTGTTACAATGCTTTGGTTGAGGTTTAAATAAATAGATATATAGGGAACTTCTATTACAAGAAGTTTGTTTAGAGAAAGAGAATGATAGCACACTAAATTAGACTTGAGAGGTAGCGACAAGGAAAATAGAGGCAATTATGTAATGCAGATGCACATAAGAATCCAATCATTGTAAGCATATGCATCCAAGTTTTAAAAAGAAGGTCAATTTTTCTCTTCTCTAACTGATAAATTATTATGGGTTATATAAATGTTCTAAAATATTGACATTAGAACTAAATATTACATACCATAAAAGTTCCTTGGTTAGATATATTAACGGTTTCAAAAGAAAACTCTAGACCAATGTACAACTCATTTTTCACTTTAAGTGCATATTTAAAAAAAAATAATGAAGAATTAGAGTCCACCATAGAAAAGTTATAACTTGAATCAACAACCTGATTTTCATCTGTCAAGCCCAGAAGTAAAACAATTTTTAGAAATAACAGCATTATAACTTTTTTACATAGATGACATTAGAGTTCTAAACATCAACCAAGAATTGAGTCATGAACATACTAATAAAATGGATTAGCTCATATAAATAAATTAATGACAGCATCATTAATACCCTAAACTAATATTGGTTTCAAGAGGGTTCTGAATAGCAACTACAGTTTTAAAATACCTATAGTCAGAAATGTATACTAGAAAACAACTCTTTTAGGTGCATATGTACTATATGATAAGAACTATAAAGACAAAGCTAAGGTAATCACACTAAGATGTAGCAAGAATTGTAAGATGGATGACCTAGCTAAGCAATTGCTGTAAATAATATTAAGACGCCCACACACCAATCGGTAACAACACTAACTATTGTTGCCACCACAATATTAAAAATGTAATACCTTATAGATAAAAAAACTAAAAATCATAAGATTTTGTCATTGTGGATTTATAAATACAACTCCCATACAATAGAATCAAATGTTTAAATTATCAATTTGTTATAGGAAAAAATGAAAAAAAAATCATAATGTGATTCATACTAAAAATTTAATATGTATCTACTACAATAAAAGAAGTACGTATTATGAAGGAAGTTTCCATTCTAATTCAATAAAATATCTATTTAGGTAAATCATTTTCTCAAATCCATATGAAATAGAACCAAAATTAGCTACAAAGTATAAAAGTTCAGAAAAACTAACTATAAGGTGATAAAAAAGCAACCATCATGCCTATTTTCTCATAAATAGTGCATATAAGGCATGAAATTAGAGGTATCACATAAAAAATTGTTGACCTAAAATAAACAACTTTATTAATCAACATGTAATTTTTACTATTATTGTAATACTATTTTACAGTTTTACATAAAAATTTGTGACTAAAAGAATTAAAGTACATAAATGCAAGAAGAAATTTACTTAACATGAGAACTTTTAGGAATAGAAGTAAAAAATGTATCAAACCTTTAGTTCAAAAGCTTAAAGAAATGGAATCACAAAACTCAGCCATTTTATAACTCAAAATTATTGGGCCAAAAGTTCACTTAACCTTATTGAGCAATTTTGACAAAAAAACTTCATAGGTGTTGAAGGCAAAGCAATTGTTAATCCCATGGATTCTACTTTTTTATTTTTCATAATACTAAAACAGATTTACAAAGTCATAATGGTTGGTGGCTGGGTTTTTGTTGAACTATTTTCTGTAGCTTTATGATTTTCATGGAAAGATTTACTACCAAATATAAAATTATCTTTAATTACTAACCCAAAATTAAAAAACATAGATTAACAAAAAAAAAAAAAAACACCGCGCATGAAAAAATTCAAACACAAAATTAAAACCTAGAAATTATAAAAAGAATAATTTATATAATGCATGAAAAATAGAAACAATAAACCAGACAACAAACATGCACATAAACAATAATGTCAAAACAACTCACTTTATTAATTAAAATACGTTGAATTTCTTCATCCAAGAAAAAAATCCAAAAAAATCAAAAAGAGAGAGGATAGTTGTAGCAGTGGAGTCAAATGACGGTGTAGCACCCTATTTTGTCTAAGACTCTTTGTCAATCGAGACTAATTTAAGCTCGGTTGTAGAGATTTTTATTCATTTTTATTTTAGATTTTTTATTTCATATTTATCATTTTTATTTTCTATCTATTGTTTATTTTTTTCTTTCTTCATTATCAGATTAATTTAAAAAAAAACTGAAATAATGAGATTAGGCTTGGTGATGATTGTTATAAAAAAATATTAGATATGCTAATCTTTAGCTTTGGATGATAATCAGAATTGAACTGAAACACAATCACTTGATTTTATATATCATTACAATTCACAGCAATAGACGGAGGGAGAGGTGACCAAAGAAAAAACTAAACAAAAACTAAGAAAAAAAGGGTATGAGCGAAAGAAAATTTGGAAGAATGGGATGTGAGTTTCCTGGAGAAACTTATCCAAGTTGAAGAAATCGCTCTTTTTTATTTTTTTGCTAACCAAAACAGCCCTCATTTTTCCTTTTATTTACCACCTTTGTCACGGCCACCACCACCACCAACATCGTCACATCATCAACAATTACATTTTTCGCCATCATCTCGCACTGATTCCCTTAATTATGCGCCTCCAAGAGAACTCTCTCAGATAACCATCGATTTCTATGGGGCCTTGAATTTTAATGGCATTTTTGCTAAATGCGCTACTCTTTCGACTCCTATGCAGCTAGTTCGCGATTCTAAAAACGTTAAGGATCTCGAGATTGAGTGCTTAAAGAAGGAGCTGGGATATTTTTCAAAGCAGCAAGAAGACCTGGAATGAGAGTGTTCACAGCTTAAGAAGGAAAGAAATAAAAAGAATCAGCTTGCATTTGTGGGTTCAAAGAATGAGGTGAACGTTGCTAATTTTCATGGGTCGAGGATTGTAAACTTAAAACGTGGAATCCCTATTACAGCTCATCATGAGGTTGTCCAAGAATTTCCAAATACAAAAGCTTTTGATGATCAGGTTGGCCTGAACATAGCCAAGTCAAGTTGTAAGGAAATTGAAGTTCAGACAGATCTAAGTGCTTGTCTTGATCTTTCTAAGAAGTTGCATGGCATCTGGGATTTGCCAAGTGACCAAAAGTTTAAAAAAAATCAGATTTATTCTTCATTCGACTGTCGTTTCGATCCCGACTTCTCTGGCACACCGATAGGAGACAAGCCTCGTGTTAGGTTGACACGACGGGTGATGATGTTGTTGTTTTATGTTGAAGGAGAAATCGATGGTGGGAGTTTATTGTCTCTGATATTTTGTTTCTCGTCTGACTTTGTGTGCCAGCTCAACATCAAAGCTCATCGCAACTGTAGTAACATCGGTGTCACGCAAGTAGTTACTGTTTCGTGATCGAACGATCTTGCTTCGAATTTACCCTTCTCGACGGTGGTTGCTGCTCAGGCAACTGCCATCGATGTTTTCTTCGTTGATGAGGTGGTGGTTGTAGAAAGTTGTATTGACAACTGTAGTGGACAGATTGAGGGGCCTCAATGATGTTCTTGCTGGTTGCATAAGTGGTTCTGAGAAGTTGGTTACTGAAATTCATACTTTGCATCATATTTTGAGAGGTATTTTCAACCCGAATCATGCGTATCTGATCATCAGAGGCATGAAGACACTGTATCTCGTGTACAGTAACAGAATTTGACAGCATTAAGGATGGCCAAAGTTTTAGGGGCACATCCTAAGGTGAGACGTGTCTATTATCCAGACTTACCAAGTCATCCTGAACATGGAATTGCCAAGCAGCAAATGACAGGTTTTGGTGGTGTAGTCAGTTTTGAGGTGGATGAAGATTTGATGACCACCATCAAATTTGTTGATGCATTAAAGATACCATACATTGCTCCATCTTTTGGTGGCTGTAGAGCATTACGGATCAACCAGCTGTAATGTCTTATTGTCTTTGTCTTTGAGCCGAATTATTAAATCACTTTTTACATCTCAAGCCGTCCTTTGTGCCTAGAGCCACGTCGAATTCCTCAAGCTGAGCGATTATTTTTTTTGGTATTTTATTCATTTGTTTATTTATTTATTTATTTTTTGTGTTAGTTATTTTTAGGAGTATTTTTTATTTGTTTTTTTTACAAAAAAATAAAAATTTTCAAAAAAAAAAATTTTTGAGGAAAAGTTGAAAGTATCAATTTTCTTTGAAAATAAGATTTCAGAAAAAAATATATTTTTGGAAAAAAGTTGAAAGTATCAATTTTCCTTAAAAATAAGTTTTCAAAAACGGATTTTTGAAGAAAAGTTGAAAGTATCAATTTTCCTCGAAATTAAAGTTTCTAAAAAATATTTTTGAGAAAAAGTTGAAAGTATCAATTTTCCTTGAAAATAAGCTTTCTAAAAAATATTTTTGAAGAAAAGTTGAAAGTATAAATTTTCTTCGAAATTAAAATTTCTAAAAAATATTTTGGGAAAAAAGTTGAAAGTATCAATTTTCCTGTACGAAAGCAATCATTTTTTTTTATTTTTTTAAATTTTCTTTAATGTTAAATAATCCGACGATGGAGCCTCTGCAAGTGAGACAGTAGTTTTCTTACATACTCTTGAGGTGAGAAAATTTTTTTAATTTTCTGCTAAAAGTATTAGAGTCAATTGAGAATAATTTCCATAATTGATTACTTGATAAAGTTTTAAGGCTCATTGGATAACACAAAATTAAGCTAGTACCATCTCTTGATGGGCGTTGTGAGGGTGCTATAACCTTCCTTACACGTAACCGAACTCTCGAACCCAGTTATGGTTAGTAGATCCGAACCTATTCTTTTAGGGACCCTTAAACTTAGGTGTTCCCTGAAAGGATAAATTTCTTAGGTGAACAATTGCATCTAAATAAAAAAGATTGGTGACGACTCCTTGAAAAGTCAATGTCTAACGATAGATCTCCGAATCTAGATGTTATGACAGCTTGGCGACTCTACTGGAGAAGTCCGAGAGTCAGGCCAGCAAATAAATTTGTGTTATTCAAAAGCCTAATAAAATTGAACCTTTTGTATAGATTTTTTATTCATTCATGTTTATTTACTTTATTAATTATGTCATTCATTTGTATATGCACAACATGAGCTCTATACCTGAGCTCCGTCCCTCTAGGAGGGAGTAAAGTACCTATTGCTTTCGTGACGTTTAAGGCCTCCGCAGTGGCTAACGAAATACTCCCATTCAAATTGAATCTTTTTCGCTTGTAGCCTGTAACGGGTGAGGATTACGGTGTTTTACTAGTCTGTGATGGACAATGATGTAAGGAGCAATTTGAAAACCTTTAGACTTTAACTTTGAACCACATATAGTGAACCTTAGAAGTGCCTAAACCTAAGATAGAACCCTTTTTACCCAATGATAGGTATACCCTGAAACTAGGACACAAGAAGAATGTTTATCTAATCATTTTGATTGTCTAACTTTGTGCATCATTTTTATTATCATATGTAACATTATGCATCGGCATCACTTTCATTTCATCTATAAAACTATGTTGTTTGTCTGATTTTATGCATCTGTATTATTTTCATGATCATGTTTTAACACAATCATTTGCATCCATTTCATATTAGATTTCATCCATAAAAATGTACATTTCATTCGTGCATCAACGTATCATATATAAAGCATAGCATAATATTTTTAATCATAATTATAATACTAAAGGTTCAAGGATAACTCCACCAAGCAACCCCACTCACCAATACAATACAAGAGCTTAAGCCAGACTAATGGAATAAAAAAATTTCAATTGTCTCGAGAGAATAGAGAAAGCTCATGAGAAGTTAAAAGAGAAGTTGAATAAGATTTTAGAAGCTTTGAACAAGTTAAACAAGGGAAAGTAATAAAGAAGAATGCTAGCCAACAAGATCATCCCCTTACAAGACGAAGATAACCCATTGTACCCTATTGGTTTCAAACCACATCAAGTCAAATCTGCACAAGGTCCATCATCATAGTAGTTCACCTATCTTGTAGGGTACACATATCCCAAAATACCATGAGATTCAAATCAAAGACAATACCAAAGTTATATAAATTTTATTTTTACTGAAAAGATAGTAGAACCAATATCAGTCCCTAATTTGGATGATCTAAAAGAATTAAAAAAAAGGAAAAATTGAGGCCCAAAGAGAAGGAGCTTGTAGAAGCCTTAAAAGCTGAACAAAAGATAAACTTGTTAGAGGAAAGGCTATGAGTAGTGGAAGGAGTGAGTTTTTATGGCTCTGCTGATGTTGATGAACTCTGTTTAGTCTCAGATGTGGTATCCCTCCAAAGTTTAAAGTGCCAGAGTTCGAGAAATACAATGGTATAAGGTGTTTGAAAACTCACATTACTATGTACTATAAAAAAATGGCTGTCCATGCCAATAATAAAAAGCTCTTGATGCACGTCTTTCAAGATAACTTCATTGGTTCTATTGCTAGGTGATATGTCCAATTGGACAGGACCTATATTTGGCCCCTGATCATTTTTTTTTATAGAATATGAAAAGAAAGTAATTGAATCATTCAAAAAATACGCCCAATGGTGGAGGGATATTGCTACTCAAGTGCAACTTTCTTTGACTGAAAAATAGACCACTGTATTGTTTGTCAGCACTTTGAAATCTCCTTATTATGAAAAGATGATAGGGAATGTCATAAAAAATTTCGTTGACATGGTGATTTCAGACGAAATCATTGAGAATGCCATTAAAAATAGTAAGCTGAAAGGAGGAGAAACCAAGAAGGCACCTAAGAAAAAAATGATTGAAGCTCAAGCTGTAGGCTTTAACAAACAGTTCAGGGGATATCAACCCTATCCACCTCAAGGTTACTCTTCATACTATCTTGCTGTGAACAATACTTCATCTTATCTATACCAACTAGCCTCACAACCACCTAATTCATCCCTATACTAGCCCATTTTTATCCCATAAGCTCTCATATATAGCCTTAACATTGAAACTTCTGCAAGACCCTAAATTTATCATATTAGCCTAACAAGTGGTTCATGAGAGTAATAGACTATTTGAGAAAAGCTCGTATTTGATCCAATCATCATGACTTATATGGAGTTATATCGAGGGCTCTATAATAGCCACCTGATTACCTTCAAGTTATATGGAGTTGCTCAAGCCATCTTATCCTAAATGGTATGATCCTATAGTTCACTGTGACTACCACTATAAAATTACTGGCCATTTCACTAAAACTTACACTGCTCTAAAGCATAAGGTGCAACGGTTAATCAAGGATGGAAGGGTAAGTTTTGATCAAGAAAGAGCAACAACACCTAATATTAGTGGTAATCCATTACCTAATCATAATGTCAATGCTTTGAATGAGAATCAAGAATATGTTAATTTAAAAAGGCCTGAAGAGTCGCAATGAATCAAGGAGATGAGATAAAAATCCTTCACCTGATTGCACAAGGGCATGATTTTAAAGAAGGATGTTAAAACTGGTTGAATGCTACTTCACATTAGATGATGAATATTTAGATAATGATAACAATAATTTTGAGATTTTAATTTTGAGAACTCATCCACATTAATATGAGGAGATTATTTGAGTAAAAAGTAAGCTGTTACCAGAGGTGAAATGGATATGTTTTGAAGATGTGCAATCTTTTATACGGGTTCATGAGCTTTGTTCAATAGATGATGTTCAAGAAAGGTATTCACAATTGAGATGAAAAATGATCATCTTTTTTTTACCATTCGAAAAATCATTTATTGTTACCCCTTTGAGCCTTTATGATTTTTTTTCAGAAAAAACTCCAACTAAGGATCACCCTTTACACTGGGGGGTAATTTTTTCAAAGATGGAAAGAAAAAAAAAGCAAAAGATAAAATAAATGTCACACATGATTTGGGGTAAAATAATGAGAATCTTTTGTGTGAGGAAAAAACAGTAGTGAAATGATGTGGGGGCAAAATGCCAAGTTGCATCAAATGATCCTTTGGTCTTGAATCTTTTTAATACATATTTTAAGCCTATTATATCCATTTTTTTTATGACCCCTCACCTTGACCTACATTACAACCTTGACAAGTCCATTGGATCAAGTGTGAATGCTTAACTTGAATGATCATATGTTGAGCGAAGGCATGCTCATGATGAAACAATGGAGTCATGCTACATTGCTCTAAAGTTTGATGTGTGGAAAGATATCAACAATGGATGAAAAATGAGAAAAAAGAAAAGAAGATGATGAAAAATGAAAAATAAAGAAAAAAAGGAAAAAAAATGAAAAAAAGATTCAAATTGAAAACCTGAAAATGTGATTTGGGTAGAAAAAGATCTAGGTCAAATGGTTCACATGGATGGAAGATCAAAGACATCTGAAGATCCCTCAAAGACTGGGGCAAAGTTCACCAAACTCAAAATGACTTCAACAATAAATGGAATGAGTTTTTTTAAAAAAATTCTAGATTAATGTTGAGAATTGTCTGTATATTTATCATTTGGACATACCATTCATCCCAATGACATCCCAATGACATGTATCCAATTTATTTCCTTTTCTATTTGTTTTGTATCAAAATAGATCTTCATTGATTATCTTTACCATAATTCACCTTGTGTTCTCTTATTTTTATATCCCTAGAATAAATAAAAAAAATGTATGAATGCATTATAATTGTCAAGAATTGAAATGATGATGAATGAATGACAATGTGCATAAAAAAGTCTTGTATTCCTTTAAAGAGAAATCTAAGATGATGGTGGTAATAAAATAAAAAATGGTAGAAACCTAAAAGAGATGATTTGAAAAGGACATATGATGTGACCAAATAGAGAATATGATGATGGATTGGATAATAAAATGAAGATAGGGTAAATCTTGAAAAGTGGTATAATCAAGTAATGAATATGGGGATGTATTGGTCGGTATAACCTATGAGTTATGATTAAGTGATGAAAATGATATAGGGCAATAGACGAAACTAGTGCTGAGAAGCTTATGAACGATGACCAAGTGACAGGTGATAAAATTTGTTTTGAAATGGCTAGTATTGAGAAGCTTATGAACGATGACCAAGTGACAGAACATGAAATTTATTTTGAAATGGTTAGTGCTGATAAGCCTGGCATATAAGGTAATAGGTAAAATTTGTTGGTGCTGAGAAACTTTGGATGGTGATCAAGTAATGGAAACAATGATGATCAGTTGATAAAGCTTGTTCTAAAATGTTAAAAGCTAAATAAAGGGAGAATGTGAGATGGTAGGGTCTTGAGGACCATATTCCATAATTATTTAAGATTTCATGACATTATTGACATTCGCATTACATGTAACATGTTGGCATCATTGCTTGAATGGTATATGCACGTAATTTGATGAATTAAACTTTGTTTGGACATGCATGGCACTATGAGAATCTAGGTTGTTGCATTTACATCATTAAGAAGGCATTTGCATTTTTGATCATAATATTTATTCATGCAAATTTTTAAGTCACTCGAAAAATAAATTGTGAATATTTTGATGAGAATTTTTGATAACTCAAATGAGAATCTTTGAGTTTTAAAATGAGAATATTTGAGGAGTGAAAACCCTAAAGTTCATCAAATGTGAATCTTCGAACAAATGAAAAGTTTTGAACTTTTGGATATGAATCTCCAAAATACAAAGCTTCAACTTTTTGGATATGAATTTCTAATTTTTTAAATAAGAACCTTTGAACTTAGATGTGAAACTCTAAGTTTTATTGCATGTGAGCCTTTAAACTCAAATGAGAAGCTTTGAATTTTTGGATGTGAATCTCCAAAATTCAAATGAAAAGCTTTAGATTTTTGGATATGAATTTCAAGTTTGCCAAATGAGAACCTTTGAAAAGCCTTGAACTTTTGGATGTGAATCTCCAAAATTCAAATAAGGATATTTAAATATTGGATGCGAGTCTTGAAAGTTGTAAATGTAAATCTCGAGATATTACAAATTTGAATGAAATTGAAATTTTGAGAATCAAATTTCAGTAAATTCTTACGAAGTTGAAAGATTCTTATGAATCTGAACCTCAGAATGTTGAACTCAAATTATGAATCCTTGAGTTTTTCATTACAAAATTCCTTCAATCACGATCTATAACTCATTTGGACATGATTATTAAGGAGCAATTTATTTTTCAAAGTCGGGGTTACCTCTATTTAGAGGAGCAATTTACTTTTCAAAATTGTGGTGCCCCTGTTTAGAGGAGCATTTATTTTTGAAGTATGGTGCTTCTACTTAGAGAATTTATTTATTTTGTAAAGTCGTTGAACCTCTGATTAGAGGAGCCATTTATTTTCCAAAGTCGTTGAGCCTCTGATTAGATGAGCCATTTATTTTTTCAAAAGTCATTGAGCCTCTGTTTAGAGGAGCAATTTATTTTTCCAAAGTCGTTGAGCCTTTGTTTAGAGGAGCAATTTATTTTTCCAAAGTTGTTGAGCCTCTGCTTAGAGGAGCCTTTATTTATTTTTTCAAAGTTGTTGAGCTTCTGCTTAGAGGAGCCTTTATTTATTTTTCCAAATTTGTTGAATCTCTGTCGTTGAGCCTTTACTTAGAGGAGCTTTGATCAAAATTTAAAAAAATAATAAAAAAATAAAAAAAAGTTACCTTTGTTTAGAGGAGTTTTGTTTATTTTTCAAAGTCGTTGAGCCTATGCTTAGAGGAGTTTTGATCAAAATTTTAAAAAAAATAAAAAAAACTAAAAAAAAAGCAAAAAAAGGGGCAAAAAATGTAAAAAAAAAAAAAGGTCAAGTTGAGTCTTGAATGGGTGTTTACGTCTTTACACGATTTTTGTTTCACAAAAAATGTGCAAAGAGGGGCAACTATAGACACCATATTTTATTCGAGATTCTTTGTCAATCGAGACTAATTTAAGCTCGATTGTAAAGATTTTTATTCATTTTTATTTTAGATTTTTTATTTCATATTTATCATTTTTATTTTCTATCTATTGTTTTTTTTTTTTTCTTTCTCCATTATCAGATTAATTTAAAAAAAAAGCTGAAATAATGAGATTAGGCTTGGTGATGATTGTTATAAAAAAATATTAGATATGCTAATCTTTAGCTTTGGATGATAATCAGAATTGAACTGAAACACAATCACTTGATTTTATATATCATTACAATTCACAGCAATAGACAGAGACTAAAGAAAAAACCAAACAGAAACCAAGAAAAAAAAAGGGTATGAGCGAAAAAAAATTTGGAAAAATGGGATGTGAGTTTCCTGGAGGAACTTATCCAAGTTGAAAAATCGTTCTTTTTTATTCTTCTGCTAACCAAAACAGCCCTCTTTTTTCCTTCTATTTACCACCTTTGTCATGGCCACCACCACCAACATCCTCACATCATCAACACCTACATTTTTCGCCATCATCTCGCACTGATTCTCTTAGTTACTCGCCTCCCAGAGAACTCTTTCAGATAATCGTCGATTTCGGTAGGGCCTTGAATTCCAATGGCATTTTTGCTAAATGCGCTACTTTTTCAACTCTTGTGCAGTTAGTTTACGGTTCTGAAAACATTAAGGATTTCGAGATTGAGTGCTTAAAGAAGGAGCTGGGACACGTTTCAAAGCAGCAAGAGAACCTAGAACGAGAGTGTTCACAGCTTAAGAAGGAAAGAAATAAGAAGGATTAGCTTGCATTTATGGATTCAAAGAATTAGGTGAACGTTGCTAATTTTCATGGGTCGAGGATTGTAAACTTAGAACATGAAATCCTTGTTGCAGCTCATCATGAGGTTATCCAAGAATTTTCAAATACAAAAGCTTTTGATGATCAGGTTGGCCTAAACACAACCAAGTCAAGTTGTAAGGAAATTAGAGTTCAGACAGATCTAAGTGCTTGTCTTGATCTTTCTAAGAAGTTACATGGCATCTGGGATTTGCCAAGTGACCAAAAGTTTAGAAGAAATCAGATTTATTCTTCATTCGATTGCCGTTTCGATCTCGACTTCTCTGGTGCACCGATAGGAGACAAGCCTCGTGTTGGGTTGACATGACGAGTGATGACGTTGTTATTTTGTGTTGGACGAAAAATCGATGGCGAAAGTTTATTGTCTCTGATATTTCGTTTCTCGCCTGACTTCGTGTGCCAGCTTAGCATCAAATCTCACCGAAACTATAGTAACATTGGTGTCACGCAAGTAGTTACTGTTTCGTGATCGAACGATCTTGCTTTGGATTTACCCTTCTCGACGGTGGTTGCTGCTCAGGCAACTGCCATCGATGTCTCCTTCATTGATGAGATGGCAGTTGTAGAAAGTTGTATTGACAACTGTAGCAAACAGATTGGGAGGCCTCAATGATGTTCTTGCTGGTTACATAAGTGGTTTTGAGAAATTGGTTACTGAAATTCGTACTTTGCATCATATTTTGAGAGGTACTTTCAACCTGAATCCTGTGTATCTGATCATCAGAGGCATGAAAACACTGCATCTCCTGTACAGTAATAGAATTTGACAGCATTAAGGATGGCCAAAGTTTTAGAGGCACATCCTAAGGTGAGACGTGTCTATTATCCAGACTTGCCAAGTCATCCTGAATATGGAATTGCCAAGTAGCAAATGACAGGCTTTGGTGGTGTGGTCAGTTTTGAGGTGGATGGAGATTTGATGACCACCATCAAATTTGTTGATGCATTGAAGATACCATATATTACTCTATCCTTTGGTGGCTGTAGAGCATTACGGATCAACCAGCTGTAATGTCCTATTGTCTTTGTCTCTGAGCCGAATTATTAAATCATTTTTACATCTCAAGCCGTCTTTTGTGCCTGGAGCCACATCAAATTCCTCAAGCCGAGCTATTATTATTTTTTTGGTATTTTATTCATTTGTTTATTTATTTATTTGTTTTTTATGTGTTAATTATTTTTAGGAGTATTTTTTATTTATTTTTTTTACAAAAAAATAAAAATTTTAAAAAAAAATATTTTTTAGGAAAAGTTGAAAGTATCAATTTTCTTTGAAAATAAAATTTCAAAAAAAATATATTTTTTGAGAAAAAGTTGAAAGTATCAATTTTTCTTAAAAATAAGTTTTCAAAAATGGCTCGAAATTAAAGTTTCTAAAAAATATTTTTGAGGAAAAGTTGAAAATATCAATTTTTCTTGAAAATAAGCTTTCTAAAGAATATTTTTGGAGAAAAGTTGAAAGTATCAATTTTCCTCGAAATTAAAATTTCTAAAAAATATTTTGAGAAAAAGTTGAAAGTATCAAATTTTCCTGTACAAAAGCAATCATTTTTTTTCTTTTTATTTTTTTGAATTTTCTTTAACGTAAATAAGTCTGACGTATTGGACGCGTGTCAAGTGAACAGTTAGTTTCTTGGCATACTCTTAAGGTGAGAATTTGTTTAATTGTGTCTTGTGCCTAAAATATTAAGTCAATTGAGAATAATTTTCAATAATTGGATTACTTGCGTAAATTTTTAAGGCTTATTGGATAACATAAAATTAAGTTCCGGGTACCATCTTTTGATGGATGTTGTGAGGGGCTATAACTTTTCTCACACGTGAACCGAACTCCTGAACCTTGTTCTGGTTAATAGACCCGAATCTATTCTTTTAGGGACCCTTAAACTTAGGTGTTCCTTGAAAGGATAGATTTCTTAGGTGGCCAATCGCACTTAAATAAAAAAGATTAGTGGCGACTCTTTAAAAAGTCAATGTCTAACGATAGATCCCTGGATCTAGACGTTATGATAGACGGTTTTGTTGAAAGCGAGAATGAAGTTTGGGGTATGAAGAAGATTTTTTCTTGGATGAGAGTTTTGGTGTGGAATAGGGAGAAGAGATTAG
The DNA here is from genome assembly GCF_002303985.1 of Durio zibethinus. The sequence goes on from NW_019167827.1 coordinate 3,908,816, forward strand.
AGAGTTTTTGACATAATCTCCCTCTAGAACTTTCTGGGGTTGGTTTGTGAAATGGTGATGCCCAAATCTGTCCTTAATTTGTTTTTTTATGACATTCATTATGTGCACATGAAATTGGAGTATTGAGGATTTTTTTTGCATATAGGTGTAGACATTGAATAATGATGAGGAGAAAAAGAATAATATGTCAATTTATACTACTAAAATATTTGAATATTTTCATTAGTTGATATCAATGATGATGAGATATCAAACTAAATGCTATAGCTATTCTTGAATTATTATTAGTTTGTTTTAATGTTAAGACATTTTTGTTTTAGGGTACCATAGTTATTCTTAAGCCATTTAATTAACTTTTATGTACGTTGACCTCCTAATCAAACTCAAAGTTCTTAAATAGATTGTTTAACATATCTAATTTTTCTAAGAAAATGATGCTCCCCCAAAGAGAATCAATCATTCTTAAGGCCAATGATGTGGTATAAGACATACATTCTCATTCATTGAATTAATATATACATCATGTCATCAACTTTGCATTGTAATTGATCATGCTATCAAATCAACAAACTCTTAATTCTAAATGACATAGTTTATGATATTTTAAACTTTTATTTGTTTTAACTATTATTTTCATTGAGTAGCTACTCAAATTTGGTTAATAAAGTTTGACTCATTTTTTTTTATTTTTTTTCCTTGTTTCAACTCTAATGCATAAGAATTATATCAAGAATAAGGGAAAAAAGCATTCTTCAAGTAAGGTAGAGCTTAAAACTCTGTTTGGCATAATTCTTAGGATCAACCATGCTCTTACATATACTAATCTATTGAAGTTATGCTTATAAGAATAAAAAGGGTACAATATAAGGGTGAAACAATATTTTTCAATGTAGTTTTTTTTTACATATATTTTTTAACAATAACATTTTAGTATTTTTCTTACATATATTCTTCAACAATAACATTTTAGGTGAGTGAAACTTTATGGTATGCTCTTAAAGTCAATAGAAGCATTAGTAACATATATTTTTCTTACATAAAATTTTTTGAGTTGATTGATATCATATCAGATAAATTATTTGACCTTTTCATTGGACCTATTTAACGGCATAAAGAAGTAATCTGTATTGCAACATCATTAAAGATTATATAAATTTATAACTTTTTTTCTCATTCAATTTTCAAGTGTGAATTTTTAGTTTTAGAACTAACGTATTGCTATTATTTTAAATGCACATTTCCTAAACCAAGTTATGATTAATCAACTATTACCACGACATTAACTCTTTTAAACAACTTGCTAAAGCAATTCTTCAGGCTTACTATGGGACTTATTATTGAGATGGCAGTAACATGATCATTCATTTTTTTTGTTGTCTTTAATTTTTTGTCTTATTATTCATATGTAAGCTTAAGCTAATCTATACCTACTATTTTTAGCATAAGATGGCTTAGCAGTTAACCAAGATTAACATTTTTGGGTTTTAGGTTATACCTCTTTTTTTTTTTCCAACCTAACTTGCTTAGTTAGTGGCATATTTTTTTCTTTAAACCAAAAGATGATATCATAATTAAGTACTTGATATGAGATTAAAAAGTTCCTAATTAATGAAAATCCAACACAATTGAAAAATGAGGAGAATACCCAAAAGACACTTTGTTTAAGCCTATCATCAAATAGGGTGTGAAGCTTAAATCAATTGAGAACAAATGGAAAATGAAACCATAATGAGAAAGCCAACAAAAAACTACCAACCAACAAGAATATTTCAAAACAACTTAGAAGCAAAAAAATTATAAGTACAACAAATAAAATTAAGCAATTAAATAATTGAATCATACTCATAGAAAATAAGCACAAATATTTTTTATGTAATTTTCACATGTTACCTAAAAATTAATAAAAAAGACAACTTAAATAGTAAAAAATTGAAATATATTACTTAATTGAGATTAAAAAAATCATCAAAATAAAATCAAAATTTATAAATATAAAAAAAAATCAAATAGAAAACAAATTCTTCGAAAACCCAAAGATAATAGAAATTACAAAATATAAAAACACACTGAGAGATCATAAAAAAGCTATCAAGCTCTTTCTTTGCGACAAAATCTATAAATTAAAAAAAAATCAAATCAAAAGAAAATTTGGCAAAAAAAATCAAAGATAATAAAAAAACTAAAACATGAAAGATGCCAAAAAAATCATCAAGAATTATTTACCATTTTTTGCTGGCCTTTTTTCTAACTTTTTTTTTTCATCAGCGACTTAGCTTGCTGCTAGTCCTTCTTCTCTATCTCTTTTTTTCCCTTTCTTTCCATTTTTCTTTCTTGTCTCTCCACTCTCTACTCATTTTTTTCATTTATCTCTGGAGTCTTTAAAATTTCTTACGTCTCTCCCATCTTCAGAAGTCTCTAGAATTCTCTCTTTCTTTTTTTTCATTTCATTTTTTTATCAATTTAAAGCAAAACGATGCATTTTATTTTCATGCCAAAAAAAAATGAAAAGTCTTTAAATGAAGAGCCAATTGTTGTGCAACAAGTAGCGTAAAATTGAAATTCTTGATGGACAATCCCAATTTGGGGACTACTTTTATTATTAGTTATAAATAAGTGCATAACTGTGAATTTTTTTATATGGATGAAATGTTTGGTCAATATTTATTTAATAGTGTATAAACTAGTTAAGTTTTTAAACTTAAAATTAAAGGTTATAAATATCCTATTTTATAATAGATTTTTTGGTGTTTGGTGCGTGAATTTAAATTAAAGCAAAATTCGAATCCATTTTTTTAATAAAATAATAATAACAATAATAATAATAATTTATAAAAATTTTCAATATTTATAAATGATAACCTACAGCATCTTTGAAATTGATATGTATTAACCAATCATTTCTAGGAAAATTAATTAAACCAACATATATATTGTCATAACGTCTATATTCGGGGATCCATCACTAGACATTGACTTAAAGAGTCGCCACCAATCTTTTTTAACTAGGTGCGATTTGTCACCTAAAGAATCTATTCTTTTAGGGAACACCTGAGTTTAAGGGTCCCTAAAAGAATAAGTTCGGGTCTACTAACCAGAACAGGGTTCGGGAGTTCGATTACGTGTGAGGAAAGTTATGCACCCTTACAATGCCCATCAAAAGATGGTACCAGCTTAATTTTGTGTTATCCAATAAGCCTTAAAAATTTACTAAGTAATTAATTATTGGAAAATTATTCTCAATTGACTCTAATACTTTTAGCAGAAAATTGAAAAAATTCCTTCATCTCAAGAGTATGCAAGAAAACTACTGTTTCACTTGTAGAGGCCCCATCGTCTGATTATTTAACATTAAAGAAAATTCAAAAGAAATAAAAAAAGTAAAAAAAATGATTGCTTTTATACAGGGGAAAATTGATACTTTCAACTTTTCCCGTAAAATTTTTTTGGAAACTTTAATTTTGAGAAAAATTGATACTTCCAACTTTTCCTCAAAAAAAAACTTTTTTAAAAATTTATTTTTAAAAAAAATTGATACTTTTAACTTTTCCCCAAAAATACTTTTTGGAAACTTTAATTTCGAGAAAAATTGGTACTTTCAACTTTTCCTCAAAAATAAACTTTTTTTGAAAATTTATTTTTAAGAAAAATTGATACTTTCAACTTTTCTCCAAAAATATTTCTTGAAAACTTTAATTTCGAGAAAAATTGATACTTTTAACTTTTGTTCAAAATCTTTTTTTTTTTGAAAATTTATTTTTAAGGAAAATTGATACTTTCAACTTTTTCCCAAAAATATATATTTTTTTTATTTTGTTTAAAGAAAATAAAATAATAAAACAAAATGAAAGTGAAAATAAAAATAAAGAAAAATAAAATAAAAATAAAAATAAAAATAAAAGAATGTTAAACAAATATAATAATAATAATAATAATAATAATATATAAATATATAAAAAATAAAATGAAAAAAAAATCTGAAACGGCTCGGCTAACAGCTTGGTTCGACTCGGCTTAAGAAAGAAAAATGGCTCTGAGAAGCGACTCGGGGTGTCGATTTAGCTCGACTAACGGTTCGGAGAAGCGGGTTGAACGCGGGTCGACGCTCGGGTTGGGTCGTCTGATTTCAAAACGTGCGGATCCTATTGGCACAGTAACGCCAAAACGACGTCGTTTTTAGCGGGTATGAAAGGTTAATTCCTTCATTTTTTTCAGCAGATCGAGCCTTCCCTCTCTTTCTTTTCCTTCCTCTTCTCTCCCTTCTCTCTAAATTTCTCGAAGAACTCCAGTTGAATATTCACCAGATTCTGAAAAATTCATTGGAATTTGGGTTTTTCGTCGAAACTTCATCGAAAAGTTGGTCGGTTTCTGAAATTTCTTATCGAAAACTAGGCAGCTGGCCAAAAAATTCAAACTTGGCGAGAATAGTCATCGAAAAATTCAACCTTCGCTAGAAAATTCAATCGAAATTTGGAAAATTTTCAAAAATTTCCTGAAAAAAATTCGTAAAAATTCTCCAAAAATTTTTACCGATTTTTAGAGTTATTCTAAACACACCGAAACCTTTTTAGCTTTTAAATCTTTCCTGTATCTCTCTTTTCTCTCAGCCAGTAACTCTTTTTCTCTATTTGTCCCTTTGATCCGTGAGTCTATTTATAGGGATTGATCAGAAGAGTTTCTGATCAATCCTAACTCCTCCTTGGATTGGGATTCAATCATTGAATCCAATATGGACTCTGATTGAATCCCCATTCACGGTAAGATTATCCAAATTTCAGCCAAAAAAAAGAAAAAAAATAAACATATTAATAGATAATTTTTTAAAAAATAATCAGATAAATAATAATATTAACATATAACTAAAAATAAATACTAGATAAATTATAATATATAATCAGATAAATATATATAAATATTAACAAAAAAGAAAAAAGGAAAAAAAAATAGTAATTATAATAATAAGGATATATATATAATAGTAATAAATAAATAAATAATAAATACATAAGATAAAAATAAAAGAAAAAATATATAAAATAATAATAAAAATAAAAATAAAATAAAAATACAAAATACAAAATAAAAAAAGAAAATGGGCCTACCCATTTGGAACAGGCACAATTGATCCGGGCCTGGACTAAATTGGGTGTCTATAGCTGCCCCTCTTTGCACATTTTCTGTGAAACAGAAATTGCGCAAAGACATAGACACCCAATCAAGACTCAACTTGACATTTTTTATTTTTTAAGATTTGATTAAAACTCTTCTAAGCAGAGGCTCAACGACTTTGAAAAACATAAATGGCTCTTCTAATTAGAGGCTCAACGACTTTGAAAAAGTAAAATAAAGCTCCTCTTAATAGAGGTAATTTTTTTTAAAATTTGATTAAAGCTCCTCTAAGCAGAGGCTCAACGACTTTGAGAAACATAAATGGCTCTTCTAATCAGAGGCTCAACAACTTTGGAAAAGTAAAATTGCTCCTCTAAATAGAGGCTCAACAACTTTAGAAGAGTAAATGGCTCCTCTAAACAGAAGCTCAACAACTTTGAAAATAAATAGCTCCTCTAAACAGAGGCATCACAACTTTGGAAAATAAATGGCTCCTCTAAACAAAGGCTTGACGATTTTGAAAAATAAATTGCTCTTTGACAATCATGTCCAAAAGAGTTAAAGATCGTGTTTGAAGAAATTTCAGGAGATTATGCCCAAAGGTCTTATAAATCAACCCTGATACCAAGAGACACCCTATTTTAAGGATTAGGAACTTACGTGACAAGCTTTTTCTTAAATTTGAAAATGTCTTCACATCTGTCTTCTCTATGTGGGATGTTGAAACACCCCTGCTTCTTGAATTTATACACTATACTTTCTTGAAAGTAGTATATGCTATGCAATACATATGAATTTCAATGCATGCTATGCAAATGTTGTCCAATTAATTCCTATTTAATGTATGGTACTCAAGTTTCTCAAGCTTTTTCTTAGGCATCAGGCTCTTTGATTCTTCAAAGATCCAATTACAATGCTCTTTTAAGATCGAGCCAGTGTAGCTCTCAATCATCTCTTCCACTCACATTCTTTTTGTAAAAAATCTCTTTCCAAATTCAATGTCCTTATTAGGAACTGAACACCTCAATCTTGTCTTTATCACTCTTGACTTATTCAATGCAATTTAAAAATCTTTCATGCCATTATTCATTCATTAATCATTATTTCAAACTCAAAAAGTAAGAGTGCATTTGCACATTTCTTTCATTGTAGGGTATTAAGAAAAAAAAAAAGAATGATTGAGAAATAGTCACTAGAAAAAAAGAAACAAAGAGTGAAATAGAATGTCTCTTATTAGCAAAAATGTTGACTAATTTTGGCTAAGGAGAATTATAAAGATAAGTATGGGGACAAAGCCCAAAATAAACAATCAGATAATCAAGATAACACATCTCAAGGTTTTTTTTTTTAAAATCTAACCATCTGATGTATTTAACAATTTGGAGCTCCTTCGAATTTGCTAGTCTCTATGCCAATGAATTTTTGAGTTTGATGCTGTATTCTCCTCATCTAAGCTGCCATTTCGGTTTTCAACTTAGATAAACTCCCTATGACTCAAACCGCCCCTTTAGGATTTTCACCTTGAGTCCTCATTTTTCATTCATTTTTTATTTTTCATTTTTTTTATTTTTTTATATTATTTTTATTTTTTTTCAAGCATAATATTTCTTCACAGCATCAAATTTTATAGGATGGGATAAATCATTTCCATCCATCTCAGTCAGTATCAATGCTCCACCCGAAAAAGCTCGTTTCATCATATACGACCTTTCCCAATTCGGAGTCCATTTTTTTCTACTATCATGCTGGATCGAGAGGATTCTCTTCAGGATCAACTTTCTTTCTCGAAAGCAATGGGGTCGAATCTTCTTATCATGAGCTCTCATCATTTTTCTTTGATATAGCTGACCATGGCACAGTACAGTTAATCTCTTTTCTTCTATGAAATTTAGCTGTTCATAGCGTTCTCGAATCCATTCAGTTTCTTCTAACTCAACTTTTTTTAAAACCCTCAAAGATGGGATCTTCACTTCCACTGGTAGTACAGCTTCCATTTCATAAATCAAAGAAAATAGAGTTACCCCAGTAGAGGTACGAACTGATATTCGATATGCATGTAGTACAAATGACAACTTCTCATGCCAATCTTTATAAGTCTCGATCATCTTTTCCAGATTTTTTTTTATATTCTTATTGGCTACCTCAATTGCCCCATTCATTTTCGGACGGTATGATACCGAGTTATGATGCTTGATCTTATATTTAGCACATATTTCTTGCATCATTTTACTATTTAGATTCTTGGCATTATCTGAAATAATTCTCTCTGAAAGTTCATATCTATAGATGATCTCTCTCTTTTGGAACTTACAAACCACAGATCATGTTACACTTGCATATGATGCTACCTCTACCCATTTCGTAAAGTAATCTATCATCACAAAAATGAATCTGTGCCCGTTAGAAGCTTTTGGGGTGATTGGATCAATGACATCCATGCCTCACATTGAGAATGGCCATGGTGGTGCCATAACATGTAAAGAAGATGGCAGAGCATGGATCTTATCAACATATATCTGACATTTATGACATTTACGAGCATAGACAATGCAATCATTTTCCATCGTCAACCAGTAATATCCTACTCTCATGATCTGTCTCGCCATTACATGTCCACTGGTATGTGCCTCATATATTTCTTCATGCACCTTTTTAATGATTTTTCTCGTTTCAGTCTTACTTACACACCTCAATAATACTTGATCCCGGCTTCTTTTGTACAGGACATCCTCATCCAGGAAAAAACTCATAACCAATCTTCGGATGACTTTTTTGTCATTTTTTGTTACTTAAACTGGGTACTACTGATTCTTAATATACTATCGGATATCATAATACCAGGGCTTTCCATTTTTTTTTCTATATTAGAGCAATAAGCTGGTATATCCTTAACATCTAGCTTGATGGGTGAATGTCAGTATTGTCATTAATTCGAATCATTGCAACCAGAGTAGCCAATACATCAGCAATCAAATTCTCTTCTCGAGGTAAGTGGTCAAACTGGATATCTTCAAATTATTTTGTCAACTCTAGAATATACTTATGATATGAATGAGTTTTGAATCTCTCGTCTCCCACTCTCTTTTCAACTGATATATAACTAGAGCTGAATCTCCGAACACTTTTAATGCTTTCACTCTTCTATCTATAGTAGCTTGTAAGCCCATGACACATGCTTCATATTCAGCAATATTATTTGTGTAGTTAAAATTTAACCTTACTGTTACATGGTAGTATTGTTCTTCTGGAGAGATCAAAATTACCCAAATTTCACGCCTCAAGGCATTGACAGGTCCATCAAAGTACATTCTCCAATATTTTTCTCTATGCTCCCCTTTTTTCAATTGGAAAATAATCATTAGGTCTTCATCAGAGAATTCTAACTTCATTGGCTCATACTTTTCAGTAGCACGATCAGCAAGAAACTTTGCTATAGTGCCCTTTTTTATTGTTTTTGGCTCACATATAAAATATCATATTTCAAGAGCATTACTTGCCATCTAACAATTCTTTCAAATAAAAAAGGCTTCTCGAAGATATATTTAATTGGATCCAATTTTGCTATGAGCCATGTGGTATGGTAAAGCATATACTGTCTGAGTCTTTTGGCAGTCCACGTTAATGCACAACACATTTTCTCCAATGAAGAATACTTAGATTCATACTCTGTGAACTTTTTACTCATATAGTAAATAGCTCTCTCTTTTCGACTAGACTCGTCTTGCTGCCCCAGCACACATCCCATTGAGTTTTCACATACAGTTAAGTATAAAATTAAGAGTTTTCCCTTGAACAAGTGACACTAACACTGGAGGGTTCGACAGGTATTGCTTAATTTTATCAAACGCCTCTTGACATTCCTCATTCCATTTTCTAAGATTATTTTTACGGAGAAGCTTAAATATGGGATCACATTTGTAAGTAAGCTGAGAGATAAATCGAGAAATGTAGTTCAGTCTCCCTAAAAAATCTCAAACTTCTTTTGGTGTACTTAGAGGTGACAAATTTTGAATAGCCCGTATCTTATCTGGATCGACTTCAATTCCTCTTTCACTAACCACAAAGCCTAATAACTTCTCTAACTTTACCCCAAAGGTGCACTTGGCTGGGTTTAATTTGAGTTGAAATCTTCTCAACTTCTCAAATAACTTTCTGAGGCTAGTGACATGATCTTCATCCTCACAAAACTTTGCAATCATATCATCTACATACACCTCGATCTCTTTGTGCATCATGTCATGAAAGAGTGTTACATGGCCCTTTGATATGTTGCCCCAACATTCTTTAACCCAAAAGGCATGACCTTGTAACAAAAGGTTCCCCACATAGTCATCAAAGTGGTCTTTTCCACATCATCTGCAGCCATATTTATCTGATTATACCATGAGAAACCATCCATAAAAGAGAAAATTGAATGCCTAACCGTATTATCTACCAGTGTGTTGATATGAGACAAAAAAAATTATCCTTTGGACTAGCCTTATTCAAGTCCCGATAGTCTACATATATTCATACATTTTCATCTTTCTTAGAAATGGGTACTATATTGGCTACCCACTCTAAGTACTTGGCCACTTGTAGAAAACTTACATCAAGTTATTTCTTCACCTTTTATTTAATCTTTAGTAGCATTTCAGACTTCATCCGTCTCAGTTTCTATGCTCCATTATCTCCATGCTTAGTCTTGGCATATCCTGGTAAGACCAAGTAAATATATCTACGAATTCTCGAAGTAAGTCTGCCAATCGTTGTCTATCTCCTGATGAAAGTGAAGTACCCATTTTAACATCTTTCTTATTCTCTTCATCTCTCAGATTCACTAAGCCAACTATCTCCTGATGAGGCTCAATTGGCTTATTTTCTTGTTCAATCAATCTCATTAGGTCCGGAGGCATAATATATTCCTCAGAATTCTCTTCATTGTCAAGTTCATCAGTGTTAATCAAATTCTCAAAACTAACCTCTTGATTATTATCATGATTATCTTCATATTCATTTAAAGACCTGAAATTGAATGAAATGGGATATGTTGGCAAGATGTATTTAAAAAGATGGAAATAATGAAGATACAAGAAGAAATGAATGAAAATGCATCTTTTTAATTTTTATTAAAAATAATAAAAGATAAATGGCTTAAACAAGAAAAATCACCCCAATGCCTTGGGCAATAGCTATTGGGATGTTACAATTACATTGTATTAGTCTCAAAAGTCTTATTTAGCTCATAATCTGACGGACAAAGGTGAACCCACTCCTCTTGATTAAGCCCCACTTTATCTTCAATAGCATTAATGGTTAACTGGGTAAAAGTATTTTTCACATTTTTTCTTATATCTGGGTACATGAATCTTTCAAGTATGAAAGTCTCATACAGGTGTGCGATAACCATTAGTTTTGCTGTCTTTTTTGCTGGCCTTCTTTTGACCTCCCATTCTACCATCTCATAGCCTAGGCCTAACCTGTCGCTATTGTCTATCACCGTTGGAGGTTTCTTAATTCCCTGCAAGTTCTTGCCCAGCCTTAGTCTTGATACCAACCCTTATTGATGACTTGGCTTATCACTATCCTTGAAAAAAGTTGATTTTTAAATCCTTCACCTATAAAATTAACTAATTCAAAGATCGATAGGAGCATTCCAATGCTTCTTCGGTAGCCTCTACATATGGAGTATTCAATGGTTGGGTTACTAGCATGTCTTCCTCTCTAACTACCACTACTAATTGACTTTCTACATTAAACTTGATCTTTTAGTGTAAAGTAGAGGGCACAGCGCCTGCCATGTGAATTTATGGTCTTCCTAATAGACAACTGTAGGATGAAGAGATATCCATCACTTGAAACTTCACATTGAAAGTGCATGGCTCAATTTGTAAAAGTATCTCGATATCTTTTAGGACTTTTCTTATGGTCTCATCAAAGGCTCTCACAATCATATGACTATTCTTCATATGAGAGTAGTCAATGGGTAGCCTCACCAAAGTTGATATAGGTATGACATTGATAGTAGAGCCATTATCGATAAAGACTTTGGCTATGATATGACTTTTACACTTGACTATGATATGCAAAGCCTTGGCATTTCCTTTTTCCTTCAAGAAAATCTCATCATCGTTGAACGAAATGTGATTTGGCATGACTAGATTTCCAGTCAGGTGGTTCACATATTCAACAGATACATTATGTGCCATGTATGCTTGATTCAACACTTTCAACAGGGTATTTTGGTGTGGCTCTGAGTTTAGCAGCAGTGATAGTAATGATATTTGAGCTGGCATTTTATTCAATTGTTCAACAACTGAATACTCACTATGTTTCACCAGCTTCAGAAATTCACAAACCTCTCTTTCTAACACTGACTTCGGGTAATCTTTTTCAAGTTCTACTTCAGGATTATTCTGTCATTCTCTTTCTTTGGCCTTCTCTCTTCTAGCTTTTTTTAATATTGTTGGAGTGTAGCACCTCCTACTTTGAGTAATGCCTCTTACACCAGTTATATTGGAAGCATTAACTTTGGAGACATCTTTTTCTTGCCCCTGAATTATAGTGTCACAGCCATATCTCTAGGGTACAATTTTATCATTCTTGTACGAAAAAAGAGTCGGGAACTTTAAGAGTTACTGGCCTGGGGATGAGTTTGTCTATGATTGACTTTGGCTTGTTCCCACATTGAATTGTCACTGGCTTTGGAGACAACTTTACAGGCTTAACAGTCATGGATACCTCAATACTTTTTAAGTCTTTTCTTCTTTCATAAACCTCTATCTGGTATGAATCCAATAGTTTTTGCACCTTTTGATGAAACTACTCACAAGTTTTGATAGAATGGCCCATTGCTCCATTATGATATTTACAACTAGTGCCAGCTATAAATACTCTATGATAATTATATGGACTCACCAGTTGTATCATGTCAGCCTTCTATAAAATATCAAATAGTTGGTTGAGAGGTGTCTTGATATTTGCCACTTCTTTCTTCAAATGATGCTCATGTTCTTCACTTAGAGCATTTACATTATGATTCGATAAGGGATTGCCACTAACATTCGATGCAGTCACCTCACCCGTATCAAAATAAATCATTTCATCCATGATCAACCGTTGCATTTTATGTTTCAGAGCAGTGTAATTTTTGGTTGAGTGACCAGCAATCCCATAATGATAGTCACAGTGGGCTGTAGGATCGTACCACTTGGGATAAGGTGGCTTGAAGGGTTTCAATTTACTAAGAGCAATCAAATGACTGTTGTATAGCTCTTTATATAATTCTGTATAAGTCATTGGAATTAGGTCACACACAAGTTTCTTACAGGTAGTTCGTTGTTCCCGTGAACCACCAATAGGGTTAGTTGGGCGATTTTAAGGTCTTGGGATAGGCTGAATGTTAGGATTGTATACGGTATTTTGAGGCCTAAGAGGGGTTTGATATGTTTAGAGGTAAGGTGACTGTACAAATGATTAATATGGATAAGGGGAAATGTTATTTATAGTAGGGTAATATGACAGGTATCCTGGTGGTGAGTAGGATTGATAGCCTCTAAATTACTGTCTATCAAAGCTCACAGCCTGAGCTTTAATTTTTTTCTTCTTCGAAACTCTCTTGTTAGATACTTCATTTCCTTCTAGCTTACCATTCTTGATGGCACTCTCAATAATTTCTTCTGAGATTATCATATTAATAAAGTTTTTTGTTGCATTTCCTATCATCTTTTCATAATAGAGAGGTTTTAAAGTGCTAACAAACAGCACTATGGTCTCTTTCTCAGTCAGTGAAGGTTGTACTTGAGAAGCAATATCCCTTCACCTCTGGGCATACTCTTTAAAAGACTCATTTACCTTTTTCTCCAGGTTCTGTAAGGACAAACGATCAGGGGCCAAATCAATAATATGTCGATATTGACTAATGAAGTCATGAGCCATATCGCTTCAAGAGCGAATGTGGATTTTATCCAGCTGAACATACCATCTGGCCGTTGAGCCTATAAGGCTATCCTGAAAGACATGCATCAAAAGTTTTTCATCATGAGCATAAGCTGCCATCTTTCGATAATACTTGATGATGTGGGTTTTGAGGTACTTCATACTATCATTTTTTTAAATTCTAGTACTTTGAACTTATGAGGAATGACCACATCAGGGACTAAGCAAAACCCAGCAGCATCAACTGAACCATAGAAATCAAATCTTTTTACAACCCGTAGCCTTTGTTCTAGTATACTAATCTTGAAGCTTTCCTGAGTTTCCACTATTATCTTTTCTTTCTCATTCTCTTTCGAATCATCTAGATCAGGAATCGATTCTACTACCCTTTCAGTAAAGACAAGATTTATATAACTATGATAATGTCCTGGGTTGAAGGCTGATGGCATTCCAAGATATGTTGGATATACGAAGTGTTGTGGTGGAACCTCTTATATAGACTGGGTTTGAGGTGAGCCAAAACCTGAAGGATACAAAGGGTCAGCCACTTCTTGTAATGGAGAAACTTTTGGCTTGTATTTTTTTCAACTTTTTTTCTCTTATTCAACTTATTGAGAGCATCTAGAATCTTGCTCAACTCACTTTCAATTTTTTCCTGTGTTTTTTCTACCTTTTCAAATATGTGAAAATTTTTTTGCTTCATTTGTCTTGCTCTAGATCTTATGTTGTATCGATGGGCAGGGTTCTCGCTAGATGGATCTATCCTTGAATCTTGAGTATGATATCTTAGAATTAGTAAATTTGTATGACTATCACACGGTTACTTTATTAAGTGTAATGAATGAGAATGCAATGAATGAAAAATGCATGTATATAAAGAACATTTGCCTTAAAACTTCAACTAAAAGATTTCATTTATTCCAAAAACTTTTTATCTACATTGAGTTTATCATCCTAGAATTATAGCCATAAAATTGTTTGATCTGTTCATACTGGGTCTTGGCTTCCTCAATGAAGTTCAACAGACGCTGTTCATGTTCTCTTACTAGGGTCACCACTTGTTTCAATATCTTTACCTCTTCCACCATTTCTCTTACCTTGCATACCCTTTTATAGATTTGGGTCGTTAGGTGCTCAATGTATTTCTGTCTTCCTAGGTTCTCTCTTTTACCACACCAGACTTGGTATGATAACTCTCTATGCTTCCTAACCAATGCAACAATGTGGTCTTCTTGTTCATTCAACTTTTGCCTTAGCTTACTCAGATAACTGTTTAGCATGTTATTCTCTGTCTGTATTTGGGTACTTTTTTCTTCCAATTTCGCATACTCTTGCTTCAATCTTGTATTTTCTTCAGTCAACTTGACAATGGTTATCTCTTTGGCCTTTTCTCTCATACATAACCTTTTATGCTCTTGGTGTAGCTTTGCTAGGTCTTTAATAGCTGTATCACGTTCTCTAGCAATCTTGTGAACTTTAACTTCATGACTTTCAGCTCTATCTTTTCACTGGGCTTTTTCTTCTTAAAACTTCTAGATTTTTTACTTTAACTTACCCTTTTCAGACTTAAATTCTTTTGTTACGAACTTTAATTTTGATGGTGTCTCTTCAAGTTTCTCTTCTGTTGGTGGTTAAAAGCTTTCATAAGTGAATACCATTTTTTGTCTTCATTTTACTCTTCAAACCAAGTACCTTGGAGTGACTTTATCAGTAAACAATCCATGACTCACTCTTCAAGAATTTTTTCATACTTTAATCATCTCATTCATCCTCTAAAATACTTTTGGCTCACTGTAAGAGAAATCTAACTGATGAAGCCCATAAGTCATAGGAATGAACTGTTCTCTCCCAAACTGTCTTCTCACTAGGAGTGGTGCATAATTTGTTGCTCCTCATAAACCTAAAAGTGGGACCACTGTATTATCCCCACATTGATACAACATAGGCTCACGATTCATCCATGGAGCCAACTATCTCACCTTGGCACTGGTTAACTTTTGTAGAAAAGTTATCCATTCCTTTTTATACTTTCGTTCTGACAACCCACTTTCACAGAATTTTTTGATCGGAGCACGATTACGGATATAAAGCTTCTAGAAAGCATAATTTCCCCATTCAAAATGGCTTTTCATCCATAAGTACAATAACTGGATGCAACCTATAAAGCGTCCCCTTTCATTCCGACGATAATAACTTAAAGATCTAATAGTCTCTGCTAGTATTATCATTGAAAGATTACAGCCATTAATCACACTCTCGAAGAAGTCCACCACTGCTATCTCAATATAACCTAAAATCTTTGGAAAGATCACCATTTCGTATATGGCTAAGGTAAATATATCTAACCTCCGTTCTTTATTGGCATGTTGTATGAGAAACTTATGAAAGAACTTCCAAGGTAGGTAAATCTGTTCTTATTTCTTCTTTGTATGAGAATCCATAATTTTCTTATCTATCCCCATGAGTTGAGCCAGACCCTTATGAAATCTTGACTTATGTTTTTTGACATATATCTTATCAGGAGCTCTGAGGTGTAAACCTAATAAAATCGAATATTCTTCGATGGTGGGAGTCATATCGACTTCATTAAAGATGAAACACTTGTATGTAAGATCTCAAAATTATGCTGCAGCTTTGATTAGTTGATCATCAACAATTACTGCTAGAAAGTGTGCTATATGATCGTATCTCTGATAAAACTGTTCTTGTCTCGACAGACTTATCTTCTTTCAGATATCAACCAAATCCTCTAGATTATTTTGTTTGAAAAAGATAGATGTTTCTTGAGACAGAGTAGAATCATATCCGATTGATAAACAATCTTCTATCTTCATTTGAATCTTTTTTTACTGGGCTTTTACTTCGTTAAGTGTTTCACAAGGTGCTAATACGGATGAAAAACAAACTAGTCGTTCAGTGGAGTTCATGAAAAATTTTGTTGAAGATTGTCTTTCAAGCAAATGTTCTTTATGCAACTTTATGATATGCGTATGAACCAATGCAAAAGAATGAGAAAAAGGTTAGTATGCCCAAAAAAAAAAAAAACAAATAACTAAGTAAATTTAAACATCACACAGAGTAAAAAGAATGAATCCTATGCTTTTGATCAATTCTAAAAGGGAAGAATGATAGCTTTATCTATAGGTTGGGCACTTTTAAGGTTCACTATATCTGGTTTAAGGTCAAAGTCTAAAGGTTCTTAAACTATTTCTTACATCCTTGTCTATCACAGACTAGTAAAGCATCATAATCCTCACCCATTACAAGCTACAAGCGGAAAAGGTTTAATTTGAGTGAGAGTATTTCGTTAGCCACTGTGGAGGCATTAGACCTCACAAAAGTAATAGGTATTTTACTCCCTCCTAAAAGGACGGAGCTCAGGTATAGAGCTCATGTTATGCACATGCACATGCACATGAATGACATAATTAACAAAGTAAATAAACTTGAATGAATAATAACACATATATACAAAAAGGTTCAATTTTATTAGGCTTTTGGATAACACAAAATTATTTGCTGGCCTGACTTTCAGAGTCCCCAGTGGAGTCGCCAAGCTGTCATAACGTCTAGATCTGGGGATCCATCGCTAGACATTGACTTAAGGAGTCGCCACCAATCTTTTTTAATTAAGTGTGATTGGTCACCTAAAGAATCTATCATTTCAGGGAGCACCTGAGTTTAAGAGTCCATAAAAGAATAAGTTTGGGTCTACTAACCAGAACAGGGTTCGGGAGTTCAATTATGTGTGAGGAAGGTTATAGCACCCTCACAATGCCCATCAAAATATGGTACCAACTTAATTTTGTGTTATCTAATAAGCCTTAAAAATTTATCAAGTAATTAATTATTGAAAATTATTCTCAATTGACTCTAATACTTTTAGTAGAAAATTAAAAAAATGTTCTCACCTCAAGAGTATGCAAGAAAACTACTGTTTCACTTACAGAGGCTCTATCGTCTGATTATTTAACATTAAGGAAAATTCAAAAGAAATAAAAAAAAGGAAAAAAAATGATTGCTTTTATACAGGGAAAAATTGATACTTTCAACTTTTTCCCCAAAATTTTTTTGAAAACTTTAATTTCGAGAAAAATTGATACTTCCAACTTTTCCTCAAAAAAATTTTTTTAAAAATTTATTTTTAAGAAAAATTGATACTTTCAACTTTTCCCCAAAATATCTTTTTGAAACTTTAATTTCGAAGAAAATTAATACTTTCAACTTTTCCTCAAAAATATTTTTTGGAAACTTTAATTTCGAGGAAAATTGGCACTTTCAACTTTTCCTAAAAAATAAACTTTTTTTGAAAATTTATTTTTAAGAAAAATTGATACTTTCAACTTTTTCCTAAAAAATATTTCTTGAAAACTTTAATTTCGAGGAAAATTGATACTTTCAACTTTTCCTCAAAATCTTTTTTTTTTGAAAATTTATTTTTAAGAAAAATTGGTACTTTCAACTTTTCTCCAAAAATATTTTTTTTTATTTTGTTTAAAGAAAATAAAATAATAAAACAAAATGAAAGTGAAAATAAAAATAAAGAAAAGTAAAATAAAATTAAAAAAATAAAAAATAAAATAAAGATAAAAATAAAAAAATGTTAAACAAATCTAATCTAATAATAATAATAAAAATAAAAAATATATAAAAAAAAAACCTGAAACGGCTTGGCTCGGCTCAGCTTAAAGAAGAAAAACGGCTCGGAGAAGCGCTCAAGGGTGTCGGCTCGATTCAGCTAACAGTTAGGAAAAATGGGTTGAACGCGGGTCGAAAGCGGGTCGACGCTTGGGTCGGGTCTCCCGATTTCAAAACGTGCGGATCCTATTGGCACAGTAACGCCAAAACGACGTCATTTTCAGCGAGTATAAAAGGCTAATTCTTTCATTTTTTCAGCAGACCGAGTCTTCCCTCTCTCTCTCTTCCTTTCTCTTTTCTTCCTTCTCTCTAAAATTCTTGAAGAACTCCGGTTGAATATTCATCGGATTCTAAAAAATTCATCGAAATCTGAGTTTTTCGCTGGAACTTCGTCGAAAAGTTGGTCGATTTCTGGAATTTCTTGCCGTAACTAGGCAGCTGGCCGAAAAATTCAAACTTGACCGGAATAGTCGCCAAAAAATTCAACCTTCGTCGAAAAATTCAACCGGAATCTGAAAATTTTCCAAAAATTTCCAGAAAAAAATTCGCAAAAATTCTCCAAAAATTTCTACCGATTCCTAGAGCTATTCTAAACACACCAAAACCATTTTAGCTTTTAAATCTTCCCTGTATCTCCCTTTTCTCTCAGCTAGTAACTCTTTTTCTCTGTTTTTCCCTTTAATCCGTGAGTCTATTTATAGGGATTGATTTGAAGAGTTTTTGAACAATCCCAACTCCTCTTTGGATTGGGATTCAATCATTGAATCCAATATGGACTCTGATTGAATCCCCATTCACGGTAGGATTCTCCAAATTTCAGCCAAAAAAAAGAAAAAAAAATAAAAAATATTAATAGATAATTTAAAAAGAAAATGATCAGATAAATAATAATATTAACATATAACTAAAAATAAATACTAGATAAATTATAATATATAATCAGATAAATATATATATATAAATATTAACAGAAAAGAAAGAAAAAGGAAAAGAAAAAAATAGTAATTATAATAATAAGGATATATATATTAAATAGTAATAATAAATAAATAAATAATAAATACATAAGATAAAAATAAAAGAAAAATATATATATAAAAAAATAATAATAATATACAAAATAAAATAAAAATATAAAATACAAAATAAAAAAAAAATGGGCTTACCCATTTGGATCAGGCCCAATTGATCCGAGCCTGGATCAAATTAGGTGTCTACATATATTCTTTAGTACTATCATAAAAAGATTCTAATTATAATTATCTAATTATATTCTTAATTCTCCAGTAAACCATTAACAATATTACTCTCTTTAGCAAATATAAGCTAGTATTTAATTTAAACTTTACTGTCCAAAAAAATGTTTCATTCAATCTTATAACTTTCAAGTTTCTAAAGAATTCATGGCATATATATAATAAATTTCATTTGTGTACGTTTGTACAGGAGATTTCAATGAAAAATTTTATTTTTAGAGAGATTATTAAAATTCTAAAATAGAATTATTTTGTTTGACAAATAAAAATTGAAATTATCAAAATTTTTAGAATTTGAATGAGGATTTTTGGAGGGTTCAAATTCTCTCTTCAATTAGATGAAATTTGTGAAATTAATTGGTTTTATAGTAAGAAAGTCAACATTTACTATATTTCATTATAAGTCATTTTTTTTTCTTCAATTTAACTACGTACAAAAACTCATTATAAAATTTATTTTTTTAATTTTCATATTATTAGTAATATTTACACATTTTTACAAATCTATTGACATCTATATTGTATATATTTTTTTCTAGTTTTTATTTTTTCTATCTTTAATATCATTATTTTTCTATTATAATTATTTTTTAAAATTTCTTTCTAAAAAATAATTATTCAAACAATGCAGTTACTCTGTTAAAAAGCAAAAACAATAAATTATAAATTCTATTATTTTAAATTAATGTATTTCAAAATGCTAACGTTTCAAAATTTTTAAAAGTTTCAAAACGCAGAGGTAAAGAGATTAAAAGTTTGGCTGAAATGCTAAGCCTTTTCTAGGTTTTTGTTTGTTGGGTTCAAGTACTGGTCAACATAGATTAGAACCAGTGTGGGTCAACTGGTAGGTTTTGCAAATTGTAATTCAAATTCCGAAGACAAATTATATAAAAGAGAGTGTTAAGATTAAATATAGGGTTCTGGGAGGCTGGCCTAGCTGAAGGTAATCAACGAAGAACGAAATCAACCTAACTAATTAGGCCAACTTAGGTCAATGAAAAGCTGATGCTGGAAGCATACAGGAGGGTTTTGAGCCTTCAACAAACGCCTGTACCGTGCTTTGCATCAGCTAAAAACTTAACGTTGGTCATGGCTTGTCATTGCATCGAGCCCCATATATACTCTGTGAAAATTAATGCAAGCAATTAAGTTCAAGTAACGTTCCACTGATTCACGGGTTTTTAACAACCACAATTTGCAAATCTCATTATATTTGCGATTTTTTGATAGTTGTTACTTATTGTTTTTTTTTTAATTTTCCCCACTGTCTCACCCTCCCTCATAGCTTGGCAGAAATATTGAGGATTAATGTATCATGATTCATGAAATGGTTATTATTAGCAGAGCAAAGTTCTGACAAAATAAATGATGCGATTAATTAAGTGACAGATAAAGAAAGTAACAAACAAGGAATTGAGTTGCTGTGAGAAAATAATCCATCTCCTGGGGCTTTATCATGTCTCTGATATTGAGAAAATGCCATCAACGTCAAGATGATCATCTAGGCCCCAATACAATCCCAGTTATCCAATCATCCTCAGATCAGGATAACCCTAGGCTACGTATTAAAGTTACTGGTCACTTTACAGTCCATGCCAATGGACACAGAGAGAGTGACAGACAGAGATGCCGACAAGGGAAGCATGAAACAAGTCATAGCGGCCGCCAACTGGACGGTAGGGAGTCCTCAATGGTCCAGTTGAGTTTGGAAGCTGTGGTCCTATGCCTACCGCTCTATAACGAAGCATGGACCAAAATGTACGTATCCAATCAACTACCTTCATTTTCTTTTCTTTTTTTTAATTTTCTCTTCTCACCACCAAATGCTTTAAACCCGTTTATCAGAACCACATGAAATATATTATTAAGCAGTCGAAAACACTAAATAACAAAGCGGTTCCACCTTTTTGGTTTCTTGCATTCACTTTCCCCATCTGATCTACACCAAGCTAGCTATATGGTCCAAATCCAAACTCTCATTAGATGTTCGAGCTACCTTGTCAAGGATACTTTTTTGATTTATCTATTGAATGGAGAGAAAGGCTTTTGTCAAATGATCCATCCCATCCCAATATAACCTTATATACTCGTCTGGTTTATTACTATCATATATATTTCTCCATGAGCCCCACGTAGCCTATAGGGGGTGGGGAGACAGCAAAAGGGCTGCAAATGCTAAAGCTTAAAGAGGCATGAATCTTTATAAAAGCTAAACCATCTCGATGTTAACAAAGTGCTAAGAAAGGGGGTCCAATAATAATTAATCCAATCGGTTAGACATCATAGTCTGCTCCCCATGTCCTGCACATTTCTCTCCGATTCATGGATGTGTGCTAGCCTACCTAGCTAGGTACTGTTACACGCCTATATATAGTCTTTGTGTATCATCTATCTTCTTCTCTAATCTATCCGATCTATAAAGTTTAGTTCAACTTTGAATAAAATTCTAAGACGGCATTTGATTCTTGGTTATAGATTTGGCTTTTCAATTCCTAACCATGATTTTCAAGATCATTGACGGGAGCTTGTTCTTCCCTTTACTCGGAAACAACCGCTATATACTGTTAGATTGGAATTTGACCTACCTGGGGATATGAGTGCCCATACAAATTAAACAAAATTTCTCATAAAAACATTCACCGAAGTGTTCATTTGATTTCTTAAAAAAAAAAATAATGAAGATACAAGAAATTCAAAATTTAGCCCATATATATTAAAATTACTTGAGCCAACATCTAAAATGTTTAGTATTCTAGCTGATAAATATGACTGCCCAACAATTATTCCTTAATATGAAACATGTGTCTAGTTTTTGTTTCCACTCGTGTCTTTATAATCACATGTTTACGATAATATATTGGTAGCACACATGTTTGCTCATATATACAACAATATTGTACACATATCACTACGAATAGTTTTACACAGAAACATGAAATTAAATATTCTCATAATTCTATGCTTTTCATGTTATTAGAATTTAAACCTAAAAATTTGGTTTCAAATCCTAAAACTTATGGATGGTCTGTATTAATTTGGTTAACTTACAAAAAAAGATCACTGGTAGGAAAAGTATTGTTTTGTTTGAACCAGAACCATCAGTTTGTGACATTACATATGTCATCTAGCTAAAAATTAGGTAGAATTATGGACTAATTATAAAATGGAAGCCTTTGATAATCAGGATATACTAGAGGTTTGATTAGTGGCTACCATGTACTTGATCTGGCAGATAATAGTTGGCTCAATCTAATTTACAAGTTAACATAATTATCATCGTCTTTGATTCTTCCATGACAAAAAGGCTGCTATCTAAATTCACAAACTGTCCCACACCATCCATTCCCCGCCCCCGCAAATCGTTTGTATACATACTTGTATATTAACGACAGAAGGAAAGTAAAGGTGGGAGATGTATACCATTAGATTGTGTTGCGGCTCAGCTGGATATATGTGCTATTGTCTACATATATTTCACATGGCAACAAAGCATAAATAAAGACAATAGGTAAAATACAAAAAGTTAACTTACAAGAATTCCATTTTGATGTACAATATGATCATCACATGCTACATCAAACACATATATGTAGATAATAAAAAAAAATCCCTTTTTTTCATTCGTCCAAGTTAAAAAATATATTGATGCTATATGAGGCAAAGGGTTAACATTAATTAGGGCACATGCTAGCTAATCTTGGGAGATATGACATCAAGTGAACCTAAATTTTGGATTACTTCGTGGATTTTTTTTCTTTTATATAGTCCCTAATTTCCTCATTAAGATGAGATAATTAAGCACAAAATTTGGTCAATATGAAGGAATAAAATAGCACAATTATACATATAGCAAGTTGTCAAAAACATTTTGGCTTCTAATAAATATAGTAATTTTAAGAAGCATGCTTGATAGGAGAGGCACGCATGCAAGAGGGTTATTCTTCTAGGAAGTTGCTGCCTACGTAGCTCGCTAGAAACAGTACTCCAACCCCCCAAAAGCCTTATTACATGTGTCATAAATCATGATCATTAATTGAACATGGTTACCATGGGAAATGCTTCGTTTGGAGGGAATATATACAATAATAAATTATAGATATAAATAATAGGATGAAGGAGCATGGCTGGATGGATCAAAACCACAAGCGGTGAGGGGCGTTTTTGGACTTTCCGGGATGCGAGTTAGGGAGAGGAAATTAGGGGGAGGTAATTTGGCACCTTTTTTTTTTTTTTTTTGTAAAACTCAATTGAAATTCTAAATAGAATAATTAGTCAATGATAACAACAGATTCCAGCGTTGATTTGTTCAATTATTTCAAAAAAAAACTCCAACGTCAGGTGAGGTGACGGAAGCATCCCTCTCAAACCAATGAAAACCTCAGATTAACGAATTTGTACTCCATTAAATATATATTTACTATACTATCTCAATTAAGAATAGTGTCATGTGTTTTATATATATATATATATATATATGTATGTATGTATGTATATATATTTATGTTATGAATCCAAGTGGTAGAGTGAGCCAACACAAGACAGACATATTGTTTAGTATTACAAGATTTAATAGATTAATTAATAAACGAATTCTGATGATGTATGGCATGACGAAGAAAACCAATTGAATTCATAGATAATCTCGGTCCTTGTTATCATGCAAGGATTTCTTATCTGACTCAACATGCTGCATTAAAAAAAAAAAGGCATTGGAAAAGGATCCTTCAGCAAGGAATATTTTAGGCTTCATTTGTTTATTTTTTCAAAACAACGTGATGATACAATATAAAAAACCGATCATCCTAATGAAGTAGAAAATCAAACAGTGAATATTGCTGGGAAACTGAAGGATGGGGAGTGAGATTAATGGAAGGGAAGGCAGCTCAGACGAAAGAAATGTAGTAACTAGCAAGGCATATCCCTCCCTATCTGCGCAATTTGAGTAGGTGATCATCAATTTGCTCGATCGGCACTTCTGCCCCATTAGCCTCTACAATTGAAACAGCCTTGTCATTTTTTTTTTATCTGAACATATTATGACTTTAAAACGATTGGATTGCAGGCCTTATTATTTGTGAACCTATATAAAAAAAAAATAATGTTGCCATTGTTCCACAGCTCATACTTCTTAATCCAGTGGGTATACTGTCATTTCTTAACTAACCCTCATAATTCTGGAAAATAATTTAAAAAACCAAGAATTATCTACTACTTTGTACTAGATTTATAACAACAAATCTGTAATTTTCATGTATTAAATTTCCCTATTTTTACCATTTAAATATAATGCAGATTGTACACTGAATGGAAGTGGTACCTTCGTGCATACACCAATGTAAAGCATCCACCAGCTTTAATTGACATCTCTTCCTCTCATAATTTCCATGTCCTGGTGAAAACAGAGACAGTTTTTTATATTTTATAAATAAATTGAGAAGATACATTTTGCTTACATATTCAGTGTTGAGGAAGCAAGAAGCGGCAGGGAAGCGTGGGTGCTGGACCAGTGGATGGTCCCTGACCAGGTTGGGCTAATTCAGGGGGGCCAATTAAGAGCCTAATAATCCAAAAAATGACCTTAAAATTTTGACACGTATAATATATGACAAACGTGTTAGATGTGATTTAACTTGTTACTTATGAGATTTTCAGAGACTGGTTGAAGAGGCAAACCAAATTGCAAGCAAATTAGAAAAGCGTGGCAAATAGATGGGTCCATTTGGAACTGCATGTGCTGCATTCCCTTTGAAAAAAAAATCAATAATGCCTTTGACAGACTGAAGAAGACTATAAATAACCTTTCCATCTGGTTGGCCACCACAACAGAGTGGCCCGTACGGATCAAATTGAAAGCCTTTCCATGTCAAAACCCTAACCCCAGTTCCAGTTGCATAATATTCACTTTTTTTCTTTTCAATTCCCTTAAAAAAGAGTAGTTGGTTAGCTCAAAGCTGCCCACACATTATTTTTAATTAAAAAAAACCCATTTACTACGTACTAATTAGCGCTATTAATCAAGATTTTTTCAGCAAAAGTCCAAAAAGAAATCAAGAAGGAGACAAACATTATTAATTAGACAAAATTAAGACAGAAATGGAACGACGATATTGGGTTTTTTTTTATATATATAGAATAGAATTAATAGTGTTAGAATAACAGACTGTTATTCTCCAAAACAATTATCATTTTTTATAAAAGAATTCCTAATTTAAAAATAAAAAATTTAAATTTAAAAAATTACTGCATAAGCTACAAAATATTAAAATTATATGCATTCCACCCAGGATGATGACAGTGACAAGCTCACATGAGACCAATCAGATAATACATGGGGTCGCTTTGTATGAACTCAACTTAATATTCTCTCCCTCACTCTGTCATCAAAGAAAGATAGAGAGAAAGGCTCTGGTCTAAGAAAAAATTAAAGAGAGAATTTATTAAAGGAAAAAAACGAAAAAGGAAAAATACTACACTATTGCCTAACTGGAGAAGGTTCGAGGGAAGTCCTCCCTTGGAAATAATATCACACCAAATAAAACCTAGCTCTTTTCCTTCTTTTTCATTCTCTTCTTTCAAGGTCAACAACTGTCGATGAACTTGCAACGTTTCTTTGAAACGTCCATGGGGGTTTGTTGTACCCAAGTCTAGTTTTGATGTTTGGTTCCTGTTGGTGAACAAAGCACCGACTTTCTCATTGTACTGAGAGGTGAGAGGGAGCTTAAGGTAAACGCAAAAAACATTGCAACACAATCCCTTACTATTTCTCCTGGGACTCTCCCTAAATCCCGAATAGTCTTCAACCCTAGCAAAACCAAGAGAAGTGGTAGTAGTAAAACATGACACAGTTTCTGGTGTTCTAAATTTGTTTGTGTATTTGTTTATTTTTTTAATCTCAACTAGCCTAATTAGTCGCCACTTTTCTTCCTTTCTTTCTAGGTTTGTTTGGGTGATTTTTCTTTCTCATCTTTACCGTTTAGATCCCCCAGGAAAGGTCACAATTTGTGCTAAAAAATAATGGATTTTGGGTCATCAGGCAGAGAAGGGTTTGGTGAAGAAGAACAAATGGGTAAAGGTAAGCTCCCTTTTTCGTACTCTTCCTCCTCTTCTTCTTCACCTTCTTCTTCTTCTCAGCACAAAACCCAGCTGGCTCCTCTTAGCAACTCTAGGTGGGAGCAGCAGCCTCTTCAGATTCACGACAGCCACAACCAAATAAGTCCCAACTGGTTAGGCAACAGGTACGAACCTGAAGAAAATAACGAAGCAACTGTCACAGCAACTGCAAGTGAAGCTGATTCCAAACGCATAGACTCAGATTCAACCCTTGAGCTCAAGAGTAGTCTATGTGCCAACATCGAGAAAGAACACATGTTTGATAAAGTAGTCACTCCAAGCGATGTGGGGAAACTCAATCGACTTGTTATCCCAAAACAACACGCTGAGAAGTATTTCCCGTTGGATTCTTCCACGAATGAGAAAGGTCTTCTGTTGAATTTCGAGGACAGAAATGGGAAGCTGTGGAGATTCAGGTACTCTTACTGGAATAGCAGCCAAAGCTATGTCATGACCAAAGGCTGGAGCCGTTTTGTCAAGGATAAGAAACTTGATGCTGGCGATATAGTTTCTTTCCAGAGAGTAGTAGGCGAGTTTGGTAAAGATCGTCTTTTTATTGATTGGAGGCGGAGACCTGATGCACCAGACCCGGTTTCTTTCCATCCCCATCAACGCCACTTCTCTTTGCACCGGTCAATCCCGTGGAGACCATTGCTAATGCGGCCGCCACCAACAGGAAGAGACCACTTGCACTTGTCACCGATAAACCCTCTAAACAGAAATAGCTATTATGGTGGTTATCCAACTGGAAGCAATGTGGTGAATCCAGGACGTACAATGGGATCAGTATTTTATTTGAGACCAGCAGTGGCAGCAGCAGCCCCACAAATGGGAATGGGAATGATGGAGTGGCAGCAGCGAGGTGGAGTTGTAGAACCAGTTGTGTTCGATTCGGTGCCGGTGGTCCAAGGCAAGGCTGCAGCCAAGAGGTTAAGGCTTTTCGGGGTGAACATGGATTGCCCCATATCAGAGTCAGATGAATGTGAGATATTATCTGCAACTGCCATAGCAAATGGTACAATGGCATCACAGCCTCCCCAACTTTCTTCATCATCCCAGCATCCTTTCCAATTAAGGCTCTACAATGGCACCCCACTCCCCCCCACTGACTTTCTTAAAGCCAACAAAGGGAAGGCTTCCATGTCCTTTGATTTGGATATGTAACCGCAAGAAATCAATTTGGCAGACAGTATATTCAGCCACCAAGTTAATTGCCTTTGCCATAATCAACACCTGCCACCACCGTCACCACCAACAAACAACAACAAAATGCAAGAAGATAAGGATAGGAGAATTGCAAGGCTAGCTGCTAATCCGGTTCTTTTTTTCAATTTATCACTTCTTGATTCTTATGATCATATCCTTATCTATACCGAATAAAAAGAGAAGGAAGAACATTGATGGGTATTTGAGAAAAAAAAAATCATATTCCAATGTTGTTGTTTTCCAGCTTAATTAGATCAGAAGGGAGTTCAACGTTTGGGTGCCAGTGAAGATTTAGTTAGAGATGAGATGATCACAACCATAACCCAAGAGCCTTTTGCTTTTAACTTGTGTATAAAATAAAAAGGATTACGCATAGATAAATGAGACATAGATCCATCAAGCCTTAAATTTCATGTTTGCTTTTTGTAGGGCCTGGTCTCTTCTGAATGTATCCATTGTTTCCACTGAATTAGTTCCCAAGTATCTTTACTCTTTGGCTCGCAACTGCTCTCCCTCTTTCTTTCTCTTTCTCTCACTCTCTCTCTCTCCACTGTTGTTTAGTTAATAACAACCTTTCCTGATTCCTCAATAACCGATGAGCAGTGCGCTAACTATCTGATGTAAACCAAGTTTTTTTATCTCTTTTGTTTTTTACCTTGCTAGGTTGTTGTTCTTGTCGCTGCTTCGTTGGACAGTCCCGCAGGTTGTGCTGAGAAATTTGCAGGGCTTTTAAAAGGTAGGAGTAGTTATATCAATTTTCTTGGACCCTTTTTGTTTATTTAGTAATTCTATCTTGCCTGTTTAACCCCTTTATACGCATTAATATGTTTCTGTTTTGTTCTTTTCAAGTTTGAATGTTCCCTTTCTCTAATTTGCTGGTTTCCTCGATCACTTCAATTCACCGCATAGAGACATACCATTAACTCTCCCTTGGTGAACGCAGATGCCATCATAAATATAAAATTTATTTTAATTCTTTTTGTACGTAGTAGTTATCTGGTCAGCTTCCACTGCATGGTTACTTTTTCTTTTAGATGAATCTGTTTGAACCAAGATTTTTTTTTTTTTTTTTAATTTCCTTCCCATCCATTGCACGCATCTTTTGCTTTAAGTGCATAGTCCCAAGTAGTCGAGATATATATCAAGAATTGTGGATTTTTAGCATGTGGGTGTGTTCAGATAGCTATCATTATTACTTTTAGATTTCAAAGGTTCACAAAAATTTATTGCCTCAGCTGAAGTTGAGACCAGGACCTTTATCTTTCAGGTCAGCCACATGTTCTCACCTTTTTGCAAGAACTTATACCTATAATCCTTCAAAAGTTGCCAAAACAAAATTTAATGGCCTCCAACTTTGACAATATTGTAGCTTTTCTTTTTTTCCTATCCCACCAAATATTATTTCCAATCTCATTTTTTAAGATTGCAAGGATAGATGGTAATTTTGCAATACATTAATCCGTTTAGTCATTTGTGGAGAAGTAAACATGTTAGATATTCCTTCACTGCAAGTTGTACATTGCTGTAATAATTGATTGAAGCTGTTTGTGACCTTTTCCTACTTTGTTTGCTATGGCTTGAAATCTTAGATCCAAGGCCAAAAAAAAGATCTGTGAATCGATCCCTTGCAGCATGGGAGCACAAAACTTTTTTAACTTGATCTATACTGAAGAAATTAAGTTTATCCTCTATAGATTTCAAAGTTCATCATCAGTCCTCAACTCCTCATATGTGCTGAACAAAAAAAAATTACAAAATTATTCTTTAATAGTTAAATCTGTATGTAATTGGTCATATATGATAAGCTTTAGAAGAACTACACCTTTCTTAAAACAATTTTACTCGTTCAGACTAATTTTAGTACTCTATGAGAGTATGCATGTTAATCTGTACCTAGCACATCTCCTTTTTCACAATTCATTTATCAGATAGTTTATAAGATTTTCCAGACTTGCTCCTTTTATTTTTCTCAACATCAAACATGTAGATCAATAAGTTATCAATTCATAATTCTGCACTATCATCATATCTTTTTTTCATTGGTCACCATCTTTGTAATTCCCACACCCTGAGAACAGTCTTTGATCAAATTTCATTTGCATCTTGCTTTCTTGTTGTATCATTATGATGATCTTAGCCTCTGACATTCATCAAGTAACTAATAATCAAAAGTATCCACTCTATAATTTTGGGTTGTTACGAACCAACTACACCAGACTATTATTATAAATTTATGTAAACGTGAGAGGAACTGTTGTTCTTGCATGTTTTGGAATAGTCTTAGTTAAAATGCTAGAGTAACGTTTTATCTAAATGTGTCGTATGAATTCAAAAATCTTTGAAAATGTGGTTGGTTTTGTGATTTATAAAATAATAATAAAAAAAAAGAGAGGGAGAGGAAGGGAAAACCTAAATAGCTATAATAGCCTTAACAGTGTTCAAGAGATCAATGTTAATGAAATCAGAAGAAAATAGCATGTTCAGATTGGAAAAGAAAATATATAGTAACTGAATTATACTTCACGGAATTCCCTTTCAATTTTCTTTGGCAATGACTTTTTAGTACTGATCATCATCACTATATATGAGTAGAATTTTTTTTATTTTTTATTTTTTGGATAAATGATTTATCTATTCATCCAAAAGAGCAAAACAAGTCTGCTAAAAAAAAAAACTAGAGAACTGAGTTTTTTTACAGCAAATGAACCAACAAATGACTATTAAAGTAACTAATAAGTCCCCATGAACGACAAAGGCTAGGATTTGTAGGATTGGTTTTTAGTAAGGGCGAGTTTCCAATCTTCAACTGAATAGCCTCTTTTACAGAAGCAACAGTAGAGCAGCTCGTCGATGAGCACCTCCATATTTGCAATTATTCCGTTCTCTCCAGATGAAATAAATGCAAGCTGTTGAAGCAAGCCTAAGAATAATTGTAGCCAAGAACTTGCCTTTCAGATTACTTATTTATGGCCCATTGGAGCTCAAATTCCCAGTCCCCAACATTTCTAACTATGCCTGACAGTTGGAGAATGTTCCCCCAAACCTGTTGAGAAAAGGACATGAGAAAAATAAGTGATTCCTGCTCTCAGGAGCAAGACCACAGAGCAAGCAATCTGTAGCAACAGAAGAAGAGTTGGCCCATGTAGATGTGCGCTGAAAGGTAGGCAGCCTATCTAGTATCCCCATCCAGGCGATAAGAGAAAACTTTGGCATATGGGATGGAAACCAAATGATTCTATGCCAAGGAACTTTGTGCCTCCGAAGCCTAAGCATATTCCAAGCACTAGTAATAGTGAAACTACCACAGGCAGCAGCAGTCCATATAACAAGACTAGATGATAACACATCAGGACAAAATATTCCACAAATGGCAGCTTGGATTTCCACAAGACCATTAGAACGCGCAGGGAGCCAATACCAGTCACCATGAAAAATAACATCTGCCACTTTGAGTAGAAGGCAGACCAGAAGCAAGCAAAAGTGCAAATTATTAGACCATGTGAAAGTCTGCTTATCATTTCCAATGATATGCTTGTAATAAGGGTCTGGCTAACTCCCTAAGTGTCACGGACCTAAGGGGAGTCCTGAATCCCACATCGAACATAATAGGAAGGTCCCTGGGGTATAAAAGGGTTCACACCATCTCCGCCTTGTGAGGCGCCTTTTGTAGGACAAAACCGTGAGGCCAGGGGGCCAGAGCGGACAATACCTCACAAGGGTGTGAACCGTGGCGAAAGGCTGATCTGGGACGCCGGAAGGGTGAATGCCCGGGTCCCGGAGCCGCGCGGGTTCGGAGCTTGAGTCTCGACCCGTGACAAGTGGTATCAGAGCCAGCCCTAAACCGTTCGATCCACGCCAAGCACCTCGAGGGAGGTAGGCAGGGTGGCCGGCCTCCGTGACGAGGGCGTCACGAGGTTGGGTGCGGGAGAATGTCACGGACCTAAGGGGGAGTCCTGAATCCCACATCGAACATAATAGGAAGGTCCCTGGGGTATAAAAGGGTTCACACCATCTCCGCCTTGTGAGGCGCCTTTTGTAGGACAAAACCGTGAGGCCAGGGGGCCAGAGCGGACAATACCTCACAAGGGTGTGAACCGTGGCGAAAGGCTGATCTGGGACGCCGGAAGGGTGAATGCCCGGGTCCCGGAGCCGCGCGGGTTCGGAGCTTGAGTCTCGACCCGTGACACTAAGCGTGAGCAGTTTCCTCCAACTGCAGCTTTCAGGAGCAGAACTCTGCCAGAAACTCCTTCCGCTGAGCACCTAAGAATGAATCCAGGCAACCCAGAGTGAACCAGACCCGGTAAACACTGCCCATATATGCTCAAGGAACATGCCATATTCCAGGTAATAGGATTTTTATAACAAGGCCCCTTCAGAGTTGGGACGAAAACCAAATCCCATTGTACTCGAGCTCTCCCTTAGCAGAGCCAGCCTTCCCTTCCATAGAAAACTAGAACAAAGTTTGATCACCTCTTTCAAAACTTTCTAAGTTCTACTCCAGAAGTTTTGGATACTAAAAAGGACAGAGTTTAAAAGCTGCACTCTGCCCGCATATGGTAGGTTCCTCACTGCCCAGCTACCGATGATCCTAGCTGAGATTTTCTCAAGGAGTGGACTACAATCTTTCTCAGAAAGCTTACCTGGTTTGAGATGAAGTCCAAGATATCTCACTGGTAAAGTCCCATTCACGAAACCAATAGAGATAACAGATCAGAAAAATCGGAAGGGTCAAGACCACCACTGAAAATTTCATTCTCAGAGTTGTTAAGCTGCAGACCAGATAAACAGTAGCAGACATGAAGAATTTTTTGAGTGCAAGAACAGACTTTCTGTTACCAGCACTGAAAATTACCAAATCATCCGCAAAACATAAATGAGACAAGTTGCTGCGTTTGCGATGACAATCATATTAAGCTAAAGGGACTCAATCTAATCAAGCCAGCATAAACATAATCAAACCATCGAAATAATAATTTAACGTAGTTTGATATATTTCACTTATATCCATGGATAAAAAAAAATCTATTACTTATAAAAAATCACAAACATACATTAAATTATATCAACCACTCAACAACTAATATTCATAGATCCTCTCAATCTCTTCTAGTCCTATAGAATATTCTCAACCCAAACAAACATATACTCATATACATCCATACATCATACCTATGTGGACCATTTCAATCTCCACTAATCTACTTCCATGCAATATACTTATATGAACATATTCAGTCTCCTCTAGTCCACTCATAAACATTCAAACATACACGTAAATCTCAATAGTTTTATGCGATATCTATCCTATAAAACCTTATAACTCTTTTACATTTTTTTCTCATACCTAACTTTATAAAAACTTTAACTATTATAAGTATATTAATTTACCTATTAAAAATTCTTTTCCTCTTAAAATTTTTTTTTTGTAACTCAAACTTACCTGTTGAGAATTATTTTTCTCTTAAATTTTTTCTTCTATAAGTTTTTTTATTCATCACGTAATATTTAACGAATCTCAAATAAATCTCTTATAAGATTTGAGTCATTATTCTCAACAAGTCAAACAACTTCAAATCATCAGCAACAATGAGGAGTCTAGATAAAACATCCATCACCATCACAAACAAATAGGGGGCACAGGATCGCCTTGTCTCACGCCTTTAGCATCAGGACAATACCCCACTAAACCACCGTTAAGGCCAACCAAGAATTGAGCAGAACTGCAGAAGTAATTCAACCCCTGATCTATGCAAGGGAATTAATTTGGAGGAGTGCCAATAGACTGAAGAACTTTGAAAAGAAAATCCAAATGAACAGAATCATAAAAGCCTTTTAGGCAATCTAGTTCCAAAGCACATATCGGAGATAAATGCTTAGTATGATAGCCCCTCACCAATTCCTGGGCTAGGAGGACATTATCGACCGAACGTCTTCCTCCGATAAATCCACTTTGATTTATTTCTGCTTGCCCTAGAGGAAAGCAATACTCGATATCAGCTGCATTCAATAAATAGGTGTTCATGCGTATTCATATCTTCATGTGCATAGATTGGCTGCATTCATGCTCTCTCTATGTTGGATGATTAATTATCTTCTTATTATGTGTTTTTTTGGTGCATGCATGCATAGTGGTTAATCGATCGTATTGGTTTTGGGCATTAATATTGTGACTGTCCAAATCCTTGATGCGTGGTTTTGCTGTTATCTCTTAACTAAAAGGAACTGTAGAAGTAGGACAGTCTCAAAACACAAAAGAAATTGAAATCATAGATGTACACGAACCAAAATTAGTGGTACTTGAAATGAAAGACCGATATGACACTAAAAATTAGTTTTGTTGTCTCTACTTCACTCAATATGCCACTAAAGACATTTCTAATTAAGGGCCTACATATTTGAATTGTATATTGCCACTATTCTCTTTCTCTTTCTCTTTCTCTCTCTTTTTTTAATTTTATGATGAACTAGACAGTCGGCTCCTTATAGATTATAATATCAGGGGATTCAAATCCTGACAATGGATTTCCCCATGATTAGTAGTTGATCTTCAAATTGTTCGGATATGGTCTCTTTCAAAATCCTTTCATTTAGTAGATGTACCATGTGTTTTGCATAGTTGCTTATGTTATGTATTTCAGATTTTAGCATCTTTCCTAAACGCTATGATCACTTGCTATCATAGTCAACCATCTAAAATAAAATGTTTATAAAGATTATGTTGGAATTAATTAAATTAATAGTATGTTATTACCTTTTAATTTCTAACAAATATTTAAATTTTTAAGTTCAGTTTAGTTATCTAGTTAATTATGTTCTAATCTGTAATAGATTATTCAGTTATTTAAATTTGATTAAATTATAATAATTGATTATAAATTAAAAAAAGTATATGCACATGACAATTAATATTTAAAATAAATTTTAATATATGGCTAAAAAATAAATAATGAGTGAGACATTAACGAATATTGATACTTGTCCAAATTAATACCCCTATCTGAAAAAGCTAACTTATAAAACATTTTTTTCATGAAAAAAAAATGTGCAATTTGATAGTTGAATATTTAATCAAATTAACGTTGCTGATCACGAAATAGTTAAGAAAAAAAACCAGTAATTAAAATGCAAAAAGAGAACATAATTTTTTTCTAGGTAAAGACAACATATAGTTTAGTCATACCACGAATGAATATAAAATTGGAGGAAAAAAAAAAAAAAAAAAACAGAAAAAGGCTATATGTAACAAGTACAATTGCCAGAGGGATAACACACCTTTCTCTGACCAAATAAACGAAAGACAGTAACGATTAATCAAGGACAATAATTAAGGCCAACTGAGAAAAACTTGCCGTTTAATTTTCCCAGTTGAGAAATACTACTACTTGCCGTTTCAGCGTGGGAGTGTGGAAGGGATGGAAAAGGACCCAATTCAGAACTGGATTGTGTCAAACGAGCAGGATTGGGGGGTAGGGGAAGGGGGGGGGGGGTAGTGTCCTTTTACTAGGGAAAGCATAATGTTGTTAGCCTGTCAACCTTTTCAGGGACAACCCACGGCCAAGGTTCCTAGCCGACCACACCTCACTCTTCTTTTATATCTGTACATGGATTAAGGATAAATATATAGACTAATCTGTTCATTATGCACATGGTTGTGTGTTTGCGTTTGTTTGGGCCCCTTTGAGACTCTGAAAGCCAAAAAAAAAAAAAAAATCTAGAATCTATGCTATGATGATAGCTAGCAAGTTAGCAAACCAACAGAATTATTAGAAGGAAGGAGAGAGACTCTTCAATGAATGGCGTGTAAGGCTGCGTCTTTGGACTGAGCTGAGGCAAACACACGCCAGAACCGTAACGATATCTGGGGCAATACCCATATCGCTTTTTTTACCATCATCAACTTCACGTAAGTCGAATCTACTCTGATCTGTGAGGGCTTTTAGTTCGCGAATTTTTAAACTCAAGAAAGGAAAATGATTTTAAAAAACTGATATTAAAGAGAATATATCATTTTTTAATATAAGTTTGATTTGTAAGAATGTAAGATTATTTAATAAAATTTTTTATTATATTGTTTTTTATAATATATAATAATACATGATATTTATAATACTAACATATAATTATTTAATAAAATTTTTTAATATATTATTTATTATAATATATAAATAACACGTGATATCCATAATATTAATATATGATTAACATATTATCTTAATTGAAATTAAATAATTTTAAAAAATAATTTTTATATTTTCAATAAATATAATTTTATAATTTTAATTACTACTTAATATTAATTAGCATTATGCAAAAAAAAAATATTACGCAAATGGACTTTTGTGGTAAAATCAACGTGGGGATTGGAAGGGGTGGTAAAACTCTCTCGAGAGTTTTTAGGGCTTTGCATCTAGAATAAATTTTATGTGTAATAATATTAAATAAATATATTATAAATTTTATATCTAATAATATTAAATAAATATATTTTATGTTTCATTCCTTTTCATATTTTCAAAAAAATTATGTTTTTATTTTGAAAAAGTTGTATTTTCAATAAAAACTAAATTTTTATCTTAGAAACATTATCTCTTTTTAATTTAAAAGATTTTTTTTTATATTTTCAACAAATACTATACTTTTATCTTAGGACCATCATATTTTCAGCAAAAACTATATTTTCTACTTTAGAAATGTCGTTTTTATGAATTTTGAAAAAAAAAATTTTTATGTTTTTAACAAAAATTACATTTTTATCTTAAAAGTGTTTTTTTTAACAAAAAATCACGTATTTTATATTAGAAATGTCGTTTTTGTTTAATTCTAAAAAATATTTTTTATGTTTTCAACAAAAATTATTTTTTTATTTTATAAACATTATCTTTTTAACAAAGATTGTATTTTTATATTAAAATGTCATTTTTGTTGAATTCTGAAAAATAATTTTTTTTCATGTTTTTTTTCTTAGAAATGTTGTTTTTGTTGAGATATAAAAAATAATTTTTCATCTTTTCAATAAAAATCATGTTTTTAATAATATCTTTTGTAAAGATTTTAATAGTATTGTGTTAAAAACATAATATTTTTTAAAATATATTAAAAAAATTATTTTATAATATTTTATTAAAAAATTACTACATTTTAAAGATAAATAACGTTATTTATATAATCCGAAAATGTAGTTAAATAAGCACATATAGAGAAAAAATTTCACTTTCTCTTCAAAATTTTAAAAAACTTTAGGGAAATAAGTTTTTGATTCTTTTACTTTCTCATTTATTAACGTTGTTGAAAATTTTTAAAAATCCTAGCAATCACATTCTCTTAAACGAAATCAAAAAAAACAAATAACAAAAAATAAAATTTCCGAAGAAAAAATTACTTCTCCGAACCAAACACCCCTTAACTGTATTTTCTGCCGACAAGGTTTCCATCTCCCATGCTTTTGCTTGAAATGACCTCACAGCCCCTCTAACCCTTTCCACCCTCTCTAGTCTCCGGCCTTCTGAGTTTTGGAGATTTTCTACTTTTCTTTTTTGCACTCACTTAAATTGCCTTTTTCCTGCACGCTGCAGCCAGTCATAGGATGATCATAAAGGGGACTTCAAAATTTAAAACACCCTTAAATATTTGTGATGATGGTTAATAGATATATGCTTGCTCCTTGATTAACTAGTTACGAATTTGGCTTGGCAAGGATGTTTCCACGTATATGCAAAGTCCAATAACTAGTGATGTAAATATCACCTTGTTTTAGATAGCATGACCAACTAAGGGTAAATGTGAGTATTGAAATGCTTGTCATGCAGCTCATGCTTAAGCTATAAGAATATTTGTGTTTGGGTGATCCCACCATCTTATATATGAACAAAAAGGAAGGACATAAATGACAAGCAAATAGTAACCACACCAACCAAAAGCAAACAAGAAAATTGGTGATGAAGAAGAGGGAGCAATGGAGCAATTAAGCAAACAAGATTCTTAACGCGCAAATCTGAACTGGGACACCGAGTCCCCACCCTATAGAAAGATAGGGTTCAGATTTTAGGGTTAAAGCTCAGTGGCGTAATCAATGACGATAATAAAATTGGAAATACAAAAGAAAAGTAGTTTTCCTTGTTTTATTTCCTCTCTCTCTCAATCCCAAAACTTTGCCAACAGAGCACGTACGCGTGCAAACTACTCCCACTCCCTAGACTGCATGGACCACGTTTTGGTTCTGATATTTTCCTTTGGATTTAATGCATCACATTCCCGTTATACCCTACACCATCTATCATCTTGTTTTGGCTCTATTCTGGAAGACTTTTTTCATGGCGAAAACTAAAGAAGAATTAATTAAAAGAGAAAAGAGAATTGGCACGCTTCCCTTCCTTTCCCCAATTCTACCACTCAACATTCCATGTATCTTAAAGAGTGGATGTGGACAATAGATTGCATCTGCCTCTTCTCAGAGTTAGGCATCGAAAATGTCAAACCATGGACGGCTCTGATTAACTCTGCCCCTGGCTAGTTTTTATTGATTTCGTTATGATAATGCTGTATCATGCAGAAAGAAATTAAAATGAAAATGAAAGTGTAAAGAAGAAAAGTAGTAGAAGCTGCAACAAAAGAAGAAGAGAAGATCAGGAAAAAGAGAAAAAAAGAAAAAAGAAAAACAAAACAAAACAAAGCTGATGTCTTAAGGGCGGGGGTACTGACCATAGGATAGATACTGCCGTACTGAATTCTGATAACAACACAGCTACTGCTTCCATTGCATAATACTAATATTAAATAATAGTATTCCTTATCACGACAGAGCATTAACAATGACAGTGCAAAGGGTGGCAGCCGATCCCATAAAACAACCGTAATTATGGTGAAATATAGAGGGGAGGTGACGTTAACAACTCATTAGGGTGCAGCAGCTGCAGCACAACCTCCATAACAGCCGTAAAGAGTACTAAAGAGAAACTCGAATATATGTTATTTACTTATTTATGCATTTCTAAAGATTTTTATAGTAAAGAAATGCTACACATACGTAGGTGTTAGTTATAAATATATTTAGAGAAGCAAGGGGGGGGAGGGGGGGAAAGAGCGCAATTAGAGCTGAACCACATCGGTGGTTGTGGCAGTATCGATTTTCCTTGATTTATTTTACAAATTAAAATCTTTTCTATTGCCATTGTAAATAGGTTGCCAACGGCAATTGCCAAGTAGGGGTTCCCCACTAGGATGAGTAGTCACTTTAGTGAAGACGGCGATGTGTAAGGTACGGGAAAGGTACGGTTTTTTTATTTTCTATTTTTTATTTTTATATTATATTTATTTTTATATTTATATTTAACTGATATTTTAAATTTATTTTTGTTTTCATCGTGGATATGAATAATTTTCATATCCATAATTTTTTTAAAAAAATAAAAAATAAAAAAATTAGTTTTTTTATTGTACATATTTATGTAATTTTTTAAAATTTTATATTTTTAAATACAAATATGTTAGTTTTAATTAATCTAAAATAAATTTTATATTATTAGATAAAAATTAATTTATTAAATATATATAACTATATATATATATATGATATAAACAAAGGACATATGATGTACTATCCATCCTCATGTCCTTACCTAAAAAAAAATTTTAAATCATATTTATCTGTATTTTCATCCCCAAAATTTAATATTCACCTGCATTCTCATTAAGATAAAAAATTAGATTCTCTATTATATTTATATTTAGATAAAGTTAACAATCTACACTTTAGCATGAGTTGGCTTAAAGGTTTTACACGTGCTAACCATTGTCTAAATAAATATGATAACTTAAAACATAATATAATGACATAATATACACACAATATAAAAAGAAGAAATGAAAGTTACATAGTTTAAAATTTTAATAATAACTATATATATGAGTTTAACAAAATAAAAAAATATATTTCATGTTTCTGTCTCAATACAAATTGTGACACATAATTTTTTTGTAAAATACAATACAAATACACAAATTTTAGTATTTTACACAAAAAAAAAAAACAATAAATTGCCAAAGCTAGCCATAAATGAAAGGTAAATGAGCTTTCTTCTAGACTTAATAATTATTGTCATCGTGTCATATTTCATGTCAAACATGATTTCAATTACAACATGAATAGCTTTAACACGAATAC
Organism: Durio zibethinus; assembly: GCF_002303985.1. The sequence continues at coordinate 3,948,209 of NW_019167827.1, forward strand.
AAAATAAATACTTAAATGACATGAATAACCTAAATGCAATATATTTATTTTATCTATTACACGATTAACACTTTTCAATTCATTTTAGGAATGAGTAATTTGAACACTTCACGACACAATTAACAAGATTAAACATAATTAATACTAAAATATCTAATCAACAATTTAACATTAAACCAAAATGATAACATAATAAAAATATTAAAATTCTAAACACAATTAACAATTTAATAATATGTTTTTTATGAGAAAAGAAACATAAATATAATTAATTATGAGAAAAAATGTCACTTACACATGTCATAAATGTGTCATTTATTTGTATTGAACAATTAATTAATTAATCATGTCTTAAACCTATAACACACGTAAGATACAAAATACTACACGCACATCGTTGTGTCTTGAATGTATAAATACAATTGAGATATGAAGCATTATTATATAAAAACATACATAATTTATTACGTGTAATTTTCATATTGTGTTGCTATATCGTTTATAAAATTATCAGGTCTACTTATCTGACCAAACTTGAAGCGAAAAAAGTATTATCATCTTTTCAGTGATTCTTCTACTTAAAATCAAAATCATGCCCTTCCCTTCATTAATATTTGGAACTACTCCCTTCATTAATTTTTGGAACTACATAGGAGTATTTCTTTTTTTTGCTTTTGGATACGATAAATAAATCAACATTACTGTATAGTTTTAGGATTTTGCTAATATAAAAACTAATATATTTTGCTCAATGCATTAAAGAATCATGAATAAAATTAGCAACTATATATTACATTTAATACAAAAATATTATTATAAATAATATATTAACCAAATGCAATTTTTTTTTGCCAAAATCACTATATGCAAATTGATTTATTTAACTATTTATCTATTAGCATAAGTTTGAAAAGCCTTAAAATCTTTTTCAAATTATTAACTGAAACTAATTATTTATTTAAAATAAAATGTCTGGGTCTGACAAGTTATAAAACTCTACTCACGTTCAACCTGGACAAGTTATGGTGTAGCCCACTTTGCCCACCAGGCCACCACCATCAAGCTACAAGCTTAATAGGCGAATTCGCATATAGAAGGCAAAACTGGGCCCCCAGCCCTTTAAGTGAATGTTGATCAAGCAAGGAACCAAGGACCACCAGGTACAACAGCGTTGTTCATTGTGGATAAGATGGTACAAAACCCACCAGGTAAGCCGACCAAAAAGTTCTGACATGCAATGGGCCTAGTCACAGGACCAAAGCCAGAGCCAGGTTTTTTTTTTTTTTCCTAATAATAGCCAACTGAGTATTAACTTGCAAACTAACATTTAAAAGTACATCACAAACAGGATTTTGCCACAAACTAAGTGTGTATATCCATATTTAAAAGTATATCACAAACCTTCCAGTATTTAGCTACAAGCTTAGTGTATATCCACAGCAATGGTGAACCTTGGGGTGATTTCCTCGATGCTTTTCTACAGCAGATTATCACCAGACACTCAAAATCTGGTGGCTTATAAATGATTGAACTGTTACGCTGAGGCTTTCTATCCTTGTGTGTTAGGGTAATGACTTTTAAACGAACATTAAACTCAAAATCCAGCAGCTTGCAGGTCTTGAATCTTGCAGGTCCAAGGCAGGAGCTTCCATCCAAGGCTTCACCCCATTCTCAATGTATCACAGTTTCTCAATTATATTTATTAACCATGCACAAAATATCCTCCTTCCACACATACTTTGATTCATTGACCCTACATGTTATATCACGGGCTCTATACAACTGCCAAAATAATGAAAATTAGTTATAAAGATAGTCCTACAAATAGATGTCTACTAGCCATAGCCTCCCATCATAATGCACTAGTGTGAAAATGTGAGAGTACAAAGGTAATTTTGAAAGGGAAGATATTTCGGGATTGAGCTAAAGTAAATAAACTTTATTTTGATCAGCATCTGTATAGCTCTGATTTCATGTGCAAGGCACGCGCTTGATACTTCATTAGATATAAAGCTGTTTTAGCCTCAAGCCACAATCTCCTATATGTAAGGCTTCTGGTGGCATTTCATGCTTGATTGAACGAATGACTTTTGCATCCTTCTCAATAACCTGAATCATGTATCGAGAATATAAAGGTTCAACACCTTTCCAATTAATAGCATCAAATTCAGTAACAAAATTATCAGCACTATAGCAGCAAATAATACCTGACTGATGTCATTGCCCCTCCTGAAGCCTTCATCATCATTGCTTTGATAAAAGGAATACAGCATTCTACTACTTAACATAGGAGCAGGCAACTGGTGCATTTCCTGATCATGTAAAACAGCTTTATCCTTCACCTTTGTCACCTGAAAATTAATATTTGATGCTGACAAAACCATTATTTAATTAAGGTTTTCCAGAAGCTAATACAGCTTTTGGTGTAAGAATGTTAAACCTATGCTGTAATCACAAACCATTAAGTCATAGAGGGGCAGCAAGAGGTATTAGCTCATTCTTTCCAAGATTATTCTAGCTCAAAACATACTTAGAGAACAATTATGTGAGATAAAAGATTAATAAAGGCACATTCCAAGTCAACTATTAAGATGGGTGGAGCCTAATTATCCCTAATGTTGATTGCCACTATGCAGTTCAACTGTAATATTATTAGTAATGGTATTTTGGGATTTTCACTGATGTAATTTGGTTGCTGTAATTATACAAGTATCTATGGAGGGGCAGCAGTAGTTTGTGATCATCCTTCATCATAGTGAAAAATTTGCAGCAACTGCAAATGGATGTAACTTACGTTGAGAGTGAACCACCATAAATGTCATGTGTTCCTTGTGTTCTATTTTTTTCAAATTTATTTTATTATCGTTTTTTAAGAGTAGGATTAGGGCTTTATTCCTAACAACAACTGCTCTCAGTCTCAGCGTACAAGGGAAGAACAGTTGATTCTCAGATATACAAAATGTACCCATTGAAATGTAAGTCTACCAAACAAATGCATGAAGGTTGGAATTATTATCATGGAACATTATAACAGTTATAATACGAATAATGAATCCTTTGTCCTTCCAAATTGGTTTCCAATAGGAATTATATCTAAAACAAGAAGCAAATTCTCCACTAAGCAAATAAAACCAGAAATGGCAAAAAGGATATTAAGTATCATACCTCATGGTGATCAGCTGCTTCTGTCTGGCCATATAAAGTGCATGGATTACTTGAGTCAGGCTTTACAGTCATTTGACCAGCCTTATTTCTGATAACAGAAAGGTTATTGATTATATTTAGGAGTTTATCATGCTCATGCTCACTCAGTGAACCTAAATCAAATGAAGAATTCTGTAGAAGCATCTCCAACAAATACTGGATTGTATTAATCATTAATTTAACATCTATTATGAGATCTCTAGACCTAGATGTCTCTTGAGGTCTTTCGGTAAAATCAGAAAAAACACCAACTCCAAAGGAATGTGAATTCAAGCCAATTTCTGATGCAAGGAAAGAGAAGCTAGTATTTGGCCAATTATGTGCTATGTCCTCAACACCATCTAACCCATTCTGTGTTGCATCCAAAATGCCTTCCTTGGAGCCAACAACACTTGTGCCTCTCACAAGCAGATTTTCAGATGTAACACACTCTTCCCTGAGATATGGCTGAAAACCGCAAGAAGAATTTACTGCTGAACTTGTAAATGACTTGTAGGGAACAGCACACTCCTTCCCTGAATCACGGGCATCATTAGAACACTGCATTCCGATATCGTTGATCTTTTCTGAAGGGCATGTACCTGCTTTAACAGAATCTATTAATTTGTGTTCCCTTAATGAATAAGTAACAGCTAAAGCTGCAATCTTCTGAAAAGATGGGGAACTATCTCCATGACATTCCTTTTGATGATAATCCACTTTTTGTTTAGAATTTCCAGGAATAAACTTGGGCGCCAGAGGATTTAAACTGCTAGGTGCCACTTTTTCATTCTTAGAATGCTCTAATTTCGGAGGCACTGAAACTCTTGATGGAGATTGACCCTTAGAATCTTCTGAATTCACAGGCACTGAATCTGTGAGTGGACATTTATAAGCCAGGGCTCCTTTCCAGCAAGGTGAATCTATATCAGAATCATCATGATTGGTGGAAGATTTATCATCAGGTATTCCTGCTTTAGCACCATGTTGCTCCAGAGTTAAGTCTTCAACTGGTTGTATCTGACCGTTAAAAGTGCAGGGATCACTTGATTCAGGCCTTACACTCATTTGACCAGCCTTATTTCCGATAACATAAAAGTTATTGATTATATTTTGGAGCTCATCATGCTCATGCTCATTCAGTGAACATAAATTAAATGAAGAATTTTGTAGAAGCAACTCCAACAAATATTGGATTGTATTAATCATTGATTTAACATCTATTTTGGGAGCTCTAGACCTTGATGGTTCTTGAAGTCTTTCAGTAAAATCAGAAAAAACATGAACTCCAATGGAACGTGAATTTGAGCCAATTTCTGATGCAAGGAAAGAGATGCTAGGAATTGGCTCACTAAGTGCCATCTCCTCAACACTATCCGACCCATTATGTATTACATCCAAAATACCTTCCATGGAGCCAGCAACCCTTGAGCCTCTCACAAGCTGATTTTCAGATGTAACATACTCTTCCCCGAGATATGGCTGAAAACTGCAAGAAGAATTTACTGCTGAATTTCTAAATGACGTGTAGGGAACACCACGATCCTTTCTTGAATCACAGGCATCATTAGAACACTGGATTCCTACATCATTGATCCCTTCTGAAGGGCATGTACCCGCTTTAACAGAATCTATTAATTTGTGTTCCCCTGATGAAGAAGTAACAGCTAAAGCTGCAATCTTGTGAAAAGATGAGGAACTATCTCCATGACATTCCTTCTGATGGTAATCCACTTTTTGTTTAGAATTTCCAGGAATAAACTCGGGCGCCAGAGGATTTAAACTGTTACATGCCACTTTTTCATTCTTAGAATGTTCTGATTTCAGAGGCACTGAAACTCTTGATGGAGATTGACCCTCAGAATCTTCTGAATTCACAGGCACTGAATCTCTTAGCGCACATTTATAAGCCAGGGCTCCTTTCCAGCAAGGTGAATCTACATCAGAATCACCATGGTTGGTGGAAGATTTATCATCAGGTATAACTGCTTTAGCACCATGTTGCTTCGGAGTTAAGTCTTCAGATGGTTGTGTCTGACCATATAAAGCGCATGCATCACTTGATTCAGGCCTTACACTCATTTGACCAGCCTTATTTCTAATAATGTAAAGGTTGTAGATTATATTTAGGAGCTTATCACACTCATGCTTGCTCATTGAACCTAAATCAAATGAAGAATTCTCTAGAAGCAACTCCAACAAATATTGGATTGTATTCATCATTAATTTAACATTTATGTTGGGAGGTCTAGACCTTGATGGCTCTTCAAGTCTTTCAGTAAAATCAGAAAAAACACCAACTCCAATGGAATGTGAATTCAAGCCAGTTTCTGATGTAAGGAAAGAGATGCTAGCATTTGGCCCATTATGTGCTATGTCCTCAACACTATCCAACCCTTTGTGTATTGCATCCAAATTACCCTCCTTGGAATCAGTAACACTTGTGCCTCTCATAAGCTGATTTTCAGATGTAACATACTCTTCCCTGAGATATGGCTGAAAACCGCAAGAAGAATTTACTGCTGAACTTCTAAATGACGTGTAGGGAACACCATATTCCTTTCTTGAATCACAGGCATGATTAGAACACTTGATTCCTACATCTTTGATCCTTTCTGAAGGGCATGTACCTGCTTTAACAGAATCTATTAATTTGTGTTCCCCTGATGAAGAAGTAACAGATAAAGCAGCAATCTTGTGAAAAGATGAGGAACTATCTGCATGACATTCCTTCTGATGGTAATCCACCTTATGTTTAGAATTTCCAGGAATAAACTTGGGCGCCAGAGGATTTAAACTGTTACATGCTACTTTTTCATTCTTAGAATGTTCAGATTTCAGAGGCACTGGAACTCTTGCTGGAGATTGACCCTCAGAATCATCTGAATCTACAGGCACTGAATCTCTGAGAGGAGATTTATAAGCCTGGGCTCCTTTCCAGCAAGGTGAATCTATATCAGAATCATCATGGTTGGTGGAAGATTTATCATCAGTTATACCTGCTTTAGCACCATGCTGCTCCAGAGTTAAGTCTTCAGGAACATTGAAACAAGCAATTTGAAGCTTGGATTTTTCCACAATAGAGGGATTTTTAGTCCCATTGTTGCCAGGTTCAAGAATCTTTCTTTTTTCACCTTTTTCTGTTATGACTTGGTCATTGCAAGCCACATTGTCTACAGGATTCTGCACCATATCGGCATTGATCATGCTAGGCAAAAGAAAGCCAAAATAATAATCCCTGTTGCTGACTGCGGAAGTGTCGCCAGAAGCTACATTCTCTAATGGAACAGGACTAACAATTGCAGGATTGGAACTAGCACTTGATGAATTGAAAATTTGAGCTGAATAAGAAAAATGCTCCGGTGCACATGAAACCAGAGTTTCAGCTCCACAAGAATCAAGATGTGGAAAACATCTCTCATTGGTAATAATATTTGAACCAGAATGAATCCAAGTCATTAATGGGGCTGAGAATGACAGTTGACTTTGAGTATCTTGAGGTCTGGGAGGAAAGGACAAATCCGATGATACTGAAAATCGCTGTGTCATACATTCGTTCAAGAAATTTACCTTAGTATTAGCCATTTCAAAAATACCACTTTCAGTATGTATTGTCTCCTTGTCTTCAGGTTTAATTTGATTATCTTTTCCTACGGCCACACTGCCTTTTCCATGCAAAACAGAAGATGTTTCACTAAGAAGTTTTGATCCTTCAACAATAGTACCTGAACAAAATCATTAACAGTTTCAACCCTTACTGCACAGTCATCAGAAAAAGTACAAATTGTTTGAAATATGTTTCTTACTTCATTCATCTGTGTACCTTCAACTAATCTCTAGTCAATCCAAGAAGAATAAAATCCTAAGATTCAAAACCTATAAACTACTGATTCCTTTAGAACAACACTAAAAGTTCCTAAATTTTCAGTATTAGATTGTCACAAACTCACTGTTAATGCCTAAGGAAAGGAATGAAATTCCCATAGTTTGTCTCTCGTATTACACAACATGATCTATCAAAGGCAACAGCTCATGTTTTCCTATCATGGTCCTTTATTCATGTATTTTGTGATCAGTGTCTAACAAAAAAAAAAAATCCTAAATAAATGACCAAAATACAAGAATGCTTCTCATTCTTCACTGAACTATTATATCTACATGTCCTCCCTGGTGTCCCCTCTACATTAATTTATGTCTCAAAATGATTCAGCTTTGTTTTCATCATTGAATCATCCCTATTGGTGCCTAAAGTCCATATTAACTTATAGTTAAGCCAAAAAAAATAATAATAATGGTAGAGACTGGATAGCATGATGAAGCACATAATAAAAGATAGAAACCATGATTCTCAATACCCTTCTTAGTACTTGACAGATTACAGAAATCATGTTCTTGATATTTGACAGCAAATGGATTTCCTTCTCTACATCATGTAGAATTTTAATTTTATATTCACAATATACGAAATGGGGCCATCAGAGGCGTAACAGTCTATAACAAACATCATCGAAAGTTTCATAACGGTAACAATGATAAGGTAGGCTATATATTGTAAGATAATGAATCTGTCATAGCAAATTTACCTTGTTCAAGCAGGTTATTGCAAGACAAGGAACCAGCACTTCTAATCTGATCCTTGTTGTGGGGGATTTCTCGCCCTTGTTGATCCACAGCAGTGACTTTTAACCCACTCTGGCTCACACTGCCCAAGCTTGAAGAACTACCAGTTTGAGAAGATTGAAGAGGGGGCAGAGTGAAATGGGTATGAACTGGAGGTTCCTCCAACGGGTAGTATGCAAAACAAGAATTGTGTTCAAAGTCAAGGTTATCAACACAGGGGAAAGTAGTATCAGAGGTAGTATCAGAGGTAGCATCAGAGTGATTGGCATAGTAGCCATGATTACCTTGACCACCCATACTCTGGTAGGGAAATGGATGATCAAGACAGAAAGAACATGAAGAAGAAGAAGAAGAAGAAGAAGAAACAAGTACAGGGTTTAAGGATCCATGGCGATTGAGAGGGTTGCTGATAGTGAACGGACAGGCAAAAGGTGACAAACAAGACGAGAACGTTGGGGTTGAAAAGACATTAATGGCCTTATTACTCTCACTCGTCATTCTCTAAACCAAACCACCCACCAAAAAAAAGCCTGTCAAATTATTTGCATTCATTGGCAAAAACAGTACAACAAATTAGTAAAAAAAAAAAATGGATGACTCCACATGATCATCATCATTTTAACATAATTTTTCATTGAAACAAAAAAAAAAGGAAAGAAAATATTAGTGATGAACTGATGATGAGGAAAAAAAGACTTTGACTTCATAGAGATAAAAGAATAATTGAAGAATGCAGATTGAATAACATAACTGGGATTATGTCATATTTCTTACCTGAAAATAAAAAAGTTTGAAGCTGAAAGAATTTGAGTTTTTTTTTTTTTTTTTAATTTTTATGTGTTTGCTTTTGCAGTACAGGAATTGATGCACCCAGGCAGGCTTTTCCACTTCTATTTGATTTTATTAGAACGGAGACTTCCCTTTATGACAGCTTCGTTGATAAGTCACAAACTACCCTTAATCTTTTTCTGTTTTGACTTTTAGCCTTCAACTTTCACATAATTTTTCATTTTACACTCTAATTTTTTTTCTTTACATTAAAAAATCTATTTGTAAGTTTTACATTTTATATTAAACTATCATTAGCAATAATTTTTCACCCTATTAATCTAATCAATTCCCTTTCTATATACAAATTGAAGTTGAGAATCTAATTTCTGATAATCAATGTGTCACAGTTTTACATTTTATATTTTTCTCCCTTTTATTTGTTTATTTCTAAAAACAACATTATTAACATTTCCTTCTCAACAATGTAGTACCAATTTTTGTTTGGTCATACATGTGGTCCTTTCTATTAATAACACATGCAGTTAATAGTATTTTAGTCCATATTTGAATAATCATGGATATTTCAACAGAAAAAATTGAATAAAAAACAAAAAAAAAAGAAATTGAACTGTAATTTTTGAATCAAAATTGACAGGTAATTAATTTGTTAAAACTGCAAGTATATTGTGATTTTATATAAATTAGGAGGAGATGTGCGATTGAAATGTAATTAACACAAATGGGGCACATTTCATTTGCCAGGAAATGGTTGGTTTTGCCGGGAATTGATAGGTAGTTAGAACAAAGAATAAGGGAGAGAGCAAGAAGGATCCACTTCGACGCAAATCAATTATTAACAATCAAATTAATTAATTCCTTAAAAATAATTAATTAATTAAAAATTTTATTAACAAGTCTTTTTAGAATTTTTTAAAATTATTATATAAAATAATATTTACATTTAAAAACATTAAAAATCATGAATAACATGATTATTATTATTATTAATTTAATATAAAATTATTATTATAAATAATATATTAAATAATCTTTAAAAAATAGAAAACACATTAACAAAATTTATTAATTAATTACTATCATAAAATAATTCTTATCTTTTATTACAAATGGACCAACTGCACGTCGAACACGCTGTTTACAATATAACTTGCAAGAAGTTCCCTCATTTGATCTTTCTTTTTCCGAAACACCAAACCAATCAATCGGTTGTAAACAATTCGATTAACTTCTGAATGAAGTAAGCCGACCCTGTTTCAAATTTCTTCATTATTTTTTTTAGGAAACTACACGGAAAATCAATCCCCTATGATCATCCTCAAAGAAAACACATTGACGAAATTCTTTTCACACTAGGAGAGTTATTGTGAATAATTAATATTACATGACGATGGAAATGGATGGTACTAAACCTTCATTCATTTTTTTACATGAGACAGCAGGCATTGACATTGATTGTCATCGTTGAACATGTTGCTGACCTTGTCATCCCCTCGATGAGCTACTGGAATGTTCCCAAGACTCTGTCCAAGGTTGTAGCCATGCCTGTAAAATAGTTGTAACTCTCTTTGAACTCGTTGTTGTGTCTTGAAAGTATTCGTTGGTGGAGGTGAAGAACAATGGAGGATCAGGGTCGGTAGGGTCCGAATTCAGCCCTTTTTCCAGACCTCCTCACTTGTTTCAGCACCTTGTTGCGATCAACGTACCCGATCACTATTTCTAGGTCCAATTCCACCGAATCAATCCCTAACACAACGTTCATTTATTAAGCAATTCAAATGTTGTTTTAGCTAATGAATCTATTAAAGAAAATTTGCTAGTTTCATCTATATATACGTAGAATCTGAAACAGAAGCAAGTTTCAAAAGTCAAAGAAATGAATGAAATGTAAGATATCAAGGATGGAACCCGGCTAGCTTCTCCCTCAACTTCCAGTTCCAGTTTTATATATAGGAAAATCATTTGTTTTTCCTGATCCTGATTGAAACAGGCATTTGTCCACCACGGGAATTCAGTCTGCTTATTTAATCCTTTCTCCACCACATCGCTGTGCACAGTATTTGATGCCAATGTGTCATCAAACGTTACTTTTGATTTAGGAGTTGGGAGTGGCAAACATTTTCATTTTCTATAGAAATTTATGTATTACTCTAGTTGCTAGCATTTACAATCTAGCACCATTAGAACCATATTTTCAGCTTTCTGAAATTAATTTGCTAATACCTGGTAAGTTGAGTGCTATTTGTCCGCGGTTTGACATCCCATGAGCAAGATCAGGTGATTAATTCCATCAAAGAAGGACCTCTGATCTCATCAGAATTGTAAAATGTGGAAAGAAAAACAAACAAGATGGTAGAGCTGCCTTAATTCTGAAGAAACATTGCTAGTACCCATACATTCAATTGCATCAACATTTCAAAAGAGACGATGAATTCTCATTAACCGTCATAAAAACAATTATTGCCTGCGGCCTCCCATGTTTGGGACTTGGCCCCAGTTACCCTGGATGATGTCACATCATTTGATGGTCCCTCTGCAACACTTTTACTTATGGGTTCCAGAGAACTTTAGCTGAAAACTTGATACCTTTTTCTTGAGTGGAGGATTTGAATTTATACCATCAAAGCATACCAGTTTTTTTCATATGTAATTCTTTGTTTGATCCTCACCCCAAGTCCCCAAGGGACCAGACACGGATTAGACGAGCATAAAATTCAAAAGTCATCATTCCACAGAGTCATTAACAGTGATCGTACATGGAGCTTCTTAGCTGAGGATCCACGTTAGAACTTAGAAGTGGTTGTACTTGGGAAACAGGGATTATTTCGAAGAATTTCATTCCGATTTCTGAGGCACCCAACAGAATGAACCTTCCGAATTCTGATCCTTGGAATCCTTAAGAAGCAGTCCGGCACGGGGTCATAACGGGTCAATTTGAATTGAATTCGATTGATGTTTTTGATATTATCTAATATTATAAAATTTTAAATTTTAATTTAAATTTAAATTAAATTTTTATTTCATTTGAATCAATCAAATTTTATCAATTCAATCATATTTGATTTATTAATTTTAAAATTTTAAATGTTTTAATTTTTTATATTATTTTAATATAAAATTTTAATATATTTAAATAAATTTTGATATAAAATTATTATTTTTATTTTATAAAAATTTAAAATATATATAAAAATTAAAGTATATATAATTAAATTTTTTTAAAATTTTTATTTTTAGATCCAAAATTTAATTCAAACTTAATATATATATTTAATATTTATATAATCTGAATAAAATAAAAAAATCAATTCAAATCAAACTAAATATTATAATTTTAAATCAATTTTGAGATTTCTCGATTTTTGTTTTTTCAATTCATACTTCCAACAGCCTTGCCTCAGTGGGCTAGGCCCTACTGTGCCATTTGTTGTAGGTTAGGCTTTAAGCTTGTCTGAGTTGCTAATGTTAGAAACTAGATCATCGTCTAGCCCAACCTAGTAACGAACTTAGAAAACAAATCTTAATTAATATTGTTATTCTCGGAGTATTTGCAATTAAAAACCCACAAAAATAATATATGATAAAGGCATAAAAGTAATACAAATAAATTAGTAAAATAATTTTAATGAAGTAACATTAATAAAATTGATAGAATCTCTTTTATCAAAATAATTTATCAAAATAATTTAATAAAATAGGTACAATTTTGATATAAAATAGATATAAAATTAACACTTGACATGATATTAGAATTGGTGTTGATGTAAATAGTGATGTCATCATTTATCACTTGTTTGAAAACAAATAAATTTAAACAAAATCATATATAATTATGCATATTTTATACTGAAATAAAAAATATTCTTATTTTAAACATCATTTAAAAAGGAAATGCTAAAAAAAAAGCTCTAAAAACAAATTGATATGAGAATTATCTGTACCTAAAATAAAATTACAATAAAATTTTTTTAACTATTTATTTAGATCAAAATTATCTTTTAAATCAAATGAATCATTAACATCTATTGTTATGATGTGATGATGGCAATTTTGGGAGGAACCCTCAATAGCAGTAGCCTAAAATTTGTAGAAAGAAATTTGAGTAGCTGACGCTATATGATACCAAGTTCTCGACATTGATACTATTTAGAACTTCAATCAAAATACAGTTAACAAAAATTAGTTCTTTTTTATTTAAAAAAAAAAAGAAAGAAAAGAAAGATTGGTTCCTTTATTCCCATCTAACCAAGAAACGGTTGAGCTATGCAATAAAACTTTTTTTTTTTTGTCATAATTCTTTCCTCTAAACATCAAATCGAGGATTTAACCCCTTTGTTGTTTACCGGTAAACATAAACACAAACCTTCACGTTTAAGGCTTCTCTTCACATCAACAAGAGATTTTTTTGAACTTTTAACCACACCATCGAAATCAGACAACATGAGGGTACTGACAGAGATTAGATATTTATTTCCCCACCTTATCTATATATGAACCCGACCAAAAAAAAAATCGCAAGTCGACATCTGTGCGTATAAATATGTAACAAGGAAAGGTCAATAACTGTGGTGGGTGATGATGTTACTTGTTGAATCGATGTTAGGGAAAAGAATATCATCAAGCTTGAACAAAGGTTTGTTAAATTTGTATTACAGATTTAGTAATAAAAATCTACTTGTGACTCATTTTATAAGATTTTTTTTCCTTTTACTTGCATCTTCTTCTTAAGTTTTTTGTTTCAAAGTTCATACGTGCATATATGAATTATTTGCTTGCGTTTGTGGCTTGGATTGTCTTTGTTGCTAGCGTTTTCAAAACAATACAACGATTTTAAGCACCAAAAACATAAAAATTTTTGAAGAAAATTCATGTATTTACAAAGATAAGTCTCATAATCATGATTTACATATAGATCCTAAGTATGAATATAATAATATTAGCATGAGTAGAACTGTAAATGGTTTAATAGATTTAAGTTCTTCTTTCTTTCATAAACTTCTAATAAAAATGAATAATATAGAAGATAAAGTAGATTTGCTTGTAGAAAAGATAGACCAAAGACATGTTTCTTCAGATACATCTACAGACTTTAGACCTCTTTATTATGGTAATATTATGATGAACGATAAAAAACTTTCATCTTCTCTAGCAAAGGAGAAACAAGAACAACTTGATTTCGACTCTTATAAATATATTATTGAAAATTTTAAGTCTAAAATGAAAAAAATTGAAGATCCATAACAACGGATTGATTATCTTTAAGCTATAAAGACTCTTTATGAAGAACATAAAGGACTATTTATTAAATATAATTATCATTATATGCTTAACTATGACACAACTAGTGTTTGTGGTGAAGAAGTAAATGATAATTTAGTAGCTGATAATTTTAAAATTTTTGCTACTAATCCAGTAGTCAAGAATGAACCAATTTCATCAAATGAAATCATATAAGATGATATTGATAGTTCTTACGATCAATCAGATCCAAAATCAAGTCAAATTTTTATCCCTCAAACAAATAAGTGTGAGAAGAGAAAAGCATATGCAATATCTAACTCAGATATTGATGATACTTTAAGATTTTTAGATTTGCTAGATCCAGACATAATGGATCAACATCTTCCTCATTTAAAAGAAAAATATTCTCACCTAAACAAGGATGAGATAAAACAAACATCTGAATTTGGCCAAACAAGTCAAGTTAAGATTGAAACCCCTGTTATCGATTCGTTAAACAAACGAACGGTTTCACAAGGCGGTACTTATTTGGATCTAACCAAAGTCCTTCTTAAAGACTATGGAAAAGCCATAGACGATTGGGCACAATCCATGTCTATTGTTGTCACAGGTTACAAGGAGCAATGGTACAAAGAACGGTTTTTCAACTACTTCTGTGGCACATAGCAAGGTGATGTCTTACAATTTCTCAAAAAATGAGAAATTACAACCTTTGGAGAACAACAAAAATCAACGTTGTTAGTCGCAGGAAATATTCTTCAATTATTAAAAGATTTAATCTAAATCTTAAAAAATGAGTTTTGTGGTAATACAAAATCTTTGAATCCCACTCAAGAAACTCAATTTATTTTATCAAAATTAAAATTATGTGATATTTGAAATCTTGATGATTTCTCAAAAAGATATCTTTTTGAATATCAAAAATTGGATGAAAAACATTTAAAGTTTTGGTTACAGTAATATTTTCTAAAACTTCCCTCACCATGGGATGAATTATGTTCACAAAATTATCTTGTTTATTTAGAATTAAAACTCAAAACTATTCATACTACAAATCCCAGTATCAAACTTTATGATACTCTTGGATGTATAATACGCTATGTTCAGACTCAGATCACATAATACTATTTCATGCAAAAAGCTGTTAAGCACGTAAAGTCCAAACTTTCATATAAACAATGTACAAAGATTTTGGAAAATGAATTTGAATTTGATTGTGATAAACAATCTTTTTCAAAGAAACATCGTTTTAAGAAAAAACGAAAATATCTTTGAAAAAAGTGAAAACCCACTACAAGTTTTAAGCCTAAAAAAGGTACATTTATTGTTAAAAAAAAGAAAAAATCTTCTAGACAAACTTGTAAATGTTTTCTTTGTGATCAAGAAGGTCACTATGCAAACAAT
This sequence comes from Durio zibethinus, assembly GCF_002303985.1. The sequence goes on from NW_019167827.1 coordinate 3,963,446, forward strand.
TACCCTAATAAAAGGAAAAGCGCCAAGAAAATGATCAAAAACCTTGATAAAAATTTTCTTCAAATTTTTTTTACTGATGAATTATCTGACGAAGAAATCTATTATGAAATTTTCTCAAAAACTGATTATAGTTATTCTAATGATGAATCTGATTTTATTTTTATGCTGAATACCGAATCTAACCAAGACAATGTTTCAGTTGCCTCTTCAACAGGTACAACAACTACCGAAGGAGACGGTATAGTTAAACTCAAAAATATTATGAGAAAAACTCATTCTATTTCTGAAGAAAAAATAAAAAAAATTACAACTCATCAAACCAGATGAGATTTACAAAACAAGTTGGTTTAAAAAATTCTAACCTTGGTATAAATGCCATATAGAAAAACTATCTGGTGATACAATTGCTAACGATTCTAAACAAGGATCGGTAGAAATTCTTCTTTTTATTAAAAAAAATAAACCATTTTTTTTCAGATATCCAAAGGTCAAATACATCTATATAGGAATGATTTTGATCACCATTAAACCACTATTTTTATCCAGAAAGGATATTCTCATAATAGTTGTTTTAATGGATAACCATTTTAAAAATCCCGCTAATGTTGTAATTAGTAGAATCCAATCCAATTTAACAGCAGAAGTAATTTTATTTAAAGTTAAACTAAACTATTTTATTTCTATTTTTAATGAAAACATTGAAAAATATTTATGTCTTCGTGTCAAAATAATCAATTATGACTTTGAATCTAATTCGTATGACCTTTCAATCAACTGGGTAGTAGTTTATAAATTTACCAATACTACAAATACTTCTATCAAACTGATAGATTCCAATATTATAGAAAATTTTGAACCAAATAGTTTTGATTTAGAAATTAAACCAAAATTAGTCAAACTCAAAGATTTATTTATCCCAAAAAGATGGTGTCTCGAAGATATTTGTAATACTTTAGAAAAACAGAAAGTACCAAATTTAAAATTTTTCTCATCAGGAAAAAATTTTACTTTAAAAATCCACATGCATCAGCCAGTTTTAATCCAAACCTGGTTTTATCCCCTACAAATGCTTTTGATCATCAATAAGATGATGATATAGAGAGTATAACCAGTAATCAATCTTTTTATACTCCTTATCAAAGTTTTTTTTCAGGATTTCACAGTACAAAACCCTAAAATGAGCAAACAACATGCGTCATACAGATAATACAGGTAAAATACCTATATTTACAGGAGATAATCCATCTCAGCAAGGTATATGTGATAACCAATCCTTTTATTATTCTGTAAATTTTGTTTTAAATTCACACACCTTTTTTTCTAGAAACACTAAGAATGAAGAAATTAAAATGTTTCATTTTATCAATAATTTTCGTGTTTCTATACCAGAAACAATCTTATTCGTCAAAAAGGTACGATATTAGACCTATATACAAGGTTACTTTTATTTTCAAAATTATAAACCATATAGTTTAAATATTCTGATTGACACAGGAGCAACAATCTTTAGCTGTCGACCTAATGTTTTGCCTTCAACACAATAGCAACCCATGAAACATCCTATAATAATAGTAGGTATTGATGGTAAAGAAACCATTGTTAATCTAAAAGCTAAAAATGTCCCTGTCGCTCTAAATGATAAAAAATTTATAATTCTCAAAATATTATGTTTTCCTAACATGCATGGAGACATCTTGCTAGGAAATAATTTTATGCATAAATATTTACCATTTTTTGTTTTTACAAATCATTTTACTTTTAGTATTGATAATAAAGCAACAGAAGTTCCTCTTTTATCCAAGCATAAACATGTTTGAGATAATGAATTTCATCCAGAAAAAACCCATATTTTTTAAATTAAAGCTATTAATGAACGACATTGGCTTTTTAAGATTGTGCAAGAAAACTTCAATGAACAACCATTGAAGCTTTGGAAGCACAATCCAAGATACTGTGAACTTACTTTTCATGATTCAAAAGAAATTATCAGAGTAAAACCTATGATCTATACCAAGCAGGATATAGATGAATTTGAAATTTAAATTTTAAAATTACTCGACAAAGGTATAATAGAATGAACTACCAGTCCCCATTTCAGTCTAGCATTTTTGGTAAGAAACCATTCTGAAATTAAATGAGGTAAACCCTGTATGGTTATCAATTATAAGAAATTAAATCAAAATCTTGTTTTTGATGGCTATTTCATTCCTCGTAAGACGTTTTGATAAATTTAGCTAAAAATGCTAAATATTTTTTTAAGTTTGATTGTAAATCTGGCTTTTGGCGAATAATGCTGAATGATACATCTAAACATTTAACTGCTTTTAGTGCACCAGCAGACCATTACCAATGGACTGTTATACTTTTCGATCTATGCAACATCCCTCAAATTTTTCAGCGTTGGATGGATAGTATTTTCAACAAACATAAACTATTTTGCTATGTTTACATTGATGATATTTTAGTATTTTTTAATACTTTGGATAAGCACAAGAAACACCTGAATATTATTGCTCAAGAATTTATTTTACATGGTATTATTTTGAGTCATAAAAAGGTAGAACTCGAAAACACTGAAATAAAATTTCTTGGTCTCAACTTATCTGTAAACGAACTAACTTTACAGGATCACATTATCTCGAAGATCAAGGAGTTTTCAGAACAACTGGATAATGTCAACAGCTACAACAGTTGTTAGGTATACTCAATTATGGCAAGTAATTTTTCAAAAACCTTTTTAAAAAAAAAAGTCATCTTTTGCGTAAATTACGTAAAGATAATAATTTTGTCTGGACAGCAGTCGACTCTGAAATTATCAAACACATCAAATTAGAGCTAACCTATATCTCAAAGGTCTATCTACCTAAACAAGGTGATTTATTGATTTTAGATACATTTGCCAGTGATGAACATTAAGGATGTGTCCTTAAAGTAAAAAAATCTTCATAAAAAAGATGAATTGATTTATGGCTACAATTTCGGTAAATTCAAACAGAATTAAATAAATTATATTATCCTTGAAAAAGAATTATTAGCCATAAAAAATGATGTACAGCGATTAACATCTATTTAGCCCCTGAGATCTTTGTTATCTGAACAGATAACAAGCACTAAGAAACTTTCTCCAAAACAGAAAGCTTTCTGATAATCCCAGGAGAATTAGGTGGTATAATTTTCTTTGTCAATATCATTTTCAAGTAGAGTTCATCAACGGAGACAAAAACCTTTTTGCAAACTATTTCAGCACGACCACATGGATTGAGAAAAATAACCCATCCATGACATAGGTGAATAGATAACCATCAAGAAGAAAACAGGTAAAATATCCTCTTCTTCTTATTCTTCTTCTCCAAGACCCCCTGTTTTTTCTATAAATCCTAACCCAGGATTTGATTTTTACAATAATCTTAACCAAGGATTATATCTCTACTAACAACTACTTTATAGACCTCATTTCATGAGGATTCAATCAGAATTCTCTCAATTCGCTCAAGATCCAAACAAATAGACACTCATGAGCTACTCTCAAATAGTTTCTTCAGCAGAACAACTGCTTGAAAAAATAAAACTCTCTAACTCAGAGATCAAAGACTTTTACAACCATAGACTTGAACCACAAGTCTACAATTTGTTAAACAATGTTTGAAAATCTCATCTCTCAAAAAATAAATCCATCTTTCGCAAAGGGATGATTAAATTAGCTGAATTCTTAGTCAACCAGGCTAAAGAATTTTAAAATTTTAAAGAAATAGCTTTCCAAAGCTTTCTATCATCAAATATGCTAAAACAACAAGATATTGAATTCTTTGCTTTGAAAGAAAATCAGTACAGTATTCAAGAGATAAACAATTTCTTGAATTTGTGCGAATGTTTTGAAAAAGAAAATTATAATTCCTCTAAGGTAAACAAGCTTAAAAGAATTATTTTTTCGAAAAAGCTACGGTACTCCTAACCAATGAATTGTTCCAACAAATTAAGTATTCTATTTTACAGTCAACAGAAAAACTGTTGATAAAAAACTTTTCTGAATATTATACTTCTACGTATATGTATAATACTGCACTCGGTGATTTCATACCGAAAATTAAATTTCAACTTGATCACAAAACATTTGATGTAAAAAGCATTGAACTTGGTTTAGTCCGATAAATTATTGTACAAAATTTTTCTTTTCATCTTTTAAAAGATTTCCCAACTTTTATAAAGCATCATTTTCACAGGTGTATAAAATGGTCAAAACATTTTTATTATATCCATTTTACTATATACAATCTTTTAGATACCTTTCAAAGAGAAAGATTTTACCAACCATATCAAACATGAGAATTTAATAGAATATCCGGTGGATATTTCCTTCAACCCCTTACTATACTAGATCCATCTACTGACTATATTGATTTCCCAGATGATTTAAACAAAATCATCTCTAAATACTCAAACCCAAATAGTTATCACTTTCAAACAGGAATTGACCTAAAGAAAAAAGAAAAATTCTTTCTCCATCTAGCTACAAAGCCAGATTATCCCAAAATAGCTTGTTAAACAGATGGCAAACATATTTTTGTTCTCAGATTTCTTGAACACCATGAAAATCTGGATATTCAAAATAAACCAGAAGCAATCCAAATACTGAAAAAATTATCTAAAATGAAAGATCTAGATCATCCGATAGAATTACTATATCAGTACAAAAAAGATGAAAAATGTGAAATAAATCACATTTTGGATCTCATCCATCACCCTAGTCTCTTAATGCACTAGACGAAAAATTTCATAACATAAATAATATTATGGAAAGATAATTACTGTGCATATTCCAAACAAGAATAAGCCAGAGCAAACTACCGACACAAAATATCAAGTTCTCTCGACTCCTAAGATCAACAAACAAAAAACTATAGCAATCATGTAACAAATAGATAAAATATTATTATAGCAGTCACTATAGCAAAAATAAGAGAAACCTACAACTGAAATCATTTGTAACATATCACTGCAGCAATATTGTAAATAAAAAATTTACTGTACACTATAAATAGGTTGACATTTGTAAAACATCATGTTAGGTTAGGTACATATATATGATAAATAAACAGTGAAAAACAAGATTGTTCTACACACTACTTCGCAACTCACATGCCCTGATCTGCCCATGCCCACCTTATGCTTGTCCCAGTGTTAAGTTAGTCTCCATCCCCTAGCGAATGAACCCTTTTGGTGGAATGCGAAATTTGAGAAAGGTCCAAAAACAATCAAAACCCTTTGCTTCAGATATTTTATGAATCGATGTAGTTTCATTCTTGAATATGGGAAAATCTGCCCTAGCCGGCTTTGGATTAGGCATTATTGAAGAACTGAATATTCAAACTGAATTGTTTACAAAATCCAATACCATGTTTCAGTTTATCAAATTGAACTACTGAGAAAGGCAGACTAGAGTTTGAAGAACAAAGATCCAGCATAATGCAATTTCGAATGAAAATTATATTACATCGATAAAGAAAATAGAGCTCCGGAAATGTACAGATAATTGATATCCTCGTGCCTAATCATAATGGGAAAAAAAAAAGGGTAAAAAAACAGGGTTTTAACGTTTAAGCAGGGGCTCGGAGAAGAGGGGGAGTGGAGGAAACAAAAGGAAGGCTGCGAAGGATAAGGAAACGAATTCGCCTTGGAAAAGGAGCTTCATGAAACATCTGCTCAAGCACTCTGGCCAACAGCGCCGTATATTCCTCCATCAACTCCGCTACAATTGCCAACAGAATCATCTCTTAAAACTCGTATGAAGTCCCAATATAGTAAATCCAAATCAAACAAATGAAGTCAATCCCCTCGAAAATATTTATATGATGAATCCTTGGTGGGTCAGAGATGAAGGGTGTTGATGCTTATAAAGAAGAGGTCAGGGGAAGGTGATTTCTAGTAGGGTGGAGTAATCGTCCTAGAGAGTGGGTACAAAAAAAGCTGGGTCTACAAATACGACGCGGAAGGCAGCGCTAGCAGTTTTGCAGTTTCCAGGGTGCTGCTTGGTTGAGGAGTTTCCACGTGGCGATGCAACCACGAGAACGTTCATTGTTCTTAGTTTTGTTTTAAATTTATTTATTATTATCTGGACCCTGGATCCTTATCTTCTCGGATAATTTATTATCGTATTAATTATTTATTACTATATGATATGATATAATAGAATTTAATAAAATAATATGGCTGTTCTGCCACGTCATTCCGTTGGAACTTTCATCTTACTGTTAGTATTTATTACCTCTAAACGACTGTTTGTGGACTGGAGCGTGTTAAAATTTTTATTTTACCATTTATATTCATAAATATTTAAAAAAATTATCTAATTTTTAAAAATATAAAAAGTAAAAAAATCTAAATGAACTGAGATCTGAATACTTAAAATTGTTTTAATATCAATTTTTTACAAAAATACTTATATCAAATCGAGACACATAGAAATCAAATACTAATTAATTTGTTATTTCTATCAATCAAATTATTTTATAATAAAATTAATTTAATTAAAAAATTAAAAATAAATAAACAAACAAAGTGTTACATGAACATCTTTGTTAACATTATTTTCTTAAAAAATTTATATAAAATTAAATAAATAATAAAATATATACTTATATATATATATATCATGGAGTGATTTGAAGTAAAATACTTTAAATTTATTTTTGACTCGTCTCCATTTTTCTTTGAAAAACATACGTGATTTGATTCTATACTAACTTTTTCAAAAACACTAATATCAAATTGAAATAAATCAAAATTTATTGGTTATTAATTTTTTCATCAAACAAAAATATTATGGGGTAAAATTTTTTATTTTGTCATATTTATTCATTTTTTTAAAACATTATCTAATTAAAAAAAATGAAAACTATAAATACCTAAACATGGATGACACGTGAATACTTCAATTAATTTTTTATTATCATAAAATATATCTAATTAAAAAAAATTTAAAACTAAAAAATTGTAAAAAGGAAATAATAAAAAAAGAGTTTATACAATATGCCACATTAACACCCAAATTGAGTTTAAAATAATAATTTTTAAAATATAAAATTTAAAATAATAATTTTATTAATATAATATTTATAAATATAAATTAAATTAATAATAAACTATATTTTTTTATATATATATCCGAAGTGAATTGTAACAAAGCACCTTAAATAGTTTTTATTGAAATATTATGTAGACATTTTGGTTAAGTTTAAAATATTAAATTTTTAATGAAAATATTAAATAATAATTTGATTAATCAAAAATAATAAAAAAAGTATCATGTACATACGTTTATTTTTTTATTCAAAAAATGATCTTATTTAAAATAATAATAATAAAATAAAAAAAAGTTGAGTTATGAGTTGACATTTGTAATAATGAATTTTTCTTAAAAAAAATTTATATAATGAATTTAAAAAAATCAAATTTGGATGTGACACTAACACTGTCTCAAATTTAAAAAAATAAAAAAATATTTTTTAAATATTCATGTCAAATGAACCCCATAGTAAATAATTTTAAAAGAATATTAAATTAAAAAGATAAAAAATTAATTAAATGACTTAACACGTTATATCTTTTTTATATCAAGTGGATTACAAAAAAATTAAAATATAAAAAATCATTTATTAAATAAATAAAAAAAAGTTAAAAAAATGTAACATGCATTGATATCAAGTGAGTTTTAAAAAAATAAAATTTTAATAAGTTTCTATTTTTTAAAAATTTTAAAGAAAAAAGTCAAAAAAAAATGCAAAAAGAAAAATCTGGTATAAATCCCACACAAAAAAAAAAATTAAAAATGTATGTTTTATAATTTTGAAGAATGTTTATTCTATATTTTAGAAGAAAAAAGTTTAAAAAATGAAAAGATTAAAACAAAAAACATACAAACAACGTGACACTCTTAGAATTTGGCACGGTGGCACTCTTAGAATTCGATACTGTTGACTGTAAGTCACAAAAATTTAAGTTTTAGACAACATATGAGATAGGAAAACCCCAAAATCTTTTAAGTCCCAACATTTACATTTGATTTAGTAAGAGAGAAAAATGAAAAAAATATATATTTTTGATTTGATATGAGAAATAGGAAAAAAAGATGAAATTGCAATTTTCTTTTCAAATCTAATATCTACCACAGAAGCTACGATAAAAATTTTGACGAGGGAAGGTACAGAAATATGACAAAAAACACTCTTACCTACCTACATATGAAGACAAACTCTATAAGCCAACAGTAAAAAAGGCAGGCCATTGCGTAACTTCTGTACACAGTACTCCCTATTCTTCACAGCATAGGCATGCACATGGGATACAATTTACAGAACCTGATCATATTCCCTATGATGATGCAGCGGGGAAATGGACTACCTACCTACAGCCTATTTCAACAACATCAAGAATTGAAGATCTAAGTCATCTCCATATTCCCATGACAAGAGCAAACAAGATTGTAATAATGAAAACAGTGAAAACGAGAATTAATAGGGAGCTTGCGCAATGATGCATCGGAGCTGATTTTGGATCCACCACTGATGAGCCCATTTGGCTGCTACGATGCTTACCATCTTGCTTCACCCTCTGCCTCAGTTTTGTAGAAGATTCTTCAGCAATATCATCGCTGCCATCAAACTTGAGTAATTGGTTCTCTTTCTCTGACTCATCAGAGCCAAAAGTCTGTCCCGTAGCTTCTACTTGTGTGACCTGCATTGAAAGCATTGAAAGATATTTCTCACCAAGTGAAATGTAATTCAGTAAACCTATATCATACCTGCCCTTAGACAAAACCCAAAGAAAGGTAAGACAAATACACTTCAATATATCAACAGCGCCCAAAATTAGCTTTTCCTGGTTACCCTACCTCAGTTAGAGCAGATTGAACTTCTTCTTCTTCACCAAGGCTGGCACTTCTCATGTTGCCGTCATCAACACAGCCTGCAGAAACTTTCATTGGCCCAGTAGAAAGCTTCATTTGCAAGCGTATTCTTCTTGGAGCAGTTCCCTGGTTTACGATGTTGTCTGCATTTGGTCGTTGCTGAGGTCCACGGGTCCTAATCCTGATTCCAGTTCCAGTTCCAGTTCCAGTCAGTTTCAAGAGTTCCAAAGTTTTCAGAATTTGATTGTTGCAGAGGCTGGTAGGTTCTAGTCTTATTTCCAGTTCCACCATCAAGATCAGCACCATTATTCATATAATTCTTCAGACTGGTTAATTGCTGCAAATTATTAATATTACCCATTGGAGAATCAGTGGATGAAGTTGCTTGGCCAACAGAATAATTTCCAAGACCACCAATATTTCCAATTCTAAACTCTTGGTCATAAAGTTCTGTTTGAGTATGGCCAGACTCAAAGCAAGTTTGCATTGGCACAGATTCCTTATTATCAATATGCCCACCAAACCACTTGCGAGCTCCAATCTCTGTTTCATACTGGTAAAGAAGTTGAAATTATCAAACATAAGTTAGAATCCAATGTAAACTAAATCAAATTGCCTCAAAAGCAAAAATCGTAACAATAAATACAAAAAAAGGCAGAAACCAGAAGTAAAGCCCCAGAAAACTAAAGAAAAAACAGCTAATTACCTATATAATAACATAAAAGCTAGTAGCAAGTTATTCCTTTACCTGTAGTTGTGGCATTTCTGTGTCTGCGTCACTGTATATGCCGTTTTGTTTGAGATAGGAGGTTTCTGGTGGAATTGTCTTTGAGATGAATACATTATCAGATAAAGGTATCTCAGTTCCAGTAACCCAGTTCTGACAGTTTGATTCTTCATAGGAGTTATCATTGTTATTCAAGACCTCATCCAACAATGAGAAAGATACATCTTGTTCACCAGTCCCATCCTGGAAATGAAATCCATTTTGATCATGGCCAAAATCACTTGCATAAGGAGAATCCATGAAGGGTGGAAGATCTTCAAATAAATATGAGTTCATTGGCGAGAAAACTTTGCAGTCAATTTCACCAAATCTAGGCTCACACAAATTCGAATTGTCTCCCAGAAGCGGATATTTCTGTGTTAAAAAGGAAGACAACAGTCTCTTGTCAAGAATCACAACACAATATAGTCAAGAAAAAATGATGATGAATGCAACGATGCCAAAGTATAGATAAATTATCCACTTCTCACCTCTACCACAGTTTCGTCAGCAGCATTATCTTCTAAATCAGAAGTCATATGACTATTGCAGCTGCTGTCACCTGTTACTTGACCATTTAGCATTAAGTCATCAGGCTTTTGAGCTTGTGTCTCAGATGACATATTATCTTGGAGAAGATCGGATGAAGCGTCATCAGGAGAAGATTTTGTCATGGTAGGAGAATATCCAATTTGTTCTACTTCATGATACTTCACAATATCATTCTTCTCTTCTGGTTTATGAAACAATCGACATAGAACAAAAGCACCCTGCAACAAAGAAAAGCTCAAAGTTATAAAATCATTCCGGTTCTCTTTTGACTTTTTCTTCTTGGATTTTTAATCAAACCATAAAACTAAGAATAGCACAAGTTTTTAAGCCAGTGATAATATTTGCAGTAACTTAAAACTGTAAACAACTAAAAATTAAAAAGAAAACCTGGCCAGGGGCGGTGCCATCAAGGTCCTTGGTGGTGGCACGGTATTCGTGCATGATCCAGTTAGTACGCTGGCCCTTCGGAGCACGGCCCTTGTAAAAAACCAAGGTCTTCTTCATGCCGATGAGTGACTTTTTAGACTTGATGGTTCGATCCTTACCCGTGGCTTTCCAGTACCCTTTATCCGTTGCTCTGTTGGAACGATGGCCGTTGGGGTACTTCCTGTCACGCGGCCAGAAGAAGAACCACTCCGGATCGTCCGATTTTATCACCGACAGTCCTGGATTTATTTCAACCATCCAAAAATAAAAATAAAAAATTGACTAATTTTGGAATATTAAAAATTCTTAGCATGTAAGTAGGTTTACCAAAAATTGCCAGTGGCAGAAAGCAGGAATCAAATTTATGAACTATATTATTTCATGTATTGGGGAATAAAGGAATTAAAGCTGACGCTTTGGCTAAGTTAAGGTATCAAAGATTCAGAACAATTCTTCACCCAATAATTTCTTTCTTCTTGTTTTCTTAGTAAAACTAAATTAATCGCAAAAGAAAACAAAAATACCAGGCAAATCCCAGGGCTCCCATTTGCAGACATCAATTTCAGGAATGACCTTGACCTCGGAATGACGACCGTTGATCTTCAATCTAAGGTAGTGATTGATGAGCTCTTCGTCTGTCGGCTTGAATCTAAATCCTAAAGGTAAAGTTTCCTTCGTTAAAACTGCCATTTTCGCCTTTGCTAATCCCCTAAACTCAATTTCTACTACCACAACTTTTTTCTTAGTTTTCTTTAAAAAAAAAAGTCAAACTCTCTCTGCCGCAACTAAAATTGTCTTCTTCACCTTCTTCCGTTATCTTAGCCAAGGCTGCTTCTTTTCCTTTTCGTTTTGGTGGCAATTCTCTCCTCCTTCCTCGTAGGGGTAAGCAGTCAGCCCAATAAAGTCAAAGACATCATGTGATTCTCACGTGATCTTGTCCGTGCTTGCTGGCTTGCGGCTGTGGCGCTGTCCCATTCATTGGATTGATTAACCATTTTCATGCGTTTACAAGGGACGACGAAAGACCCGCTCGCAGCCTATAATAACCAATTTGGACCGCAAATTCAGGCTATTGGGCTCCGCCTTTTTTCCCATACCGCGTAAAATGAAGCACGAGATCGCATAATTACTAAATTACCCCTCCAACGCTTTTATGTTGTGCTTAGCTTATCCCTCAAGCCTTCCTTCTTACTGTGCAAAAAAGTAACCTCAGTAATGGCCGCTTTTTGCTTTTTCTACCTTTTGTAGCCCCTAGCCTATATTTTTACCTTATGCTGAACCCCACCTGATCCCACCATTTACAGGGCTTACCTGACATGAGGAGGAAATTACGTCTCAAACTCCACCAATCCTCCCAAGACGCCGAAAGGCATGCCACTGAGCCAAAAGCTGCTGGGTTGATCTCCTTTTTTCTAAGAGAGTCGTGCGCCCGCCTCCGTCTATGATTTTGTAGTTTTTACCTCAGATTTTTGTTTGATCATTTACATGCTTCGTATTATTTTACTTGGTGATGTCAAAAATCACGAGTTAATATTTACGTCCGTCTAATTAATTTAAAAGACCTGCGCAGGCTCCAGTGCTTACTGGTTTTCATCGTCCTGTCCGCTTGGATATCCATCATTGGTCTGCCACTAAGCTACTGCTAAATGCTAGACAAGACTTTCAAGAGAGATCAAACATAAACCGTTGAAACAAGTTGGTTGAAAATGATTTCCTAACTTCGATGATCGAAAAGATTCGGCCGGCCTTGGAAGCCATAACCTTTATTCGCACACGCACGTGTCTCCGTACCGTATAAAGCCAATCTTGTCTGTACTTCTAATCCCTGCAATTATAACTACATTACTACATCCTGTCTTCTACTATGGCAAAGGAGATGCAGCAAAATCACAAAACAGTATTTCTACTAATCAGTTTTTCTTTCCTAAATAAAGAAGAGAACCCAAACATTAACCTAGCAACAACAACCAAGTGGCGATGCTGCTTGTTCAATATAATCAGGCTCCACTCAAGTCAAAAGAATGCAGCTTCCATCAAAAGCAGCGGAAATCGAATTGACCTTTTTTTTTTTTTTTGTAGACTGCTTTCCCGTGGTTGTTCGGTTCACATATCAATACAAATTATGAAAAACCACTGCACGAATCCAGGATAATATCCCTTTGATTTCAAAACAACTATTAATAGTTAATGTAATTACAGGAAACAAAATTACTCATACAAAACCCCTCATCACCGAAACTTGAGACGATGAGATACATATCCAAAACAAAAGTTCCACATCCAATTTGATTGTATAAATTCTCCAACCATTCAAGGAGAATGTCTCAAACTGAATCATCGTGTATAAATGTGAGTGCTAGTGCCCTCCCAGAATCATAAGCTGAACAGTGAACACTATATACCAAACAACAAGAACTCAATAATAGGCTTGTAGACTCAAATTTTACCATACACAGATTTACCTACAAAGCAGGAAGGTAACCAAGAGTTGCATTTGTTTCTGCCCTTTGCACGGCTCTCCTAATACTCCACTCATGGCAGAATTCCAGTGCAAGTCGAAGGGCAGTTCCAAGTCCTAGGACAACAATAACACCTGTACAATGTCTCTTCAAGTTACAACATCATGAAGCATAAAAGCTACCTGTTAAGAATGAGATTTCTATAAACAAGTATGGGAAGAATATGAGTGAGGTGTACATACCAATTAAGATGTTAACAGGCAGTGCAGAGACACCAAGAGTAATGGATATTAACACATCCAACAATAGACCACCAATAAGGATTGAGAATGCCACCCATAATGGACTAAAACAGCCCTGTCATAAGGAGAGATTGGATGCAAAATTAACAAAGACAAGTAGAATTTTCTCAAGAACAAGTAAGATCCCAGTAGACTGGCTGCAGTTATCCACTTACCCTTTCAAGGTCATGTGGCGTAAAGCTTGGATCAACCCTCCAAACCCAGTAATTTGTCTGCACCATGAAACAAATTTGAGAATCCATAGGCATGATTATGAGATGCTACAAATAAACCACAAAACATACTAGAATGCTGCAGCACCAGTTTTCAATGTTTTCTTTGGATCAAAACTCAATATCATCAATTACTAATGCTCTTAAAGTGCTAGAACGCAAAATCACAGGGGTTTCAATGGGTCTTTCATCTCACTCTCTCTCTCCAATTTGTATAAGGCATGCACAATAGTAGCCAAATGAACAAACTAACACTCATACACAGCCGATTTCTATCTTCAACTTTGTTTTATTATCCAGCTTTAATTTGGTTTAGGAAATGAAACACTCTTGTTAGCAAACCAAACCCCCAAAGAAGATATCAAACTTCTTGCATCTAGTAGGCTATGACTAAATGAAACAAGCAAACTTATCCATAGCCCTTTCACTTAAGCACAGAATACCTACACTGGTCTCGGAGTCTGGAGCTGACACGTTTACAGCTACTGCTCTGCATGAAAACAGTAAATTTAATCATGATTATGTTAGAAATAAACTAATTTAACATAGAAAATCAAATTTTGAAGAACTTACTGGCATATCTCGCATTCATTGGATCCTTTTGTTCGAAACCAAGTGTCAATGCAAGACCGGTGTGCTTTTGCAAGACCACCTTTACATTGGCATCCAAGATCTATAAGACCTTCTTCCTTCTCCTGTTGACAAACTCTGAAGAACAATAAAGATGTAATGAGTCATAGTCATGATACTACAGATTGTTTTCAAGATTAATTTCCATAAAACAAATTCAAGAACTGAAAGGCCATCATGCTAACAAATGTTATAGTTAAGATTGTTGACTTGCCACAACACATAAGATGATCTGATTGAAGCATATGCTGAAGCCTAATCACAGGGATCTAATGTCACCAAAACCTTTTTACAGTTCATGTTTTTGATATCTTGTAATGAAACAGAACCTAGGAGTTAACATATACACACTCCATTAGTACATAATATGTTTAGAAAGTATAAACAAGGGAAAAAGACTACTCTCAAGGCAACGGAAATGCTTAGGAAAATGAATTCTATGGAACCCCAACAATTCATCGATGAAGTATGATTAGTGGAAGATGCAGAATAAGTATAACGTACCTGCATTGCTCATGAGAACTAGTGGTCCTCGAGAAATACCCCTTTTTTGGAGAAGCCACACGAGGCAATTCCTCTTTAATGGAGTCTACATCTTTTGATAATTTAGCTAGTGGCTGCTGAGTCACATGTGACTCGCCCTTCATTACCGCAATGGTTAACAATGTAGGATTTGCCTCACAAGCTGAACCCCCAACTGAGCCTGGCTGTCTTTCCTCCTCGGGCAACACTGGGATGTTTCCCTGCTTCTCAAGGTCAGGTTCAGGTAAATTACTGGTTTGGTCACCAGCTCTGGTGCTAGTCCCATTTGAACCTTCATTCTGCATCTGATCGCTATTTACAGCTTTAACACAACACCTTTTGGTTCTAAAATATCTAATTCTCGTGAATTTTCCCAGCAAGCCCCCTCAATGTTGATTCCAAAAAAAGAAAACACTCCTCGAAACTACCAGTCAATCAAAACCCTAGAAATTACTTAATTTTAACAAGCAAAATTGTAAAACGACAAGCTTAAACCCCTCAAAATGCTTGAAACAGAATGCAACAAACACTTTCATAGTTTCATTTCTTTGATTCTAAACTAACAATCTATTAAAATACTATAAAACTAAAATCAACCCACCAGAGATAACCCATCAACAAGATGGAAAACTTAATTTCAGCCTCGAAATTGGCTCAGACCAAATGAAATTTTAGTATGCACTGACAAATATATACACAAAAGGTATTAAAAAAAAAAAAAGAAACAGGCGTTGAAATTTCTGTACAGAAAGGTAAGAAGCATGTACCTGAAGAATGTTTGTTACTTTGAATCTCTGTAGAGTTTGTTGACAGTTGAGAGTTGAAGAAGCAACAGCAAAGAATAAGAAGAAAGAGGAACAAGAAACAATACAAGCAAGTGGGAGAGAGAAAAAAGAATACTGACCAATCGAATTTGACAGTTTCCATTCAGAATTTCATGTAACTTAATTACGAATTTGGCTAACCAACAGACGACGAATGTTTTGTTTAATAACGCAACGCCATTGGAGAAAAGTGGACCCGCGCCATTCCGTGTCACTCTTTGTTTTTTTGCAAGCATCTTCCAATCTGGGTTTTTTGCTCTTAAAAAAATTAGGATCGACGATCTAACGCCTCCCGACAAGGAGTTTCGACATTATCTATCTTTACAAGGTGGATTTTTATTTTTTTGAAATTCAAATTTCGAGTCGACTAAAATTATGAAATAATTTAGATCAGATCGAATTCGAATTTTAAGTAAATTTAATTCAATTTGATATTATATAAAAAATTATTTTTTAATTAATTAATTATTTATTTTATTTATATTTATATAATGATATTTTTAAATATTTATATTTAAAAAATAATATTTTATTAATTTCGAATCAAATCAAATCGAATATTATTTATATAATATCGGATCGAATTCGAGACGAGTAAAATCCGTTCGAAACTTAACCCATATCAATCTTATAAAAAATCCATTGAACCTTATCGGGCTAAATTTTTAGTTTTTAATCTTTCTATTGTTATAGAAGGTTTTTGGCTATTTTGGATCACTCACTGACCTTTCAATTCTTATTTGCAAAATGTTATTAGTGGCTAACAAATTCCGAATAGGTATTGTGTCAAAACAAAGAGATACAAAATGTTATTAGTGGCTAACAAATTCCGAAAAGTTATGTGTCGGAACAAAGAGTGGCTTTGTTGGCAGGAAATCAGAAAATGACAATGAAAATGACAGTATTCTGACTCATTATTAAGGGCAAGGAAGATTGGTTCACAAGGGAAATTGAGGATGATAATCAGCCCATCACATCTGCCTATAAAACGGGTATATGGTATAAATGTAGATTGCATGTTTGGTATGTTAAGAAACCAAGGCAGGCAACGATTTGTTGTGTTCTTTCTTTTAATCATCCATTATCGGGACAGCCAATAATGATGTGCATTAAGGAAGAATTGGAGACTGCTCACCTTATTAAAGAAAATAAGAAATAGCCAATAGGAGTTGAAACTTGAACGCTAAAAAAACAGAAAAGAAAAACCACTTGCAATAAGCAGCAGGTTTAGGGTCACACGCAGTTGCCTGTTGGTTGTTGTTCAATAATTCTGGAGTTGCATACTTGGGTCTGCTTCTGGTTTTTACGATAGAAGTAGCCCAACTCAGGAGTTGCTTCAGACTTTTCGAAATGACAAAGTCAAAATTCAGACGGGCCAACAGGCCCAAGACCCTCTTCATGTCCCAAATATGTTCCCACAAGATGGACCGAGTTGCCTGGTGAAGGAATTTACTCTTCGTGCCAAGTTTGAGACATAAGAATTGAACCCAGGTTTTGATGCAGCAATCTGTCTGCGTTTGTTAAATGATTAGAACAAGGATGGCATCTTTCTAATATTCTTATTTCTCTGAAATCTAACCAGAAGATAGCAACAGGTTCCACGGCATTTTCATGAATGTTTTGATAGCCCTTTCAAAGAACAAAAACAAGACCTTCTTCTGTCAATAATGCCATTACCCAAAGGAAAATTGCTAATCTGCTAATATAAATCATAATTCAACAAAAATTTTGCATTAATTCAACATTTCACTTTCTAGTTGGAATCTAAGAAAAAAAAAAGAAAATGCTTATTTCGAAATATCCATCTTGTTTAAGAGTCAAACTAGCCTAGGGCGCTCAAATATTGTTGAGGTTTCTTTTTCTGCGGAGGAAATGCGCTATTCTGGTTTGACCTGGAAATTTAATTGGCCAGGCTTAATAAACATTTATGATCTATCAAAGTTCAAAGATTCAACTTCCATGGATAATAATCAAATCACTTGAAACCAATTGTTAAATCACTTCAACATCGGAATGATTCTTTCCCTTCAAATCACTTGAATGAAAAATCAAAGAACGTGAGAGTGACAAAAGTATAGTCTATTGGAGTTTAACCAAGTGTCAAGCAATCCCCTTCCTTTAAACGGGGAATAAATTAAAATCCTTGAATTGCCATGTAAGGCACTTCTTTATTCCATCAAATAGTTTTGGTCCCACAGCTACTCTTTATATCTAATGTTTTCAGTTTGAGCTCCAACTCAAAATCACATTTGCCCATCACAGCCAATTTCTTCCTTCCCAACCCAACCTTGTTTTTCTTCAAAATAATGACTCTCGAAACAAGCAAGCCTGACCAGTCCACTAATGAAGGTGATAAACATAGACAACTTGACAAAGATATCAAAGACTTGGTCTCTGCCATAACTCGCCGCATACCTGGCATTCATAAACCGGGATCAAGCCACCATGAAGATGATGATGATGAGCATGGTGTGAGAATTATCACACTAGCTGGAAACAATGCTGGAGCCACAATGCGAAGTGAGTTGGATGAGAAATCCAGTCCCCATGGAATTTCACTTGGCGAGCCTGATGCAGTGAGTACCTACGTGAACAGCAATTTCCAATCTGTGAACAATTCAATCATGCTCAACAGCAGCTACAACACCAATGATCCAGGTGTCCATTTGGACGTCTCGGATGCTTTTGATCAAGAGGGCCAGATGCCAGCAGATAAGCCCAGAAGGAGAGGGAAGAAAAGAGAGAAGGATTCATCCGAAAGCGAACATTCCGATTAAGTTAATGAACAAGAAATTGCAGCTATAACTCGGTGCAAAAGTACTGAAGAGAAGTCCTGTCTAAGTTAAGATACTTGCATAAAATAAATCTCTGTATTGCTTTACTATGCAAGATTAAGTTTGCGTGACAGCAAGAAAAAAGATTAAAAAAAAAAGACTAAGGGAATCCGCGTATTCCCATAGCAAAACTATGTTTCTTTCCTGTTTATGTCTTTGATATAGGTACGATTTAGTTGTTTCTGCATGCATATGATTGTTAGCCATGGTGTCAACCATACAAATTAATAATAATTAAGTGTTTAACTTTCAAGTTCATACGTACTCATATTCTTGAGTCATCAATTGAACGAGATGATCTATTCTGATGAATTCTCTTATACGGATAAATATTGCAATTTTTAATGTTCCATCTCTCTTGTTTCTTGTGAGCCCTTCAAAATGACATTGTGGACATTGTTGTGGCTCAGAGATATCAGATGCTGCATCATTGTTCACCCTGTTATATATAAGTCATAACATGGTTTACAAGGTCTACGAAAGCCTGATATGCAATCTGGATTCAGTTGAAATCCAAGAACAAAAAACTCGCAATTGCTTCGCCATGTCCAGATACTGCATTTCAAAGTTAATTTATCAAAGGGGAACTATTACTGTATTTTAGAACCATGTAGGCTCTGAAGGAAAAGTTACCGTTATACATACCTTAAATCAACATCAAAGGCCTAGTTTCGAGCCAAGCCTTCTCCCTCCTCTTTACTTGTGCTAAAGCTTTGTTCTCCTGATGTAACCAAAAAATAAGCATTGATCGAGGGTGGGAGATTGTATTTGATGAAAATGTACATCCGAAAAATTCAGGAGCAAGGTTGCTATAAAGTGCACAAGCATGGTTTTGCCATGGAAAACAGCATTATGTAATTTGGTTATTTAAAAAAAAAAATTCGTATCTTTTATAAGATTATCATAATAAAACCAACAAGATCATTTTATTATCAAAGTGATCTTATCATTCGTAATTTAAAATTATTTTTTTATTAACAATTATTAATTTTTAAGAATTAAAAATAATTGTGTTTAGTATAACTAAAAATCAAATATTATTTTATCTAAAAATAGAAAAATAGTCATATATATTGTAATTATTACCTAGGTTAAGAATTTTAATATTGTTTAAAGATAATAAGTTGTAAAATATTAGAAATATTTTACTTATTTTATAATAAAATATAATTAAATTATTAAATTAATAAATATATTTATTGATAGGTAAATTAATTTTGATAATATAAATTAATAAAAAAAATTTTGAATTTTAAAATAAAGCTAATCTATTAAATTCATAATAAAAGAAAAAAATTATATTATATATAAAATATTAAAAAAAATTAAAAAAAACACACAAATTATTTTTAAAATATTGCAATTAATATTAATTTGAAAATACAAAAATTTATAATATAAAATAATACTATTTCAAGAATAAGTAAGTTTCTAATTCATGTATTAAATGGATAATATTAACTATTTTTTTATATATATATCACTTCAATTCAATGATAAAAGTTTTTATATTTTTGTGTAAGATTTAGATCATCTTTCAAGATAATGATCTGATCATTCTTGATAATTCAAAATCAGTATTACATAGAATCACTAAATATTTACCAAACACAATAATTTAATCATTTTATGATTATCTTATATCAAACATTATTTTATACCAAAAGCACGTCAAACTATGGAGATCACATTTTTATGGTACCTTATCACTATGTTTTCTCCTTATTACCTTTATTACCTCCAAATATATACAAATAATGATAGGGTGATACTATGTTTAATCTTCTTTCTCACTTTTACTTGATAAACGTTGTGGCATATCATGATTCTCAATCCTGGGACTAAATTGTGCATCCATCGCTAAAATGGTAAAGCAGATTTCTCCTTGGTTTCTATGTTTGTGGAACAATAACTAGAGAAGTCGAAACATATTCGATGGTATTTATTAATATGTTATTCGAATGCTACATGAATATTGAAGTTGATGGTAGGCAGCTAAATGCTACTCGGCCTCAGGACAACTTGAAGCACAAGAAACCGTGATGACTTGTAACTGAACCTCCTGTTCCCCGATCTTTTTGGCTTCTTGCGCAATTTTTGGTGCACAATTCTGCATTTCTTTGTTCTTGCCCCAAAGAAGAATATCCAGCAGTCGACAGAGCCGAGGTGAGGGTGGTGCAACCTTTCTTTGTTTGTGAACAATTTTCTTAGTAGCATAGCTGAGACAGACATCTGTAGCTCTAAATAGATGGAGTACCCCGGAATCAGTAAGAACAAAGCAAGATTAAATTCTTCAAATCACCTCAATGCTTTAAGCACCCAACTTTGACAGTAGTTTAATAATTATTCTCATCTTTTCACTTTCTTTTGACTGATCCTTTCAAACAAATGGAGATTAGTTTGGAATCCTTTGCCAAGCTCTGGCAACATATCGAAGCATTAATCCATGTCCACTTCACTTCCATATTTAATTTTCAGACAATGTTCGTCATGCCAGTCAAGATTTTATGGCCAGCAAGCAATTCAGTTGTGGTGCATTTTAGAGATTGCCCTTACAAAATCTTGTAAGCCGTTATTAGTGCAGATAATGACCAAGACTAGAAGCTTTTGGTCCATACTCAGCTACTCCAAACATACACTCTTAGCTATTCCCACCAAATAAAAGACAGAAATAAGATCATATGTCGGATTAGGACAACATTTCGCATCCGACAATGATTAGGACTCCTATTACAAACATAATTATCCACATCAAGCGACACTCTTGTTTCCACTTTGAGATGACATAAGCTATGAGCTAAGAAAAAATGATGGATAGCATCCTGTATGGATATAGGAATAAAACCTTTTTGTTCGGATTTCGTTAGCCAGTTTTGGTAGACAGCTTTTATTATTAATTTTCATCCCTGGTTTTGGACACTCCTATGTTGTCTGATCACCCCAAATTTTGAGTAGTTGGGAAAAACTATACAAAGGGGTCATTATCAATTTTCTTAGTACCATGAACCTCAGGCCATAATCAAATCAAGATGTTCTTCAGCATTTGGATTTTGGACACATCTGTCATTCCTCTTGGAATCTTAGGGATTAATGTAGTATCAATTTTCATTTGATAGACTTCTCCATCCTGCAGACAGCGGAGCACAGCAGAGCAGATCCAGCTATCAGTTTATTGGATTTGGCCAGGGAGTTTAGTTGAAAATATGCACTTATGATGATCAAAGCAACTTCATATTGTGATTAAGTTTACCAAAATATCAGCTGGGTAAAATCATGCAAGTCTAAAGATTGAGGCATCCTACTTTCCATGTTAATATAGCAGCTTTTAGTTGTATGTAATTTCCCATGAATTCATTAGATCAGTCTAAAAAAATTTATTCGGATCGGCTCGAAAAAAGATGTACTGAATAAAGTTTAGGAATCTCTTGCTGCTTTATAAAAAAAATGTAAATTAGAGCTATCAAAGTGCAAAAACGGGGCTTATAATTTGATTATTCATTCTAAATTACGGCACTATTAATATGAACTTTATCAGATTAAGGTTATAGAAACATTTTTCTTCTATGAAAGATATTTTATTAGTATTGGATAAATCATAAAATGGATTTTAAGAATAGGGGAACGAATTACAATCTGTAATAACTAGATGCTTATGCCTATTAGTGTATAGAATTGTTAGTACATTCTTAGTGCTTTTCCCAACGAAAAGTATTCAAAGTACATCTTAATTGGGATTCTATGGGCACAAAGTAAAGAATGATTAGTTGGTGAATGTTGTTGTACAATTTTTAAAGAAGATAGATAATGAAAGAATTTCATTGCATTAATTATGATGAATCTGTGATAGGCTGATATCAATCAAGCACAGAGGAAACATAGAGGTAAGGATCCCAGGAGCCATTAGCACCACTCCAACCGTTGTTGTCACAGTGCACAAACTGCTTCTCGGATGGCCAAACTCCTGTTGTTCCATCAATTTGAGTCATTGGCATGCCCACCATATTTGTTTTGCCATTCAGATTCATTTGCAACTCTATTGGGCACTGGTCCGAAAACGAAAAGTCCATCGTTGATTCAGGGGCCCCGGAAAGTGGCCATGTAGATGTGGTAGGTGTAGTAGTGGTGATATTAAAGAATCCATTCGGATGGACTTGGTTCATCTGTTCGCCCCATGCTGTTTCATATGACGGTTCATTGGACCACATCATGCTCGCCACAGATGCAGTTTGGCTTTGGCCAGGTTGATGCCACTGAACCCCAATATGACCTGCAGCCACTTGATCATCATGTTCATGATCATGATTTAGGACAAGGTCTGGCTTGCTAGAACCAGGATTTGCAGGACCCTGAACAGGGTTCATGTTTCCATTTCCTTGAGGAGCCACAGTTATCGGTCCTGACTCTCTGCTTACGTTATTGTTGCTATGGGTAGAGTTAGAACCAACGCTAGGTTGCAAACCAGAACAATTAGCAGGTGATAGGACTCTAAGCCCTTTGCCATCAAGCAACTTGGCCTTCAGTGCACCAAGAAACCCATCAGCATCACTTCCCGTCCCACAGACTTCCTCAAACGAGAAAGGCTGAATGTTATCCAGCGAGACGCGGTTGCGAGGCGTTTTTGAAGCTGGCTGAGGTAGCTCAAAGTTGGTGCGCGCATTAGCTCCACGCAAGGCCCGAGCAGCATCGTCGTAAGCTCGAGCTGCATCCTCGGCAGTATCAAAAGTTCCAAGCCAAAGCCTAACCTTTTGCAAAGAATCCTTGATCTCAGCCACCCATCTCCCTGATGGTCTCTGCCTAACTCCAACGAACCTATGGTGTCCTCTGGACGATGACTTCCTTTTGCCATGGGCTCCATCAGCACTGGCAGGAGCCCCCATAGTTAATTTTCCTCCTTTATCGAACCTCTGAGTAGCCGAGGTTCAGATTTCTTATAATTGTGGATTTTGAAAGGGTATGTCGGTATGCCATTTGTAGACAACAAAGGAAATGGCAAAACCTGGAGCTTAAAATATTGGGATTTCCATTGCAGGCCAAGTCCAGTTGTTTATATCGACGCAATTACTAAAATAGAATTGTCTTTTGAAACAGTAAGAAGCAGACAGAGAAAGTCCATTTGTAGACTTTGCAGGAGACATGGAAAATAAAAAAATGATTTTTTTTTAATTAGATGGGTTACGTTTTAGGCTCTTCCCCTTGTTTTGTAGCATTGTCACTAAATTAAAAACTTTTTCCTTTTTCTCTCTATCTTTAGTGTTGATCATCGCCATGGATTAGTGATCATTATTTTGATACAGGTGTTTTCTTGGATATGATTTGTTTGTTTTTTCTTTTTTGTCCTTTATATATCTACGTGAACGTATATATGCATAACTGCATACTAGACATAATTAATATGAAATAGGCTCAAAGGTGAGCTATATAATATATGTTTTCCCAATTATTTTACAATTTTTATTGATGAAATTAATTTTCATATTTCACATTAAGGGGCAGTTTGATTCAAAGGAATTAATGTATTTTCTTTTGAAATTTTACTATTAGATATTTAATTTCAACGTTTGATTCGAAGTGATCTAAATTCAAAAAAAAAATGACAGATTCATAACAGTACCCAAAGTTCTAGAATAAAAAATACATATTTTCCCTGTGATATGTTAGAATTTTAGAAGAAACAATTATGTTATTTTTAAATTTGATTTGAATAAAAAATTATAAAATAGTCATTACTATTTTGAAAAGTATATTTAAAAATGATTACAAATCAGTTATAGATTTTTACTACATAAAAAAATTAAACAGAATTATTTAAGGCATTTTTAGTCAAAAAATGCTTTAAATTATATACATTATTTTTAAATTTGACCTAAATAAAAAATTATGAAATAGTCATTACTATTTTGAAAATATATGTTTAGAAATAACTACAAATCAGTTATAGATTTTTGCTACCTAAAAAATTGAACATGATTATTTAAGGCATTTTTAGTCAGAAAATACCTTAAATAATCTCCTAAAAAATTGATCAACATCATTTAAAGCATTTTCTAATTAGAAACACCTTAAATAATCTTTAAAAAAAAGTAAATAATCATAAAAAATAAACGCTAAAAAAATAAATCAAACTTACAATCTTATGATTAATAACCATATGCTATAACCAACTGAACTACTTTAATTTTTTTATATTTAATCTTTTAAATCTTATAAGTAATGAAAAAGACTAAAAAATATCTTAAATAATCCCTTTAAAAAAAACATTAAAATGCTAAAAAAAATATCAAGCTTACAATCTTATGATTAATAATCATATACTCCAACCGACTAAGTTATTCTATTTTTATATATTTTATCTCTTAAATCTTATAAATAATGAATGGATTATTTAAGGTATTTTTATTATAAAACGCCTTAAATAATATGGTCTAAAAAAGTGAAAGATATTATTTAAGGTGTTTTATTTCAAAAACATTTTAAATAATCCATTTTAAAAAATATTAAAGATTATTTAATGCATTTTTAATCAAAAACGCCTTAAATAATACCTTTCACTTTTTTAGATACTATTTAAGGTATTTTTAACCAAAAACATTTTAAATAATCTCTTTTTAAAAAATATTAAAGATTATTTAAGGCGTTTTTTACAAAAAAAACATCTTAAATAATCTTTTTTATTTTTTTAAAAGGAATTATTTAAATAATATGCTTTAAAAAATTAAAGAGTATTATTTAAGGTATTTTTTATAAAAATAACTTAAATAATCTCATTTAAAAAAATATTAGAGATTATTTAAAATGTATTGGACAAAAAACGTCTTAAATAATCATTTTATATTTTTTAAATGGCATTTATTTAAGAAATTTTTAGATAAAAAAATACCTTAAATAATTTATTTGAAAAAATAAAAAAGGATTATTTAAGGCGTTTCCCAACCAGAAAGGCCTTAAATAATCTCCAATATTTTTTTATTAATGATATTTTATAAATAAAAATAGCAATCAAATAAAATATTTATCTTCTTTTGTGGTTAAAGGCATAATTTGTCATTTAGGTATTTATTATTAATAAAAACTAATAAAAACTTACCATTATATATGTTAAGGAGATTATGGCAATTATTCATAAATTAATATATGTGAATTTCTTTCAACCAAATGAGTGAATTTGAACACGAGACGCCTTAAAAATGAAAAAAATCTTGGGTATCACATTTTTTCAAGAATCACACTTTTCCTTAAAATCTAAGATTTCGCGAACTAAATTCTCTCTAATTATTTCAAATACAGTGTCACTTGGGTACGTCCTCATTCTCGATATTTTAAACTATTTTTATCCATATCTTTAGGGAAGCATTTATTATATCTCTATCCCACGAGAATTTATGAGTATGAAGAATCCTGTTGCTTGTTATTTTTATAAAAAAAATAAAAATAAAATGTTTATATTTTGTAATTTATTATATAAAAGTTTAAAAAATAATAATTTTAAAATAACTAAAAATTTACAAGAATTATACATATATAAGAAAACAAAAACAAATATAAAATATTATTAATGATATTTTGGGTATTGATAGGAAGAAAGATGATTTGATGGTTGTATGAAGGATGAGTTGGACCTGTAATAAGAAAACATGATCAAAAGGCATCAAAGTTGACTTTTTGGAACACATTTCAATACTTAAGTCAGTTAAGTGTGTAAGGTTTATGTGAAACAAAAGGTAAATTGTAAAGTATTTAGAAAGTTCTATACTTGAACTTATTTTTTATCTTATATATTGTCATAATGTCTAGATCCGGAGATCTATCGTTAGACATTGACTTAAGGGAGTCGCCACCAATCTTTTTTTATCTAGGTGCGATTGACCACCTAAAGAATCTATCCTTTCAGGAAACACCTAAGTTTAAGGGTCCCTAAAAGAATATGTTCAGATCTACTAACCAGAACAGAGTTCGAGAGTTCGGTTACGTGTGAGGAAGATTATAGCACTCTCACAACGCCCATCAAAAGATGGTACCAACTTAAATTTGTATTATCCAATGAGTCTTAAAATTTTACCAAGTAATTAATTATTAAAAATTATTCTCAATTGACTTTAATACTTTTAGCAAAAAATTAAAAAAATTTTCTCACCTCAAGAGTATGCAAGAAAAATTATTGTTTCACTTGCAGAGGTTCCATTGTCGAATTATTTAACATTAAAAAATAAAAAAGAAGAAAAAAATGATTATTTTTGTGCAGGAAAAATTGATACTTTCAACTTTTCCCCAAAAATATTCTTTTGAAACTTTAATTTCGAGGAAAATTGATACTTTCAACTTTTTCTCAAAAATTTATTTTTTTAAACATTTATTTTTAAGGAAAATTGATACTTTCAACTTTTTCCCAAAAATATTTTTTGGAAACTTTGATTTTCGAGGAAAATTGATACTTTCAATTTTTCCTCAAAAAGAACTTTTTTAAAAATTTATTTTTAAGAAAAATTGATACTTTCAACTTTTTCTCAAAAATATATTTTTTTAGGTTTTATTTAAAGAAAATAAAATAATAAAACAAAATAAAAGTGAAAATAAAAAAAGTAAAACAAAAATAAAAATAAAATAAAGATAAAAGAACATTAAATAATCCTAATTTAATAAATAAAATAAAAAACAAATAAATAAATAAATAAATATAAAAAGAAAAAAAAACCTGGAGCGGCTCGGAGTACGGCTCGACTCGGCTCGGTCAAGGAAAAGAAACGGCTCGAAAAAGCGACTCGGGACGTCGGCTCGGCTCGATTAACGGCTCAGGGAGGCAAAACACACGTGGGTCAGAAAGCGGGTCGACACTCGGGTCGGGTCGAATCTCGGTAAAATGCGTGGATCTTCTAGGTTATTTAATGCAAAAACGACGTCGTTTTGAGAGGGTATATAAGGCTGTTTCCTTCATTTTTCGATAGAAACTTTCTCTCATCTCTCTCTTTTCCTTTTTTTTTTCTCTTGCTTCTTTCTAAAACGGTCGAAGAACTTCAGCTGAATATTCATCGGATTCTAGAATTTTTCGTTGAAATCTGAATTTTTCGTCGGAAGTTCACCAGAAAGTTGGTCGGTTTCTAGGAATCTTCACCGAAAACTGAGCAACTGGCCGAAAACTTCAAACTTGGCTGGAATTATCGTCGAAAAATTTAACTTTCGTAGAAAAATTCAACCGAAATATGAAATTTTCTAGAAATTCCCAGAAAAAAATCGTAAAAATTCTCCAAAAATTTCTGCTAATTCCTAAAGCTATTCTAAACGCACCAAAACCTTCATAGCCTTTAAATCTTCTCTGTATCTCTTTTTCCCTCAACCGGTATTCTTTTTGCTTCTATTTTTTGTGTCCGTTCTTCTGTTCAAAAGGATCCCTTTTATAGGGATTGATTAGAAAAGTTTCTGATCAATCTCAATTCCTCTTTGGATCGAGATTCAATCATTGAATCCAACATGGACTCTTCTTATTGAATCTCAATCCAATTTCCAGCCAGATAAATCAAAAAAATAAAAAAAATTAAACGAAAATAAATCAGATAAATAAAAAAATTAACAGATAAATTAAAATTAAATAAAAGATAATACATAATCTGATATACATAAATATTGACAAGAAAAAAAAAGAAAAAAAATAATAAAGATATATACATATTAATAAATACATAAATACCTAAGATAAAAAAATAAAAGAAAAAAATATATAAATAAAAATAAAAATAAAAATAAAATAGAAATAAAATAAGAATGTAAAATACAAAAAAAAATGAAGAAAAAAAGAACATAGACTTACCTATTTGGACCAGGCCCAATTGATCCGGGCCTAGATCAAATTAGGTGTCTACAGCTGCCTCTCTTTGCACATTTTCTGTGAAACAGAAATTACGCAAAGACTTAGACACCCAATCAAGACTCAACTCGACCCTTTTACATTTTGTTTTTTTTTTTTGTTTTTGATCAAAGCTCCTCTAGGTAGAGGCTCAATGACTTTGAGAAACATAAATGGCTCATCTAATCAGAGGCTCAACAACTTTAAAAAATAAATTGCTCATCTAAATAGAGGCACCATGACTTTGGAAAAATAAATTGCTCCTCTAAACAGAGGCACCACGACTTTTGAAAAGTAAATTGCTCCTTTAAACAGAGGCACCACGACTTTGAAAAGTAAATTGCTCCTCTAAACAGAGGGACCACGATTTTGAAAAGTAAATCGCTCCTCTAAACAGAAGCACCACGACTTTGAAAAGTAAATTGCTCTTATAAACAGAGGCACCACGACTTTGAAAAGTAAATTGCTCCTCTAAATAGAGGCAACGAAACTTTGAAAAGTAAATTGCTCCTTAACAATCATGTCCAAAGGAGTTATAGATCGTGATTGAAAAAATTTTATATTGGGAACTCAAAGATTCACAATTTGAGTTCAACATTCATAGGTTCAGATTCGTAAGAACCTTCCAACTTCGTAAGAATTTACTAAAATTTGATTCTCAAAATTTCAGTTTCATTCAAATTTGCAAGATCTTAAGATTTGCATTTGCAACTTGTAAGACTCGCATCAAAGATCCTCATTTGAATTTTAAAGGCTCACATCCAAAAGTTCAAGGCTTTTCAAAGGTTCTTATTTAGTAAATTTGGAATTCATATCCAAAAATCTAAAGCTTTTCATTTGAATTTTGGTAATTCACATCCAAAAATTCAAAGCTTTTCATTTGAGTTCAAAGGCTCACATGCAATAAAACTTAGAGTTTCACATCTAAGTTCAAAGGCTCTCATTTAAAACATTAGAAATTCATATCCAAAAGGTTGAAGCTTTGTATTTTGGAGATCCACATCCAAAAGTTTAAAACTTTTCATTTGTTTGAAGATTCACATTCAATGAACTTTAGGGTTTTACCCCTCAAAGATTCTCATTTTGAAACTCAAAGATTCTCATTTGAGTTCTCAAAAAATCAAAATATTTACAATTTATTTTTCAAGTGACTCAAAAACTTGCATGAATGAATGTTATGACCAAAGATGCAAATGCTTTCTTAATGATGCAAACGCGGTAACCTATATTCTCATAGTGCCATGCATGTCCAAACAAAGTTTAATTCATCAAATCATGTGCATGTAATATTCAAGCAACGATGCCACCATGATGCTTGTAATGCGAATGTCTATGCACCAAAATTCTAAATAATTATGGTGATATGGCTCTCAAAACTTCACCATTCCGCATGTCTTCCTTGTTTAGTTTTTCAATATTTTGAAACAAGTTTCATCAATCAATCATCACTTGACCACCATTCATGGACTTCTCAGCACTAACAGATTTCAGAACAAATTTCATCCACCATCACTGGGTCATTACTCATGGGTGTATCAGCATTAACCATTCCAAAATAAACTTTGTCCACCGATTTTTTTCATCATTTAATCATAACTTGCCAGTCATATCGATCAATTCATCCTTGTACTCATCACTTGGTTATACCACTTTTCAAGATTTGCCTCATCATATTCTTCATTTGGTGGCATCATATATCATTCCAAATCATCTCTTTTAGGTTTCTACCATTTTTTCATTTTGTTACCACCATCATCTTATATTTCTTTTCAAATGAATGCAAGACTCTTTTAAACACATATTCATTCATTCATTATCATTTCAATTATTGACAAATATAATACAATCAAACATTCTCTCAATTCATTCTAGAGGTGTAACAATAAGAGAACACAAGGTGAATTATGATAAAGATAATCAATGAAGAACTATTTTAGTACAAAACAAATGAAAAAGGAAATAAATTGGATACATGTCATAGGGATGACTAGTATGTCCAAATGATGAATATTTAGACAATTCTTAACATTAATCTAGGATTCTTTTTCAAAAACTCATTCCATTTATTGTTAGAGTCATTTTGAGTTTGGCGAACTTTGCCCCAGTCTTTGAGGGGTCTTCAGATGTCTTTGATTTTTCATCCATACGAACCATTTGACCTTGATTTTTTTCTACCAAAATCACCCTTTCAGGTTTTCAATTTAAATATCTTTTTTTTTTCATTTTCTCATTTTTTCATCTTTTTTTCCTTTTTTTTTCTCATCTTTTTTTTCTTATTTTTCATCCATTGTTGATATCTTCCATACATCCAACTTTAGAGCAATGATTTCATTGTTTCATCATAAGCATGTCCTCGCTCGACATATGATCATTCAAGTTAAGCATTCACACTTGATCCAAATGGGCTTTTCAAGGTTGTAATGTAGGTCAAGGTGAGGGGTCATAAAAGAAATGGATATAATAGGTTCAAAACATGTATTAAAAGGTTCAAAACCAAGGATTATTTGATGTAACTTGGCATTTTATCCCATATCATTTCACTATTTTTTTCTTTCCTCACATATAGGATTTTCATTATTTTACCCCAAATCATGTGTGACATTTATTTATTTTTTACTTTTCTTTCTCTTTCCATCTTTGAGACCTTTTGTGATTTTGTTTTCAAAAATTACCCTCCAGTGTAGAGGGTGATCCTTGGTTGGGGTTTTTCAGAAAAAAAAATCATAATAGGCTCAAAGGGGTAGCAATAAATGATTTTTCAAATGGTAAAAGAAATATGATCATTTTTCATCTCAATTATGAATACTTTCCTTGAACATCATCTATTGAACAAAACTCATGATCCTGTATAAAAGATTACATATCTTCAAGACATATCTCTTTCACCTCTGGTAATGGCTTACCCTCTTTTTTTTTTTCAAATCATCTCCTCATATTAATGTGATGAGTTCTAAAAATTAAATCTCAGAATTATTGTTATCATTGTCTAAATATTCATCATCTGAAATTTAAGAATGAGAGTATAAAGTTATGAAAGGTAACAGAGCATGGAGTAATGGTCAAGTGAAAGAGAAAAATGTAATGAAATGCATTAACTTGCCTTTATTAAAATGATAACAAGTGAAGTCATTACTCGAAAAGAAATCTAACATTACTCGAAAAGAAATATTAAAATGACAAAAAAACCTTCAACCAGCCTTATCTCCATTCTTAAAAATTATCCTCCTATATGATCAGGTGAAGAATTTTTATTGACATCTTGTCTCTCAATTCATTGTGACTTTCTGGACCCTTTCTGTTCTTGACTTCCATTCAGAACGCTAACATTAGGTGTTGTTGCTTTTCCTTGATTAAAACTTACCATTCTATCATTGATCAATCGTTGCACCTTATACTTTAAAGCAGTGCAATTTTTAGTAGAATGACCAGTAATTCCATAGTGATAGTCACAGTGGGCTGTAGGATCATATCACTTTGGATAAGGGTGGTTTAAGCGGCTCCACCTGGCTGGGGGTAATCAAATTGCTATTATAGAGTTCTCGATATAACTCTGTATAAGTCATATGGATTGGATCAAATACAAGTTTTTCTTGAGTAGTTCGTTATTCTCGTGAATCACTTACTGGGTTAGTATGGTAAATTTGGGTTTTTGCAGGAGCTTGAATGTTAAGGCTATATGTAAGATCTTGAGGGCTAAAAATTGATCGGTATATGGATGAATAAGGTGGTTGTGAAGCTAGCTGGTATGGGTAGGATGAGGCATTATTCATAGCAGGATAGCATAGAGAGTAACCTTGGGGTGGATAAGATTGATAACCCCTGAATTATTGTCTATCAAAGCTCACAGTTTGAGCTTGAGCTTCTTTCTTTTCTGATGCCTTCTTGGTTTCTCCTCTTTTTAATTTACCATTTTTTATGGCACTTTCAATAATTTCTCCAGAGATCACCATGTCGATAAAATTCTTTGTTGCATTTCCTACCATCTTTTCATAATAGAGATACTTCAAAGTGCTGATAAATAACACTGTAGTTTTTTTCTCAATCAGAAGAGGTTGTACTTAAGAAGCAACATCTCTCCACCTCTAGGCATACTCTTTAAAAGACTCGTTTACCTTTTTTTTTAGATTCTATAAAGACAAACGATCAGGGGCCAAATCGATAATATGTCGATATTGACTGATGAAGTCATGTGCCATATCGCTCCAAGAGTGAATGCGGGTTTTATCCAGCTGAACATACCATCTGGTCGTAGAGCCAGTAAGGCTATCCTGAAAGACATGCATTAAGAGTTTTTCATCATGAGCATGAGCTGCCATCTTTCGACAGTACATGATGATGTGAGTTCTGGGGTACTTCGTACCATCATATTTTTTAAATTTTAGTACTTTGAACTTATGAAGAATGACCACATCAGGGATTAGGCAGAGTCCAGCAGCATCAACTGACCCATAAAAACTAAATCCTTTCACGACCCGTAGCCTTTGCTCTAGCATACTAATCTTGAAGATTTTTTGAGTTTTCACTTTTATCTTTTTTTTTTTTCTCTTTTAGATCATCTAGATCAAGAATTGATTCTATTGTCTTTTCAGTAAAGACAGGATTTACATAGCTATTATAATACCCTGGGTTAGAAGCTGATGGTATTCCAGGATATGTAAGATACGTGAAGTGTTACGGTGAGACCTCTTGAGCAGACTGGACTTGAGGTGAGCCAAAACCTGGAGGATATAAAGGGTCAGCCACTTCTTGCAACGGGAAAACTTGTTGGCTTGTATTTTCTTCAACTCTTTTTTCTTTATTTAGGTTATTAAGAGCATCCAGAATCTTGCTCAACTCACTTTCAATCTTCTCCTGTATTTTTTCTATCTTTTCAAATCTATGAGAATTTTTCTGCTCTATTTGCCTTGCTCTGAATCTTGTGTTGTATCGATGGGCAGGGTTCTCGCTAAATGAAACTATCTTTGAACCTTTAGCACCATAATTATGACTAAAAATGTTATGCTATGCTTTATGTATGATGCTTTGATGCACGAATGAAATGTACATTTTCCTGAATGAAATCTAATATGAAATGGATACAAATGATTGTGTTAAAATATGATCATGAAAGTAATGCAGATGCATACAATCAGACAAACAACATAGTTAGTTCCATGGATGAAATGAAAGTGATGCTGATGCACAATGTTACATATGATAATGAAAGTGATGCACAAAGTTAAACAATCAAAATGATTAGATAAACACCTTTGTGTCTTAATTTCAGGGTATATCTATCATTGGGTAGAGAAGGCTCTATCCTAGGTTTAGACACTTCTAAAGTTCACTATATGTGGTTCAAGGTTAAAATCTAAAGGTTTCCAAATTGCTTCTTACATCCTTGCCCATCACAGACTAGTAAAGCACCCTAATCCTCACCCATTACATGCTACAAACGGAACACTGCAGAGGCATTAGACCTCACGAAAGCAATAGGTACTTTACTCCCTCCTAGAGAGACGGAGCTCGGGTGTAGAGCTCATGTTATGCACATGCATATGAATGACATAATTAACAAGGTAAATAAACATGAATGAATAATAACACATATATACAAAAAGGTTCAATTTTATTAGACTTTTGGATAACACAAATTATTTGCTGGCCTGACTCTCAAAATCTCCAGTGAAGTCGTCAAATTGTCATAACGTCTAGATCCGGAGATCTATCGCTAGACATTGACTTAAGAGAGTCGTCACCAATCTTTTTTTATCTAGGTACGATTGGCCACTTAAAGAATTTATCCTTTCAGAAAACACCTAAGTTTAAGGGTCCCTAAAAGAATAGGTTTAGGTATACTAACCAGAACAGGGTTTGAGAGTTCGATTACGTGTGAGGAAGGTTATAGCACCCTCACAACGCCCATCAAAAGATGGTACCAGCTTAAATTTATGTTATCCAATGAGCCTTAAAATTTTACCAAGTAATTAATTATTAAAAATTATTCTCAATTGACTCTAATACTTTTAGCAAAAAATTGAAAAAATTCCCTCACCTCAAGAGTATGCAAGAAAAACTACTGTTTCACTTGCAGAGGCTCCATCGTCGGATTATTTAACATTAAAAAATAAAAAAAAAGAAAAGAATGATTGTTTTTGTGCAAAAAAATTGATACTTTCAACTTTTTTTCAAAAATATTCTTTTGAAACTTTAATTTCGAAGAAAATTGATACTTTCAACTTTTTCTCAAAAATTTATTTTTTTGAAAATTTATTTTTAAGGAAAATTGATACTTTCAACTTTTCCTCAAAAAAAATTTTTTTTGAAAATTTATTTTTAAGAAAAATTGATACTTTCAACTTTTTCCCAAAAATATTTTTTAGAAACTTTGATTTTCGAGGAAAATTGATACTTTCAACTTTTTCTTAAAAATATTTTTTTTAGGTTTTATTTATAGAAAATAAAATAATAAAACAAAATAAAAATGAAAATAAAAAAAAGTAAAACAAAAATAAAAATAAAATAAAGATAAAAGAACATTAAATAATCCTAATTTAATAAATAAAATAAAAAAAACAAATAAATAAATAAATATAAAAAGAAAAAAAAAAACCTGGAGAGGCTCGGGGTACGGCTCGGCTCGATTCAAAGAAGAGAAACGGCTCGAAGAAGTGGCTCGGGACGTCGGCTCGACTCGGTTAACGGCTCGGGGAGACAAAACACGCGCGGGTCAGAAAAGCGGGTCGACGCTCGGGTCTGATCGGATCTCGACAAAACGCGCGGATCTTTTAGGTTATTTAACGTAAAAACGGCGTCATTTTGGAAGGGTATATAAGGCTGTTTCTTTCATTTTTTGATAGAAATCTTTTTCCCTCTCTCTCTCTTCCTTTCTTTTTCTCTCGCTTCTCTCTAAAACGGTCGAAAAACTCCGGTTAAATATTCATCGAATTCTGGAATTTTTAGTCGAAATTTGAGTTTTAGTCGGAAGTTCATCGAAAAGTTGGTCGGTTTCTGGGAATCTTCACCGAAAACTGGGCAGCTGGCTGGAAACTTCAAACTTGGTCGAAATTGTCGTCGAAAAATTCAACTTTCGCTGAAAAATTCAACCGGAATCTAGAATTTTCCAGAAATTCCCAAAAAAAAATCACAAAAATTCTCTAAAAATTCCTACTAATTCCTAGAGCTGTTCTAAATGCACTAAAACCTTCCTAGCCTTTAAATCTTCTCTGTATCTCTTTTCCCTCAAACCAATATTCTTTTTGCTTCTGTTTTCTGTGTCCGTTCTTCTGTTCCAAAAGATCCCTTTTATAGGGATTGATCAGAAAAGTTTCTGATCAATCTCAATTCCTCTTTGGATCGAGATTCAATCATTGAATCCAACATGGACTCTTCTGATTGAATCCCAATCCAATTTCCAGCCAGATAAATCAAAAAAATAAAAAAATTAAACAAAAATAAATCAGATAAATCAGAAAAATTAATAGATAAATTAAAATTAAATAAAAGATAATACATAATCTGATATACATAAATATTAACAAGAAAAAAAAAGAAAAAAAAATAAAGATATATACATATTAATAAATACATAAATACCTAAGATAAAAAAATAAAAGAAAAAAATATATAAATAATAATAAAAATAAAAATAAAATAGAAATAAAATAAGAATGTAAAATACAAAAAAATAAAATAAAATGAAGAAAAAAAGAACATAGACTTACCTATTTGGACCAGGCCCAATTGATCCGGGCCTGGACCAAATTGGGTGTCTACATATATGAGAGAAATAACGATTATATGATTACGACAATTAACAGTTGATGGTAAGTATATATAAAGCTCAAGAATGGGCCACGTGGGTAATTGTCGGTTACAATTTAATGATCCTAAGTAAGTGTGAGTTATATTAATGATCAAGGCAAGTTGAAGGCCAATTGATCTACTATGAAGTGATGCATTGATGTGACATTAATAAAGGTAGTTGGACGAGTCTCTCTTTGATAAAGGCAAGCTCATTTTGTGGTAAAGATTTTGGATGTCGACCCTCTCTTATGATGATATGACAATCGACCTGTGTTGACTTAGCGATCATGAGAATTGACTAATAAACATATACCCTCTCATTCTTCTTTAATCCTATAAAGTATTCTTAACACTAATAAATACACATACCCTCTTATTCTTTTTTAATCTTAAAGAATATTCTCAACACTAATAAACATATATCCATGCACACTTTTGACCATATCTATGTTGACTTATCATCCATCTCTAGTCCACTCAAACATATACACCATTTCAATCTTCTCTAATCCTATGGGTTGTTTACTCAATAAAACTTTATAAGTCTGTTACATATTTTTCTTATATCTAACCTTATAGAGACTCACATTATTTATAAATATAAAAACTTACTTATTAAAAATCTATTTTTTCTTAGAATTATTCTTTTATAAATTTTTTATTTATCAAATAATATCTAATTAATTTAAAATAAATCTCTTATAAAATATGAGTTTCCCAACAAAAGCAACATATTAAAAATCATATAATAAAAAAAAACACTTATAAGCATTGGCATCTTTAGCAACTTTGAACATTCATTCTTAATTTTTAATTAGTTAGTGAGCTCATTAAGTTACGACTTACCACTCAATTTGGAATTTTGAGAATTGAAAAGCCAAACTTTCACACAAGCTAGATCCATACTAATTGATGCTGCAAAGTATTTGTTTGTCATAGTTGGTCTTTTTTTGGCTGTGACAAAAATGGAGTTTATAGGATTATTGTGAAATATATAATCCATTAACCCCAAAAATTTATTACATCAAAATCTATTTATTATATATATATATATATATATATATATATGGATATGGGTATGGGATAGGTGGATATTGTCTTCATACCTAATAATATTTCAAAATTATGATCATCTTTCCATTCTCAAAATTTAGTATTCATATCCATCCTTATTCAAATAAAATGTCAAAATTTTCATCTAATTTAGATAAAATTAACATTCTTAATATCATCTTTAAAGTTTTTAAAATTTATTGGTCATTTCAAATTAAGTGGACAACACCCTTGGAATAATGTTAAAATTAACCCTATTATTATATTGGAATTAATTAGCAAAGAAATTAAGTATGGTTTGTTAGTAGAAGGGTAAACTCTTAATTTTTGTGATTAGTAATTTTTGTGATTAGAAATCAATCTTTTACAGTTTCAAATATAAATATATACATATATATAATTGAAGCAAATAATAATTAATTGTACTGTTTTATAATTATAATTTTTTCTTCAACAATTATATATTTTATGCATTAAAAGTATTATAAAATTTTCTCTCTACAATATTATCAAGATTATGCTACAAGTAGTTAAGATTTAAAATTTTAATTTAAAATGCCAACAAGGCCTTAGCTTAGTGGTGATGGGGAAGTCCTAGAATTTTAAAGTTCTAAAACATTCAAAGTTTTATTACATGTGAATTTGATTGTTTAGTTATATTTTAATTTGTTAGTTGGTTATTAAGTGATTGTAACTTGATTATTATGTAATAATTAATTATTCAATTAATTATAATGGTATAATATTTGATTATGATTGTATTTTTTTAAAAAATTAATTTAAAATATAATTATTTGAAATTTAAAAACAAGGGAGATGATACTAATAATCCTCTATATAAAAAAAAATCATAATGTTTACTTTTTTTAATTATACTAGATAATAGCATGCATCTCGGAATATAATAAGGATATAATCCACGTATATATAAAAAGTTTAAAAATTGAACAATAAAAAAATATATATATATATAAATTTATCTCATTTAAAATATTTAAATATTTATATTAATTAAACTCAATGAGATATAAAACTAATTCACTGAAAAATTATTTGTTTGTCATCATGATTGAATTACAAATAATAGTTAAACCTTGTGTACTATTAAATTATAAAAAATAAAAGGCTGCTAATTCAAAATATTAGTCATTACAAAAAGTAATTCCAATATTTGAAAGGAAAGTTAGATAGAATTATAAAATTTAATAGCTTTAAAAAGTTAGATTTTTATTAACAATTGAATACGCACACAAAATAGTCTAAAACACTATCTGCTATAAAAAGTGTCCCTCAAATATGAAAATGCCCTTGAAATATTTTTATATATATAAATTAACTCCAAAATTTCCTAAAGATGGTAACGGGTTGAATCAATGCTTTTTTTGCTTACCTCGTTCCAACCCCACTTTTAAAATATTTTATCTAACTATGATCCTATCGAATATTGGATTATTATTTTTTATATTTAATTTTGATTTGATATATATGTATAATTTGTCTCTAACCCTAAATTAATTTAATGATTTTAATTTAGTACAATATTTATAAAAATATTATTTTTAAAATAAATTACATATTAATTATATATAAATATAATATTTTTATTAAATTAACGACTTAAATTAAAGTTTAAATAATATTGTTATTAATATTATATACATAATATTAATACAAAAATAAATAAATAATATATATCTCTCAGGACAAGTTGAGACAAAGTACGATCCATTTCCAACCAAATCTTAATTTTTTTAAGAAATAAATATCATTATTCTAGTTTGACCTTGATTTAAATATATATATCTGGAGGATCAAAATGGATCGAAATTCGTTGGATATGAATTATTTTATCGTCTTAAAATTTTTTTAAAATTAATTTTTAAAAATTTTTATTTTAACAAATATTAATTAAAATCTTATATATCCTAATAAATGTAAATTAAATGTTTACATCAACCCTAAATATATAACAAAATGTCACAATTAATATTAAAATTTGAATTACAAAATTATATTTCATCCTAATCGTATAATATTATACCCTAATTGACCTTCCAATCATTTTTTATAATAAGTATTAGTTATTACAAAAATTAGTGTCTAGTCAATTAGGATAGTTTTAATATATTTTATAGATTATTAATTAAAATTTTATTATTTAATATAATTGGATATGTAACGACCTTTAAAGTGGAGTCTAAAAACCTCTACTGAGCCCATAAATGAGAAAGCTGTTGGAATCGGTAGTTCATAGAATTGAAAATCGCGGCCCATTGTTTTTCTGATGATTGGGCTCCGTGTAAGCATTTTCGACAAGCTGTGGCCTCAGCCACATTGGACCAAAAACCTTTTAATTTCGCCCACGTGGTTGACAAATATTCAAGCTTCTAAATTTGAATTCTGAATTTTATACCTATCATTACTTAATTGCGAAAAGACAAAATTTCCACATACGTCAAATCTTTTCATTAATAAATCTCATAAAATTTATTTACTAAGACACCGTTTGGACGAAAGATAAGATTGATTGTAATGAAATTATAAATAATATTAAAAATGATTATAATTTAAATTTAAAGATTCGTATATTTATGTTAAATAAAATATTAAAATTTATATATTTATATTTATTTTATATACAGATTATTTATCATAATTTTTATTAATAAAAAAATATAAAATATATTTTTTTGATTTTGTTAAATTTAAATTTAATTATTATTAAAATTTTAAATCGTGTCACTTTAATATTTTATATTTATATCATGTCACTGTATAGTATTTTAGATTGTTAAGTCTATAATAGTTACAATTGAAAAAAAAATTATTACAGTTACGATTGAAAAAAAATTTTAATAAAAAATTTATGTTGAATATATTTCATTAAAATTAATATTTTGATTTAACTGATGATACGATAAATTTAATCACATTATACCGAAAGTGGACTTGAATCTAATCAATCACTAAACAGCTTATATAACTATTATAGTTAAGTTTTGATGATTAATCAGTCTTCTAGCTATAATCTACTTGTATTTCATAATTATAATTCTAATAGCAATGTTAAATAATTGATAAATTTTTAATAATTTATTGATAGAGTGTTTAATATTGTATTTTTAATTTTAATAATTAAAATTTAATTTTTGATAATTTTAAATTTAAATAATAATTATTACTATTCAAACTCCTGGAAATGAAACTCGCATATTTTTATTTTAAAAAACCCAAAAATTAAAAGGATTTTTATTAATCCCAGCCATTTGCTTTGGAATCTTGACATACCGTACTACAATTTATTTTTTATGAAATAACAAAAAAATATTATAATGAGTATTTATTTACTAATAACGAGAGGGTGGTCAATTAATGTTAACAGCAATTAATAAAAATATTAATAGTCATTTTTTACAAGTAAATGTACTAATTTATTTGCAATTTTATCATCTTATGTCATATAAAATAATAAAATTTATATATCTATATCATATTTTATATAAAAATAACGTATTATAATTTGTATTAATATGAAAACATAAAATATATATTTATTTTATTAAATTCATATTATTTATTATTAAAAAATTAAATCATATTATTTTATATTATATCATTATATCATATTTTAAATTAATAAATATAATTTTTAATATTTTAATTGCAAATATTTTTATCACTAAGTTTATTTACTTTTAGACTTCAAATAGCAATTTTTAAAGTACGTTTAATTCGTAAAATTTTAAATTAAAAAAAAAATGTGATATGTGAGGAAAGTTTAATTTTTAGTACATCTTGTTTTCAAATTCATTTGTTTGATTGAGAAAAATTTACATTTGTTAAATCATATGTTTTTATTATAATATTTTTGATAACCTTGAAATAAACCTTTTATTTTATTTTTTAAAAATAAACATGACAAATAAAAGTTATCAAATGAACGAAATGATTTTATATATTTTTATAAAATATAAATTGTATCAAATTACTACGTTTATATAAAAAATATAATAATTGATTATGAAGTTTTAAAAGATGGATGAACTCAATTATGAAATTTAATTACAAAAAATGCCTTAATTGAGTTCATTTTAAAAAATTGAGTATCTAAAAATTTTTTTTAAATAAACTCAATAACAGCATTTAATTAAGAAAAAACTTTTTATTCATGTTAAATTTAGAACTCAAATAATTTTTTGATCGAAAAATTAAAATACTAAAAAAATTTGAGATTTTAATTTCAAAATTTTAGATACCATTAAAAATATGATTTTTTTAAAAAAATTAAATAACTCTAAATTAAATGTAAAAATCAAATATTTATAATCACAACACCAATAACATTTTTTTGAATTCTCTCGATTCCGGAACTTCGAGATACCGCTACGCTATTGAGACCCAAACCCTCGAAACGCTCGCTGCTAACCACTATCCGGACTTAAAAACAACGCTACAGCCTACATGGATCACCCGACCCTACAAAACCAACCCTCTCTTAGCTCCGTATTCTCGCCTCTGTTGGGTCTTTTCGCAACCCGGTGGTCTCTCTCTCTTCCTCTTTCCACTCTTTCTATTCTGATTTCTCCGACTCAATAAACTTCCACTCTCTCTCTCCCCCTCTGTATCAGATCGACTCGAAAGGGTTCGCTATATCCGAAACCCCATTTCTTATCTCTTTATTTATGTTTCTCTAGCACTCCACTGTTTCACTGCTCGAGAACACACGCTCATTCCTTCTTCTTCTTCTGATAACAGTTTTCGCAATTTCAAGTACATATTATAGTTGGGGTTTTATTGGCTATTCGTTGTAGCATTCGACACCTTCTTTTTTTCCTGGTATATTCATTTTCTCTTTGCCCAACTTTTTTTTTTTTTAGTTTTAAATAGTTGCATCAGAAGGTAAAAGAAAAAGGTTAAATCGCCACTGAAGAATTGATTCATTTGATATGCAAATAAATGGAAAAATCGATCACAAGTTTGGTTCATGGCATCACGTTGGCCGCATTTAATTATTTTTGCAATGTTAATTCAAATTTCGTATGGATTCAGTGGAATGCATTTATTTATTACTTATCTTGTCTCCCTGTTTGTTTGATTTACTTTCTGCTTCTTTTTCTTTTCCCAGTTTGAGATCAAGTTCCTGTGGAGTAAAGAACTATATAAACGAAGATGTTTGGTACAACTACCCGTAAGTTTTTCTCTCACCTTTTATTCTCTCTGGTAATAATCGTATTTTGATTTGATTCGTTGAGCTGATGTTTCAATGAATATATAATT
The DNA here is from genome assembly GCF_002303985.1 of Durio zibethinus. Next base: position 4,005,825 of record NW_019167827.1, read on the forward strand.
GCTTCCGTTCTTTTTTTAAACTAGAAGCTCGTGGCTAGTAACTTTTATATAGTTATTGTGAAATTCTGAATTTCTGATTGGTTTTCACATTCAAGAATGGCTTCATTTTCAAAAAGCATTCATATATTGCATGCGGTGGTATCCACATTCCATCTTTTTCTTCTTTTTTAAGTGTTCACTAATACCTTTTTTAAGTTAATATTTTTCCTTTTATTTATTTTTTTCGGCATGTTTCACTACTGTATTTTATTGCGGCAAAAGGCTATCCTGATAGTGCTATGTTCCGTGTTAACTGTTTAGTAGGTTGTTTGGCTTCTTGATCTGCTGTTAGTTGTAATATTGTAATTAGAAAAATTGTTGTGCTTGTTATTGGTAGACTATTTCTGGTATATATGCTTGTAATTTCATTATTGGTGTTTAAATTTTTTTTTAATCTTTAACCTGTATGTTACATGTCATCTTTTTTTGAGAATGAATTTGCTATTATGTGTGAATCTTTTTGGAAAATTAAATTAATTGTTAGAAACTATTTAAACAGCTTTTGGGCAATCTTCTAGTAGCCTTTTTGCATCCCAATCTGTTTTTGGGCAGACCAACAATGCAAGTAGCAATCCATTTGCACCTAAACCTCCCTTTGGTAGTCCAACCCCTTTTGGCTCCCAAACAGGAGGTTCAATATTTGGGGGTACTTCTACTGGAGTGTTTGGTGCAACCCAATCTTCTTCTCCCTTTTCCTCAACAGCAGCCTTTGGTGCTTCATCTTCTCCAGCTTTTGGAAGTTCCATGCCTGCTTTTGGCAGTTCATCATCATCTTTTGGTGGTAAATGTTTCTGTATGCTTTTGCTTTTCTGTTATTATAATTCAGTTCTCCTTCATTTCATTTTCTTCCTGTTCTAGTTAAATATATTAGTGAATATGATTGTGATACCTTTTTGTCTTTTGATATTTTTTTATGCTTTATTCCTAGTGTTTTAATATCATAAATGTGTACATCACTGACTTGTTGTGCGTAAACGTTCATGCATACATATATAAATGTATTCATATTACAATTAGTTGCACTTTTAATTTCATGGAGATGGAAGAATTTAGTGTTTCATTAATAAATGACCCACTTGGTTATTTCATTCTTCATTGAGCACCTAAATATGATCTTGAATGAGAGCCATCTTTTTCAGAGCAAGCAGTTGTTATTTCTCATATACATTTTATTTGCTAATTTTTGGTAATATGCTTTTAATTTTATTCATGTATTGACTATTTAATCATTAGCTCTAGGGTAACTTGGTGTCTTTTTCTCAGTTTTAAACTGATGACTGCCTTTTTTTTTTTTGTTTTGATAGGGTCTTCTATTTTTGGTCAGAAGCCTGCATTTGGCTTTGGGTCTACTCCCACTCAATCAAGTCTTTTTGGAAACACAACACAGCAATCACAGCCTCAATTTAGTAGTGGTATATTTGGTTCCTCCACACCTTTTGGTTCAACTCAATCTGCATTTGGTTCCAATACTCCTGCTTTTGGTGCCACGAGCACCCCTGCCTTTGGTGCCACGAGCACCCCTGCCTTTGGTTCCACGAGCACCCCTGCCTTTGGTGCTACGAGCACCCCTGCCTTTGGTTCAACTGGAAGTCCAGCATTTGGGAGCACTGGAACTGCATTTGGTGTGTCTAATGCCCAGGTATTTGGAACAGGGGGCACATTTGGAGCAGCAAGCACACCTGCTTTTGGCACTTCTAGCACTCCTGTTTTTGGTTCTTCTAGTTCTGCATTTGGGGGTTCCATCCCTCCTGCTTTTGGGGCTTCAAACACTCCTCCTTTTGGAGCATCTTCTACTCCTTCATTCAGCTTTGGGTCTAGCCTAGCTTTTGGCCAATCAACGCCAACATTCGGTAGTAGTCCTTTTGGAACCACTACATTTGGAGCCCAGAGTTCTCCTTTGGGTGAGTAATCAAGTCTACATGATTAACTATAAACTTTGAAATTAGTTGTACAGTTTGGGTGAATATATATTTTGATGGGCCTTCCACGTTTTGATTACAAGGAAGTTCATACATATTATATAATTAAATTCTTTCGACTTTTCATGTAGGAACCCAATCTTCTGTACCAGCATTTGGAAGCACTAGCTTTGGCCAATCACCTTTTGGGGGTCAACGTGGGGGAAGTAGAGTAGCTCCTTACACACCTACAACTGAAGCAGATAGTGGGAGTAGTGCACAGCCAGCTGCAAAGCTGGAGTCAATATCAGCGATGCCTGTTTACAAAGATAAAAGTCATGAGGAGCTGAGATGGGAGGATTATCAATTAGGGGATAAAGGTACCTTTGTAAAATATTGTAAAACCCTGAAAGTTAATCTTTCTTCTTTACTGTGTTTGACATTGACTACCTTGCTGTATAAATTTGAAATTTCAGGTGGACCACAGGTAGCTGCTCAGCCTTCTGGAGGGATTGGCTTTGCTGTGTCAACTGCACCTATTAGTCCTTTTGGCTCTTCTTCAACGTTTGGTCAAACATCTGCAAATCCTTTTTCCAGCACAAGTACCAATCCATTTAGCCTAAAACCCCCATCCCTTAATAGTACAGGTTTTACAACCTCGACTACTACATCAAATCCTTTTCAATCAACATCATCAAGCCTTTTTGGCCCAACTTCGTCAACAACTTCAGTATTTAGTTCATCTGCAACTCCTACATTTGGAACTGGTTCATCTCTTTTTAGCTCATCTGTCACTCCTTCATTTTCAACTTTGCCATCCATTTTTGGTACTGGTGGAGCTCCGATAACAACTCGAGCATTTGCTACTGGTTTAAATTTTAGCAGCAGTCAGACATCCCCTCTGTTCAATTCTACCCCTGCAATTGGGCAGACAGGGAATGCTTTTGGGCAGGTGACCTCTACCTTTGGACAGAACACTAGTAACTTTGGTCAAACAAGCATTTTCAATACACCTTCCTCTGGGTTTAGTGGGAATATGTTTTCGAGTTCTCTATCGGTGGCTCCTTCTAGTAACCCATCTGCCTTTGGCCCAACAACTGTAAGTTACTCGTCAAATCTTTACAATCATTCTTCTTTTTCATCATATTTATGATCCTTTGCTCTGTTGTTTGGTTATAAAATGAAGCTATAATGTTTGTTGCATTAGTTTTCAACTTTGATCTAAGTGCTTTATTTCTGTACTTTTTCATCATGCTGTTGCAGGGATGTAGAATTATCTGCATTTCTTCTTTCTCTTTTTGAATTCTAATTGTCCATTGTTGATCCCTGTCGTGTATGATTCAGTTAAATGTCAATACTGCTTGTTGATTGTAATGTGTGTCAAATAGTTTATGAAAAAAAATTATGCCTAGCTTTATGATTTTAGGAGTTTTGCCAGTTTTAATTTGCAATAATACTCTCTAGGTTTATGCATGAGTTTCTGTGTACACATGCATGCTTTTCTTTCCTGTTTCTGAGCCTTAAGTTTGGAGTTTGACCCACTATTTGTGCAGCCCACTTTTGCTTCACCTTTTCAGCCAGCTCAGCCAGCTCAGACCAGTGGTGCTTTCAGCTTTAGCAATTTTGGTCAGACACAATCAGGTAGGAGAAGTTTTTTCTTGAATATTATTATTGTATTTGAAAGTTTGAGCTTTCTTTGATGGTCTTGACTATAATGATGTTGTTGGCTTTATAGGTGGTGGATCAGGCATTTTTGGTCAGAGTAATATTGCCCTACCGAATTTGTAATAACCTTTGGGTTTTGCTTCTGTTTTTGTTGTCACTTATACATGCCTACAAGCATATGCATACCTATTACTAGTATAATCTTTTCTCGTAGCTTTACACATGTGCATGCAAAAGTATGCCTGCTCAAATTCTGTCCATGTTTGTCCAAATAGTTATTTGATTTATATTTTGGAGCTTAATCCTGTATGCTCTTCTGTTTGACAGGTCTGCTACACAGAGTGCTGCTGCAGTACAACCCGTGACTATTACAAACCCCTATGGAACACTCCCTGCAATTCCTCAAATTTCCATTATGCGGGCTGGGACTGCACCATCTGTTCAATATGGGATTTCCAGCATGCCTGTAACGTTCTGACCATGCTTTAGTTACTTTGAAGCTTTGAGTTTGATCTGCTGTTTTATTTACTTGTTATAGATCATTCTCTCTCTCTCTCTCTCATGTATTGCCAATGATTTTGTTATGAATTAAAATCTAATAATATTAATTGGTTGACTGGTAATGAATTTATCAGGTTGTGGACAAACCTGCTCCTGTTAGAATTTCGCCCTTATTGACTTCTCAACACCTTTCACAAAGGCGGATTAGGTTGCCTGCAAGGAAGTATCATCCTAATAATGATAGTCCAAAGGTGAGGGTGCTGCTTCTCATGAATGTGGTAACTCTAATATTCCGAGTTGATATTATTACTTGTGGGAAAACACTTATTTATAGCTAGTTGTAATATTGTAATCTGGATATTTATATTTGTATCTCTAAAATTAAGTATTTATATTCCTAGAGAAAATTAAGATAGACAATCCCTCAATTATAGGATTAGTTTTAGGAAGATTTAGTTTCTTTGTTTACCCACTAGTTAGTTGTATATAAACCTAATGTGCTTGTATAATTCTTTATGAGCAGTTTTTCGATATACATTCAGTATTACTCTTAGTTTTTTACATGATTTTATTTCTTAGTTTTTCCACAAGGTATCAGAGCTTACCAATATCCTTCAAAATATCCATCACATATTTCTGTTGTGAGATGAAAATACCATCCCGTGAGTGAGCTACTTTAATTGCTATGAAGTACTTCAATCTCCCTAGCCTTTTTATCTTAAATTCTCTAGCCAAACATTGTTTTAGAGATTCTATCTCTTTTTCATCATCTACGTCAAAGTGCTTGATAGACAATGTGTGATCTTTTTGACTCCGCTTATATCCCAGTGCTAGCATCACTTTGGCAAATCTCTCGAACCAAGCCCTAGGAGACTGTTTCAGGTCATATAAAGCCTTTTTCTGCTTGCATACTTTGTTTGCTTTTAGATGACCTCCAAATCCCAGTGAAACTTTCATATATATTTCTTCTTCCAAATGACCATGTAAAAAAGCATTTTTTACATCAAATTGTTGAAGATGCCAATTGTAATTCGCAGCCAATGATAACAAAATCCTAACTATATTCATCTTGCCAACTGGAGTAAAGTTTCTTGATAATCCACTCCATAAGTTCGAGTGTAGCCCTTAGCCACCAACCTAGCTTTATACCTTTCAACAGTAGCATCCTCTTTGTATTTTACAGTAAAAACCCATTTACACTCAACTAGATTTTTTCCTTTAGGCAACTTTACTAGTTCCCATGTTTTATTTTTCTCTAAAGCCTCAATTTCTATTTTCATGGCTTGCTTCCATTTCTCACTGGATAATGTCTTGGATAATGTAGTTGGAATAGAAATAGTGTTTAGGCTCACAAGAAAATTTTTGTGAGATGGTGAGAATTTTTCAAATGATACAAAATTAGAGATTGGATATGGTGGATGCTTAATACATTCTCTGGTTCCTTTCTTAATGGCAATAGGCAGATCATAATCACTAATTATAATTTTAAGAGATTCTTACTCATTTTGAGGAACAGAGTCAAAGATTGTAGTTAACTCATTTCCAGAGTTAGGATCAAGTTCTTGGACTTGCACTGGTTCAGGATTTAAAACTTTTCTTCTTGAGTACACCTTTAATTCCTTTATAGAATCAAGAACAATATTATTCGTTGTCACATCTTCTGTTTTTGGATTGGGTTCAGACTCAAATTCAGTATTTGACTTTGACTCAGAAGAAACAGGTTTAGACTTAGAAGAATTAATGGGTGAAATGTTGAAGAGGAGAACAAGTCAAGCGAAAAGAAGTTTTTATCCTTATCTTCCATGAATGAAGTCTTCCTCTGAAGATAAGGTTGAGTAAAAAATGTTTTACTTTCTTCAAAAGTGACATCTGCAAATACAAAATTTTTTGGTGGGAGAATAATAGCACTTATACCCTTTTTGAGTTGATGAATAACTCACAAAAATGCTCTTAATTGCTCTAAGATCCAACTATGAAAAGTTTTGGCATTTAATCCTTTGAACAAAGAAGGATATATGTTTTTCAACGTTCCAAAAGAAGGATGTCCAAGCCAAAAATGATAAAGTCAAATTTTATCTTTATTGGGAGATTTTTCATAATAGGAGGGATAAAAAGTCACTTTGTAGTTTATGTCTCTGGTAAGTTTTTGTATATATATCAGATTAGAAGACAATTTAGGAATATGAAGACATTTTTAAGGACAAACGAGGGATTAATTTGAACATCTCCTAATCCTGTCACTGAAGTAGGTGAACCATCTGCAACAACAATTTTCTTATAACTACGACATAGGGTATATGTACTAAACTTCTGTAAGGAATGTGTCATATGGTCTATGACTCCTGAGTCAAACCCAAGAACTCGTAAGTGGCTTAACTGAGACATTTAATCCATGAGAACTAGAAGCTTTACCTGAACTAGAGACATTACCCAAAGAACATAACCCAGTAGGCTTTTGAAGAGTTTTCAATAGGCTTTTTAGTTTCTCAATCTCTTTTTTGTCTAACTCTCATTGTTCCCAAGACTTCTGTAGTACTCTGGTGGTTTTACTGGTTGTCACTTCCTCAAATCGGGTAGTAGTGGCAGATTTTATTATCTCTGGCATGGTTATCTTTCTCAAGATTGAATGATTTTTAATAGTAAATGTTTAACCTGAGACAATTCTAGGCAATGAAGGCCAAAAAAGGAAAAAAAAAAGATTGAAAGATTTAACAAGATTTGACTATGAAGGCCTGAAATAGAATTCAGCAATGAAGTTTGAAAAAATTTTCTTCCCAAGAAGAGCTAAAGCTTTGATATAATGTTAAGCATTTAACTTAAAATCAATTGGCAATAAGTGGAGGAACCCAATTTAAATATAAGACTACATGATATTAGGTATTTATTAGATGTGGGATAACACTACACTAACAGGCCCCTATCACGTGTAGGGGAAGATGGAAAAAGCTTTCCATGTGACAAATTTGGAAAGGACAACAGAAAGAAATCCTGACTCTGATACCATTTGGAAATGGCTCAAGGAATTTGTGAACTACTATGGTTAAAGATTATCTTAGAAGAATTGAAGATTAAGTGGTATGGACCAATGAGACTTTTTTGTGACAACAAGTTTGCAATAAGCATTGCACACAATCTTGCGTAACATGACAGAACAAAACACATTGAAGTAGACCGACATTTCATAGAGTAGAAACTAGATAGTGGGTTGATTTATACACTGTATGTATCAACTAAGGGTCAACTTGCCGATATGTTGACTAAAGGTCTCAATAGTGCAACATTTCAAGAAATTATTTCCAAGCTGTGAATGGAAAACACCTATTCACCAGCTTGAGGGAGAGTGTGGGAAAACATTTATTTGCAGTTGGTTATAATCTTATAATCTGTATATTTATATTTGTATTTCTAGAATTAAGTATTTGTATCCCTAAAATTAAGGACAGAAAATTAGAATAGACAATCCCTCAATTATAGGATCAGTTTTAGGAAGATTTAGTTTTTTAGTTTACCCACTAGTTAGTTGTATATAAACCTAAGATATTTGTATAATTCTTTATGTTAAGTTTTTCGATATACATTCAGTTTTACTCTTAATTTTTCACACAATTTTATTTTTTAGTTTTTCCACATTGTTACATTGCTTGCCATTTGGAGTTACAGTTCTAACATGTGTTTGTTTTGTTTGTTAATTGATATCTGCAGGTTCCATTTTTCAGTGATGATGAAGATGCACCCAGCACACCTAAGGCTGATGCTGCTTTTATTCCTAGGGAAAATCCAAGGGCTCTGGTCATTCGTCCCACAGAAAATTGGCCTTCAAGAGCTCCTGCAGAGAAGGCATTATCATTGAAGGACACATCCACTTCAGTGCATGAGAATGGTAAGAATCTTCCGAGCTCATCTGCATTCCTCTGGTGGGACCTAGTGAATTAGTTAGGATTAGAAGAAAAGCTAATAGATAGGGGTGAAATTTGATTGCTTTGAAGCATTTAGCTTTTTGCATGCTTTGTTTCTTCTTTCCATGTGTTACCTACCACCATTTGACACTACAAGGTTCTCAGCAATTGTCTCCAAGATGCTTGAGTCCTTTTTAATAGCATTTAATCTTTGAGACGTCAGTAGTTAAAATATTTTTTTCCTTATGTAATTGATTATTCTTTGTAGTCTTTTATGTTTCTGTTCTCTCGGTCCGTCTCTCAAACACAAACACCCTTGGGTTGTAGTCAAACTAATGAGCTGACCAAGTAATACCAATTGGCCTTAGGGAAAAAAATTGTAATGCCATCTCTTGTGAGAAGTCACTTTTCTGGTACCATCACAATATTTTTATTGCACAGAGAAAATGCTGTGATTTGATTTTCAGATGTATGAATTTTTGTTTAATTCTTTTTTTTTTTTGGGTCTGATTACATTGATTTTTGACTGTTCGTGGCTGACTCTTTGGAGCATCCTTTTCATTTAGGCAAAATTTCTGGTGATGGCTCTAATGCTGAGGATAAAGATAGTAAGTAGTATCTTTTACGTAAACTTATGATCACCTGTAATTTCCAGTCATGCCATTTTATTAATATTGTTCCTTTGATCTACTGTTTTATGATGTGAAAATTGCATGGGTTATGAAATATTTCTCCCGATTTGTGGCTTGATTTGGGAACTATTTGTAGCTCCTGAAGTTTTTACATAAACTGTTTTATAACTCTCTGCTAGACGGTAGGAAACAGAAACAGGGTAGCTTGTTATCTATTCCCTTTCTTTGGAGTTTCTGATATTCATATGGGAGCAAAGCATTATCTGCCATAGGATTCTATTTGTGATAAAGACAACGAGTGTTGTTATCTGATTATAACTTTCAGATGAACTTAAGATCACTATAAATTGGTTTGCTGGCATCTTTGCTACTGTTTAATTTCTTTTGATTGATGTGGTCATTGTAGAAAATCCAGCTGAAAATGGACTTGTGAAGGAGCTAATTCATCCTGTCAGAGGTAATCAGAAAGCTGATGGAGTCCATGATGATCATTCTGTTCAGAAAGAGGATTCCTACATGACGCTCAGTGGCCACAGAGCTGGTGAGGCTGCTATTGTGTATGAGCATGGGGCTGACATTGAGGCTTTAATGCCAAAGCTCCGGCGGTCTGATTACTATACTGAACCTGGAATCCAAGAACTGGCAGCGAAGGAAAGGGCGGAACCAGGGTACTGTCATCGTGTCAATGACTTTGTGGTTGGGCGGCATGGTTATGGAAGTATCAAGTTCCTGGGTGAGACAGACGTGAGACGTCTTGATCTGGAGTCCCTTGTCCAGTTCAACAACCGTGAGGTGATTGTTTACATGGATGACTGTAAGAAACCTCCTGTTGGACAAGGTCTTAATAAGCCCGCGGAGGTAACACTTCTCAACATCAAATGCTTTGACAAAAAGACCGGACACCATTATACGGAAGGGCCAAAAGTTGAGAAGTACAAGGACATGCTTAAGAGGAAAGCAGATAACCAAGGGGCAGAGTTTCTGTCCTATGATCCCATCAAAGGAGAATGGAAGTTCAGGGTCAATCACTTTAGCACATACAAGTTGGAAGACGAAGAGGAAGATTACTAAGAAATGTGCGCTGTTCCAGATTGCTGATAAGAAGATAGGGACACTGCTTTATGCCGAGTGTTGAAGTAAAACTTTTTGCCTGGCCCTCGTGATTTGTCCCACGAAGGGTTGATTTGAATTGTACAGAAATTGCCAAATAGCGGTAATGTTGAATTGACTTTTTGAGTTGTGGCATCAAAGTAAAACATGAATTATTGTATCTTGTGGTTTCTTTATTTTCTTTCTTGCTGAGTATTGGTTTTGATTTCCTTTTTGGGTTTCTAGCTATTTAATTCCTTGGACATGTTGCTTTTGAATTGGCAGCCATATCATTGTAATCGGAAAAGTGCTGGTGCAGAGGGAGAAGGGATGTTGTTAGAGTTTTTACACGAACATGTTTCCTTAGCCTTAAATTTTTGAATTGAAGTCTCTGTTTCGTGTTGTAATCGTACATACATGTGCATATGTTACTGGTTGAGATTTAAGCTTTGATTCACGCAGTTTTAGGATTCGGATATTCATTCATCCGGTGTTTGGAATCAATTTACTTGTCATGATTTACATCATTATGAGTTATTGTTCGTTCTGGTCTCTTTGGTTTTAAGTTTTTGTCTTATAAAAAGCGTTTCACAAGACAGAGGTGATGTGAATTTTTTTATACTTTAGTGATCCTCTTTTTATATCCGATGTGAGATTCAGAATTTTTTTTTAGGTCCGTGACATTTTTTTTCATCCAACCTCGTGACGTATTCGTTATGGAAGCTGACCGCTCTGTCTATCTCTTTTGATGTGTTTGGTGTGGATTGAACGGTTTATGATTAATTTTGATACTATTTATCATGGGTCGAGATTTAAGTTTCGACCCGTGCGGCTTTAGGTTTTGGACATCTACTCATTTGGCGTTCCGGATCAACTTATCTATTATGATTCACACCTTTATGAGGTATTGTTTGCTCTGACTCTTTTGATTTCACGATTTTATCTTACAAAAGACGTTTCACAAGACAGAGGTGGTATAAACTTTTTTATACTTCAATAATTTTTTTTTATATTCGATATAAGATTCAAGACTACTCTTTAGATCCGTAATACATACATGAAGTTGTATGTATAAAAATTGTCTCTTTTTGGACTGAATATTTACCTTGTTTCTCACTGGGAATATTGATATATATTATTATTTTGATATAACTGAAATAAATTTATTATTGAACACTTGTGTGGAATAAGTCAATAAATGGTTAATTTGTAACTGGTAAGGTGAAGAAAAGGATTTAGTAAGGGAAAAATCAAGTGTTTTTACGTTTAAACACAATCGATTTTTATAAGAATTTAGACACATTTTAATTGAAAAATAGGTAAATCATAGTTTTATAATTTTGATAGAGAGAAAAAAATAAAAATCATGATGCTTGATTGAATTTTTTGGATATTAAGAGAAGAGCATTTATAATATATAAATTAAGGTGTTATTTGAAGAAATAAAATTTCATTTCAATATATTGTTTTCACTAAATTTAATAAAACAAACATTAAAAGTAGTTTTTTTATACATAATACTCTAACCACAGCTTAGAGATATTTCATGAAATAATGAAAATATAAAAAAATAAATATTTAATTGTAATCTAGCTGTAGCCTTGTAGGCAATATTATAAAATAAATTATTAAACTGAACATCCAAATTATAAGACTTGAATATTTAAACATTTATTATTGAGCCGATCATGAACATACAAAATTCAGCCCCAATAAAGTGAGTTTTGGGCCTTAAATTAAAGGCCAACACTGAAGCTGTCCAGGTGTCGGCGTTAGGGAAATTTGTTATATGTATGTATCATCATCAGTATATATAAAGACATCTAGGTTTAGGGTTTTCTCAAAAGTGAGTCCGTCGAAGCCGCCCAAGAGAGTTGAGAAAGATGAAGACCATACTTTCCTCAGAGACAATGGACATCCCCGATGGGGTTAGCATCAAAGTGAAGGCCAAGATTATCGAAGTTGAGGGCCCCAGGGGTAAGCTCACCCGCAACTTCAAGCACCTCAACCTTGATTTTCACCTCATCAAGGACGAGGAGACCGGCAAGCGCAAGCTCAGGATCGAGGCTTGGTTCGGCTCCAGGAAGACCAGCGCCGCCATCCGCACCGCTCTCAGCCACGTTGAGAATCTCATCACCGGTGTCACCAAGGGATACCGTTACAAGATGAGGTTCGTCTACGCTCACTTTCCCATCAACGCCTCCATCACTAACGGCAACAAGTCCATCGAGATCCGTAACTTCCTTGGCGAGAAGAAGGTCCTCTCTCTCTCTCTCTCTCTCTCTCTCCCTCACTTTCCTTCCCTTTTTAATATCTTTTGCAAATATATCTATATTGGATCGAAATCTGATTGTTACTGTTGATCCATTTCATTTTTTTTTTGTTTTTCATTTAAGTAATTTATTTCTTTATTTTTCTACAGTCTGAACATCCGATCCCTATTTCGTGAATTCTTGTTGGATGATTTTCCATATTTTTTTTAATGTACTTCTGTTTATTTATGGCTTCTGATTTCAAATAATATTTTGTTGAATGTTTGCCTATTGTAATGAACAAAAATGTTGAAATGATATATATATATATATATATATATATATTCCTATCAATTTTGCCAGTAGAGGCCATTTTGGATGCCTAATAACTTAAATAGAATATTCTCTTGCAAACAACAAAAATAGTAGCATCTTTTTTGTTTACGCTTACTTTACTTTCATTAGCAGTTATTTTCTGTTAGTTCATGCCCTTCTGTTTTTGAATGTCAACATCCCAAATCGAAACTTATAATTCTTATATGTTCTGGTGAATGGGCTTTTTTTGTTTTAAAAAAATCTCACTTCAGTACTGATGTATATAGGGGCAGCCATTGGTTTAGTTTTTGAAGTATATTGTTCCTATTTGATTAAGAAACCAAATGTGGACCATGTTTGCTCTTGAATTGTCATTTAATTGTTGTTTTAAGAGCTAGAGATGTTTCTTCTATTTCTATGAAATGATATTAATATGGCTTGTTGTCCATTGGTGATCATCAGGTGCGTAAGGTGGATATGTTGGAAGGGGTTTCCATTGTTCGATCTGAGAAGGTCAAGGATGAGATCACTTTGGATGGTAACGATGTTGAACTTGTGTCACGCTCAGCAGCTTTGATAAACCAGGTTTCTCTTTCTCCGCTCATTTAGAATTTTTAAACTTGCAGTGCTAATATTTCACGTTTGTGGACGTTTTCTATATATAGTTTACAACTTTGTGTCTTAACTTCATTTTGAACAGAAATGCCATGTGAAGAACAAGGATATCAGAAAGTTCCTTGATGGTATCTATGTTAGCGAGAAGGGCAGGATCATTGAAGACGAATGATTCTTGACGAATGATTCTTGAGTCATAGTTATAGTGCTGCTTTACTTTTATGTCGTAGTCGTATCTTGGGACCTTGGTTTTTGTTTTGCCTTTACTTTTTCCCTGGATTTTAGCTGCAGAGTACAAGAATGTTATTTTTATTTGTTGTCTGGAAAATTTTGGATATCTGCTTAGTACACTAATTATTGCCTAATTGCATTTTAAGTGTTGTGTTGGTTTATAGAATTCTTGCTCGACAAATATCATTTTTGGCGATTTGCTCAAGTGCCAAGTCTAACACTGTTGAAAATTTTTTTTCCAACTTTAACATATGGCTTCTAGAAGTTGAATTGAGTTCATGGTATGAGTTTGCTGGCAAATTCTAATTTTCATTTTGATATATTTTCTGCTTTGGTGATCACTATCTGATATGGTTGTTCCGGATACTTTGCTCTGACAGTTGCGGCTCTTCCATGCATCCTCTCGCGAGTTTCTAACTTTTCCACCTGGGCTCGAATTGGGTTGGGAAAAATATCCTATTTTAGGGTCCTTCATAGGCATGCCTGAAGAATAGCAATTACTAATAATTCTTGAGAGAATACGGTAGATAGTTTAAAAGCTAATGGGCTTTTACATTTATGATGGCTTTTAAAAGGGTTAGCGTTCGTGAAATTTGAGTTGAAATAATGGTTTGTGCTTGAGCTGAAATGGGATGTCGATTGTTCATCAGTGGAGAATAAGGAACTGAATAAATTATCTTTGCCAATATATATGCGCAGCAACCTAGGTGAATATTGTCATATAGAGAGACAAGCGAAGCGTAGCAATTCATATATATGTTTATTCATGAATTGAGTGGTTTGAGTACAGCAGGAGCAATTCAAGGTAAAAATATGTATGTTTATTCAGCGTAGCATCTTGATTTTAATGGCTAGAAGGAGAAAGATTGGAAAGTGGGGCATCTTATTCTTATACTGAATATGAATTCCACTAGCTACTTGGGTAAGCTGAGTGTTAAAACTTAAAATGCGTCATCCCTTAAACGTTAGTATCGCCATAAGCCGATTCCCAAGTGGCAGAGATTGATCCTCGACCAATATAAAACCCGCCATATGTCTGCTAGTTCAGTTTAAGGAAGTGTATAACCATGAAAAACTGTGGTTTTTACGTGGCAATGGTCCCAGTTCAACTTGCTTATGGTGGATCTAATATTCTCATTAAAATTGCTCGAGAGGCCTCAATCAATTTGTCTTTGTGGTTTACCGGCACATAATTGCAACACTTTTGTTAGGCCCCCTTGCTTATGTTCTCGAAAGGTAACCTAACCTTGCAAGTTTCAGTCTTTTACTGTTCTTAGTTCTTATGAGTTGTACGACATTTTTTTTCCTTTCCAGGCAGTGAATCTGTATATAATCTTGCACAGACAATTGCCTGCCTGAACTCTACCATTAATTTCAATAGCTCAAAAGAACATGGATAAATTGTGGTATTGTATTTTGAAAACAGGAAGGAACGCCCTTCGTTTTCAGTGTCAATGTACGGAAAAATATTTCTTCTGTCATCTCTGGGGACTACTATTTTCTTTAATGTTTACTATGTCGGTTTAGCATATACATCTCCAACCGTAGCAACTGCCTTGAGCAATGTTATCCCTAGCTTGACATTTCTCATGGCAGTTCTTCTCAGGTAATCTTTACTGGATCAATATTTTGTGTTCCATATCTGTGCAGATCCGCTTTTTAGCTTTATACTATTAGTTCAGCTTCAGCAGAGGCCATTGTAGCAATTGCTTTTCTATTCCATTTCAGGATGGAAAAGGTGAAGATTAGAAGTGCTAGTGGTCAAGCAAAAGTACTAGGAACAATTATCTGCATTGGTGGATCACTTGTTTTTACCTTCTGGAGAGGAGGGTATCGGTTGAAAGGCTTTGTAGACGGACCTCTGATAAACATCTACAGTACCAAGCATCGTTCTGTTGGAGTGTTGAGGTACGGCCAAGAAAACTGGCTTAAAGGCTCCTGTTTTATTCTCATTAGCACCATTGCATGGAGTGGATGGCTGCTTCTCCAGGTGACCGTAAGATAGATATTTGGCTTCTAATGTTACAATTCAGTATGTATATATTAACTTCTAAACCATTTTTCCTTTTTGATGAAATTCTTTTCCTCACAGGGAACAATATCCAAAGTGTACCCAGCTCAACTGTCACTGAATGCTTTGATTTGCTTCATTGCATCATTGCAATCTTGTTTGCTTGCGCTGTTCTTCGCTCGAAATACTCTTTTATGAAGCTGGAGTGGAATGTGCAGCTTTTAACCATTATCTACTGTGTAAGTATTCTTGTTCATATCTGAGTCAGAACTGAAATGAGCCTAATCACCTTGCACCTCATTTTTATTTCAATTGAGGGAAAAAAAAAAAAAAGATTAGCGCAAAAGATGCTGGAAGCAAGCCATATTTTTTGTATGGATGTGCCAACGGTGTTAGCATTTTTTATAGGGAATTTTGGTCACAGCGTTATCCAACTATATACAAACATGGTGTATCAGCTGCAAGGGACCAGTTTTTGCATCAACGTTCAGTCCACTGTGTGCAGTCTTTGTAGCAATATTTTCTGCAGTTGCTTTTGCAGAGAGACTTCACTTGGGCAGGTAATTAGTTATATTGACAACAGTAAGTTCGTTTGTTCCAGGGGCAGACCTTGCATTTCGTACCCGATAAATAATCCGATTCAATGTTTGTATTTATGTTACGTCTTTGGCAATTTTTTAGCTTGGTAGGAGCATGTCTCATCATCGTGGGTCTCTACATTGTACTTTGGGGCAAGCGGACCGACAATTTTATGACTGAAAATGGGGACTGTTGCGCATGAAGCAATAATCACAACAATACAGAAATAATAGACAACAATCAATAATAAAAAACGTAGAAAAAATAAAGCACATCAAGATTTACGTGAAAACCCTCCAATGTATAGGAAAAAAATCACGGACCATCAGAAAAATCTTCACTATCAAATAATAGGTATACAAAGTTCTTCTCTAGCTAAAACTAGAGCTAATCAACAACTAAAGAAATAATTGAAGAAATCTCATCAAATAAGTGACTCAACAAATACATTCTGGATTTGTTTCTAAAGAGCTTCAAACCCGACTTCACCGTTCAGAATGTAGAACTCTGAATCATAAACCTCCTAACAAAGTTTCAACTCAATCGGACCACGGATTGACTTCCGTTCAACCAACTCTCCCTTTTCTTTTTTTTCTCTACTTTTTTTTGCTTTTCTTCTTTCTTTACTTGGTTTTCGACACACACTTAAAACAATCCCACCTCTTTTTTATTAAGTAGCTAGGGCTTTGTGTAAAATGAAAGATTAAGGCCAATGGCCTTTACTTGGTCCAAAACCACTTACATGAGGTTGAACCCCATTTTTCTAACAATCTCCCCCTCCAGCCCCATTAGGAGGAGATTCATCACCATAGTAGTTTCATTTGAAACTTACCTTGGTCAAGGAACTCATTTCGATCAAGTTACTACAAAGCTCAAGCTTTTCCCTAGGAAGTATCTTAGTCAACATATTTGTTACATTCTTATCAGTATAGACTTTCTTCAATAGCATCTGTTGTTCTTCAATCACTGAACGTAACCAATGATATCTAACATCAATGTGCTTTGTTCTAGCATGGTACACGGTATTCTTATTCAAATCTAAAGCACTTTGGCTATCACAAAATATCACATACTCTTTCTGATTCAACCCCAATTCAAGAAGAAAACGTTTCATCCAAAGCATTTCTTTACATGCTTCGGTTGCTGCAATATACTTAGCCTCTGTAGTTGACAAAGCAACACACTTTTGCAACTTAGATTACCAAGATACAACTCCTCTTGTAAAAGTGAACAAATACTCTGAAGTAGATTTTCTACCATCAAGATCGCCTGTCATGTCAGCATTCGTAAACCTTTCTAGAACTGGTTGTAAAACTCTATAAGTCAAGCACATTTTTTAGGTACCCCTCAAATATCTAAAAATCTATTTCATTGCTTCCCAATGAACCTTTCTCGGATTAGAAAGAAATCTGCTCACTACACCAACTGCATGAGCAATGTCAGGCCTTGTACAAACCATAAGATATATTAAAAAACTGACTGCAGAAGAATAAAGAATACTAGACATAGCTAGTTGCTCTTCCTTAAACACTGGACAAGATTTCTTACTTAGATGAAAATGGTTGGCAAGTGGACTGCAAACTAATTTAACATGTTGCATGTTGAATCTACCAAGCACTCGTTCAACATATTTTTCCTGTGACAACCACAGCTTTTCAGCTTTCCTATCCCGGATAATGTCCATACCAAGAATCTGTTTTGCTGGACCTAAATCTTTCATATCAAAAGACTTAGATAATTGTTCTTTCAACTTACAAACCGTACTAGCATCTTGTCCTACAATCAACATATCATTAACATATAATAATAGGATAATGAAGTTATCATTAGGGAATTATTTAACATACACACAAGAATCCGTTACTATTCTTTTATAGCTATAACTCACCATAAAAAAATCAAACTTTTTGTACCACTGTCGCGAAACTTGTTTCAAGCCATACAAACTTTTTTTCAATTTATAAACTAAGTGCTATTTTCCTTTCACTTTAAAACCCTCAGGCTGATTCATATAAATGTCCTCCTGCAAATCATCATGCAAAAATACAGTTTTAACATCAAGTTGCTCAAGCTCAAGATTCAAACTAGCTGCTAATCCCAGTACCACTCGAATAGAACTCATCTTTACAACTGAAGCAAACATCTCATCAAAATCGATGCTTGATTTCTAAGAAAAATCTTTTACTATTAATCGAGCTTTGTACCTCACTAGTTTGTCACCATCATTTTTTAACTTGAACACCCATTTATTCTTTAATGGCCTCTTTCCTGTTGAAAGTTTAACAAGATCATAAGTATCATTCTTTTGCATTGACTCCATCTTTTCTTTCATTGCTTTTAACCAGTGCTCTCTATCCGGAGTAGCCTGTACATCTTAGAAGCTTTTTAGCTCCCTTTCACTGGTAACTAAAATAAAATCTAAACTTGGATATCTGGTAGATGGCTTACGCTCTCTAGTAGATCTCCTGGACTGAGACTCTACATCACTTGATGCCAAAGGTAGCTCCCTCTGCTCAACACTCTCAGATAAAGAAGATTGCTATCCTTGTTCAAAACTAATTTGATCTAGCTCATCACCAACTATGGCTGGCTCACTCATATTTTTAAGTTTTGTTTCTTGCTCATTTCCATCATCTGTGACTCTTTCCTATGGTATCCCTGTCGGTATTGAAACATCACACTCAACAGTAACCTGTATAGTCTTCTAATTTTTTTCAAGGTCTGTTATGATTTTTTTCATGAAAGACCATATCACTACTTCTGATTATCTTTTTCTTTACTGGATCCCATACCCTGTAATCAAATTTTTCATCACTATATCCTACAAATACACACTATGTGATTTTATTGTCAAGCTTTGATCTCTGTTCTTTCGGTACATTCATGAATGCTTTACATCTAAAAACTTTCAAGTGAAAGTATGAAGTATCTTTTCTTGTCCACACTCTTTCTGGAATGCCAAAGCTCAAAAGAACTGATAGTGATCTATTAAGTAAATAACAAGCCGTGTTAACTGCTTCACCCCAGAATGACTTTGATAATTTTACCATCTTCAACATACATCTGACTTTTTTCATAATGGTATGATTTATTCTTTTAGCTATACCATTATGCTGCGATGTTCCAGGTTTTATCATCTCATGCCTGATCCCATGCTTTGAACAATACTCTTCAAAGCCTTTAGATGTGTATTCCTCATCATTATCAATTCGAATACACTTCAAAGATAACCCTGTCATCCTTTCAACCATGACATAAAATTTTTGAAAATATTACAGTACCTGACTTTTGTATTTCAACATATACATCCAAGTCTTATGTGAAGCATCATCAATAAAAGTAATAAAATATCTACTATCACCTAATGATTCAACCGCAATGGGATCACATACGTTAGAATAAATTAATTCTAATCTATTTTCTTTTCTCTAAAAACTTTTACAAAAAGAAACTCTATGATGCTTACCAAACAAACAATAATCACATGAATCGAGAGACATATCTTTGGTCAAGGAAATAAGATACTGCCTTACCAAAATCTGTAACCCCTTTTCACTCATGTGTGTCAGCCTCTTGTGCCACAAGTTTGCTGAAGCATCATTTTCAACGGTATTTACCTGGTTACCGTTCAATTGCATCCATGTCTTATACATTATGCAGCATAGTTTTTTCCTTGCAATTATCATAGATCTTTTGAGAAGCTTTCACTGTCCATTCTTTTGTTGGCTTTCATATCCCTCCTTATCAAGGACATTAATAGCAAGCAAGTTCATTCTCATATCTGAAATATATTTGACATCCCTCAAAGTCAACATGCAGCATGTACTAGTTTGTATAACAATATCACTAATCTCAATAATCCGTGACACACTCTTATTTTTCATCTTGGTACAACCAAAGTCTTCTGCTTTGTAAGTTGTAAACAACTCTCTCTTAGGAATACTATGAAATATTGCTCATGTGTCAACTATCCACTCAATGTCGGGATCACTAACATGATTACAATCATCATGTGTACAAATCAAAGTAACTGAATCACTATTTGAATTCACTGTTGTAACATTGTCATTATCTGAACTCTTACCTTTCTCATCTTTTCACTCTTACTTCAAGATTTTACAGTTTCGTTTTATATGACCTAGCTTACCATAATAGAAACACTTCACTTTACCTCTAGACTTAGATCTATGTTTAGACTTATCACGACCTTTTGAGTTCTAACCTTTGTCGATGTTTCTACCCCTGTTCTCTGTGACCAGAGCTTGATTCTCAGGGTCTACATCTTTTCGTCTTGCTTCTTCATTAAGCATACTATCATTTACCATCTCCAATGTCACCTTATAATCAGCAGCTGAATTAAGAATAGTCACAACTAGAGTATTTCAACTGTCTGGCAATGAACTCAAAAGAAATAACACATTCATTTCATCATCCATCTTAAGCTTCATAGTAGTCATCCGATTAAATATATCCTAAAAATCACTCAAGTGCTCTGTAACAGATCGTCCATCCCTGTATTGTAAAGTTACAAGCTTTTTAACAAGCATAACTTTATTCATACATATTTTTCTCTCATAAAATGCTGTCAATTTTTTTCAAACAATGTAAGCATCTGACTCCTGCGCTACATGATGAAACACGCTGATATCAATCTATTTTTTGATTGTAGCTAGCATCTTTCTACCTAGCTTCTTCCAGCTTTCATCTTTCATATCTACTAGTTTAACCGAATCACCTAATACTGGCTCATACAAATCTTTACAGTATAGATGATCTTCCATCATAGGCTTCCAAATTAAATAATTCGATGCTGTCGATTTTATCATGGAACCTGTATCACCCTTTATGATCTCAAATAGAATTTACTTCTATCCTGGGTTGCTTTTGTATCGATGTCTCAAAATAACCTTCGCTCTGATACCATTTGTTGTGCCTGAAGCACTAATCACAATAATACAGAAGCAATAGACAACAATCAATAATAAAAAACGCAGGAAAAATAAAGCACACCAAAATTTAGGTGGAAAACCCTCTAGTGTAGAGGGAAAAAACCACGGACCACTAAAAAAATCTTCACTATCAAATAATAAGTATACAAAGTTCTTCTCTAGCTAAAACTAAAGCTAATCAACAACTAGAAAAACAATTGGAGAAATCTTACCAAATAAGTGACTCAACAAATACACCCTGGATTTGTTCCTAGAGAGCTTCAAACCCGATTTTCACCGTTCAGAATATAGAACTCTGAATCATAAACCTTTTGATATGGTTCCAACTCAATCGGACCACGGATCGACTTTCAACCAGCTCTCCCTTCTCTTTTTTCGCTTTGCTTTTTCTGGCTTTTCTTTTTTTTTTTACTTGGTTTTCGACACACACTTAAAACAACCCCACCTCTTTTTTACTAAGTAGCTAGGATTTTATGTAAAATGAAAGATCAAGGCTCATGACCTTTACTTAGTCCAAAATTACTTACATGAGACTGGACCCATTTTCCTAACAGGAAGTAGAATGATGGCATGATGCTGGAGATTTCTGGAACAACAACCGGCGATCAATCCATCACAAGTGAAGTGAAATGCTGAGAGAAATTAAATCTGCTCTTGCCAAAATCTTCAGTCGTTAAGACAGGAGACTTTTTGGAACCCCTGTAATAGCCAGTTGCTTCTATATGCTATCGTTAATGCTATGATAATTGGCATAAACAAGAAAGTGAATGTAAATAAAAATATGGTTGTCAGAATCTTGTATGGTTGTGAAAGATGTTGAATTTTTTTTCCAACTTCTAACATATGGGTCTTTGAAGTTGAATTGAGTTCATGGTATGAGTTTGTCAGAATCTTGTATGGTCGTGAAAGATGCTACCAGCAAATTCATTTGATCTTGGTTTGTATTGTTGTTGACCTCAATTTGTTTGGGATTAAAGTTAGCGAACCCATTTTCATTTTGATATATTTCTGCCTTGGTGATTACCGTCTGATATGATTGTTCCGGATACTTTGTTTGCTCTGACGGTTGCAACTCTTCCTTGAATTCTCTCGCAAGTTTCTATCCTTTCCATCTGGGCTCCAATCGGGTTGGAAAAGCTCCTATTTTAGGGTTCTTTATAGGCATGCCCGAAGAACAGCAATTACTAATATAATTCTTGACAGAATGCAGTAAATAGTTCAAAAGCTAATGGGCTTTTACATTTATGATGGCTTTTAAAATGGTTAGCGTACGCGAAATTTGAGTTGAAATAATGGTTTGTGCTTGAGCTGAAATGGGATGTCGTGATTCTTCGGTGGAGAATAAGGAACTGAATAAATTAGCTTTGCCAATATATATGGGCAGCAACCAAGGTGCATATTATCATATAGAAACAAGCGAAGCGTAGCAATTCATATGTATGTTTATTCCTGAATTGAGTGGTTTGAGTACAACAGGAGCAAGTCAAGGTAAAATTATGTACGTTTATTCAGCGTAGCATCTTGATTTTAATGGCTAAAAGGAGAAGGATTGGAAAGTGGGGCATCTTATTCTTAAACTGATTATGAATTCCACTAGCTACTTGGGTAAGCTGAGTGTTAAAACCTAAAATGCGTCATCTCTCAAACGTTAGTATCGCCATAAGCCGATTCCCAAGTGGCAGAGATTGATCCTCGACCAATATTATAAAACCCGTCAATGTCTACTAGTTCAGTTTAAGGAAGTGTATAAACATGAAAAACTGTGGTTTTTACGTGGCAATGGTCCTAGTTCAACTTGCTTAATGTGGATCTAATATTCTCATTAAAATCGCCCTTGAGAGAGCCCTCAATCAATTTGTCTTTGTGGTTTGCCGGCACATAATTGCGACGCTTTTGTTAGGCCCCCTTGCTTATGTTCTCGAAAGGTAAGCTAACCCTTGCAAGTTTCAGTCTTTTACTATTCTTAGCTCTTCTTTGTTGTAAGGCATTTATTTCCTTTCAAGGCAGTGAATCTGTATATAATCTTGCTCAGTCAATTGCATGAATATAGCTGAACTCTACCAGTTACTTCAATAGCTCACAAGAACATTGACTACTTGTTGTCGTGTAGATACAATAATAATTTGTGCTATAGTATGAGGAACGCCCATCGCTTTCAGTGTCAGTGTTGAGAAAAATATTTTTGCTGTCATCTCTGGAGACTACTATTCATCTTAATGTTTACATTGCTGGTTTAGCTTACACTTCTCCAACTGTAGCAACTGCCTTGACCCTTGAGCAATGTTATCCCTAGCATGACGTTCTAATCGCAGTTTTTCTCAGGTATATGTACACTCACTTTTTAGCCAGACCATCATCTCAATCTCAGTTGGCACCCAAAGTTTCAAATAGCGATTGTATAACGAAATAGTAATTGTAAAATTACGATAATATCATCACTCATCATCATTATTGAAAAAAATACGATTGAGAAATTAAATTACACTCAAAACAATACATAATGATCACTAAAAAAAATGATGTAATGAAAAATAAGAATCGTTACTCTCATTATTCTCATTTTTTTAGTCACTGATTCAAATTAAACAAAAAAAAAACTTCAATAGACAATAATCTTAACTCAATTCATAAATTATTCAAATTTAAATCAGTCTCAAGTCTTGAATTAATAATCAAAATAAAAAAAAATTAAATTACTTTTTTTTTTGTAAAAATTTTGTAAAATAATTGATTTTTATGATAATATGAGAGAGATCGGAGATGAAATCAAGATACTCTATAGATAATAACATTGATAAAAGTACGCGAGAGAGAGAGTGACAGATGCATAGAGAAAAAAAGGGAGAAAAAAAAAACACAAAATTGAGTTGAAAACGAAGGTTTCTACCTTTTTAGTTTTCAAAATTTGGGGGAAATTTTAGGGGAAGGGGTTGTATGCACTGAGAGGGACACGTGGGTGTTGAGTGGGGTGGGGGGTGGGGTGGGGTGGGGGGGGGGGTAAGGGGGGTTTTTATTTATTTAATTTTGTAATTAATTTTATTAACATATAAGTTTAAAAATTTGTAATTTTTGAAATTATATATATATGAATTTTAAATGAAAATTTTTAATAAATTTTTTGGTATAAGTTAGATAAAAAATAATTAAAATTAAATATTATAATTTGATTTTGTTATTTATTAATTTATGATTTTTTATTTAAAATTTAATAATTTTTTTGTTATTTAGGTATTTATATTGTTGTCAATTCTTTTATTATTAGATTAATTCTTATTAATTTATAACTATAGTTGATGAAATTTAAAATTATTACATTTTTAAGTTTGTAATTTTATTAAATATGGATGTTTGGTATTTAACATAATATGTTTAGTTAATATTTTGATATGTCTAGAATTAATTTTAAATATGAACTTGGTTAAGTAAAAATTTTATTGTTAAATCAAATATAAATGTTTTATTATAATCTAAATAAAATTGTGAATATTATTTTTAGAAAATAAAAAATATAGTGTTATAAATTGTTTTAAAAAATATTAAATAAGAGTTTTTATAATTATAATTATAATTATTGTATTTTATAATAAATTATGTAAAATTAAAAAAAATTAATGACCACAATGATCGTGATGACCACAATAATCTCCACTATATCCAAAAAAAACGATAAATACGATACGATAAAAACGTGATCACAATCGCTATTTAAATCTCCATTGGCACCTTTCTTTCTAGCAATTGCTTTCTTCTGTTTTCATTTCAGGATGGAGAAGGTGAAGATTAGAAGTGCCAGTGGGGGAACAAGCGTATTGGGTACCCTTATTTGCATAGGTGGTTCGCTTATTTTTACCTTCTGGAGAGGAGGGTTCCAATTCAAAGGCCTTGTAGACAGGCGGGCCCTTGGTAAACATCTATAGCACAAATGGTTCTCATGGTGAGAATAGGCATGGAAAGGAAAGTTGGATCAAAGGTTCTTCTCTTATTCTTGTCAGTTACATTGCTTGGAGTGGATGGCTTATACTCCAGGTGAGTAGATATTCAATAATGTATGTGGCTTCAAATGTTTTATGTAGATAAATACCATGGATAATTCTTTTTTCCCCAGTTTTGGTATTAACTTCTCCCTCACAGGCTACAGCATCCAAAGTCTATCCAGCTCGATTATCACTGAATGTTTTAATTTGCTTCATTGCATCGTTGCAATCTTCTGTTCTTTGCAAGAAATCCTCTCTTGTGGAAGCTGGAGTTGGAATGTGCAGCTTTTGACCATCATCTACCGTGTAATTGTTCTATTCAGAATTCAGCTAACTCTTAACTTCCAACAGCTCATGTTTACTTAAAAAGAGAAAAGAGAAATTGAATGTGACAAGGCTAGTAGCTTGCAACATTGATTCTCCGCATGATTTTGCTCATGATTTTGCTCTCAGCATTAGTCTACTACCTACGAACATGGTGTGTCAGTAATAAAGGACCAGTTTTCGCAGCAATGTTCTCTCCGCTGGTCGTTGTTTTTGTAGCAATATTCTCTGCAATTCTTTTTGCAGAGCGACTTCACTTAGGCACTTCACTTAGGCAGGTAAGTTGTGCTAATAAAAATTTCTTTCTTCCACTGCCTGCAGTTCACATGGGTCTAATTTGGTTACAATTTGATTTAGGCAGTTCAATGTTTTTTGAATACTACTTTCTCACTTCTGTTAAAAACAAATCTCTACTTTGTACTTTGGGGCAAAAGGAGAGATAGCTTTGCCGCTGGAAATACAAAGGATGGAGATGATAAAAAGCTAGTGATTTCCAGCAATAAATGCCCAATAGCCAGCGATAAGTCTGTCACAACAGAGGAGATATGTTGAGAAAAGTAAATCGGCTTTTACCACCAAAAGATTTCGCCATGGTGAATTATATGCCAAGACTTCGAATCATGGTGATTTTCATGAAGTAGCCAGTTGGTTCAGTGTGCTTATTTCTAGTAAATGAATAAAGAAGAACGTAAATGCATTTGAATACGAAAAATGATAAATAATCAATGGTTGTCACTCAGATTATTTTGACCCTTTTTCACAGATGCTATCTCTGGTAAATAATCTGAAGTGCCAAGCATTAGTCTTCTTCTGATGGAAATAATAGTTTCCATATGTTACCATTGGTGCAGAAAGAGTGATTCCAGCACAAAACAAACGTCCCATTTTGCCAAACCATTCTTCTGAACTAAAACAGAACAACAAAAACAACCTGAGTTTCGTTTATCAAGTTAAACTCTCAGCTCTTGAAGCCATGTTTCCAAGCTTGAACTAAACTAAAATTTTTGAAGGGACTACCAGTCAATTAAACAAATGAAACCCGATCCCAAAGACCCACGAAGGTGCAAACAGCACTATGTATCTTAACTAATGAAAGATGACATGCGATGTACTTTAACTATTGGCAGACTAAGTTTAACTGTTATAAATCTTCAAACGGAGAAAAGAAATACCAGTAGTCAGTTAAGAAACCATGAATGCATTAACCAAGGTATATGAACTTAATCCTTAAAGACCCAGATTAAAACATGATAGAAGATGTATCAGAAGACATATCTACTGTGCTTATTTTGAAATTTTCCAATCCTAAACGGGTTTTTTTGGTGAGGTAAGGAAGCCTTGCAAACAAATAGAATAAGATGTGTAAGGAGACGACAGAGAGGAAGTTTGGAGCACACCTTGAGGTATTGAGTGCAGTAGCGTATGGTATAAGTGATGAAGCAAAACGAGCAAGTAAGAGAATAAGACTTGAAAAAGGGATTTAGGAAGAGAGAATTACAAAAAAAAAAAAAAGTAAATTTGTCAAAAAAGCCCAAAAAATGAGTTATGGGAGCTTTTATATATAGACCTTCAAAATGAGAGTTATATGATAAGAGCATTGAATATAAATAATGGTGAATAATGAAAAAATTAATCGTTATTGAAAGTATTAATGCATTATTTAATAAGAGTTTAGTTTAGTTTTTGTGATAGATATAGCAAACAGAGAAGTTTACTATTTATTCTAAAAGAAAAGAAAAACCACTCATATTTGAGAGAAAAATTAAAAAAAAAATCTCTTAATTATTTTCATATATGATCCATCAAGTTAGATTTTTCGAGATAAATCAATAATGAAATTAATTCAAAAATTCTGTCATATTTTGAGTTATTATCACTTTTTCTTTGGATAAAGCAACATTTGATAAAATATCTTTTGTGAAATAATTTTTAGTGAAATAACTTCTGGTGAAAGAATTTTTTATAAAAGTGTTGGTATTGTTCTTTGAATAAGTTATTTCGACAAAGGTTGTATTGTTCTCTTAATAATTATTTTGTAAGTAACTATTTTATAAAAGCGTTATTCCATAAATAATTATTTCATAAAATAATATTCATTGAATCATCTGTTTTTATTTATCTTTAATTTTAATAATTTTAAAGAAATTTTAAAAAGTAAAATATTAGTAATCAAAATTAAGTATCTATATTTTATATCGTGCATGATAATTCTTAATATAAGAAATTCTTATGCACTAATATAACGAAAGAGTAAAAAAAAAAAAAAAAAAAAAGATATACTTATTTTCATAATTTAAAGATGAATAATATATGTCTCGTTCAAATATATATATATATATATATTTATTGACTGTGTATTGCGCATGGGCGGGTTCATTGCCCCCTCTATGAAAATTTTTTGATAAAGATCAAAATATTCTAGCATAAAATAAGTAATATGAGTGTTTTTTTTTTTTAAATAAGAGAATAAATAATAAATTTTTTTAAAAAAAATTAGTAGAATAAGTAATAAAAATGTTTTCCAATAATAAGAGAACAATTAATAGAAATGTTTCCCTTAAAAATAGAAAATAAATAATAAAAATATTTACTTAAAAAATAAAAAAAGTAATAAACATCAGTTTTGTTTTTCTAAAATAAATCAAGATAGCCAATTTTTTTAGCAAGTACTATAAAAAAATTGTTTAGTAGCAGAGTCTTGACTTATGCGCAAAGGCCTACCTTATGCATAGAGGTGAAAAGAAGGGCGATAGATCATATTTATTTGCTGACAAATTTTTTTTTTTTTTTGTCTTGTTTCACGTTCACTTTGTTTGCCTTCTCCTGGTGGTTACAAGCAAATTCTTATATGTCACACATTAGAGTCAAAGTCAAAGAAACTAATAAAAGTAAAATATGAAAAGTTCAATTTTATTAAAACAACCTTCCATGCGCTGGGCATCCCTGTGCGTGGGAATGCCCTATAGGCGAGGTACATTTTTTTTTTTACTTTTAAATTTTAAAAAATTAAATTAAAAAATAACTAAAAATACATATTTAAAAATTATAAAAAATTTGAACTCACTTAGGAATTTATTTCTTATATAGTATTCCCCTGCGTAAAAGTTCTTTTCTAATTAAAAAAATTGAATCTTTCATCCAAAGCAATTATAAAAAGAATAATATTATTGAAAAATATGCATGATAAATTGAACCATATTTTTTTTAAGAAAAGTTTCACTCATGAATCATTTCTTAAGATGATTTATGAGCATTTTGGGATTTTTTTTTATAACAAGAAGAGTTTCATAAAGTAATGTATATGAGAATCACTTTTTAAAAAATGATAAATGAAAATTTCTTCATGAAAACATTTCTTAGAAGTGTGCTTAAGGAATACTTTTTAAAGAAAAATATTTTTTGAATGCTAGAAAACACTTTTTGAAACAATATAGAAGGAGTTTTTCTAAAAAAAGCATACCGTTGCATTATAATTTTTTTAAAATACACTTTAAAGAGTACATAAGAAGTGACTTTTGAAGTAACAAGTTCAAATATTTTTTTTAAGAATGCTAAGTAACAAATGTTTCTTATGGAGATTTCTTTGAATTAACATAAATAAATAAGATGTCTTTCTTGACATACGTTGAAATTTTTTTAAGAATGTTAGGTAACAAACATTTTTTAGGTAGATTTTTTTTTAATTAACATAAATAAATAAAATGTGTTTCTTGACAATCACCTTTGAAATGTAGGAAACATTACTTATCAGAAGGTAAGTGATGTACTTCACAAAAATTATGAGCGAAAATACTCTTGGAACAACATATGATAAATTCGTTTTTAAGAATTATTATTTAAATGTAAAAAAAAGTGTCAATACGAAAGTATGAATGAGAGATTTTTTTTTTTTAAATGATAGGTAATGAAAAGTATTTCATGAGAAGCATTTCTTAAAATTACACATGAATGTTATGAGAATTCTTTTGAATAATAAGAAGCAATTTTAAAAAAATAACTTTAAAAAAATACATCTGGAATACTTATTATGATAGCACGAGAGTACACCAAAAGGAAAAGTGAGAAATGGTTTTTAGTATAGCACTTGAAAAATAGTTCATTAGAATGATTTATGAAAATTTTCTTATGACAAAAACTTTTAGAATAATACATAGGATGTTCTTTTTAAGAAATATTTTGTAATGTGAAGTAAAATGATTAGTAAAGTGTTTTTTAGAAATAATTTTTTTTTATGATGTTGTGTGAGAATAAGAAAAAAGCAAATTCTTAAAAATTACATATATAAGCATTTTAAGATATTGAATAAGAAACGTTTTTTTATAATCATTTGTCAAAGTAATATAAAAATGAGCTTTCTTAAAATTTTTTTTGAAGTGACACACAAGTATTAAGTATGAGTAAAACATCTTTTAGAATAGTAATGTGACGTTTCTTAAGATATCGCATAAGAAATTTTACACAATAAAAGAATGAAAAATATTTTAACTGTCAATTTTTTTTTAAGAGTAAAGTAGTGACAATAAGAAAGTAATATAAAATACTTCAATTGTCAACTTTTTTTAAAGTTTTTGTATGTATGGGTAATGTAGTAGCAAAAAAAACATAAATGAGAGTAGCATAAAATTTTCTCTTTACAAAAGAAAGTTATAGAAGAAAATCAAATAACTATAACATCTAAGTTTTTTTTTTTAAAAAAAAGAGCTTATAAATGAGAGTTATGTAAGATTACAAAGATTGATTTTCTCTTTGAAATATTTTATATCTTATAGTGATGAAAATAGTAGAAGGCCACAAAGTGTTTATTGAAAGAACTTGTACCTAAACTAAATCAAATAATAAAACTTAAGATGTTTCGCTTCCTTTAGGAATTTTTTTTAGGAAAATTTTTAAGATTGAAATTAACTATTTTTTCAAATTTGTATCATCATATGTATGCACTATACAATTTTGCTTCATTATGTTTCAAAGAGTTTTAAGCATTTCATATGCAAATTATCTTCATAGTAAAGTGAACTTCTTAGCATATTAAAAAATATGTGATATAATAATATGTATATAATATAGTACTCGTGAGACTTTTCAACTTTTTTGTTCAAAAAATCTTAATAATATTAGCATTTCATCATTGTAATTGTAATATGTCTAGGTGTGAGGTAGATAAAGTGTATAATAGTAACACTAATATAATTATATATGTGACTAAGAAGAAATTTCGACTTCATATTAAGGAGATAATTTCTCAACCCAATACAAAAAAAATGTTCTATCCAAGTAAGAGCAATGAAGTTGCGACCAAAAGCATCAAGAGAAATAATTTACACATAGTACTTAAGAGATTGAGGCTAACAAAATAAGCGGTAAAGCTGTAACCAATAATTATATTCTAAATAAATAAGAGAGATAATTTTCAACTTAATACCAAGGAAGCTCACTTAATAACAAGTATAAACAATAAAGTTGCAATTAAAGAATGAGTGATATAATTGCGGCCAAAGAACAATTTTCAATTTGAAGATAATTTTCATCTTGACACTTAGGAGATTCATTTAATAGCAATTATCATCGATAGAGTAAAGGCCCAAAAATGAACAATAAAGCCGCGGTCAAAAAGTGATTTTCAATTTCATACTAGAGAGGATAATTCTCAAACTCTATATGTATTAAAGAGATAATTTTTGCTCAACTTAGTATCAAAGAGATTAATTTGATTCAAAGCTTGAAGTGTTAAATTGCAGCCAATAAAAGTAGATTCAACAGAATGGTCATATTGATTTATCAACTTTATATCTCAATTTGATTTTGAAGACAAATCTCATGTACAATTAAAGAAAACTCTCAACACAGTTGAGGGTGATGATTTTTTTTATTGAAGTTATAAAAAGACAAACATTTTCATCACTTTTACAATATTTGATAAATGAGCATGCATTAGAATAAACATTTGGTGGAATAATACATATTTTTTATTTTTCTCATGTTAACTTTTTTTTTTTCAATTAATTGAAATTCTCAAACGTGTATGCACTAAATAATTATAGTAAAGAAATGCTTGAATGGCTAAAATAGTAAAAGGTAAAGATTAAATATTTGTAATTGATTAAACTCTAATATGAAGGAATAAATGTTCTAACCATATTATTGCTCTACCATTGAGTATTCTTGTGGCATTATGATTTTTCATACTTAGTAGAGTTGCTTATATCATGTCTCTGGTGAAGTTCTATCCAATGCAATCGTTCCTCCCTAATGGAGTCATCAAAATGTAAACAGGTTGTTTGATGAGGTGAGAAAACATTGTAAATAAGTAAAACAAGATGTGTTGGGAGATGGCAAAGAGGAAGATTAAAGCAGACCTTAAGGTATTGAGTACAGCGACAGATGGTAGTAGGTCATAAAGCAAGATTAAGTAAGAAAAAGAATAAGGTTAAAAAAAGGATTCAAGAAGAGAAAATTATAGAGAGAATTGAGTAAATTTGTCATAAGTCTCTAAACCCCCCCCCCCCCCAAATGAGTTATGGGAGCTTCTATATATAGGTTTTCAAAATGAGAGTTAAATAACATGAGTATTAAATATAAATAATGGTGAATAATGGAAGAATTGATCATTACAAAAGGCATTAATGCATTATTTAATGAAAGTTTAATTAGTTTTTAATGATAGATATAGTGAACATAGAGGTTCACTATTTGTTTAGAAAAAAATAAAGAAGCACTCATATTTCAAGGAAGGTAACCTCTTAATTGTCTCTATATATGATCCAACAAGTCAAGCTCTCTAAAACAGTCCAATAGTGAAATTAACCCATGAACCTTGCCATATTTCAAATTATTTTCATTTCTAATTTTGGTGAAGCATCTATTGTGGAATAACTCTTAGTAAAATAACTTTTGGTGAAAGAGTTTTTGGTAAAAGTGTTGGTGTTGTTCCTTGAGAAAATTGTTTCGAAAACAGTTATTTTGTGAAGATATTGTTCCGTAAAGAAATTGTTCATTGAATAGTTGTTCCGTAAACAATTATTCTTTGAAAATGTTATTCCATGAATAATTGTTCTATAAAATAATTTTCACTGAAATAACTTTATTACCGATTGTGACCTATCTTTAATATTAATAACTTTTAGAGAAATTTAAAAGAACAAAATATTTAACCAAAATCATGTAGCTACACCAACATAAAAGGACAATAGTAATTTCGCAATTACATCATGGGTAAAGAACCATGGACACTGATCAGTTTTATTAAGTTTTAGCTTCTTTCCCTGTTGGGTAGGCTTGGAACAAGTTAACCTCATACCTTTTGTTGAAGTTATATGCTAAAGAATAATAGAAGCAGTTCTTATTATTTGAACTCTGCACCACTTGACAAAGAAACTCAGAAAGGAAACTCATATTCTGGATTAAATTCTATTATGTTTTAGGGTTTAAAGAAAATTTTCATTCACAAATACATATTATGGTTTACGTGTACAACAAAAAGAATAAAGCAAAAACAAATTATAGCTAGCAATGGAAAAGTGAACAGCTCAGTGATAAGCACTAACTTAGCAATGGCGCAATAGGCCTGGTCTTTTATTAGCATATCATCATGAACTATATATGTCTGAGATCAATATTTCGTTCACTTTATTAGCATGGATTTCTAGATCACTAAACTTTGCCACTAATGGTGATTAAAGTTTAGGCATGTAGAATTAACTGCCTTTTGCTTTACTTAGTAAACTTCAAAAGTGGGGGGCATCATATTCTTGATGTAATATTTCCAAGAAGCGGTGGAGATTGATCCAGCCACCAATGTTAAAATGCAGCCATTGTATCTGTTAGTTTATGTTAAGGAAAGGCAGAACCATGAAAAACTTTGTTTTATGTGTTGCAATGGTGCTGCTGCAATTGTCATATGCTGCATCAGTCATCCTCGTTAAAATTGCCTTCGCGAGGGGCCTCAATCAATTTGTCTTTGTAGCCTATCGACATACAATTGCCATGTTTTTATTAGGCCCCTTTGCTTATGTACTCGAAAGGTGAGAGATATCTTTGCAATTTGTTCATTAAGGTGTATGTGTATTTTGCTGCGCGTATTTTCAGTTGAGACTACAGCAGAAATTTGTTACACTTACTATTTGCCAGAGCATCGATAACAGCATTAACAACCTTTATCTAAACTTTATTTGGAAAGCAGGAAACGGCGCCCTTCACTTTCATATGGAGTGTTTGCAAAAATATTTTTGCTCTCATCACTAGGGACTACCATTTACTTTAATGTTTTCTATTTCGGTTTAGCATATACTTCTCCAACCGTAGCCTCTTCCTTGAACAATGTTATCCCTAGTTTGACATTTCTCATGGCAGTTCTTCTCAGGTAATCTTTACTGGATCAGTATTTCTTTTCTATATATGTGCAGATCCGCTTTTTAGCTTTATACCATTAGTTCAGCTTCAGCAGATGCCATTATAGCTTACTTTCTTTTCCATTCCAGGATGGAAAAGGTGAAGATTAGAAGTGCTAGTGGTCAAGCAAAAGTACTTGGAACAATTATCTGCATTGGTGGATCACTTGTTTTTACCTTCTGGAGAGGAGGGTATCAGTTGAAAAGCTTTGTAGACGGGCCTCTGATAAACATCTATAGTACCGAGCTGGGTTCTGTTGGAGAGTTAAGGCACGGCCAAGAAAACTGGCTCAAAGGCTCTTGTCTTATTCTCATTAGCACCATTGCATGGAGTGGATGGCTGGTTCTCCAGGTGAGTAAGATAGATATTTGGCTTCTAATATTACAATTCAATATGTATATCAAACTAATTTTCCTTTTTGATGAAATTCTTTTCTCCCAGGGAATAATATCCAAAGTTTACCCAGCTCAACTGTCACTGAATGCTTTGATTTGCTTCATTGCATCATTGCAATCTTGTTTGCTTGCGCTGTTCTTTGCTCGAGATCCTCTTTTGTGGAAGCTGGAGTGGAATGTGCAGCTTTTAACCATTATCTACTGTGTAAGTATTCTTGTTCATATCTGATTCAGAACTGAAATGAACTTAATCACCTTACACCTCATTTTTATTTCAATTGAGGGAAACAAAAATAGATTAGGGCAAAAGATGCTGGAACCAAGCTATATTTTTGCATGGATGTGCCAATAGTGTTAGCATTTTTTTATAGGGAATTGTGGGCACAGCGCTATCCAACTTCACACAAACATGGTGTATCAGCTACAAGGGACCAATTTTTGCTTCAACGTTCACTCCACTGTGCGCTGTCATTGTAGCAATATTTTCTGCAGTTGCTTTTGCAGAGAGACTTCACTTGGGCAGGTAATTAGTTATATTGACAACAGTAAGTTCGTTTGTTCCGGTGGCAAACCTTGCATTTCTTATCTGATAAATAATCCGTTTCAATGTTTGCAATTATGTTACGTCTTTGCAATTTTTCAGCTTGGTGGGAGCATGTCTTATCATCGTGGGTCTCTACATTGTACTTTGGGGCAAGAGGACAGACAATTTTGTGACTGGAAATGGGAAGGATAATGATGGTATACTGCTGGGGATTTCTGGAACAACAACTGATGATAAATCCATCTCAAGACCAGCACAAGTGAAGCAAAATGCTGAGAGAAATTAACTTTGCTCTTGCCAAAATCTCCAGTCGTTAAGACAGGAGACTTTTTGGAACCCCTGAAATAGCCAGTTGCTTCTATATGCTACCATTAATGCTACGATAATTGGCATAAACAAGAATGTGAATGTACTTTGAACTTGAAGATTATAAATTAAAATCCTGGTTGTCAAGGACAGCGATATTATCTGATCAAAAGAAGTAGGTTTTGTCATAGACATAGAGTAGTCGCATAATTATTCCCTAAACCTCTTTAATATGATTCTTACAAGGTGGCCACACTGCTTCATGTCCAAATTAAAATGCTACATCAGTTTCCAGATCTGCTGCTACTCATTCAAGAATAAATTGCATTTAAAGATTCTATAGAAAAAGGAAGAAGGGGCCAGCAAAATAAAAGCCTAACAATAGCAAAACAACAGACAAAACATGATAGAAGCATTCAGCCAGAAAGGAAGACTCAAATCCTAATGGATCTTGCATGGCAATAAAATTGATTGCAGGCAAAGAACCAGGATACATTTTACATTTCATTTTTTAGTTTCCTTCTTTCTCTTAGTGGAAGGCTTTTTGGTTTGCAGTACAAGCTCTGGAGGGCTATTTAATTGGTCAGTTTGAGGTTCCTCGGGCAGGGTACAGTGCAAAAACTTCTTGTTGGACCCAACTTGGGTGCAGAACAACTTTAACATTTTTCTCCCCCTCATCCATTTGAGCATTATCTTCATATGTGTTTTGCTGTTTAGTCCACCAATACCAGCTTCCTGTCATTAGAATGAAAAGCATCTAAATTAGAAACAAGGAGTTTGTTAACTATACAAAATAATAATAGCCTTCTATTCTATCCTTACAAGCTTTTTCCCTTCTTTCACCGAAAGATGAAGACTGCGCAATAAATGCAAAGCACAATCTTGGTAAACCAGTGCAATGCATGTCTCTGTTAGAAATATAAATAGAGCATAATATCCTAATGAACACAACCACACAGGTAAATATTCTTTAAATATGCAATACCAAATTATGCTACAGGCTAATTGTCAAGGTAGTTAAAATTCGACTGTGTTGCTTGGCATTGCAAAGCACTTATAATAACGCTTTTCCACAAGTACAAGGTGATAATGGAATTGACCAGGCAAAAGGCTCCCACTGTGTTTACCAATTACCAGAACATATTGACCGTACCTTATCCCCCCTCCTGCTTAAAGGTGCAGACATAACCCATGTGATCAAAAGGAAAGAAAAACTCAATATATCATCAGAAATTCACAAGAATTAAAGCAAACCAAAAACAAAAACAGAGCAAAAAAATATTTTACAGCATTATCAGAATAGTTGGTAAAAAAATACATGGGCAATCATTCTAATTCGCAAGAAACAAATTACAAGTAACTGGCAAAGAGATACGAGAAAATGAATGGAACAATTGTACTGACTATTGAATCATGATAATCAATTATCCACTAACTAAGATGTGTGACTTGGCCACTTTCATTTCAGAATCCTCTGGAATTATATCTATACAATTCATGGATAAATTTTGACATATCAAAAAATAAAATGATAAGAGAAATAAGTTTTTAAGCTCACAAATAACGCTACAAGACGATCTTGTATCAACAAGGCAACGAATGCATGATGAAATGGAAGGAAAAAGTAAACCTTCTACAACTAATGAACTGGGTATTTCAGAACTAGAGATGTAAATGATATATTAGTATTCGCAAATCACTCGGATTCGATTCGAATAAAACTCGAATTTGGCTCGATTATTATCGAGTCGAACTTAAGCTCAAGTAGCTCAATTTATCAATTAAGCCGAGTTCGAGCATTCTTATATTCAACTTGAGTAGCTTACGAGCCTAATCAAAATTTATATTTAAATATATTTTTATTATTTTAATAAATAAAATATCTCGATCTTGAGCTCAAGCTCGAATATTTTTATATGTTAATCGAACGAGCTCGAGTAGCTTGATTTTTATATCGAGTCCGCTTAAGCTAAAAAAATAAAACTCAATAAAATTCAAGTCGAATTTCGAGCCTCAAATTTGAATGAGTTATCGATTTTAATACTATATCGATTTTAACTCTATCGATTACGTCCCTATTCAGAACTTCATCAAAAGAAACGATTCAAATCACAAAAACACAGTAAATAATAATATTTTAATTAAAAAAAAAAGAAAGAGGACCTTGGCGTGGATCCAAGTGTTGGGAACGGTGAGAGGACCGTGTTGCTTGATGACGTCGTAGAGAGAACTGGCGATGGAATGAGCTTCTGGAATGGGTACCTTTGGGTTGATCTTTCTCACATTCACTGCCCCAGTCCTCGACACGTACCGAACCAACAAGCTCCCAACGCTACCATTCCCTCCCTTTATGTTGTTCTTCACCACCCCAGCTAACCACATCTTCCTTCTGTTTCTGATTGCTCAATTTTTTCACAGCTTATTCGTCTGATGATCTCTAGCTTACGAGCTTTTCCGATTTCAGGGTTTTAGGAAACCCAGGTAAGACGAGCTTGTCAAATGGACAATGGGGCCCATTTTTTGTGCCTTTTGGGTGATTAAAGTGGGCCCCGTTTTGCCTACCCAATAAAACAAGAAGTTAAAGTAAATGAGTGGTGAGGTAAAGAATGAAATGGGCCTTTTGTCTCCCATCCATTTACTCTTTAGTCAGTTTCTTTGTACTTTTTCCTTAGGCCAGGCAAAATATAATGGTAGTTTTTTTTTTTTTTTTTTCCTCTCTTCTTCTTGTAGTCTAGGAATTTTTGTGCTAATGGATGGAATAATTTTTTTTCAAAAATAAAAAAATTTGATGAAACATGAGGAGAAAAGATTAATCCAAATTTGAAAACTAGAAACTTTAATTTCAAATTTTTAGTATTAAAGGCATAACTATGTTGGAAAAAAACTTTAAAAAAAAAAAAAAGAAGACATGCACATGGCAATTGGAAAAAAGTAAAATTAATAAAATTAAAATAAAAAGATATTAAAAGAAATAAATAAAAAAATATATGTGGAAATCTAAAAGAATAAAATTAAAAAGCTTTTTTTATATTCGGGGAGTAAAAAAAAAAGGCGAAAAAGTAGCGGTCCACTTGCCTTTGCCATAAGGCCATCCCTCCCTCCGTATCAATCTGTCTTTACCTTTTTTTTTTTTTTTTTCTTTTTTCCTTCCCCTCGGATTGAAGACAAAGAGACGACTTTCTCCACTCTCCTCCACCCGTCTTCGCATTTCATTTTCGTTCATCTTGACTCTCAGTCTCAGGTTCACTCCTTCCCCTTTTAAATTTTTTTATTATTAATTATTTATTATTCGACCCATCTGCTATCTTTACAGTCACGTTTCTACACGATTTAAATTCTTCCGAGGTTGTTGCTCATTTTTTAATTTTAGTATTTTTGGTTTTTCAGGTAAACTTCTTCGTCTTTATCTCCCAGCTGTATGCTCTGTTTCAATTTCTTTAGATTATGAATTATCTTTTACTCTTCATTTTTCGATTCTATCAAATTTTTTTCTTTTTTTTTTCTGAAAATTCCATGGTTTTGAGTTGCGATTCTGCTTTTGACTTTGATATATGCACTTGGATTCATTTGCCATTCAATTTCTGGTTAGCTTTTGCTCTTATTTAAACCCAAGAGCATGTGAGAATTTTTATTATATAAAGCTATTGTGTATGAGAGTAACTACTGAAACCCTTTTGTTCATCGCCGTCTGTTGATATTGTTTTCGACATCGATCTGCTTGAAAAACCTGTTTATGGATTTTGAGGATCGCGGTCTTTACTTACTAGTAATTGTAACTTTTAGTTACTGAAACTAACTGGTCAGATCTGTAACTAGATGTTGTCTGAATTAATAAGAATTGCAATGAAGCTTAATAGAAACACCAACTTCTGGATATATTCAATATACAGTTTCCTTGACTATAGCATGTTTATTTTTAGAAAAGGAAAGTGTTAATAAATGGACTTTGGCAGTGTTAGATATTTTATTAGGCTTACATTCACTTTGTAGCATCAGCTGACTGGATGTGCTTGCTAACCTACATGTCTTCGCTCAAGATATCATTTAAAAAAGTCTGTGCTGTTTTTGAAGTTTTTAGTGTCTTGCATGATGTATCAGTGCACTCATTTCTTGAATAATTGAGGGACTACGATATTCTTCAAATGGATGATCTGCTTGTGTTTAATTATTAGGTCAATCTAAAGTATGGCAGAAACTGAAGACATTCAGCCTCTTGTTGTTGATAATGGGACTGGAATGGTTAAGGTGAAGTTAATCTGTTATTCACTTTCTAGTGCCTGTGTTTTTCATTTTAAGGGTATAAAGATTTAATAGCCCCCATTTGTGCTCAAACAGGCTGGGTTTGCTGGAGATGATGCTCCTAGGGCTGTCTTTCCTAGTATTGTTGGACGGCCTAGGCACACTGGTGTCATGGTGGGGATGGGACAGAAAGATGCTTATGTGGGGGATGAGGCTCAGTCCAAAAGAGGTATTCTCACATTGAAATACCCTATTGAACATGGTATTGTTAGCAACTGGGATGACATGGAAAAGATCTGGCATCACACTTTCTACAATGAGCTTCGTGTTGCTCCTGAAGAACATCCTGTGCTCCTGACCGAGGCACCACTCAATCCAAAGGCCAACAGGGAGAAAATGACTCAGATAATGTTTGAAACATTTAATGTTCCTGCTATGTATGTTGCAATCCAGGCAGTTCTATCCCTTTATGCTAGTGGGCGTACTACAGGTTTGTAGTAGTATGATGACTCATTTGAGACAACATTATGTTCCTCAAAGTTGAATGCTAATTTGCTGACAATGCTGTTATTTCCAGGTATTGTGATGGATTCTGGTGATGGAGTTAGTCACACAGTTCCTATCTATGAGGGTTATGCACTTCCCCATGCCATCCTCAGGCTTGACCTTGCTGGACGAGATTTAACAGATGCACTGATGAAGATCCTGACAGAGAGGGGGTACTCATTCACCACAACTGCTGAACGAGAAATTGTACGTGATATCAAGGAAAAACTTGCTTATGTGGCACTTGACTTTGAGCAGGAGCTTGAAACTGCTAAAAGCAGCTCATCAATTGAGAAAAGCTATGAGCTACCTGATGGTCAGGTAATAACCATTGGAGCAGAGCGTTTCCGTTGTCCTGAGGTCTTATTTCAACCATCCCTTATTGGAATGGAAGCTCCTGGAATTCATGAGACCACCTATAACTCAATCATGAAATGC
Source organism: Durio zibethinus (assembly GCF_002303985.1). The sequence continues at coordinate 4,045,648 of NW_019167827.1, forward strand.
GATGTTGATATTAGAAAGGACTTGTATGGTAACATAGTGCTTAGTGGTGGGTCAACCATGTTTCCTGGTATTGCTGATCGAATGAGCAAGGAAATCACAGCTCTTGCACCAAGCAGCATGAAGATTAAGGTGGTAGCACCCCCCGAGAGAAAATATAGTGTCTGGATTGGTGGGTCTATTCTGGCTTCCCTTAGTACATTCCAGCAGGTATGGATTATTGCTTTCACAAGGATGTTTTATTTTTAGTTTCCCTTTTATTTGCTGTATGAGAAGAGTGACTTTAATTCTTGACTAATGTAAAAGGCTGAAGAGTTGATGTTGACAAAAGAGCCTTGCCCTATTGGAACAAAGAAAGACTTAACTGAAACTTAAGCCTTTGCTAGAAATTGTAGATTTAAGGGATAATGCCTCATCTGGCCCCTGAACTGTTATAATCTTTCTAATGTGGTACTTAAACTAAAATAATTTCTAATCAGATACCTAAAATTTAATTCTGTGTATTAAGTTGCCTCAACCCCTTAACACTGTTAGAATAATGTTGATGTGGATGACAGGTGGCTGACTTGTGACTGCCACATGTCATTTTAAAGAATAAAAATGAAAAAATTTTCTTTGAAGTTATATTTTGAACTTTTTATTTTTTAAAAATGACACATGGTAGTCACATCTAGACATGTGGCAGCCACATGTCATCCATGTCAGCATTTAAATGTCACATCAGTATTATTTTATTGGTGATAAAGGTTGCGGTAATTTAATACACAGAAATGTAGTTTGGGTACTTGATTAGAATTTTTTTGTTTAGGTACCAAATTAGAAAAAGTGCAATAGTTTAGGGGCCAAATGGGGTATTATCCCTAGATTTAAATAGGAGAATGAAGTTACTTACTCACTGGATCTGCTTAATGTGCTTTCCATCTTATGTTGAATGCTTCTGATAATCTTGCATTTTCTATAGCTGAAGTTCTGCTTATTTATACTTGTATTCATTATTCAGAGTTCAGACAATGTTACTTCTTCGATTAACTCTAATGTTGTGTTTTTGTTTGCATTGAATGTAGATGTGGATATCAAAGGCAGAGTATGACGAATCAGGGCCTTCCATTGTTCACAGGAAGTGCTTCTAGTTATGTGCTTTTGTTTTTTTTTTTTCAATGTTTCCATCTGCATTTCGTGGTTTTGGATGGTCGGTTTGGCTTGGTTTTCATTTTGTTTGATTTTTTTCATTTTTATCCTTTATAATTATGGATGTATGAAACATGCTGAGTTGATATGTATGATAATATGCTAGATTTTTTTGTAGCGTGAACAGATAATTAATGTATTCTATCATGAATTAATGCTTTATTTTTTTTTTCCTTCCTTTTGTCTACATTGTATCTTAAGCAAAGCCAAACGGTTAAAACCAAAAAGTTTAATGCCAGAGAAGCGTGTGACTTCCAGTATAGATCATTAGGCATCGATTGGCTGATGCTTTTCAAGAATGTTGGATACAATTGTGTAGCAAATCAGTATCTACTTGCGTGCACTTATCTACATTAGCTTTCTATATTTGCCCAGAAAGTAGAAAAGTTGCGTAGCATTGATAATTGTTCGCACCACTTGAAGCAGTGGTGGGACAGTGTTGAGATTAAGGTTTGAACTTAAAAATGAAACACGAAAATTTTTTTTTTCTTTGAAATTTTAATGAAAGCATTGTTTTGAAAAAAGAATTCTGGCTTGCAAGCTACTTGTAGATTGCATAAGAAATTAGAATTGGCCAATGATCCCACGAAGCAAAATCTCCTAAAATTCCTAGTGGAAGAGACTGTTTCAGGATCTTAAAATTTTAGGAGGGCAATGGTAAAGGATCCAGTTAGAAGGCCTAACTAACTAGGAAATTTGAGCAGCCTGGAGTTAGGATCAGAGAGAAATGCGAAGCAGATGGAATTGGAAGTTCTTAGTGCACGAAGTTCAACTGTCTTCCGATACAAAAAGAAACTTTATTGTTGGAAGTTGAATGTTAGAGGCAGAGGCAGTGCCTCAGAGAAAAAGAAAAATGGATAAAAGAATACCAGAGGCAGAGAATCTGCTAAAGCATTGTCGAGCGTCCGCCAAAAACTTGTCATCACTAGAAGTCCTGAAGCGATATGGGAAAGTCTCACTCGTACCTACTCAATGGAAACCGTTCTAATTTTCACAGATCTCTGTTTCTTCGCGGGTCCCCTTATTACTATTTTACGTCTTCAAAATTCATTTTCTTTTTGTCTTAATCAACCATGATTCTGGCTAATGTACGACATGTTTGACATGATTTGAATTGAAGTTCAATAATTCGTAAGAAAGGTTTCGAATATGTTAAATACGGAGGTATACTCGTTGAAAAAAAATGTACAAGCCAGTTTACATACATAAGCTTTGAAGAAGAGCAGCCAAAGTCTGCTACGGTTCCCGCTCGGGCTTCACTGGTTGGGAACTGTTGTCAACGCATTAGTGGGTAGTTTCTTCCGAGGATGGAGACGGAGAGAGACAACTACAACGGCAAGTGGGACAAGAGGAATGGGAAGATAACCACTGCTGGATACATTGCACATGGAATCCATGCTTACACTTTGCCAACACTTGAATTCCCTCTCCCTCCACGAATTCAGACAAGCAAATAGCACATTCCGCCTCTTCTCCGGCCAGCTCCACCCCGGTTGAGTAAACCAGAGTAGGAGATGCCACCATGCGTGCTGCAGCTGTCTCTGGGTCGGGCTTTCTCTGCTCAAGTTCTTGATGGGTTTGGGGAAGGTTGTCGTTGTTGCGGGAATGACGTGGACTGCCCCCACCACGGCCACGTAAGAAGCAGCGGATGACTGCATTAAGAGCCAGAGAGCATGTTAGGGCACAGAAGAGAATCATTAAGACCATGGCTACGTTAGCTTCAAAGTCCTTTGAGTTGGAGTAAGGCCGCCACCTGCAAGTGTGGGGTTCACACGTTGATGTTGAAGTGGAAGACATTTGTGGTTCCCCGGAAGAAAACGGTGGGGGCATGTGGATGAGGTGTTGAGCGGTTGCTGGTGGCGGTGGTCGCATTTGGTTTTACTAGTATTTTGTTTTCCTTTCTCTTTTTTCTGCAACGTCGCCGTTTTGGCTTCTGATTCTAAGAGCGTTAGAAAGGGAGGTCACCTCCAAGTGGAAACGAGGATGTTTTATAGGCATATTATCCCCTAGCAGGCATCAAGAAATGCATACGTGCACTCGACGTTTAACAATTCCTTGTCCATGGTTATTAAATGCTGTTAACCTTGTGGGGTCTTAGACCCTGTTAATTAACTCCTTTTTCACCTCCACATTTTCTCCTTGCATAAGTGCGAAAAAAAAGCTTTGCGAAAAAAAAAAGCCTTTTTTTCCTTCCCTAAGTAATCACAAAAATTATTCTCTAGCTTTTTCAATTCTTCATCACCTGAAGTCAGCAACAATCAATGTTACGCAAACTGTTTCCGGAAGCTTTTTTCTGTAAAATTAAATCAAGGCCGGCCCCTTCTCTGTTTTCTTTACTATTTATTTAAGAAAATATTCTACATGCTGTCTTGCTTTCAATACTCGTTCCGAAATGTTCAAGCTGCCAAGCACCTAGTTGATTCGAACAATTTTCGAGAATCTATGCAGCATTAATGTTATGTGGCAATGGGCTTCTTATTGTGCTTGTATCTCTCTCTTAATCATAGAGTGGAAGCGTCGTTTACGCAATTCCACATATTTGCCTTTTTAATGGGCCTTGAAGGGGTCACAATCTAACAACCGAGTAAGAGATGAGAGACTTAAATGTTTATGATGTTAGAAGTAATATTGTGAAATGAAATGTAAACGCTTATCCTTTACCCAAGGAAAAAAAAGCCACAGCGCCGCTGGGATGCCAATGGTTTGAAGCAACTTGTTAATGACTAGTTGATTAGATCATGGACGAGTGTTTAAGTTAAGCAACGTTGAGAGGGAAGAAAAATACTTGCATGAAGTTGATAGGCATATTTCAACGAAATTTTTTATTAAAAATAAATAAAATTAAATTAAAATTTAAAAATTAAAAATTAAAATTAATAGATTAAAAATATTTTATTATATAGATTAACTATATAAAATTTTAAAAATTTTTAATAAATTTTGATATATTTATTAAATAGATATTTTAATAAAAATATTAATAAAATTTTTACCAATAATATATATTAAATTTAAATTATAAATAATATTTTTAAAATTTTTACATATTATTAATTTTTACATTTAATTATCAGTTTAAATTTTTTATTAAAATATTTATTTATTTATTTTTAATAAAAAAATTTATAAATATCACTTATTAAACTTTACGTAAGTTTTCTTCTTGGAGTAATAGTGGTTAGGATAAGTATGCATCACCTTTTACACAGGTAGACCCAAGGGAAGGCCTGAAAGCCTATAGAAGAGGGTACTCTGGACAAGTGGATAAGAGTTTCAAACCCAAAGTGAAGGAAGATGCTGATTGGTGATTTTTGGTGGTATTAGCTGAGAGTGACAGAAAAAGGTCTGTCAAAGATGTAAGAGAAAATAATTCCCGGCAAAGTGTTCTTGTGGGATAAAGGAGAGAGAGAGACAGTCGGGGAAATAAGCTAAGGTCCACGTGACGAGAGTAAATGAACATCAACATGGCTTGGCATTATGGCAGGACGCTGGCTTTTAGACAATTACAATCCACGGATGTCGTTGTTGACTGCAGCAGATACCAGGCCCACCAGTTGCCATTATTACCAAAAACTTCTTCGAGAATTCAAGGTGCGTGCATCTAACAGCAAAACGAGGAGCAATACTGCCTATCTGCCTTTGCCTCCAGGCAACTGCACAGTGGCACATCTAATTCTAATGAATAATGACAAATGCTTTTTACCCACTTTCATACTATCAACCAATATGTTTTGTGGATGTTGCTTTCTTCATAGTACGATAATTTTGACCATTTACTCATTTCCTTAATGTTGTCTATTAATATAGCAAAAAAAAAGAACTAGATCATGCCCAGAGATGACAGAACTACATCTCATCGTCTGCCCGTAATGTACTTCTCAACCAACTGACTCTCTTTTTTTGTTTTTTCTCTCAGGATAATTTCGAACAGTGCTGATGTCAAAGCCCTTACTGTTGAAAGTCTCGAGCAGACAGAAGCCTTGAAGGCTTAAACAAATGTTCGTTGCCTACTCTAGATGCCAGAGTTCTTATAATATGTTTAGTCAATTTATTCGAAGGGGCTCTAGCTGCCAAAGATTATTCATTGATTGCAAAACGGAAAAGCCTTAAGAATATACATTTCTTTTCCCGTTAACTGCGATATGGGATTCGATTTGAAGTTGTAGACCAAAAAGCTACGTGAAGTTTATGAGAGACATAAAGCTAAATAATAATAGAAACACAGGAACTTGAAAGCAGCTATAGATTTGAATATTTTGTAACGTGGTTCGCTGAAATTTTCACAGTTAGAGACTTGTCATACAACCATTAAGATATATTTAAAAAAATTATATGATAATTATTTATACCGAGTTGTGATCTTAGAGTATTTTTTAAAAGATAAAAGAAAATGATGGTTAGAGGTATAAATAGGGAGTGTTTTCTATATTTATACTCTTACATGTAAATAAGAATTAGTGAGGTCAGAAGAAGAGCAATAAGAAAAATTAAGAGTAGATTGAACTTTCTTTAATTGTGTCTGGACCTTTATATTTATAGATAAGCGATATAGGATCATTAGGGGACAATAAGGATGTGGTTGAGCTGTTATGGCACTGAGTGTGTCAGATCGATTTGACATGTCAGGTCGGTACAAATATCAAAATTATTTCTGACTATCCGCTAAAGGCTTCTAACGTAGAGAAAGACCATTATACCATTTTGACCACTAAATGCCCACAATATTATGTCCCTTCATCAAATAGTCTGAGTATCAGACTACTAGGTATGTGATCGACACATTCTGTGTAAGGCAGATAGATAAAAAAGATGACATCAAATTTGATTTTTTGTAGCTGACATCATAAATAAGGTCGACATTGGGATACCATTAGTCCTTAAATTGTAGTCAGACCTAATAGGGGTTTATTCTTGCCCTATGTCTTGGGTTGAATGCATAGCTGGCTTGAAGGTCGTCAATGTGTCAATTGTTTAGGATGAACTAAAGTTAGTGTTGGAGTTCGTCTAGTTAACATGGGACTTATGTTTTATTTCAAAAGTTTCAATTCGAGTCTCTACTTTAAACTCTGATGACGAATCGGGTGTCTAGTCTGTCATGAGGATTCATTCGATTTGGTCGATCTAAATTTTTTTATCTCAAAAGCTTTTCAGCCTTAGGGTTGTTCTTTTTATTGCTCATTTTCTTTGTTTTCTTCGATTCGTACTTTCAATTATGTTTTTTAGTTTTAGTTTTAAGGAGGTCGGGAGTTTTAGGGTAAAACCTAAAAGGGTCAGCTCGAGCTAGACGATGTTGACCTAATTTTGTCAATCATCGAAGGTCATGATTATCAAAAGATAACATTCTGATTCAACCCGATGTCTAAAGAAAGGTAGCAATAAAACGAAGACAATGCTTAGGCTAAAGGAGAACAGGTCTTGAGCATAGAGTAATTATGTGCTCAAATATAGTTTAACCTACAAAATCCACCTCTTTTCCTCATTTCTCAAGTCGATCCATCTTCTATGGCTAACCTTCTTTTATCTTCAGTTGTTCCTCTTTCTAGGGTTCAATCTCATCAATTTTTTTCTACTTCTACTTTTTCACTTATAGATACTTTTATTGTCACTTCTATTCCTTTTCAATTAATTCTTATTGAGATTACTTCTTCTCCTGAAGGGTCTCGACCTCGTCCCTCTTCCTTCGAAGTCGTGTTACTTTCAGCCATAGTTTAACCTCAAAATCTTACTCCTGCTCAAGAGTTAGAGTCTTCTGACAGTGAAGATTTTGACAATAAGGATGATTTTAAGAAAAAATAGAGGAAAAAAGTACTTCAACTGGAGAAAGTGATGGTAATGAAAGAAATCCTATGGAGCAAGATGAGTTGATTAAGGTTCTTATATATACTCTTTATAATGTCAATATAATCTTAAAAGATGTGATGAGAGAACTAAAGGGCAGGGCTAATCTTGAAGACTGTCCTAACATGTGTTTAACTCATCATGTTCGTGCTTTGGCTACAACCTTTCTTTTTCTTAGAGAGAGGAGAGATATAGCATATTGATGTCGAACTCTTCAAATTGAATCACTGATAAACTGTAACCACATCTACTCTATGTATATTGAGATTCATTCATGACTGATCTTAGGTTTCCACTTCATTTTTTGTTTGTTTCAATTTTTAAATCTTACAATTTAATTATCACTCAACTCACTCTTAACTATGTATGGTAGGCTTTATCATTTTTTGTTAACATCTAAATATTCTTTCCACTCTCTTTCTATTTAGAGAATTTTTTTTATTAAAAAATACTTTAGTGATAAAATGTGGTATTACTTAACAACTCGACCTAATAAAAAATTATTCACTGATTGCCCGAGCTTTATAAAAAATTAAAAGCTGCTCTTTCCCTACCTTTAAAACTAAAAAAAAAAAAATGATAGTGAAATAAAAGTCAAGACAGCTGTCAAGGTTGAAGTATGAGATATAATAAATGATCCTGACATTTTTGTGATATAAAAATAGCTCTCTTCATCCTGGATCTATCAGATCAGGATAAAATAATAAAGTATACTAGTAGGGAGAGCTTGTCATTGATGCCCACAAGTTACCTTTCTCGAAGTAATAAATGAGATAAAGTATTAGAATAGGTGTGAGGTAACCTCGAAAGATTTTATTTTAACCTAGTTTTATCTAACTGTTAGTTCGATTTTGAAGAGATGTTCGTCAATGAAAACTTTAACTTTTCCCTGTTTCAGCATGTCCTCAAGCTCAAAAAGGCTCGGATAAAAAAATTCAGCTCAAGATCCCCTCTCATAGAGAAGACAAGGTTATTAACCCTTTAGCTTAGCACTCCTTTATAGTCTAAAAAATGAAGTCCACGACTTATTAGAAGCTCTTTGTAGCATTTATTCCTGCCAAAAAATCAAAAATCGAGGTCTCTTCTTTCATCTTAGAGAATTTGAAGCAAAGGTGCTAAGGTCAAGCTCAGAAAGAAATTACACAAGGTTGGAATATACACCCATTGATAACCTCACCGAGAACTTCAATATAGTAAGAAGATTTTGTAAGGTTGCGATCCATTCTCTTGGTAAGTACTACTTGACTTCAGCTTAACTTTTTTATTGTTTTTCATTTTACTTAAGTCTGAGTTCATCTTATGCAATCCAATAGAAGCTTCCACCTTAGTCTTTAGACAACATCAGCCAAGCCTTCCACCACACCTACCTTTTTATAGTCCACTTGTTCAAGGTCGAGAAAGATGTGACTATCTTAGCTGAAGAGCACAAGAAGAGTTCGGACACTTTAGGTAATGTTAGGTCTAATCTTAATTCATCATATAAGAAAAGAGGCTAAGCAGAAGAAGATGAATGACAAACTGATAATAAAGTTAGAAGCTGTCCTGATTGAGAAAGTCTCGACTGATTCTATGAAAGAATAGGTAGAGCTCAAGCTTAATGATTCTCAGGCCAAGATAGCAAGGTTGAGGTCTGAGTTGGAGGCCAAAGAGAATGAGAATAAAAATTTTAAAAAAAAAAGCTGTTGAGGATTTTAAGGCTTTTAACAAATTTCTTCAACTCTAAGTGGAATTTTTCAGGGTCAACGTGCTCGGTGCCTTTGATTTGGCCAAAGATAAGGTATAATTCAAATTTATCAACCTTAAGCTCGATCTTTCTGATATTAATATCAATAATATTAGATCAAAGCCTCATTTATGTCAATCTAAAAAGGAAAAAGAGGAAGAAAATGATGATGAGGCTGAACTTGAGGCAGCTTTAGGGGCCAAGCATAATGTGAATGATACGAGGTAAGCTGAGGTCATTATTGCTACTTTAGCTAATGAGGGTGTTGTTGTTGCTGATGTTGCTGACATAATTTTTTTTTAACATTTATAAATTTTTTATTTTAGAAATGCTAATGTATAAGGTCAATTTTTGTAGTGACCTCAGATAAGAATGATCTATTAATGATTTTATATCGATCATATTCATAGGGAATCAAATATATGCTCTGTTTATTTTGTCAAAGTTTCAGTTCGATTCTATTATTATAGTTTTTTCTTTATTCGCACATGTTTAAGCTCGATTAATTACAATAACACAACTTCTATGGATTTATAGTAACAAGTTCAAGCCTGGATAAGTGGGCTAAGGATTTACCTAGTCGCTTAGGAGTATCTCGAATTAAATTAACTTGAGAAACCATCTAAGTTCTAAGTTGAATTTTGTTATATCAATTAGGGTATGAGCTCAATGTGAACGTAAGCATCAATGGGTGAATGTAATTTGATTTCTATAGTCAAGTACAAAATACAAGTGTAAGCTTGGTTTAGTCCAAGCTATTGGTAATAAACTTTTAAGTTATTCGTATTCCATATCTTTACGATAGTATTACCATTCATATCTTGTAGCTTGTAGGTTGCATTATGGATGATCTCTTTAACTACATATGGTCATTCTCAGGTTGAGGCTAATTTACCATCTCAGTCATATACTCTTAAAGCTTTAATTTTTTTAAACATCAGGTCATATTTTTTGATGTGCTTATGTCAAACTTTTTTGTTATAATAGCTAAACACCTTTTACTGATACGTTATTATCCGTATTAAGACTATATCTCTCTATTCTTTGATGAAGTATAAGTTGGCCCTAAGTGCTTCTTCATTTCTTTCTTCTAACCTTAATTCAACCTTTAAGCTCAAAAAATCGATCCCAACAGGTACCATGACCTATGTTTCAAACATCAAGTGAAATGGGATTTCGTTCATTGGTACCTTAGTCATTGTCAATTTTTTAAAAGGGATTATTAAAGGTATTTTATGTAAAAAAACACTTTCAATAATCTCTTTCATTTTATATGAGAAGATTATTGAAAGCGTTTTTTACCAAAAAATGCCTTTAATAATTCTCTTTAATTTTTTGGAAGAGATTATTGATGATGTTTTTTTTGCCAAAAATACCTTCAATAATCTTATGTAATTTTTTTAGAAGAGATTATTGAAGGTATTTTTGTAAAAAACACATTTAATAATCCCTTTCAATTTTTTATAAGGGATTATTGAAAAATGTCTTAAATAATCTGCTCATAAAAAATATAGGCGATTATTGAAGGTATTTTCTACTAGAAACGTCTTTAATAATTTTGCTAAAAAATTGTAAATGATTATTAAAATCATTTTTGACCTATTAAAGATGTTTTTGATCAAAAATACCTTCAATAAATTTTTTTGTTAATAAATTTATCAAAAATAGAGTAGTGCTGTCGGTTAGAGCATATGATTGTTAATCATAAGATTGTAGGTTTAATCTCTTTTTTCAATATTTTTTATGTTTTTTGAAGGATTATTGAAGGTGTTTCTGGCAAAAAATACCTTTAATAATCTTTTGAAAAATTTAAAAAGTGTTGAAAGAAGGGATCAAACCTATGACCTTATAATTAATAATCATATACTCTAACCATCAATGTTACTTCAATTTTCATAAATTTATTGACAAGGAGATTTATTGAAGGCGTTTTTGATAAAAAAAAATACCTTCAATAATCCTTTACAATTTTTTTAGGAGAATTATTGAAGGTATTTTTGACAGAAAATACTTTTAATAATTACTTTTTTTTTATGAGTAGATTATTTGAGGTATTTTTTACCTGAAACACCTTTAATAATCACTCTAATTTTAGCAGATAGGATTATCAAGGCGTTTTAGTCGATAAACACTGTTAATTTTTATCTTTAATGGTGTTTATATGTATAAACACCGTTATTTGAATATTTAGTGGCTTTTGGATAATAAACGCTTAAAGTTTTATAAAAACACAGAAGCTAGCAACATTTGTAAGTAAAAGGCCGCTACAAAACTGTTGCTAATATGCCATTTTGCTGTAGTGTTACCAATCTTAAATCAGTTATTAATGCCTCATATTTCACCTTATTGTTAGATATTCTGAACTTAAATCTCAAAGCGTATGGATATTGCAGTCCTCCTAGGCTGATTAAAATGAAACTAGTTCTTCCATTGTGGTTCGTGATTGATCTATCAACGAAAAGCTTTCAACTTTAAAGTTTGAAGTTTTCTTATTTTTTTTTGAATTATTTTTCAATGTTGACCGATGTGAGCTCTATAACAAAGTTCACTAGCATATAAGATTTTAAAATTGACCCGAGTAGTTTGTTCAGGTCGAACTCAATGAACTCTACTGTCCACTTGATTAACCACCCTAACATTTTTATTTTTTATAAGACTTACTCAGTGGTTAATCGGTCAATACATTGATCACATGGGCTTGAAAATATGGCCTGAGTTTTTTGGCCAAAGTGACAACTACATAAGCTAATTTTTCTATACCACTATAGTTAATTTTGACCCTGTTAATACTTTACTCATAAAATATACCTATCTTTACTTTCTCTTTTCATCTAGGACCTAGACTAAGCTGATTGCCTGGTCTGTGATAACCATGTATAAGTATAAGATTTTATCGAGGTTTTAGCTTAGATTGGATAGGTGAAGAGAAAAAAAACTCTTTGAGCTCTTCAAAGATTTTTTGGCACTAAAAGGTCTACTTGAAGTCAAAAATATTTTTGAAAATTTTGAAAAATGGTAACTATCATTCTGTTGACTTAGATATGAATCAACTTAGGGTGGTTATTTTTCAATTAGTCTATGTACTTTTTTTATCGAGATCGATGCTTTCATGTTTATAATTGCCTGAACCTTTTTTGGGTTTGCTTCTATCCTTTCTTATTAATCATGTAACCAAAAAACTTATTTGACGTGACCTCGAAAGCATATTTGCTCAGGTTAAGCCTCATATTATACTTTTTTATTATATTAAAGGTCTCTCTAAAATTTTTCAAGTGTTCGATCATCTTTTTACTTTTGACTATCATGTCATTAACATATATTTCCATATTGCAGTCGATCTAGTTTTTAAACACCTTGTTGACTGTCTTTTGATAGGTCATTTTTGCATTTTTTAATCCAAAATGCATCATTTTGTAATAGTAAAAGCTTTTCTTGGTAATAAAAATTATATTTTTCTCGTCATCTTTTAGCATTTTGATTTGATTGTGACTAGAATAGACATTCATAAAGCTAAGAAGACCATATTTGGCACTATCATCCACTGACCAATCTATGCTAAAAAGAGAAAAGCTATCTTTTGGGTATGTTTTGTTTAAGTCGTAAAGTCAACACACATTCTTTATTTTTGCTATGCTTTTTGACCATGACCACATTAGCTAACCATTTGGGGTAATAGACCTTTCTGATAAAACCTACTTATAATAATCTATCAGCCTCTTTTTCAATAGCCCTTTATCTTTTTAAGGTAAATGTTATCTTCTTTTGTCAAACTAGTTTTACCTTGAAATTAGTGTGCAACCTATGAACTGTCACATCGGTATCAATTTCAAACATATCGAATAATGTTCAGGCAAATAGGACGACATTATTTCTCAAAAATTGAATTAATTGATCACTGTGTTAAAGTTTAGTTCCAATTTGCATGTGTTTTTCAATGACGTTATCCCAAACTGGTATAGCTATGAGATTATCGATTGACTCAAATTATTTTGTCTAAGTCTGATCTTTGGTCAATTATCTTTTTTTATTCGGTTAGGTCAGAACCATTTCTTACGAAGATAGATTTTGACTTTATGATTAATACATTATTAGTGACTTGCTAAAATGCATGGCTGAATTAGTACATATTTTTTATTTTAAACTATATTTTGATTAGCGTATTAGGTCGATCTAAATGACAGATAATTATTTACAGCGATTTAAGAGTTCGATTATCTTTAGAGCCATTCAAAAATTTTAAAAATAGAACAAAAGATGCCTTTTTGTTGGAGCTTAAAAGCTTAGAGTTGCTTAAGAGTACGCTTCTATCAGGTCGATCTTATATTGTATGTTTTTGCTCATGGTTTCTTACTTTTTCTCTATTTTTACTGTTTATCCTTCTTTAATGCTATCGATTTTGATCAAACTACTAGTTTCTTCTAGTTCCTTCATTTCATTATTGTGACATAACACTATCACGCCATGGACTGGTCTCCCTTAACCTCTTTAACCTAGTTAAGGTGTTGAAAATTTTACTTTTAGATAAGGAGTTGAGCCTATGAGCTACATAACAGATTGGCTAGATTAGCCTAATATCATATTGTAGGCAAATAAAATGTCCATAAACCATAAAGTCTATGATCAAGGTGATAGTCTTCGATTTTATCCTCAAATAGATCAGTAGCTTAATTATTCTTTTTATCAGTATCTACTCATTCTTAAATTCCATTAGTGTTGTACTAATCAGTTATAACTGGTCTTCATTAATTTTTATATTTTTTATGGTGCCATAATACATGACGTTAGTTGAACTACTATTATCGAACAGGATTCTCTTGACTACATAATTGTATATTATAATTGTGATTACTAGAGCATCATTTTTTGGGTGTTGGATTACTTTTAAATTTTTCAGATTGCATGAGATCAATCATTTTTTTAGTCTTTTTTTGTCAAGATGCCTATGACCATGATCATGTCTGGATTGAACTTTCTTTTGGCCAAGGTTGAGTTACCTCCAATGATCATATTAATCACTCCAATGATCAGCCTGTTGTTATCTATTCAAGCTTTTCTCATATCGGCTTATCTTTTTAAACTTTTTTTTTCATCTTCTGGTTTTTTTTTTACCTCGAATGTGCTATCTTTAATCTTGTTTGTGGTCCATTTTGGGTTGATTTTATTTTCACTGCTCTACAAACCTCTTCAACTAACCTTTTATTAATCATTATTAAAGCTTCGATCTTATTTTTTAGGTTGTTATAATCTTTAGTATTGTGGCCTATGTCCCTATGAAAGGTATATTTTTTAGTTGAATCCCTTCTTGTGTTCTATCTTAGTGGTTTCGACCATCTAAGGTCAAGATTTTTCTCAATTTACATCAAAATTTCTCTCAAAAGGTATTTAGTGTGGTGTAGTTCTTTTCTCCACTAGTGTTTTTAGCCCTATGTCGTTTTTCTTTTGAGAAATGATCATAAAAATCCTTACCTTTTTTACGATCAATAAAGAAATATGAGTCTCTCTTACCTTGCTTGTTTCTCATTGTAACTTCGGTATTTATATATTTTTCAACTACAAGTAAGACATCAGCTAGAGTTTTAGGTAGTTCTAGTGACAATGTCAACTTTATGAGATATACTCTGTTATTGAGTCTATTTATTAGGGTGACTATAGTGGTCGTTTGCTTTGGGTTTGTAACCTGCAGAGCTTTCGCGTTAAAATGCATGACATAGCTCTTTAAAGATTCATTGTGACCTTGGTGGATCGACAACAAACTCAAAGTTATTTTCTTCATCTTACGACTACTTACAAATTGAGATAAAAAAAGTGACTGAACTCTTTGAACATAATAATTAACCTCAGTTCTAGGCTATTGTACCAGGATCAAGTTGATCCCTTTAGAGTAGTAGTAAGGCCTTTACACATCAAAGCCTCGTTTGTATCTTACATCATCATGTTAGTCCTATAAATTTTTAAATGATCAAAGGGGTCAAAAGTACAGTCATAGGTTTCTAAGGTCGACATTTTAAATATTTGAGAGGTATGATGATTCCATCGATCTCTTTGGGTAAGGGGTGAAGTCTTGAAAAATTTAAGCTCATCATCAAATAATACTACTTTTATTTTCATATTTTTCTCTATAGCCTATATCTAAGCTTTCAGGTCCTTATTTGGTTGGGGTTTGATGTTTTTCTGTTTGAATTTTTAGGTCATAGCATGTATTAAATTGTGACTGAAGTAGTGGCAGATTGGGGTATTATGCTCCTTTTCTTTGGAGGTCGATGAGGCTTCTATCTCTTTATAACTTGGTTATCTTACTACGGCTCTTCAGCCAAAGGTGATTAGGTCAAACACTTTCGAAACTTGTGGTGGAGTTATGGTTTACAGCATCTGTGTTAGGGCCTATATTTGCTTGGTCAAAGCTAGAAATTGTTTGATGGTTAGACCAGTTTGTGGTGGGGCAAGTTGGTCCAAGTGTTGGTTATTATGCATTTTCGTTTCGACTGAGATGACGGCCTCTTATTCCTATAAAGTTCTTTTTCTAGGTGCATTGTTTCACTCTCAGCTAGTGAGTGGATAAGGTCCCTATCTGGCACACCAAATGTTTGTGCTGAGCTCCGATCTCAAAATATTCTTGAAATTCAAGACGGAAGAGAAAGACTGTTAGAGGTAAAGGCAGAAAGTGTTCTCTGCGTTTGCATTCTGACGTGTAAATCAAAATAAGTGAGGTCGGAATAGGGGTAGTAAGGAGAATTTGGAGTAAATTGAACTTGCCTTAATGGTGCCTAGACCTTCGTATTTATAGATAAGCAATAAGGGACCATTAATGGATAATAATGATGTGGCTGAGCTGATGTGGTATTAAGTATATCAGACCAACTTGACATGTCAAGTTGACAGTAATATTAGAATTATCCATGATTGTCTATTGAAGGCTTTTAACGTAGAAAAAGATTATTATACTTTTTTTACCACTAAATATCCCCACAATAATCTTTTAACTTTAAGTGCGACGTTTAAAAAATTTATGATGTATGATATAAATTTTTTTTTCAATTAAAAATGTTCATTAATGACTAAAAATGTTTTTCTAACACTCACTGGATAACTTTTTGGGCTTTAGGAATTGGGAAAATGTTCATGAGGACATTAAGAAAAAGTTTGAACTCAACAAATAAAAAATAGTCGCAAGAAAAATTATCTCATCAACATTAAGTAGAGTTTAAAATTTTCCATATTAGAAAATTGCATTAGTCATTATTATGTTATATTTAAAAATAATAAATTCATAAAAAAAAAGAGGTATGTGATAATATTCTAACAAGTTTTGATTTCGTATATTTAATTTTGTATGAGTTATCACAAAATTTAAAATAAATTTAAAATCACAAAATAAATTCATTAAAAAAATAAATATCTAACATCTAACTAGAATGAAAGTTGTCTATATGATTTATATAATAACATATTTGAAAATTTTTGAGGTGAAAAGAGATATTTTAGGTTTTTGTTTACATGACTTAGGATGATGATGTATGTAATTAAAAAATGTTGAGATGAAAGGGATACTTAGGTATTGCAATTTAAATTTAGAAACCATAGTTAAGCTTGTATGTTCTTTTTCTCATGATTATTAGTTATATATATTTTCATTTGATAGGTTAATTTAATTTTTTATAGTTTAATTTATTTAAGATATTTGTTTGAATATTTTTATATTGATTTTATATGAAATAATTTTAATATAAGATCATTATAATTATATATTATATATGTTTGTCATTTTTATTTGAAAGATTTTGATATTTTAATATAAGATCATTATAATTATATATTATATATGTTTGTCATTTTTATTTGAAAGATTTTGATAGTTTTTCTTTAAATCTTAACATTATTAATTATATTTAATTGATATTTATTTATACTCAAATCATATTAATAATTAAAAAATATTAAATCCACAGTGAAAGATTACCCTCGTACTAATGTAATATAAATAAAATTATAAATTATAAATATTAAAATTTAAAAATAATTAAATAAATCAAGTGTATCCAATGTTGAGTACGTTTCTCGAATCGAGAAAACCGTAAATAAAAGTAAAAAGAGAATCAATTAACGGGTCGTAGAGAGATGCTGGCCAGATCTCCTTTAAATCAACCGAAATGCGAAGACCATGGGCCGAGATAAGCCAATTTAAGTGGTTGGCCCAGAAACCTTGGGCATTCAAACCCAACCTAAGAAATCTCACTTACCAAACTTACACTTTAGGAATTTGGATCTTCCAATTACCAAACACACGCAAAACACAACAACATTATCATCCAAACTGCCATTGCTCATTTCTTTTCTTGCGCACCAGATCTTATCTCTCTCTCTCTCTCTCTCTCTCTTTTTGAAAGAATCTTATCTATCTCTTTTACTAAGCAAACGCTCCACACATATTTCCACATGGGGAATGTCGGGTATGTTATTTGGGCTTGAAACTAGGCCTATTTTTGGTGTTTGTTTGGGGCTCTCTTTGCTTTTTGGGCTCTCCTTCACTTTTGGTTGATTGAGTCTAATGGTAATTTTCTCTCACTTTTATTCTCAACGATGACGCACATCGCCATAGTCCTACTCACAGGAAAATATCAAGTGTGGAGGGAAAAACAGAAGAGTGGCCGCGCAATTGATCATGGAAGAGCTTAAGCTATTTGATCATTGAACGATTATCGGCTACAATTTCCAAACGAAAACCATCAATGGGGGCAACATTATCGTCAATGGAGGCGTGAGGTCATGGAGAGTGGCTTTTATCACTCTGAGAGACAAAAGCCTAACGAGCCCTCCTTCCATCCCTCAACTTGTCCAATCACTAATCTTCTCTCACTCTCACTCTTCTTTCATCTCTGCCGCCCCCGACTCCCTTCGTACGAGGAATCTTTTTTCTTTCAAGAATTCCACTTATTTTTACTTTTCCTTTTCACTTGATGCTAAAGCTTTCCAAATTTTATTTTCAGGTGACTTCCGATCTATTATTGCTTATTCATCTTGTTGCCAATGCCTCCCAGTTTCAACAAGATTTGATCCCCACCTTTTCCAACACCTGCCACTTGGTATTTCAATTTCAATTACTCTTGCTCTTCCTTTATTTATTTGTTTGTTATATAGTTACTGATTGTTTCCTTGTTTACCTAGATCCATGATGTCAGTCGTCGAGTTTCTCTCGATATGAATTCCTCATTGTGGACTCTGCTTCTCGACTCGTTTGGCAAAACGACGGATTTTTTTCTTCACAAAGCAATCTCTAATGCTGCTTTGTATAAACCAGTTTTGCAATGCTTAGAAACTCTCAGGTTTACTCAAATTTTCATGCTTTTATATTCCCTTTTTCAATTTTTTTTTCATGCTTGCCCAAAATGATAAGTTTTTGGTCCCCAGATATCTTGTCTGTGAAAATCAACGAAAATGCTCTCTGTCGGATGATATTCAGTTGGTCAATTTTCTTATCCATGTCAATGCACGTTCCCACTTGGATTTGATCTCCTTGTATCGTCCAAGTGGCTATCAAAAGAGTGCTGTTGAAATGGGAAAGAAATTACCCCGATATGGTAGTGTATGGGAAGTTCAAACTGTTGCCTTTACTATTCTTGGTGAAGTATATTCAAGGACTGGTTCTTCTTTTCCGGTTGATATGTGGCAATCAACTATTCAGGTAAGTTCTGTACTTGGCTTTGATGGCATCTGTAAACGAGTCACTAAGATTGAGTTTTCTGAATTAGGTTCTTAGGAAGGTGATGGACTTATTAGCATCCAAGAATTTGGTTGTTGAAGACATTGTCATGTTGAGTTATGACTCTTCCCTCCCATGCCTCCCTTATCCGTGAAGAGAAATTGAGAAAATAAAGACAGATATTGCTCTTTCAAGTATTCATAAACAATTTTTCTTGTTGCGTACACGTTTTATGCATCTCTTTTCCATTGCCTTCATTTGGTTCTTATGGATCGTAAAGGTTCTATTTCTGAAAGTGGAAGTAAATCATTACAACTTAGGGCTATAATGTTAATTCATAATTATTAAATTATTTTTTGTCTTTGCTACTTAATGGATGTAAAATGTACATGCAGGTGTCTAGTTTTGTGGCATACTTGCGAATGTTTTTTGTTTATGGCCTTACTAGCCAACCCCAACTCGTGTGCTGCTATTGGTTGCAAGGAGAAAGAACCTGGTTCACTGAGTCTTAAGTTGACTTCAGAAGAGCCTAAAAGAACAAATAATACTTTGTATAGGCCTCCACACTTGTGCAAAAAGGATGGTTTAACTATAAGGCGGGCTAAAGCTCAGGATCCTCAGAGTTCTTCTGATTATGATTCTTCTATTGTTGATATTACATTGTCAGATTCTGATTACAGTGACAATGATGGATCACTTAAAGATATTAATAGTTCTCGGTGCTCAAAGGTTAGAATATCTGCCATTGTTTGTGTACAGGTAAGTTTATGACATCAATCTTTCTTACATGCGGCTCACTTTTGATTTTTAGGTTTTTCAAGGTTTCTGCAGCTATAATAGCCTAGTTCAAGGTGATTTTTGAGTATTCCATATTAAATGTGGAAAAACTTTGAAAGTTGCAAATCTTGTTTTTGATCTAGGAATTGGTGGGAATATGCTCATCATAATGAGGATGATACCTAAACCTAGGTTGTACATTATACTCGAGTCTTCTCGAAATTGTTAAATTCACTGATTAGTCATATGAATTGACATTAGGAATGACTATGAATTCTAAACTGATATGGCATGAAGGGATCCTTTTTTTGGATAGCTTGTTTTCTTTGTTTGATTTGATATTCTGTGCATTTAGGATTTCTTATATCAGAATATAATTAGGTTTGAAGTCAACTTAAATTGTTTTATACAGTCAGTTGCATCACATGATTTTGAAAAATAAATAAAATGCTATTTTATGCTTCCTAAATCTTTTATCAGTACATTTTTAAGTCCTTCCTCAGCATTTACAGGATTTCTTATATCAGAATAGAATTAGGCTTGCTGCGTGACATTTCCTGGCTTCATTTTGTTCATTAATGGGAAATGTAGTAGTGAATGATAATTGACACTGAATTCTAATTGAGGCTTCTTTGGTTGTGTTTGTTCCTGATGAAGGATCTTTGTCAAGCTGACCTCAAATCCTTTACATCTCAATGGACAATGCTTTTGCCTACCAATGATGTACTACAACCAAGGTAATGTGATCCATATTTTTCATATTGAGCTAATTTGTCCTTGGATTCTCTTTTTTTCTTCCTTTTGTTTTCTGGTAGCAAGTTGTCTTTGCTTTACATTTATTTCACATAGCTGACTGCAGGAAATTTGAAGGCACTCTGATGGCATCCTTACTATTTGATCCTTACTTAAAGGTACAGTTTCTATTGTTTGTAAGTTTTTTTCTTTTAAAATCTGTTTTTTTTTTTTGCCAATTATTTAACATCTAGGCCTCATACTTAATTTAGTTGACAATCATTGGATTATGATGTGTTCATTGATATTTATTGCTTTACATCAGCTAGTTGGAAGATGTTTTCCTTAACCTCACTGGTGTTTCTTACTTACATGTGCAATTTTGTGATGCCTAGGCACAGATGGCATCGGCCTCAGCTCTCGCTGTCATGATGGATGGGTCTACTACTGTTTTTCTTCAGGTAGTGGAATACAAAGAATATACTGAATGCGGATCTTTTACGGCACTTTCTAGTTCTCTTGGCCAGATACTAATGCAACTGCATACTGGTACTTGAAATAATTGTGCTGTGCAGTATGACTGGTATTTTTGCAGACCGTGCTTGCTTTTGGTACTTTCTATTTGTGTTTCTTGCCATTTTTTAATCTATAGTTTTATCTTTATCTGTCTCCTTTGTGATGTAGGTATTTTATACTTAATTCAACACGAAACTAATAGTCGGTTGCTGTTGTTGGTATTCAAGATTTTTATGCTTTTGATATCATGCACACCGTATGAGTCTTCCTTCTCATACCTTCTCATGGTTGTTAAAATACTTTTTCTGCTTTCTTTTTTAGCTGGCAATTTGTTCCTTCACAGTTAATGCTTTCTATTGCATTTATATTCTTATGATGCTGAACCTTGTTGTCAGACTCAAATTCTCTATCCGATATTAGAACACTGATCTGTATAATCTTGTTGGTGGCAAAATAGAGAGAAAGGTGGTATTTCAGAATAAAAGAACCTTGGGAACATTGTTGGCTAGGTGGTTTATACCTAGGTAGAAAAAAGAAAAAGAAAGATAGTGAAGAGATATTATAAAAAGATGGGGTTATTTCAAAGTCAGTTTTGTAACTTTTGAGTGGCCTTATATCATCCCCTCCTCATCTCTCTCTTTTCCTTTTCTGCTAATCATGTTTTGTACACTCTCAATATCATGATATTCTGGTCAGTCTTGGATACTGATAGATTATGCTTTCACATTGTGCATGCAAAATGATGTACACATATATGCTCTTTTGTAATCCAGTTTAGTACAGGTTTACAATTCACTAAACTGATAAGAACAAACAAGATACTTCAATCAATTCTATTTTCAGGGGTTCACTTAGATTTTATGAAGGATTTGATTCACAAAAATATTTTAATGGTGAATAAGAATCTGAGTTTCAATCTATAAGGAAAATCCAGTGTGGTTCTTATTGGATGCTTTAGATGCTTGAATAGGGACTTATTTGCTCCTTTATTAAGTTCATGTGTTGCCTCCTTTCATCTTTTGAGAAAAGCTTTGCATATGTTTTTTTTTTTTTTTTTTGGATTTATTGCATTTTGTTTCTTATAATTTTACAGATATTCATGAATGCCAGGAGAATTGTTGCCCACTGTAATTTTGTCGTTACAAGCAAGGATTGAAGCAGGTTTTCCATTCAAAAGTGATCAGACAGGTCTACAGGTTAGGGTTTTTGTAAATTGTTTTTATTATTTTTTGCTTCCCTCTTCATCAGGCCCAGCTCTTACAATGGTGTGAATAGGCAGCATTTTCAGGAATTTTTGGTTATCTTACTTCTTTTGTTAGGTTGCTGCTATTAGTTGTTTGATGGCTGCTTTATCAGTTTCACCTTCAATCCAAGTCAAAGAAATGATCTTAGAGGAAGCGTTGACAGGTTACTCACTTTTCATTGTGTAATAGTTATAAACCTTGTATGAATTTTTACTTAATTGTTATTATTGGCAAAATTATTTTTTCTTTTTGGGTAGGCTTTCCCTATTTTCTTTTTTTTTTTTTTGGGGGGGGGGGGGAGAGGGGGGAGGAGACGGATTTCAGTTTGTGAAACTAATTAAGCATGTATGGTAATCGTTGAGATTGATTTCACATGAAAAGGTTACTAAAACGCATTATGCTGATTGCTTAAACCCTTGTTAATAAAATTAAAAGCATGGAGTTAGTAACATGCTTTTATAACATCATCTCATGCTGAGGTGAAGAGAGAGGAATTTGATTGATTGAATGCTAGTGAAAGAGTCAGAGAGAGGGAGGCACAGGAATCAACTCTACTCTTAACCTTTTGTTCTTGGTGCTCAATTTTGTTTTTTAAACATTTTGTATTATCACTAACATGTCTTTCATAAAAGATTAGTTTTTTTACCTTTATCACTTTCCTCATGTATCCTTGCATGCTGTCGTACTCTTTTTTTTTTAATAAGTTTTTCACTATTCTACTAATTGAAAATGTTGGAACTTCCATATGTATGTGTAAGTGTTTGGACATCATTGCATTGGACACCATATCTAAGAGGTTTGAGAATAATGCCAATCGTGCCTTGCTTTTCCCCAATTTTGTGAACCAAGTCCCCGCTGAACATTTCGCACATGGTTCATGGAAATGTTTCCTTGAGGAGAAATTATTGCCCTATCTCATTTATAATTGGAGATTTTATTTTGGTACATTGCAAAGACACCTGAATGGGAGTGTGTGTTATTCCTTTGGTTCTTTCAATGAACGATGATAATCAATCCTTGAGTTCTTTTTTTTATTTTATTATTTTATTTTTTTGGTTGAGTGTTTCATTGATGTGAATAGACCTTTCTGTGTGTACGGACTCCATTCCAGTTTTGCATCGGCTCATTTTAGTTCTTGAGTTTTGTGTTGTATTCAAGTAGCAAAAAAATTTTTTTTTTTTGTTTGGCTCTCTTTTACAATTATTTGCTAAGTTGACCTTGGAAATATATTTGAAGCCTATTCCAGGTTTTGTGGAGGCTGATAAGAAGTCAGGTGTTCTTTTTACATTACTTCAACATTCTGCAAGACTAAGAAACACAATGATATGCTTTGAAGCACTTCAGGTAATTTCAAGTAAAGCTATAAGCATTTAATGTATTGGTTAATTATGTGGAGTTTTGGTGGCTCACGATTTGGTACTTATATTCAGATAGTTTGTATTGTTGGCCTTGAATTGATTAAAAGTTTTGATTTGACAAAACAAAAAATTTGCCTAACTTGAATCAATCTCCCCTATTCTTAAATTGAACAATTTTCCACCCTTCTATCTTGTCAAAAGTCATTTGGGAACTAAAACAAGATAAATTCTAGGAATAAAAGGGATTAATGCATGTTTTGATAGAAGGGATTGATCCTCTCCCTTACCAGATTGATCCCCTAGCAAAGGGATCGATCCATTTTTCTTCAAGAAGCAAATTTCGTCAAGTTTTGGCAAGAATCAATCGATCCCCTCCCTATAGGGATCAATTGGTTGTGGTTTCAAGCTTACCTGATCGATCCTTTACTTAAAGGGATCGATCACTTTTTTACACAGAATGTTTTCCTAGCTCAAAATTTCAGAAAAAGGATCGATCCCTCCATTTAAGGGATCGATTTGTTTTGAAATAGAATGCTTTTCTCGTTTGAAATAAGCAAAAGGGATCAATCCCCCAAATAGGGGATCGATCACCCAAGAATGGATTGATTAGGTGCATTACCTGATCAATCGGGTAAGGCATTTTCTGCACGATTTTGGGGTGTTTCAAAGCTAACCCAATCAATTCCCTAAAATAGGGGATCGATCTCTTGAGTCCCAGAAAGTTTCAACGGCTATATTTTGTTTGAAATTTTTGCAGGTTTGAAGCATTAAATGCAAGGCAACGGCTCTTAACTTATTCCTGCCTATAAATGAAACATTCCAATGCAGAACAAGAAAAAAAGAAGAGCTAAGAGAAATTATTGCTATTCACCTACCATTTTGTTCAAGCATTTAAAGCAGTTCAAAGAGAGAAAAGTGTAGAAAATCCTACTTGTATCAATTTTTCTCTAAATTTCCTTGTCAATACAGTTATGTACTTCAAATTAGCAAACATCCAACCTAAGAGAGGTTTTTTAAGTTTGCAAAACATTTTCAAAAATTTTGTATTGTGAGTTTGTGAGCTTAAGGGGAGGATAATCCTTAAAAGTTTGTGATGTTGATTGTGTAAAGCTTTGAGAAGTTAGGTTGTATCTTTCAACAAATAGTGGATTGAACTCCTTAGCAATAGAAGCTAAGAGAGAGGACGTAGGTGCCTAAAGAAAGGACCGAACCTCTATAAATCTTGGTGTCCAGTTCTCTAACTCTAACTTTTGTTTACTCTCATTCATTGTGTTTATTTGCTTAGATAAATTGTTTTGTTGAATTTGTAATTATTAAGTATTGATTTTGAAAATTTTATTATAACCAATTCACCCCCTCTCTTGGTTTATTTAAAGTCTTTGAGCTAACAATTGGTATCAGAGCTAGTATTCTTTTTTTTAGGTTTAACAATCCAAGAGTGATCCTGAAAATGGCTCAAAGAAACATGGTGATCAATGTGGCTGGCTCAAAGAAACATGGTGATCAATGTGGCACAACCATCCTTCAAGCTACAACAAATAGAGTGGCCAACAAGAGGTGTGTCTCATGGCAAATGAAATAGTTGCAACATCTATTGGAAGTGAAGGGCATTCAATTGTAAGACCCCTTCTCTTTGTTGGTGACAACTACTTGTATTGGAAGACTAGGATGGGGCTGTTCATTCAAGCTAATGATTATCAAGTTTGGAGGGTCATTGTAAATGGTTCTCAAATTTCAATGAAAATGGTGGATGGTAGGGAGGTGATCAAGCAAGAGAGTGAATGGGATGTAAATGATATAAAGATGGCTAAACTCAATGCCAAAGCAATGCATATACTTTTTTGTGCATTGGGGCCTAATGAGTACAATAAAGTTTTTTTGTATGAAAATACAAAAGAAATTTGTGATAAGTTAGTTGTCACTCATGAAGGTACAAATCAAGTAAAGGAGACAAAAATTGGCATGCTCACTCATGATTATGAGTTATTCAAGATGAAACCAGATGAAACCATTAGTGAGATGTCAAACCGCTTCACTGACATCATTAATGGTTTAAAGGCTCTTAGGAAGACTTACTCAAATGTGTAGATGGTGAAGAAAATTTTCAATAGTCTACCAAAGAGTTGGGAAGCTAAAGTGACAGCAATTGAAGAGTCCAAAGATCCTCACACTCTCTCTTTGGATGCACTAATAGGTTTTCTCCTTACCTATGAGATGAAGCTCAAAAGGGGGCAAGAACCAATCAAGAAAGGTGGCATTGCTCTCAAATCTACCTTTCAAGAAGATGAAGAAAATCTTGGACAAGAAGAGGATGATGAAGATGAAAAGATAGCCATGTTTGCAAAGAGATTCAAGAAGTTCATGAGGATGAACAAGTTCTCAAGTAGAAGAAGACCACAAAGGGAAATGGTTAAAGGGAGAATCAAGTCGAAGAGAAAATGAGCAAATTATTTGCTATGAATGCAACAAATCGGGTCATATTAAATTTTATTGTCCTTTGTGGAAGAGGCAAAACATGACAAAGCCAAAGAAGAAAGCAATGGTTGCAACATGGAGTGATAGTGACTTTTCGAAGATGAGTCAAATGAGGAGGAAGTAGCCAATCTATGTCTCATGGCTCTTGATGAGCCCAAGGTAACTTTTAATCCATATGATTTAAATTCATACACATTTGATGAATTGCAAGATGCTTATGATGAATTAGCCATAGAATTTGAAAACATGAACATGAAATATAGGAAAATGATCTCTAAGTTGAAACTAGAAAATGAACTCTTGACTAAAGCAAATGATGACTTAAAAAAGGAAGTTGAGCTCTTAAAGTTGAATGTCAATGACTTGACTAAGAAAAATGAAAATTTGCATAACTCATTTTCTAGATTTTATATGGGACATTAAAAACTCAATGATATGCTTGAAACACAAAGAGCATTCTTTGATAAAGATAGATTAGGCTATAATGGTGGCAACAAAGAGACTCATTTAAATAATTTTCTTGTTAAGCCAATGATTCATCTAGCATATATGCATATTGTCATAAATTGGGTCAATTTATACAATATTGTTCTTTGAAGAAAGTCACCTATAGAGGTAAGCTCATTAGGAGAGTGTGGATTCCAAAAAGAGTTAGCACATCTCAAAATAAGATGACTAAAATGAAGTGGATTCCAAAAGGCACAAAAATTGTTAGTGCTAACACTTAAGGACCCAAGAAAATTTGGGTACCCAAAACAAAAATTTAATTGTGTTTTTGTAAGTGGATGAGCATTGTTACAAAGCCAATTCAAGCAAGAACAATCCATAGTACCTTGATAGTAGATGCTCAAAACACATGACCGGAAACAAAACTCTTTTTAAGGATTTAAAAGCTAAGAGTGGAGAAGATGTTACATTTGGTGACAACTCTAAAGGTCAAATTGAAGGGATTAGCTCCATTGGTAACAATTCTTCTACTACTAGTGAAAATGTTTTACTTGTAAAAAGACTCAAGCATAACTTATTATTAGTCAATTATGTGACAAAGGACTTAGAGTTGTGTTTGAATTCATGTGCTGTAAAGTAATTGATATCAAAACTAACAAGCTTGTTTTTGTTTGACATCGTCAAGGAAATATTTATGTGGTGCATTTAGATGATCTTTCCTCTAAAAATGTTTGTTTTATGGCTCAAAAAGAAAATGAAAGTTGGACTTGGCATAGAAGACTTGGACATGCAAGTATGCATGTAATTTCAAAACTTTCTCAAAATGATTTGGTTATTGGTTTGCCAAAATTGAAATATGAAAATGATAAGGTTTGTGATGCATGTTCTTAAGGAAAACATAGAAGAATTTCTTTCAAACCTCAAAATTGCATTTCAACTACTAGACCTTTTCAATTACTTCATATTGATCTTTTTGGTTCTATTAGGACAATGAGTCTTGGTGGAAAACAATATGGGTTTGTTATTATTGATGACTTCACTAGATTCACATGGGTTCTTTTCTTGCATTCAAAGAATGAAGCTTTGAAAAAATTCATCACTTTTAGCAAGCAAATACAAAATAAAAAAGGCTACTCAATTTCTAGTATTAGAAGTGATCATGAAAAGAATTTGAAAATTTTGGCTTTAATGTGTTTTGTAGTGAAAATGGTATTAGCTACAATTTTTCTGCTCTTAGAACTCCTTAACAAAATGGGATAGTAGAAAAGAGAAATAGCTTTAGAAGAAATGGCTAGAACCATGTTTTGTGAAAATAATTTATCTATATATTTTTGGGTGGAAGTCATAAATACTTCTTGTTATATTATAAATAGAGCTATAATTAAGTCAATTTTGAAGAAAACTCCCTATGAGCTTTTTAAAGGAAAAAGGTCTAACATAAGTTATTTTCATTCTTCTGGTTGCAAATGTTTTGTTTTGAACAATGGAAAAGATGATCTTGGAAAATTTGATGCAAAAAGTGATGAAAGGATTTTCCTAGGATATTTTTGGAATTCAAAAGCCTATAGAGTCTTTAATAAAAGAACATTAGTTGTTGAAGAGTCTATACATGTTATTTTTTATGAGTCTAATCCACTTCCCATAAAATGTGTCTCTTGATGATGATGATGATGATGTAGGTATATTTCAAGAAAATGTCAATGATGCATCACTTGACATTGAGGAGAACAATCAAAAGGAAGATGATGAGTTTCTAGAAGAGCCACAACATATAGAGAAAAAGCTAAATCACCATAGAGAAAGGAGATATGTCAAAAGATAGTAAAATTATTGGTGATCCAACTCAAGGGATAAGAACTAGATCTTTTTATAATGTATGTAATTATGTTGCTTTCCTATCTCATATTGAATCCAAGAATATAGATGAAGCCTTAGGAAATGATCATTGGATATTGGCCATGCAAGATGAATTGAACCAATTTGAAAGAAGTCAAGTATGGAATGTTGTATCTAGGCCTAGTGATCATCTCACTATAGGCACCAAATGAATTTTTAGGAATAAAATGGATGAGCATGGGAATGTTGATAGAAACAAAGCTAGATTGGTAGCTCAAGGTTATAGTCAAGAGAAAGGAATTGATTATGATGAAACTTATGCCCCGGTTGCAAGGTTAGAAGCCATTAGAATGTTGCTTGCATTTTCATGTTTTAAAAATTTCAAGCTTTTTCATATGGATGTCAAGAGTGCATTTCTAAATTGTTTTATAAATGAAGAAATGTATGTAGAGCAACCTCCCGGCTTTGAAAATCCAAAATTTTCAAATCATGTTTATGAATTGGCAAAAGCTTTATATGGTTTAAAACAAGCTCTCAGAGTTTGGTATAAAATATTGTCAAATTTTTTAATTGAAAATGGTTTTAATAGAGGGAAGGTTGATACTACAATTTTTATTAAAACAAAAGAAAAGGACATTCTTATAGTGTAAGTTTATGTTGATGATATCATATTTGGTGCTGCTAATGAAGTTCTTTATCAAGAATTTCTAACATTATGCAAGGTGAATTTGAAATGAGCATGATGGGAGAACTCACATTCTTCTTAGGACTACAAGTAAAGCAAACAAAAGATGGCACCTTCATCAATCAAGCCAAATACATCAAAGATTTGCTCATAAGGTTTGGATTGGAAGAATCAAAGCCTTGTTTAACAACTATGAGCACTTCAACAAAACTTGATAAAGATGAAAGAGGTAAATGTGTTTGACTCTAAATTATAAAGGTCTATGATTGGTTCATTGCTATATCTTACGGCAAGTAGATCAGATATAATGTTTAGTGTATGTTTATGTGTTAGATTTCAATCTTCACCTAAAGAATCACATTTATCTGCTGTTAAAAAAATTTTTAGATACCTTAAGGATACCTCTAATTTAGGATTATGGTATCTAAAAGGTTCATCTTTTGCTTTACATAACTATTTTGATGCGGATTTTGGTGGATGCAAAATTGATAAAAAAAGCTTATATCATGGTTTGGAAATATGCTCATATATTACATGCCTATTACTTGTCAATTGTTTGAAAATATGCTCGTTTTTCAAGAAATAAAATAGTGTTGCTCAATCCACAACCGAAGCCAAATATGTAGCGGCTGGTAGTTGTTGTGCTCAAGTTTTGTGGATTAAGTAACAATTGGAGGATTTTGGAAAAACCGTGGATCGTATTCCCATTAAATGTGACAATACTAGTGCCATCAATCTCACCAAAAATCCAATTCAACACTTTAGAACCAAACATATTGAAATTAAGCATCATTTTATTGGAGATCATGTTCAAAACGTTTGAAAGAATGCTATATTAGGACTTACTAAAGACGAAACAACAAAAGTCTTGTTTTTCCTTCGCGATAGTGAAGAATACATAGGAAGTGATTCCAGCAAAATAAGTTACCAATGCAGTTGTAATCTTTTAGAGAAAAAAAAAAGCAGTTTAGTGTCATACGCAGGTAATAACAGAATACTTGAAT
Organism: Durio zibethinus; assembly: GCF_002303985.1. The sequence goes on from NW_019167827.1 coordinate 4,075,165, forward strand.
CTTGTTAGATGTGTGCCTACCACCTTCAATAAAATTGAATGAGATAATAATCACAATGTAAAAAGTAAAACCCCAAGTTTTATCTAACTCTTTGATATTCTTCATTGAAAATTAATTCGAAGGACAAATAATTAGTACCAACAACTGCAGCATGCAGTAGAATTTATCCAACTGTTCAACATCTATTTGTCAACCAAATAGATAAAGATAAGGAATAAAATAAAGGGTATGGCAGCTATCATAAGTTATTCTAGGTGTTTTAACAGATAGTTGAGTATGGTTAAAAAATAAAGAATTTTATAGATAACAGGTTATCAAAAATTTATTCATTCCTCTAGTGTTTATTGTCATCAATCTTATATACTTCTCACATTGTGGTGCTTAAACAGTTAAATTTCACCAGTTAAAACATTTGCTATCTCATATGGTACCAATGGCCATCCATACTAAATCAGAATTCTTAAGCTTCTCCAAGAGTTGCCTGCAAGTTCAAAATTTTGATTTTCAAATGTGTTTCCATTCAACATTATCATATTTTAGCTTTAATTTTTTTGCCCCTCGAAGTTAGGAATCATTTACAGCATGACATAATTGGCCAAGAAGTAGATATTCAGAGGAGAAAGTTAAGGCAAAGAGAATTATATGCATCCACCTCTAATTGCATATAGAAGAACAAAACAAAATGATGATGAGGATGATGATAATACAAATAGTAAGAACAAAAAAAATCAAGGTAAGTTAATCAACTCAACTTGAATAAGCCTTAATCTGCTGCATATTAGTGATCCAGCAAAACTGAGACGAGGGGGAGAAGACCTTAACTAACCGTAGAAGTATGCCATAGAATTATAAGCATGTGCTTCTCAATTGTTTCAGTGCACTGCTCAATTCCTGATGGACATGTATTTCGTTCTTTTTTAGTGTCTTCCAAACTATGAGATCCATATGAGAGAGCTGATGATACTTTCTTTGTCCTTATGCAATCAGAAGTAAATTAGGTATCCAAAAGTTTTTCATCTGAAAGATCCTTAGTTCCTCTAAATCCAAATATTGTATGAACGCATTCGTCCAAAACCTGAAGAATAAAGCAACATCAAAAGTTATGAATCGATTGCAAAGTCTAACAAGGAGAAAAAAATAAATCAAAAATGGAAACTTGTGCATACTACCATATAGAGAGTTGACCCATTACATAGGTAGCTCCAAATATGGTATTAATAACTGAAATTTCCTTAAGATCAAATATATCTAATATGGCAAGAACAATCTATTGGCCTTCCATGAGTTTAGTTCACAAGATGTATTTGTAGAGTTTCCAATCCACCAAAATTGAAAGGAACTATGATAAAATGATACTAATGCCCATAAAAAGTACATTGAAAAGGGTTTGATCTGATATATTACTTGATCACAAAGATTATTGTCACAAACATACAATAACGTAAATTAAAAAAATGAAAAGAGGAAGTCAATTAGCAATGTCTTACTGTTATAGCAGCTATAACAATTTTCTCCCCTATAAACACAACAATATTTCCAGGTTGTTCCTTCTAGGTCTTTGTTGGAACTTCAGCAGTACCTTCTCTCAGAACTTTATGAACAAAAGCAAATATTTGTCCCCAACATACTAACATTAATTTTGGGTAATTGTGTGACACAGCTGGAACCGCTTGGAACATGTAATGTATATACGTGTATAACAGGTATTCTCAAATTAAAATACTCAAAAAAAATCTCAATCGACTAAACACAACAGAAAGTTTAACATATCACATATATATATATATGTATGTATATATGCATGAGCTTGAAAAATCTAGGTTTTAACCTACTTAAATACCAAGCAAAGTCTAACAAACAAACCAAACAAACAACCCCACATAATATATGAAATCAGATTCTTCCAAAATTTGCAAGAACGCCCTCTATCATTATGTTTCTCAATCAAACGCAGCATCGTGCAAAACGTATCTTTCTGATACCAACAAAATATATGTACCCTTTTTTATCTTGAACCATCTGTTTTTTTCACCTATAGCTTCATTAATATATATCGCAATCAACCAAAAGCCAATTATTTCAAATTTTTTCTCTATGTGTGATTGCTGTCTTAGGGGGAGGAAAGCACACAAACACATGCATAAGAACGTGTAAACATGCTAACTTAACATCACAACAAACAAACCAAGCATTATCTTTACAATAAACTTCATATAAGTTTCACCAATTCTACTGCACAAATACTAAATTTATTATTTATTGATTATGTAGCTCATTACACTTCCACATGATCTCATTCCCTCTTTAGCTTCCTTTATTTTATCTATCTTTGCTATAGCAAGCAGATAAGTCAAGCTTAGGCAACTTACCAATGTCCAATTGAATAAAACAACATATATTAGATAACCAACAATGATTTACCCAGAATCATACATGTTAGCTCAAAGACTTGAAATAAACTAAGAGGGGGATGAATTAGTTATAATAAAATTTTCAAAATCAATACTTAATAATCACAAATTTAACAAAACAATTTATATAAGCAAATAAACACAATGAATGAGAGTAAACAAGAGATAGAGTTAGAGAATTTGACACCAAGATTTATAAAGGTTCGATTCTTTTTTTAGGCACCCATGTCCTCTCTCTTAACCTCTCTTGTCAAGGAGTTCAATCCACTATGTGTTGAAAGATACAACCTAGCTTCTCAAAGCTTTACACAATCAATACTACAAACTCTTAAGGGTTATCCTCCCCTTTAAGCTTACAAACAATACAATTCTGAAATGTTTTCCAAACTTAAAGAATCTCTCTTAGGTTGGGTGTTTGCTAATTTGAAGTAGACAACTATATTGATAAGAAAATTTAGGAAAAATTTGATACAAGTAGGATTTTCTGCACTTTTCTCTCTTTGAATTGCTTTGAATGCTTGAACAAGATAGTAGGTGAATAACAATAAGTTCTCTTAGCTCTTATTTTTTTCTTATTCTGCAGTGAGGTTTCATTTATAGGTAGGAAGAAGTTAAGAGCCGTTGCCTTGCATTTAATGTTTCAAACCTGCAAAAATTTCGAACAAAATATAGTCGTTGGAGCTTTCTGGGACTCAGGTGATCGATCCCCTCCTTTGTGAATGTGGTAGTTTCAAAGGGGGATTAATTTCCTAGAGTGAGAAGAGGAAGTTGAGATTTTTGAGTGATTTGACGAAATTTAAGAAAGATTTTTGCAATAAATCAAGTTGAAATGAAGGAATTTGCAAAAGATTTTGTTAAGATAGATCAATTTTGAATGAGAAATGAGTGAGAGTTCTTAGGGTTTAAAGAGAATGAGTTTGGGGAAGAAGAATAACAAGTGAAGAGGCTGAAATGATCGGCCAAAAGAGAAGGGACCCGATTTGAACAAGCCAAAATGGTGTGCATAGTGCCCATTATACATGACCTGATTGATCGGTTGTGATGGAGGATCGATCGGTTATGTGTTTGAATTAGACTGATCGATTGGTTATAATGAAGAGAATGAGTTTGGGGAAGAAGAATAACAGGTGAAGAGGTTGAAATGATCGGCCAAAGGAGAAGGGACCCGATTTGAACAAGCCAAAATGGTGTGCATAGTGCCCATTATACATGACCTGATCGATCGGTGGTGATGGAGGATCGATCGGTTATGTGTTTGCATTGGACTGATCGATCGGTTATAATGGGGGATCGATCGGTTATAATGGGGGATCGATCGGTTCTTCATGGTTTCAGCTAAGTTTGGCTACTGGATGCATACCCGATCGATCTTGTCCAAAGGGTGATATTGTGCTTGAATATGTTGATACCATGCATCAATTAGCTGATATATTCACAAAACCTCTTGATAAGGATAGATTTTATGCAATTAGAGGTGAACTTGGTATGATGAATGCTCCTTAAAATGAATACCTTGATGTTATGATGAATGTTGCAATCTTGAGTGATCAAATGTATGTCTATATTTTTGTTAAGCTTGTGTATGATTGTATGATACATGTATGATGAATGCTCCTTAAAATGAATATCTTGATGTTATGATGAATGTTGCAATCTTGAGTGATCAAATGTATGTCTATATTTTTGTTAAGCTTGTGTATGATTGTATGATACATGTTTGAATGCTCATGATACATTGTTTTTAAATCCTTAAAAAAAAAAATGCTACAGCAAAAACCAATCAATTCCTTTTGGAATGGATCGATTGGTTATTCTCCCCATAGCCAAATTAAAGGGAAAACATAGATGAACCAATCGATCCCCTTTTGGGCAGGATCGATCGGGTATGCATCTAGTAGCCAAACTTAGCTAAAACCATGAAGAACCAATCGATCTCCCATTATAACCGATCGATCGGTCCAATGCAAACATACAACCGATCGATCCCTATCACAACCGATCGATCAGGTCATGTATAATGGGCACTATGCGCACCGTTTTGGCTTGTTCAAATCGGGTCCCTTTTCCTTTGGCCGATCTTTCAGTCTCTTCACCTGTTCTTCTTCCCCAAACTCATTCTCTTCAAACCCTAAGAACTGTCATTAATTTCTTACTCAAAATTAATCCTTCTTAACAAAATCTTTTGCAAATTCCTTCATTTTAACTTGATTTCTTGCAAAAATCTTTCTTAAATCTCATCAAATCACTCAAAAATCTCAACTTCCTCTTTTCACTTTAGGAAATTGATCCTCTTTTGAAACTACCATATTCATTCATCCTTCTTGCCTCTCCCCCACGTAGTTTACTTCTTATCACTTACAATCATCAATTCTCTCATCAATTTCACATAAACCTGCCTATCTCCATTATCCCATCATTCTCATGGCTTCCAAGACTAAAGTAACTGTTGAAAAAGTGAGGAATCCCTCAAGGGAGGCTTCTAGCTCATCAATGACGCCTTTTTTCAATTAAAATTTTTAATCCAGATGCAAAGGAAAGATATGAGACACATTTTGCACATAGAGAAGTCAAGCATGAAAGGGTAATTTCACTTGAATTCCTACAATCTATAAAATTTTCTTACATGCTTTTGAGAGTTTTGGATAGATAAATTACTTGTGCATGGATGGGTTTTTATTTGAGAATCTAATGAAGGTATTTTATAGCAATGCTAGTTGTATTCAAATTGAAGGGTCACTTAGATGCTATCTTAATAGATTTAGAACATATGTGATGGAAAAAGAAATTATGGTTACCAAGCAATTATTAGAAGTATTAATGCTTGATGATGAGAGAGAAACCAATACTAGGTGTGACATGGTGGCACTAGCCCAAGATATTTTTAGAAATAACAATTTACAAGTTGCTCCTACTCAAGCTTCTAGATTGTCAATGCATGATAGGTTGTTACATTTTATCGTCACTCATGTGTTGGCACCGTTTGACACTCAAACACTCAACCATTAGAAAGCAAGATTACTGGTGGATGTATAAGATCAAGCATCAACAAAAATTCAATTTGGTGCATTTCATTTTTAATGATATGATAAGGGTAGTGCAAAATAGGGACTACACCTTGGTCTATGAGTTTGTCATTAATAATCTTTTGAGAAAATTGGATATCAATACTAGAGGAGATAAGGAGATGATGTTCAATGATTCATTTAGTGTTCTTGGTGCTCGTACTTTGCACAACATGGGATATGTTTAAAATGCAGCAGGATTATGAGTTAGAAAAACTGATATTAGGGCTGCACAAGAAGAGGGGGAAGAGCATGAAACTTCAGATATTCTTAAACATCAAGGAGAACATTTTACCTCACCACTTGACACCCAAGGAGCTTTAGAAATGCTTATGCTTCAAATGAACAGTCTGCATTCCGTGGTTGGGAGTATGAACACTCGATTGAAAATATGGAAGAAACTCAAAATGAGCTAGTTGCCCAAGTTCGCCAAATTAGAGCCGACATTAAGCAATTGCAGTCTGCACAACAGCACATGGGGCAGCCTTTCCCTCATTCTCCTCATCCCCATTAATCTCCTCATTTTTCGCATCCTCCTCAATGAGCTTTCCTAGTGCCATTCCTCATGTTTTTGCACATCTTTTTATGTTGTAAATCTGTCTTTAAAACACTTTGCATTGTGGTTTTTATCAAACCTTGGTACTTGATTAATGAAATCTTTTCATTTTCATTATGATACGGCTTGTGACATTGTGGCTTGTGAATTACTATCTTGTTTGATGATTGGGATCTTACTTGCAATTGAGATTGGTGTGAACTCAAGTTGTCATATTGAGTTTGTGTGGCCTTGAATTACTTTGCTTCACTTCATCTTTTTTGCTATGGGGAGAGATAATGGCATTAAAAAATTACCTTTGATGATTTTGATGGTATTGATGATCTTTGATAATATTGATGATTTTGATTGTATGAACAAAATGACATTGGTTTTGCTTTTAGTTGCCTTAAAATTTATGCTTAAATTCAAGGGGAGCTTGTTTTTCAAATGAAAAAATGTTTTTAAGCAAATTTTTCACTTTGTTTTGTCATATCAAAAAAGGGGAGATTGTTGCCCTTGAATTGATTAAAAGTTTTGATTTGACAAAACAAAAAATTTGTCTAACTTGAATCAATCTCTTCTATTCTTAAATTAAACATTTTTTCCACTATTCTATTTTGCCAAAAGTCATTTAAGAACTAAAACAAGATAAATTCTCGAAACAAAAAAAGATTAATGCATGTTTTGATAGAAGGGATCGATCCCTAAAGGAAAGGATCGATCCCCTAGCAAAGGGATCGATCCATCTTTCTTCCAGAAGCAAATTTCGTAAAATTTTGACAAGAATCAATCGATTCCCTCCCTATTGGGATCAATTGGTTGTGGTTTCAAGCTTATCTGATCGATCCCTCCATTAAAGGAATCGATCTGTTTTGAAGCAAAATGCTTTTCTCGTTTGAGAATAAGCAAAAGGGATTGATCCCTCATATAGGGATCAATCACCCAAGAATGGATCGATCATGTGCATTACCTGATCGATTGGTAAGGCCTTTTATGCATGATTTTAGGGTATTTCAAAGTTGACCCAATCAATCCCTTAAAGGAGGGGATTGATCCCCTGAGTCCCAGAAAGCCCCAATGACTATATTTTGTCTGAAATTTTTGCAGGTTTAAAGCATTAAATACAAGGTAATAGCTTTTAACTTTTTCCTACCTATAAATGAAGCCTTCCACTGCAAAACAAGAAAAAAAAAAGAGCTAAGAGAACTTATTGCTATTCACCTACCATCTTGTTCAAGCATTCAAAGCAATTCAAAGAGAGAAAGTGCAAAAAATCTTGTATCAATTTTTTTCTAAATTTCCTTGTCAATACAGTTGTGTACTTCAAATTAGCAAACACCCAACCTACGAGAGGTGCTTTAAGTTTGCAAAAACATTTCAAAAAATTTGTATTGTGAGTTTGTGAGCTTAAGGGGGAGGATAACTCTTAAGAGTTTATGGTGTTGACTGTGTAAATTTTTTAGAAGCTAGTTTGTATCTTTTAACACATAGTGGATTGAACATACATATGTATGTGTGTATGTGCGTATGTGCGTATGTGCGTATGTGCGTATGTGCGTATGTGCGTATGTATGTATGTATGTATGTATGTATGTATGTATGTATGTAAGTTTTGGAGTTATTTTTTGTTGCTTTTACATCATCTCCTAGTCTTATCTTAGTATGTATGTATGTCTATGTGTGTGTGTGTATATATATGTCTCAGTTTTGGAGTTATTTTTTGTTGCTTTTACATCATCTCCTAGTCTTATCTTAATCCATTTGTGTGAATATTATTTTTTTGTAAGTGAGAATGTATTCTCATTAAACTTCGATCCAGAGCTTGTAGGGTCAGCTACATGAATCATTTCATTTGAATTTCTTCCATATTAGCCCAAGAACAAGTGCAATGCTATCAAGGTTGTCTAGATAGCTTCCTTGAATACCTGTTTTTATTGAACTATCTATTTAACTGTATACATCTATGTTATCATATGCCATGGTTTATGTTAAGTGTTTGGCCCTTTCCATGATTTATTCATATATTCTCAATAATTGATCTTGGCATCTTGGGTGCTCATATGTTAGCTTTTACTTTGTTTTGGTAATTACTGGTTAATATTCAGCCTAGTAATAGTTTATGAATTTTTGTATTCTTGAAGAGATTGTAAAGTATCCTCTTAGTGCATCAATTTGCAAATTTTTCAGCTTTTATTTCTCGTTTCTTTTTCTTTATATTAGATCAAATTAAATGCTGTAAGTCAGATATACATGTTCATCATGCGTGCATAATAAGCCAGTGGCAAATACAGAATTTTCTTCTACTTGCAACAATGTTACTATGTTGCCAGCAAGAAGTGATCTGAACACTTTTGATGGAGGTGCAATAAATTCATCGTACCCATCATCGTTGAAGGACTTGCATTGGCTGGAGAGAATGGTGCAACCATTTATTTCTTGTGTTACAGCTGGAATGTCAAGGTATTAACTTGCATTGTAGGTTTTCTGGAGAACATTAAGTTCAACTTGGTGCTAGCATATAGTCTTTATGAATGTTTGTTTAGCTATGATCCGTAGTTGATTCTGACTTTACATTTACTAGGTTCAATGGAATGTCTGTCACGCGCTGAGCAACCTGTTTTTGAATAAGACAATACAACTGCAGGATATGGATTGGTATGATGATCTTCATGCTTAAATTCTTGCGAGTACTGCCCCAATATGTTAGCCTATTCTTGGTTAATACAGTTTGATTTATACTGTTGTTAACAATAATCATAAGCCATTCAAAAGAAAAGGTTGGATATATTATTCTATGAGCAATTTGCTCTTACATTAGTTGGGCATGCATAAAGAGTGTCCAAACCTACTCTAGCCTCAGTCTTCATTACCACGGGTTAGCCAATCCTACATTTAAAACCTGCACAATTTGATAAGAGGAGGAAGTTGCAAACCACTAGGGTTAGTCAAGTTGGTAAGGGAGGAGCCCCTTGTCAACTTGCGTTTGATTCTTGTAGGGACCATTCTGGAAGTAAAATCCTGAATGCACCAGGCCTATGAGGGAGAGTATGCCCTTAAGATCGCCTAGAAAAGGGATTAGGCCCAAGCAAAGCTTATTGGAAACTCCCAACCGTCTTATCAAAAAAAAAAAAGAGGAGGTAAGAATTGTTGTCTATGTTTTTCATCTTGTAACTTAATGTTTGGAATGATGCTCGAGGATGGAAAACTAGCTTGGCTCCCTAAGATCTTTTTAACAGTTAATTTTCTATGGTTGTATCTTGCAAATGCTTTCCTGCTACTTGTATATGGTTCCTACCCGAGACAAAATGGTTAATATTAAACCTTTTTTTATTTTGGCAAAAAAAAACAGTTTTTTGGTCGTTCCTAAACAACTACAAGATTAAACCCATTGATACCCCTTCTTAAGGATAAAATATCTGAGCTTATCATGAATATATCCAGGCATAAGTCATAAATCATAGAATCCTCAACTTTTGTTGCCTTTACATTTATAAATATATAATTTCTGTTCTTTAATATATGTCTCATTTTACTCTTTGGTTTCATTAGTAATAAGACTTTGCTGCTCGTGTATCTTAAGCTAAAAATTGAAGGTCTTCAGAAATATTCTATATAAGATTAAACACATCGATAGCCCTTCTTAAGGATAAAATATCTGAGCTTATCATGAACATACCAGGCATAAGTCATAAATCATAGAATCCTCAACTTTTGTTCTCTTTACGTTTATAAATATTATAATTACTGTCCTTTAAGAAATTTCTCATTTTACTCGAGTTTCATTAGTAATAAGACTTTGCTGCTCATTTATCTTAAGCTAAAAGTTGAAGGTCTTTGGAAATATTCTATACAGTTCCTAGATCATGTCCATGTTTTTCACATGTTTTGTTGATATGAGCTACTTGTTTTCCTTCTACAATATGTGATACCTAATTCAGATATATTTGTAACTATACATGTACACATTTTTGGCAGGGCTCCATCAATTTTTGGTATTCTTCTATTACTACTACGTGATTCTTCAAATTTCAAGATCAGAATACAAGCTGCTGCTGCGTTGGCTGTGCCAGCATCGGCACTTGGTGAGTAGTAGAATACTTACTATGTTGTCATGTTTATAAATGCGATTGTGGCTTTGTTTGCCTTGAAATTAATGATGCCTCCTTCAATCATTATTTATGGTTAAACTTAGACTTGTTAACTGGGATTAGTTATCACAAAAGTTCTTGTGCTTCACTTCAATGTAAAGCTATTTTATTCTTGGCTTGATATTAGCATATTGTTTGACAGTTTGAAGCTGGATTTGTGACATTGCGTACTTTGTTTGTTGCAGATTATGGTAAATCTTTCCCAGACATTGTCCAAGGGCTGGAGCATGTAGTGGAGAATCTAGGTTCAGACTTAATTTCGGAGCCATCAAATTTCAAATATAGGATTGCACTTGAGAAGCAGGTTATTTTGTGCATATGACGTCTTTTGAAATGATATAATGCAATTTAGAGAATCTTGCACTTTCTGCTGTTTCTGAACACATGCTTATCATCTAATCCAGGTCAATGGTATTAAATTAAGGAAAAATAAGAGAAAAAATTAGCATAACCACAATAATTCCTGTGAATCTGAAGTTTCGTGACAATTTTGGAATGAATTGCTTCATTTATTACTAATTATTTTCAGAAAAAGATATTTGTAGTGTTCCCAGTTGATTAAGACTAAGCCATGTCTGATAATTAATTGGATTTTCTTTTTCTATTGCAGTTAACTTCAACCTTGTTGCATATTCTTAGCCTTTCTTCAGCCACTGATCACCAACCTCTGAAAGATTTTCTTGTCAAAGTAAGCTTTAAACCTCCCTCATTTGACATTCACAAATGCTATGAATGAATTCAATGAACCTTGATATGAAATCATGTCTGTCATATAGTTTTTATTTTATTACTATCAATGATTTCTCACTTTCAAATTAGAAAAACGTGGTACTTTGCATGGAGTGACAAATTTCTAAGACTTAAAAATAATCACCTAAAACTTAGCAACTTGAAACTTTGGCCTAATAAAGTTTCTGTTAGATATTGACTATTAAGCACTATGAACATAGCTTTGCTACAAAGCTTGTATGCTAATGTAAGCATTCCTTGTCATAGGGGACCAAATCCCCATAACTGGAAGCTTGTATTAAACGAATCATTGCCATTATTGGATATGTTCTCCCACAGGTCCCCTGTAGGACCCATTATCATGGATGGCCGATATTTGTGCATTATATGCAATTAACTGTTGAAATCAAATACTGCCATTTTGTTCTACTCTGGCTTATTCTCCTCTTGTGTAATAGAAAGCATCTTTCTTGGAGGACTGGTTTAAGATGCCATACTCGTCACTGGGGGAGGCGAGTGCTCAGACTGGGATTGAAAGTGATTCTGTTGGCAACCAAAAGAAAGAGGTGATATCCAAAGCAATACAATCATTAATTGAAGTTTATGAAGGCAAGAACCAGAATACGATTTCTCAGAAATTCAAGAAGCTCCCTGATGGTTTCATAATCAGCCATTTGCGTCTTGCTTGGCTGGCTGATCATTTTTGTTTTCTTATATTGGGTAATTTTGTTTTCGAGCACCTCGGGGTTTACTTTTACAGTTTTACTCAGCGAACGGCCATTTGCCCTTAAAACTTCCATTCATTGGAATTTGGAAACATCCTTTCCCATCGACTAATTGAACAGAGAGTGGAGGAACTGAACCATTCGGCATGCACGAAGGCCTCTTGGGTGAGGAGAGTTTGGTGCAGGATTTTCCAGTCATTCACGGCTAGTTCTGGTAGAAATTAAATGTGATTAGATGAATGGGGTCCTATTGTGTGTAAATTATGATGATGCTTTTGCTTGGACTCGGACGCAATGATTTAAATGCATTTGCATGGGAATTTACTATTCTTTGCTACCAATTTTTCTTGTAACATAAATTAGTCCAGTGTACTCGTAAGGGTCTTTGATCAGACTTTCTACCATATTTATTTCTCATGCATCTATCAGGGTAGTCTAAGGCCCTGAGTTTCAATGCGGTGAAGTACTGTCAGTGTTCTTGGATGCGAGCTTCTACTATGATGCTCAACCAAATCTTAAATTGCATTCGACTATTGCCGGCAATGACCAACGTTAATAAGGCCTTCTATGAATATGTTCATAGATAATACTTTCCTGTTGTTCAAGAAAAAAGAAAATAAATGGTATTGTTATTCTCTTTTTTTTTTTTTATTTGTAGGTATATCGAATTTTGGGTTTAATTTTATAAGGTAATCTAATTTTTCTTTTTATCTCATAAATCTTGTGACGTTTCATTTTTTCTTTCTTTGAACTTTTTGGGAGTCATGTTATTATAAGTCAAAATTTCGGTCAATTAAATGAACTCTAAATTAATTGTTCATTGATGAGTAATGAATAACTGGATTTATGATATGTTGGTAATGGCGACCTATTTGCTTGGGGTTCAACTTTTGTTCTTTCGATAAGATTTACTAGATCCTTCACCTGATCAATTAATTATAAAACTGGCGTTAAAACAGGGTAAGGCATTGGATACCTTCAGCTTCCTGTGTGTGGGAGTGCGCTTAAGAGTTGAGAGTCAAAACTCACGAAAGAATCGATGCCATTTGCTGAATGGCAGACAAAATTATTAGCATTACCTAGGAGCCAAAAAACGACAGGACAAACGCACCTCTGTTCGCCAAAAAATAAGGGCGCAACGTGGCCACTTGCTACCAACTTCCTTTATTCTTTTCTACTCAAGTAAGACTTTTGCAACTTTTTTTTTTTTTTTTAATTTTTCATCCACGATATGATGTACTAGTTAGTAGTAGCATTAGATTCAACGAGTTGTTGCATGTACATTGTTATAGACCTGACAATTTCAATTATATAGCCAGGAGGCCAAACGTGCGACATTAATTTATCAATGCTTAAAAGATAAATGACCTGAGCTGAGCTATGGATTGGGTCGTTTTTGGTTTATCAAATCATCAACGTGACTCCTTTTTCACTTCTACTTTCATCTCTATTTCTCAAACATTTAATCTTTACCTGAGTTCCAATTTGATTGGACATCATAGAGTCCACACCCGAGCTTTTAGTTTTATGATATATATATATATATATATATATATATATATATGGACGACTGATCTTTAGGTAGACGATTATAATTATCATCTCAGCCTGTTTTGGTTTGGTTAATATTTCCCTTACCTTTTAGTGCTTGTCAGAAAGGCCAGAAGAAAAGGGCCGTGCTTGATTGTAGACTGTGATGGGTCTTGCTTCTTGAAAAGTTGGAGCAAATCTCCGACCCCACTTTTCCAAATCTGTGTTTCTTTTTAAAACAATAACGCTTTTCTTGTTATGTTTAAGGTTGAAGTTGGAACCTAAAAAGCAGGCAAAAATATGAATGGAAATGAAGTTGTATAGATATGGAAACGGATGAGAGACAAATGAGGCCTGTTACTCTCCTGTGAATACTCAATTTCTTCCACTTCTCTTTTGTCCTTTCTTAGACCAAATCCATGCTTCCTTAGGTCTCTCGTCTCTGGTTCTGTCGTCAACTTCACTCCATTTTTGGTCCGAAAAATTTTGAAGAAGAAATAAAACCCACCATGATATATAGCACGTAAACACATGTTATCCAGTCCCCCTACTTCTTTTTAAGTTTCTTTTTTCAAAAATCACAACAGTCATCAATTCCTGTAATGGTGGAGATCTTATACTTGGCTCTTTCTCGGTACCCAATTATTATAACCTTCTTTCTTCACCAATGTCTACCTGCTTTTTCTTAGCTACTTTATTGGTCCTTCTCTTCGTACTTTATTTCCCTTTTCTTTTCTTTTCTTTTTATTTATTTACTTATGTATTTATATGTATGATAACATTTAAATAAAGTTTTATGTACCCTTTTTACAGATTAAGTGTCTGAAAGTCCCAACAGAACCAGATCATCTTCTTCAGGTACTTTCCTGTATCTTTTTTCTGGTACAAAAATTTCTTTTTTTTTCTTTTTGCTGCTGCCATTTATTTTTTACGTTGAATATCTCCTAAAGACAGGTCTTTCTTTCTTATTAAGTTGTTGTGAATGATGAAAAAGATAGCCCCAGATAAAAAGGTTCTGCAAAGTTCATTTCTTCTAAGAAGTCTGCAAGTTTCTAAAAGGACTCCTCTATGGTGCTCCATGATTTCCATTTTTCTTTTAGTGGATCTGATGTTGTGTTATGTTGGGCACTTGGGGCTATTTAGACATATTTTGATAAATCATTTTCATGGGCGTTGAGATTCTTGCTTTTAACTGCCTTTCCTTTTCAAGTTATTTTATTTTTGGTCCAAATCAAAATATTGGTGCCTGGATTCCCTTAAGCTGCTTCAGTTCTTTTCTTTTCTTTCTTTCCTCTGTGTCTTCTGTTTATTCACCTTATTATTGTTAATTGGACAGCTTTAGAGTCTTTAGTTAGTTTTGTTCTGTTCAGTCTAGTTTATGAATCTTTATTTATACCTGCGTGAATTCTACCATTATATCTGCATGAATGAACCACTTGTTTCCTGACTTAGATCTACGACATGTGCTCATCTCTTCTGTCATACTGGAGTCTTGTTTTCTCTTTTCTAGAAATAATTTAATATAGAATATATGACATAAAAGGAAACTAAAATCCTTTCTTTTTTTTTTAAGTTTAGGAACAAATCCCCTTGCAGCTACTTGTGGTATCTTTGCTTATTTTGTGTAAACCGAAGTTATGATGACATCCTTTAAGGGAATCGTGTGCTGATATTTTTGTTTTCACTTGTCCTATGTTTCAATTCTAATCTTTCCCCTTTTCATCTTTTTGTATGTTAGCTTGTCATGAGATAATCCCAGTAGATCGTGATGGCCAAAGAGTACAGTGGATCGCCAAAGCATCATCAGCTAGAAACAAAGGGGAAGCGTCTCACTTGGATTCTAGGGGTTAGTGGCCTCTGCATATTGTTTTATGTGTTGGGAGCTTGGCAGAATACTTCTACTCCCACTTCTCGATCTGATGTATACACTAGAGTTGGTTGTGATACTAATGCCACTACATCAGAGAAGGGCAATGCTGCAGTTAATCCATCATCAACCAACTTGGACTTTGCAAGCCATCATCAAGTTGAGCTCGACAGTTCTAAAACAGTCAGTCAGTTCCCGCCGTGTGATATGTCATTCAGCGAGTACACTCCCTGCCAAGATAAAGTGAGGGGAAGGAAATTTGATCGTAACATGATGAAATATAGAGAGCGGCATTGTCCCACGAAGGAAGAACTCCTTCTCTGTCTTATTCCTGCTCCACCAAAATATAAGACCCCTTTTAAATGGCCTCAAAGCCGAGATTATGCCTGGTATGACAACATCCCTCATAGAGAACTTAGCATTGAAAAGGCAATTCAGAATTGGATTCAAGTGGAGGGTGATCGTTTCAGATTCCTTGGGGGAGGCACCATGTTCCCTAGGGGAGCTGATGCATATATCGATGATATTGGCAAGCTCATTCCCCTTACCGATGGAACCATCAGAACAGCAGTTGATACTGGCTGTGGGGTAAGTAATGAACATTCTTTTAATTTATTTGCTTCCATCTTTTTGCATCCTTTAGGATTTGTTGCTATCTAATTGGCTTATAAACTTTTTAAAATCATGAATTCTTTTTCTCCTATGCCATTACAAATACCATATCTACTTATGATCTATGATAATAACTGGTACTCCTATGGTCTATTAATTGCCTTTGCTAATTCTTTTCTTCTTTTCTCTGGTGTTAGGTTGCAAGTTTCAGTGCCTACCTCTTGAAGAGGAATGTCTTGACAATGTCTTTTGCTCCAAGAGATACACATGAAGCACAGGTCCAGTTTGCGCTGGAACGTGGAGTTCCTGCAATGATTGGAATTATGGGTTCACAGAGGCTTCCTTACCCAGCAAGGGCTTTTGACTTGGCTCATTGTTCTCGCTGTTTGATCCCTTGGCAAAACTATGGTAAGGCATCTTTATATCTCATGCTGTTTTGTCCAAAAAAAAAAGAAGGAGATGATTCTGTAAGGAATGTGGAAATGACGCTTTTACTCTCTTCTATATTGCAACAGCAAGGCATCATATGACCCTTTTACTACCTCTATGTCATTCTTGTATAGGTTGAAAAGTTGTGTATTAGTTAATGGTTTCGTTTAATTGGTATAGATGGTTTGTATCTCACCGAAGTGGATCGGATTCTAAGGCCTGGTGGTTATTGGGTTCTCTCTGGTCCACCTATTCACTGGAAGAAGTACTGGAGAGGCTGGGAAAGGACACAGGAGGACTTGAAACAAGAGCAAGATGCTATTGAAGATGTTGCCAAACGACTATGCTGGAAGAAAGTGATTGAACAGAATGATCTATCAGTTTGGCAAAAGCCCATCAACCACGTTGAGTGTATTGAAAGTAAGAAGGTCTTGAAAACACCACACATATGCAAATCAGATGATCCAGACACAGCTTGGTACTCTCTTTACTGTCTTTCATGCTCTTATTTCCTCCTTTGACACAACATATATATAAAGCCCTTTCTGGTCTCATTTTCCTTTTGTCATTTGTGCTAAAAAGGTACAGAAATTTGGAAGCTTGCATAACCCCACTTCCAGAAGTAAACAGCTCAGATGATGTTGCTGGTGGCGCAATAGAAAAATGGTCAGAGCGTGCGTTTGCTGTTCCACCAAGAATTAGCAGTGGCTCAATACCAGGCGTCAGTGCTGAGAAATTTAAAGAGGATAATGAACTTTGGAAGGAAAGAGTAGCACATTACAAACGGATTATTAGTCCCCTATCCACTGGACGGTATCGGAATATTTTGGACATGAATGCTTACCTTGGGGGATTTGCAGCGGCAGTCTTAAAGTATCCAGTGTGGGTCATGAATGTGGTCCCTGCAAATTCTGATCATAACACTTTGGGAGTTATTTATGAACGTGGTTTAATTGGTACGTACCAGGACTGGTGTGAGGCATTCTCAACATATCCAAGAACTTATGATCTCATCCATGCTAGTGGCTTGTTTAGTATATATCAGGACAGGTAATGTTTGAGAGGATGGTATTCTCAATCATGAACTTTCTTTGATCTTGTAATTTGTCATTGTGGTTGAACTTGTGTTAATTTGTTTATTGAAGGTGTGACATCACTTACATCTTGCTGGAGATGGATCGGATTCTGAGGCCAGAAGGGGCGGTTATATTTAGGGACACTGTGGATTTGCTTGTGAAGGTTAAGAGTATAACAGATGGAATGAGATGGAAGAGTCAGATCATGGACCATGAAAGCGGACCCTTCAATCCAGAGAAAATTCTTGTTTCTGTCAAAACATACTGGACTGGTGAAGCTACACCAAAACAACTCTAGTAGAGATTTATACTGTATCTCTCTCTCTCTCTCTCTCTCTCTCTCTCTCTTTGCACTTTCCTTTTGTAATTTTTATCTTGGGAAATAGTCAAGGTCATTGAGATTTCACCCAAGATAGTTTTTCCTTTTCAAAGATTAAAAGGGTAGGTTTAATTCACATGATCATGTATTCTATTGACTTACTGTAAATGTAAGTATTTTACGCCAATTCCTCTGTTACTGTCACTGCTTTGATGGTAGTAGGATTAGCTAAATAGAAATGCTTAGTCTGCATTAACTGAAAAGTAAGCTCTTGCCTCCGCAGTTGTTGAATTAATTATCATGTATATATTTCAAGATGATAAGGTAATACAACGGTAGGGACAGAAGATAAACCCTTCTTCTTCGATAGCCAGATATTAAGGCACCACAATTGCTATAATGGTGTGCCTTTGGAATGGTGGTTGAACTTGAATGTTAGTTGGACTTTCCAGTTTCCACAGTGCACTGTAGGATATGTGATTGTTGTGTTGCAGATGATTTCTTTCCTTGTTTATTTCAATTTCAACCAAGGGGAGAATTGAACGTCTCTCAGCAAGTCAAAGCAAGCCAACAAACTTGAATAACATTGTTCTTATCTTTCACAATTACTTGTACTGGGTGCATTTATCCTTCCAATTCCAAACATTTAAATAAATGATGCTCAAATGTCAAAATCCGTCATGTAAAGCCTTTTTTCCTCCTTTAACATACGGAAGAAGAAAGGGTCGTATATGGTATTGACGAATATTCAGGCATGTTGAGTGGGGTCAAAGTTTCAGTCATACACGTGGGGTAGCTTGGTTCCCAGGAGTTGGATATGTGATTGTTGTACGGCTACGAGAGAGAGGTCCTCTGGGCTATTGGCTTGGTTGTGGCCAAGCATTTATAAACGAAAGCTTTGCTTGTTCGGTAGTTGCTTTGGAAAACACCAGCAAAGGGTGGGATCACTGCTCCAATGAACAACTCACAGTTATTACCATTTCCCTGCATCAGGGAATGAAAGGTAAAACTAAACAAGAAGAAAATATTATTTTTTCTTAATATAAGCGATGAAACCGAAGTGTAGGAGTTAGGCCCCCTAACACCCAGAGCAGTAAGGTTGCCGTCTGCCTATGAAGTACAACCAATTCCGTAGACCATTGGTGGGGGAATTCAGGCTAAGGTTGCTGCCATTGCTGTGTGGTATTATTTCTATTGACTTTTTTTTTGGGGATTTAAATAAAAAGAATAATTCCTGTTGCGTGGGAGTTTGGGACAAAGAGTAAAGTGGGGAGGCTTCAAGTCTACGAAATAAAGGAAGAACCCTTGCCTTTCCCTCTTTCTCCCAGAAGGTTATGTTTCCAAAAGGACTCCGAAAGCACATCCTCCCTTCGTTCAACCTTTGAACTATAAATATTTGTTTCCATTTTTCTTTTATTATTCCGCAGAAAAAAAACTATAGAAGTCAAACAGAAAAACTAAAGTTGAGATATCATATCAAAGCATAGAATATTTAGCACCCAACAATCGTTCATACTTTATTAGAAATCACGGATAAAGGAGAGAGAAATCTAAGGGAAAATGGAGAGGGTGGAGGAATCGGCGGATAAAATTGAAGAAGTAGGGAGAGTGGTGGAGCAAGCTAGAGAGTTGCAGGAATCAGGCGCTTCGCTTATATCGAAGATATCGAACGACGAGCAATTTCTACGCCAAAAAGCTAATTCCCTCGAATCTTCGATACGCCGCCTCCGTTCCTTGATCAATTCTCTTCACTCTCAAAAGCTTTTGGATTCCAGGCTTGCCAATAAGGCAAGTCCCTATCTTTCATGTTCCCCTCCCTTTGTTTTTTTTTTTTTTTAATGTCTCTTTAATTGTTTCTTCATTTAATGAAATCTTAACAAACAAACAAATTGAAAATTGGTTTCGAAACAGCTGGAAGAGGATTTACAGAGAGCCAGATGTGTTATAACTGATGGAGACGCCGCTGTTTTTCTTCCTGCCAAAGCTCAGGGTATAATAATTTCTTCTCTTTTTTTTTTTAAATTTTTATGATATTAGTTTATTACTTTGTAATTGGGAATGGCAGGAAGATTTCTGAGGATGTTTCTGGGACCAATCAATGTGCGTGCATCCCGCAAAGATGTCCAGTTGAAAGTTAAGGAGGAATATAACAGCTACAGAGTGAGCATCACTTCTTTATCTCTTTTTTTTTTTTTTTTTTTTTTTTTGAGTGGCACCTGAACATATTCTTCAATTTTACAATTGCATGGCATTTCTCTTAAAGAGAAATTCTGGCCAAAATGCTCATGCAGGCTCATTTTACGTTTCAGTGACCTCTGACTACTAAATATATGCACATCCCAAACTAGTAGTAGTAGTTTTTCGGATTCATGGTTTCTTTGTGAATTACTTTTGGAAAGATAAAAGGGGATACTTGAAATTTAAGTATTTATACTTACTAAGTGCTATTTCCCTTCAACAGGATAGGACTGCCTTTCTGTTTCTTCTTTTTCCATTAACTTTGCTTATTTTAAGATCTTGGATCTGGGAAGGGTGCTTACCTGCATTTCCAGTTCAGTTGTACCAGGTATTATAATTTCTTAGGAGTTTTTGTTTGGGATTTGGTTCATTTGTTGCTGACCTAAAGTAGAGCTCTTTTTCTGTGATTTAATCCTGAGTGTATGATATGTCAGGCATGGTTGTTGTTCCTTTACACTGGTTTGGCTTTACGAGAGAACATATTGCGAGCAAATGGAAGTGATATTCGCCCATGGTAATTGCATGCCGTCTTCTTTTTGAATGTTTCCTCAGAGCAAGCATGTTTACTTTCTAGTGTTGTTTTGTGTAGATTGGACTTTGTGATTAAAAATGGGATAGGATATGTGGTACTTTTGAGATTAAAATAACTTGAGAGGTGGGTTTAAGTTAAGGGTTATTACATGATTTTAAATCATGTCTTTAGTGGTTTTCGATTTAATGCTTACAAAGGAAAATGAATTCAGAATTTGATGACCTTATTCTGGTGTATGTTTATGCACTAAAGTTAATCATCTTTGCCCTATTGTAATCTCCTTCTGGAGTAATCGGTTCGTGTTAATAACTCTCTCGTACCCTTAGGTTGGTGAACGTGTGTGATTATTTAGGACTGCTTGGATGAGATGGTTGCACTCTCTCTACAGAGTGCTTGCCAGTGGGTGGATGGAGAAGTAGAAGTTAGTGAGATGCATTAGGGAGGATAGGATGTCATAAGATCATCAAACTGGGGAGTTAGAGGAGGGAGGTGAATGGACATCAATATGATTTTCTATCTTATTATAATGCTGAAGTTGATGTTTCTTAAAGTTTTGAAGCAGGGAATAGATCTCCTGGTTGTTTCTGTGAGAACATAGAAGGAAAATGGTGTCTACGTCTATGTTAAATTTCTCCTTTGGTTACATCTGTGACGACATAGAATCAATTTTATGTAGTGGTTGTAACTTTTGACCATTTCTCATTCTGTAGATGGTTTATCTATATATTATCCCTTTCCTGGTCTAAATCAAATGTTAAGATCTTCCATTAGGTACTTGACTGTAGACCTATTACTCACAGTTAATGCCTGGAAAAGTCTCTAACTGCACTTTCTTTAAACGTTTTGATTTCTTGTCTTGGCTACACTATAGATTTGTCTGAGATAGTATAGAGGTTGACTTGCTTCAGATGATGAACTTGCGTTTAGCTTGGTTATATAGCCCCATCTAGTTTGTTTGGTGGAATAGATCCTCCTGGTTGTTCCTTTCAGAACATAGAGAAAATAGAGTCTATGTCTCTGTTAAATTTTTGCTTTAGTTACATCATCAGAACCAATTTTATGTACCATTTGTGACTTATAACCATTTTCTTGTGCTGTAGATGGTTTACCTGTATATATTCCCTTCCTGGTCGAAATCAAATGTTTAGATCTTCCATTAGGTAATTGATTTTAGAACTATTGCTCAAGTTAATACCTGGAAAAGTCTGTAATTGCACTTTGTACCCTTTGATTTCTTGTCTTGGCTACACTGCGAGATTTGTGTGAGAGAGTATAGAGATTGACTTTCTTGTGATTATATACATGCATTTTGCTTGGTTATATAGCCCCTTCTAGTTTGTTTGGTGAATCATGTTAGTTACAATTTGAATCTGTCAAAATCAGCTAACTCAATAACATCTATATTATGTAAGGAGGCTGGGAAAGAGGTTTTATCCATGACCATTTTATCTGGGTTATTTGAAATTGTTCAAATCCACTTAGCGAGTTGTTTTGGCCATTAAGCACCTAGAATCTTGTGGAATCTCCTTTTTGATTGTTATGTTTTTATGATTTTATGGAAACTCCTTATCTAGTCTAGATAAAGTTACATTTATATGTATATGTGTTGATAGATTGTGGTTTACAGCAGCCTGGGAGAACAATTATTGTCTATGTTATGAAATACCTATATGTTAATTAATAATCAATTCTAAAACTTTCTAATGTTTATTGGTGGTGTTTGTAGTTTGTGTTTGGGTGCATCCTTTTCCTGGTTAGTCTTCCAACTCAATTGATGACTAAATGATACTTTTGCAGGTGGATATACCATCACTATTGTGCTATGGTTATGGCCCTAGTTAGTCTCACTTGGGAGATTAAAGGACAGCCTAATTGTGCTCAGAAGCAGGTCAACTTATTACCATTGTTTGCTAATTATATTTTGTTTCATCTATTAACAAACTGTTAAATCCCGTTCAGAGAGGTGTAGAACTTTTCCTTCAATGGGCTATGATGCAAGGAGTTGCCATGCTTTTACAAAATAGATATCAACGCCAGCGACTTTATACTCGTATTGCCCTAGGAAAGGTGCTATTCCTCTTTCTGCATCAAAAAAATTAAATTTTCTGTTTCCTTCTTTCAACATTTATTATTTTTGCATACTAACTATAGACTTGGTTTGTATCCTCTTTGTTCTTTTGCATATTACAAAATCTTACCCTTTGTCTGCCATGAGCAGTAGCTATTATGCCTCCATTTCGGATCCTTACAATTATGAAGAACCTGTTCTAAATTCTAATTATTATTGTTGTTTTCAGGCTAAGAGAATGGATGTTGTCTGGGGAGAAACATCTGGTGTTGATGGCCAATTGTGGGTTTTATGTCCAATACTTTTCCTTATGCAGGTAATGCGAACTAACTTAAGAGAATTGCTGAGAATGTTTAGATGGTGCAATGTCCATTTTATGTTGTTCTTTACCAATAAAAGGGTCTAAAACCTTCGGTTCAAACTTACAAATTTGTAATGTCCTTAAGATTTCCATTTTTGGTACTGTTCCAGTCAGCAAATAAGCTAATGTCTTGTTGCTATCAAATTTTAATCTAATTTGAAGCTGCACACCACTTGTATTCTAAAAGTTTGTTTAACTTCTTTGAAGTGCCCACACAGTTTTGAAGGCGAGTGTTTTAGCCTTTTAGGCATTCTGTAAATTGTTTAATTTTAGTTTTCAATCAACATAAAAAATTAAATCAATCACATCATGAGGGTTGTGTGAAGTGCTTTAGGGTTGAACTTCCATTCAGTCATTGGTCATTAAACATTTATCGAAGAAAACTGCTTGGATAATAAGAGCTATAGAGTACGACCAAGATCTTTTAGAAAATCCCAGTTATTGGTTGGAAGCTCAAAGTTGTTTTTCATTTTTGTGGTAATGTTGTTTCAATCTTTCTTCTGCTTAGCATGAAGGATACTCCGTTTTCTTTTCCTTTTTCTCCCTTGGATAAAAATGGAAAGAGATTGATGAGCATGTTGTTCTAATTGAGAATAATGTGTCTATTCATCAGTTATCCTTTTTCTTTTATACTCTCTTCTCAAATATTGCAAATAACCATATCATAAATTATTGTGTGCTTGTGAACGTGAATATAGGGTTTTGAGGCATATGTTGGACTGCGATTGCTTAAGACAGCATTTGTTGGGGTTGTTTCTGAATGGCAGGTAGGTTTTAACTTCTCACAGTTCCTCTTTTCGCTCGTTCGTTTATGCAATAAAAAAAAAAAAGTATCGAGCTTAGTAAACAAATTAAGGTTGCATATATGCTAGAAATGATGTAATTAGTGATGGAAAACTGGGTTTTGGCAGGTAACTTTTTGTGGGATCATTTTGGTTTTGATGGCTGTTGGGAACTTTATAAACACGGTACAGACACTGGTGGCAAAATCAAGGTTTAAGGCAAAGATGAAAAGAACCAAGAGCAAGCAGGAGTTGGATTAGGATATTCGCAAATTTATAATCTCTTATATATATATATATATATATATATATATATATTTCCGGTATCCTAAACATGTTTGTTTTCGATGAGGCAATGAAAATTTTCTTTGATTTTCATATGAAACTATTGTGCCTTTTTTTTTTTTTTTTCCTTCCTGTTGTTACCGTCAATCAAAACTGAAGAGAAAAACAAGCAATTACTGTTATTGACTAACACTCATGGCCTCTTTTGCCCAACCCAAAGCAGCAGGGAATTCTCCAATTTTAGAACTTCATGGGTCCAAAGATCAAAGTAACATGGTAACAGTGAGAGAGGTGGGGCAGCCGAAAACACTTTCATCCATATTAGTGGCTTTTCTTTTTCTTATTAGGCATGAAACACTTCTCCATTTGGTAACTCTATAAGAAATTGCCAAGCCCAAAGGTCGGCTTCTGTTTACGCAAATAATTGGGCTTAAATGCAACCACTCTCATTCCTCCAATTATTATTTTCTTGAAACATACTTTCTCAAATTTTTTGAACAAAAATTTAAAGAATGAAAAAAGGGGAGTTTAAATTTGGATTTTGTTAACTAGTGTTTCAAAGATATTTTTTAAGATTTATTATATTAAATAATTTATTTATTCAATATATTGAAATTTATAATATTATCATTTTTAATGCAAAACAATATTATAAATAATTTTTTTTAACAAAATCTTTGATTTTAATATAAACAATCATTTGGGTTAAGCCATAGCATTACTACTTATTTGCATTAGAACAGGTTAAATCTTTATCCCCTCATCATTGATTATTTTATTTACAAGTCACTGTTCCATCATTAAATGTTATGTCAGATTCATCATAAGGAGTATTGTGTACGTACGTAACGTAATACATTAATTATACACAACTGGAAGAGCTGGGGCAACTTCCTTCGCTGCTTAATTATACATTACCCTTCCATAGTTGTCTACTTGTTCTTTACTAGTAATAAATATATTTAATTTATACTAAAAGAAAAGTGCAATACATTATCTTTTTCTATTTTTTTTAATTTCAGGGAAGGAATATTTGAATTTGGGTCTTCCTTTTGGTTAAAAAAAGAAGGAAAAACAAAGGTGATGGCTAATTGTCTACCATTAGGATGATATTTCTGCTTTTCAAGCTGTATTATTTACAATTAATTTCAATAATAAGTTGATGCGTGTAATCAAAAATAGAGATTTCACAATCTAAAAATTATTAATAAAAAAAACCCATTTTTAAATTAAAAAAAAAAAAAACCAAGTTTTTGCAGCCTAAAAATTAGTAAAAAAAAATTTTAAGTTTAATCCAATTTATTCATGAAATTATTTTTAAAAAATAATATTTAATAAATTTGAGATTTGAATCTCAATGCTTATAATTTTTTTTATTCTTAACCTCATACTAAAACCACTTTTATAATAATTAAAAAAAAAAAAAAGGTGATGCTATAATTGACCATAACGCTGTGGCGAACATGGTCCATGTCCAATCGTCCATTCCCATTCCCATGTGCTAATATTAATCTAGTTATAACGTAAAGTATTATTTTCTTTTTGATTCCCAAATAAAGCAAAGTGAAGGATGGGATAATTAAGAGGGAGAGGAATGGGTGGATGTAAGTATGTTTGTCTCCTTCATCACTCAATCTCTTCTTTCCCTTCCCTTCCATTTAAAAATGACTTAAAATGCTTTGGAAACAGATGGAAGTTTTGTACACTAAAGGGCTGGGGCCACCTTTAATTATATGTGTAAATCCAGCCACCAACACCGATCGAGATCACCAACCAAAGCCACCTCTTTCCCAAATCCCACCACCCATGTGCTGCTGCAAACTGTTCACAATCTATCACCCATCAAATATAATGCTACGGCCCTTAATAAATACAATAAACATACAACTATTATATAAGGAAAAAAAAAAAGCAAATGAAAGGATAAGCAAAATCAATAATGATATGGGAAAAGAAAAAGAAAGATTTTATAGCTAGGAAGATAAAACAAAAAACAAGGGGAATGTCTGGGGTGGAAGTAAAATAACAAGCACATGGGTAGGGCACGTCAGGCCGGGGTTGAATGATCATCGACTGTCATCTCTTTTTTTGGGGTGAGAGATGAGGGAGATAGTGTCATTGTTCGATCTTTTGAAAATCTATGGAAGTGGCAAAAAGAGGAATTTGCCACTGCAGACTAGAGAACCCATGTTTGCTATAACGATATTAGTCGGCAAGTGGAATAATGGAAAGCACTGTGCTATGCGTAATTGCATCCTACTTGTCAATTTGCATTGTCATTATTACGTTTATATGCGGCTCTTCTTTCTTTCTTTCTTTTTTTTCTTTCCCCAATATAGTATTTATCTGATGAGATAATTATATTTTTATTGAACATATTATATATTATATTGTTGAAAAGTAGATCCAAACGTACATAAATCACTAGAAAAGTATGGCTTTTTGTTATATTTTCTGTTGTGTTATTATTTTACATGGAATAAAACTTCGTAACCCACTAAGCATGGCCCTTGATTTACCAAAAATCTTTTATACTTGGTCATAACTAATGTTTCTTTCAATTCGTTAAGTTTGTCCATTCATTTTAATATTTTTTTTTCATAAATATTTGTTGTTTTGTTTATTTGCAACCTATAAGTCAACATCCATTAGATGATGATGTCTTCATTTTCAAAAAAAAGCCGAAAAAAGTAAGGCATTTTACATTACTGTCATTCCAAATTCCAATCCTTTGATAGAGACTTCAAGGGTAGGTTTTAATTTTTATGACCTCCAAATTTTACAAATTCAACCACAATTTCAATTACTCAAGGAAAATTTTCCTTATTTTAAAGGGGGAAAAAAGGGTTTGACAAGAAGACCCAACAACACATATTCCACAGGTACATTGTTGATTAACAGTAGCAGAAATGACAAGGTCGCAACTGGCAACCAGTCGTTGAACTCGAGGCCACGAAGGCAAGAACAATACCTTGACGCAACAAAGACTTAAATGGTATATAATAATATAATAATGGAAGAAAAGGAGGGAGAATGGGGATTGATGAAAAGACCAAGGCACTTTTCTCCTTTATCTCTTCAACTCCTAATAGTAACAGTTTCCATCAGTACTTGTGGTTTGAGATTCTCAACTGCCAAAGCCTAGATAGAAAGAATGATGACAAATGACAATAATAACTGATCACAAAGTTAAAAAGGGAAAGAATAGGATTGAACAAGTCAGTAACCCTGGAACTGATATTCTTTCATTCCTTAAATTGAACCAAGCAAGTCAGAGAGAAGGCAAAAAAAAAAAAAAAAGAAAAACTGATTGTAAAAATTTGACACATAAAACATCTGCTTCTCCTAGTTACAACATATACGCTCAATATACTCCATTGCTCCATGTCTTGCACTCTCTTCCTGTCTTTTATGCTTTGTTTGTCTTCTTTGTGTCCTTTCGCTCTGCTGCTGGTATAACCCAAGCTTATTTCCTCTGTCTCAATTCAATCTCTCTTCCCCTTTTCCTTTGGAACGGGAATCCCTTATTCACCAACAAATCAATAAATTGAAAAGAAGTGATGTAAATGCAAGTGGGGACTGTCATCCAAGAGTTTGTTTCGGACGACTTTCAGTATCAGCGAAGCTATTTTGAAGAAGAATATGAAGAATGAGGATTATGAAGAAGATGATACTGAATTATTGGAGGTTGAAAGGGCGGCTAAGGTAAGGACTAAGAAGTGGAAATAGGAGAAGATACAAAACGAAGAAATAAGGAATTTTTTATCCTAGAAGAGTTTCATCTCAAATTGTTAGGTATTTAATTTGTTGAGCTTCTGCACACATAGGTACATATGGTACATTTTTAGTGATGGAGCTGCCAAGGTTATTGAACCATGGCCAAAAAGGAGGGTGCCCCTTTCCCTCCTCCATTGGGAGTACTGCTTGTATTCTGTCTTTGGAATTCTATCTTATAAGCCATACTTCGCCCTTCTTCCAATTCGTCATCATCTTCATCCTCGTCTTCATCTTCCTCATGATCCATATTATCACTATCATGTTCATCAATCTTATCATAGCCATCCACCAACAAGGATTGTCCTTGATGTTGTTGTTTCTGGTGCATCCCCTGCTCCTCAGTCAGCTCTCTCACAATGTCTTCTGGCTTCAATACCAATCCAAGAATCAATAGGCATCGTATAAAATGGTTTATCACCAAAACGCAATAGTAACTGAAAATGTCTCGGTGGGTGATAGAAGAAAATAAAGAAGCTGGTAAGTAAAATAAATTTACCTTTTTTGAGGCTCCACCATTTCCTTCTCCAAAGAGACTCCCAGGTAAACATTCTTGGCTTGTCAGCACATCAGCAGTAGCTCCAGTTTTGCTTTCAGACTGATCAGTAGGCTGCGTCAATTGCGGCGCTGTCGTGATTTGTGGGGCGTCACTTGTATCTTGATGCTGCCGTGACGTTTCTTCTTCAGGCCTATTCTGGTCACTAAAGCTGCTGGAACCACCGCTACCAAGTAATTTCCTACGGTGAAGGGCATCGAGTTGGTAAAAATAAGGACAGGTTTTGGCATCCTCGGGACGTTTCTTTTTACTTTCTTTGACCTTTTTGAAGTACTTGTTGATGTTCTCCCATTTTTCCTTGCACCGTTTGGCGCTTCTCTTGTACCCCATCCTGATCATACCAGCGGAGATTTCTTCCCAAAGGGGGCCCTTGGGCCCAACCTCTTGGTATCTGGATTCGAGCCCACTCCTCAGGTCTATAAGTGCAAGAACTTCAGCTTTAGGCCATCTAGACGAGGCAGGCTCCAAGCTCCCACTCCCACTCCCACCAATCTCCTGTGGTGGGCCCTGTTGCTCGCGGATAACCATTACTTCTTCTGAAGATACAGGCTGTTGATGATGCCTCGAAACTTCAGTATTTTGAGTTTGATGCTGCTGCTGGTGAACAACTTGTGGCTGCTGTTGATGTTGGTGCGAGTGTGACTGTTGCTGCTGTTGCGAGTTACGCTGTTGTTGTGGTAATGACGGTGGCTGATGCAATGGTGGAGCTGGTGGAGGAACAACTGGCACGGCCTGTTGTGTCGGTGGAAGTGGAGCAGTTGGGACCGTGACAGTTGTGGGTAACTGTATAGTCTGACCAGTAATCTTCTGCAAAAAAGAAATAATAGCAGCATCTCTTGAAGCAGCAATGGCACGTTCTTGAGCCATAAGCTCATGTTCGCTAGTTAATCTTGCCATCTCTTGTCTTTTCCAAGCTTCTTCTCGTATCATCCTATCTTGCTCTCTCTTCTCTATGGCTTCTAAAAACCGCTGCTGCATGGCTTCTTGTTTCTGCATGACCTGTTTCATTAGACCCTCGAAGAACTCCATCATCCTCCTGTTGGTATTACCGCCCCCTCCTGACGACTGCCTTTTACGTTTACGGCTAGTGCCAGCCATGCTCGACGGTTCTCCTCCAAGTTCATCTTTGTCGTCATCATCGTCTTCAAAGCCTTGAGAAGAGGAAGAGCTATTAGAAGAGAAGCAGATTCCAAATGAAGCTGCTGAAGTGGTGATAGGAGGTGCTGGCGCCGGCTCTGGCACTGGCACTGGGATAGCTGTTGTAGGTGGAATTCTGGCAGAAGAGATGGGCATAGGGATCCCAATCGAAACGGGAGCTACGTCCAGGCTAGTGGAGGTAGCGGCAGTGACAGGTGTCACGGATGTTGACACGTTGACAGCAGCAGTGGCAGAAGGTGTATGAAGGGCCTCTAGCTGGCTGAAAAACTTGTAACTCTTACCATCTTGACGCCCAGCTCGCCCTTCTTTTGTTCGCTTGTAATACTTGTGGACGTTCTCGAATTTTTCCTTGCACTTTTTGGCACTCCTTTTGTAACCCAGTTCCGCTAGCTTCCTGCGAGCCACGCCCGTGGTTTTTTAATATCAGACTATTAATTTGACAATTATAATTAATAGTCATCTTGTTAGAATGAACATTGCACCCAAAAAAAATCAAAATAATTTCCTGCCTCCACTCTCACAAAGTTACTCAACTGACCTCATCTGTCCTTTCCATATAATAATCAATGGTAACTTGATCTGGGTGTCTAACTATAAGTATTATTAATGTGAAAAGGAGAGAAAAACCAAAAAAGCTGATGGTGGTAGACTCCCTCCGACCATCCCTTCCATGGTGTCTAAAAAATTTTAATAAGCAGTAAAAATATTTCCTCTCGGGATTTTCAAATTTCCGAATTTCGATTTGAAATTGATAAAATAAGATAGTAACGGAGGAATAAAACATATATATATATATATGTATATAAAAGAAAAAGATAGGATTGGTTAGAGTTCATGCAGCGGATCTGGGCCATTTCTTAATGGTAAGAAACAAAACAAAAAAGAAGAAGATGCCCCAGCACGTGAGCCGTGATGGAAACAGAAAGAAGCCATGTGCGTTTGTGTTCGGAATGAGAGAGAAAGAGAGGGGAGGAGAGCTTGAGAAGAAACCCATCCCATCACTATTTCACTGTTACAACTAAGCTCTTGGAGGACAATGCATTATGGTAATGATTAAATTTTTACTAGTAGTTGAATTACTTTTATTTTTTGCAGCAAGATTTAGAAAAAGGAAAAAAAAGAAGTGATATTTTTGGTTTACGGCCGTGTAGCGTGGGGGTGAAGTACTTTACCTGGAAACATCTTCCCAAAGAGGGCCCTTGACGGTGGCATCACGGAAAGTAGCATCCATATCTGACCTAATCTTGAGAAGAGCAAGAGTCTCTTGACGGGGCCACCTATTGCCACTTGCAACTCCAGCTACTCCTCCGCCTTCAGGTTGATCCCCTTCATCTCCTACCTCACCTCCGCCGCCACTTACTAACCTCATGAATTCATCCAAGTTCCCAGTGGCAGGCGGTCTACTGCTTATAGGCGATGCCTCTTCCACTAACTGCTCCGACTGCTCGCTTACCATGTGGCTGCTGCCCACTGCACCCGTTGCTGGAGCACCCATCTCCCTGTATTGAAATTGATGCCCTCCTCCTCCTCCACCTCCTTGCTGCATCTCCTCTAATTTTGTTGATTTTACTTTTCCCTCACTGATGTCGACGATAGTTGGCAAAGCAGGAATCTTTTATTAATGATGCATAAAGATCTATCTTCTTCTTCTCATCAGTGATACTATAATTCAGTTGAATTGTGCGTATTGCCCCTCTCCTCCCTCCCCCACACAGTTGAGATGCCGAGAGGGGGAGCTGCTGCTTTTTTGCCTTGATGGCGATGTTAAACAAAAAAAAAAAAATTGGGCCTAATTGAAACGACAAGGGAAACTAAACAGTAGAAGAGAAAGTTAAGAGAAAGATGGGGTAATGTTAAATACAATTGAAGAATTTCTTAAACCAATAAAAAAAAATAAGGGAATAGGATAGAGAGAGAGAGAGTAGACGACTGGAAAAATTGAAAGACAGAAAGAGTATTCCTACGAGTAAGTGCTGCCCCTTTGATAGATTTTTATTCTATACCTTTCTTTTCTCCTTCTTTATAAGTAAATTTTGTTTTTTTTTTTTTTAATTTTGATGGGCAAATGATACTACTAATGGAAAAGAAAAAGAAGACAGAGAGAGGGGGACAGCAGTAAAGAAGAAAGAGAATAGGAGCATAAGCATGGACTGCAGCTGCTCTCTGCAAAAATTTAGACAGAACAAAAGAGAAAGTAAAGGATGGAAAGAGAGAGAGAGAAATGAATGGAGATGAGGAATATGAGGATGATGATGATTAAGAGAGAGGGGAAAGAGAGAGAAATGAAATGATAAACCAAGGAGATGCTGTGTTGTCAGCGGCTCTCACTTTGCAGCTAATAATTGTTAAAACCACTTTTGCCTACATTTGTTCCATTAAATTAAATTATTCAAAATGTCTTTTTATATATTATTCACACATCTACTGATTATGTAACTGAATTGTATTATAATTTTTTTATTAAAAAAATTTTAGTTCAAAGCTTGTCCAAATAATTCGTGTAATTATCAAATTTTATAATTTTTTATACCCAAAATTAAAAAACTCAATAAATGGGCAATAAACATCTCTATTGTATTGCCTAAATCTCCCTCCCGCTCCCATAAATTGACCTAAGTCTCTAATTTCCTTCCATATTAGCCTCTTCCCAACAGGAGAACCCTGGGATTTGCTTTTTTTAAAGGAAAGTATAACAAAGTTTGAGCTGGAACAGTAACAGATTCGACGTGGAAGGCGGAGGAATTAGAATCAGAATATCTACGCTTCAACTGAACCAGAGTTGATGCTTTGAGCAACGGCCAAGCCAACAAGCAAAGCAATAGATGTAGTTTGGTAATTACGTGCACGTACTCTACTTATTAATTGTGTTATTGTGAAACTCGATTCCGTTGGGAAAGAATTTTAATCCCATACTCTTTCTCCTTTGATTTCAATGATCCTATTCCTATTCCTATTCCTATTCCTATTACCCTTGGGCCTTAAACCATGTTAACCAATTAATCAAGTCACCAATCAACAGTCATGGTCTGTGACCCCTTGTCAGTCTGAAAGGATTTTATTTAACAAACTTGTCGGTCCCATCCCCCCCCCCCCCCTCTTCTTACTATGTTCCATGTGATTGGGCCTTTGCTTTGCTTTTATTATTAATCACCAATTTTGCATCTGTCCTAGTTGATTCAATACGTGCACCCATATACCTGTATAATTTTTTTTCACTTTTCTTAATTGAAAATTGTTAACCAATTGTTTTCTCTTAAATTAGATTATATTTTTTTTATATTCAAAATTGTGGTGATAGTCTAGTGACAATTTGACAAGATAAAAAGTGAAGTGTAAAATGGATTTTATAGATTATAAAAATCGGAATCAATAAGTTATCGTTAGGTGAGTAAGATTGATCATGGCAATGGCAAAGGCAGCAATTTATGTTTTATAAAGAAAACAATATTTCAATAGACAATAACAGAATTTATTAAGATAAATTAAAGAGTCTAGAAAGGGGGAAAGAGGAATGTGAATGGGAAATGAAATTAAAAAGAAAAAAAGAAGGGACAAGAACAGATTGGTACAGCTGTAAGAGGGGCCGAAATATGAGGTGGTAAGAACGTGCCTGGCGTCTCCCGGATTTGTGAAACTCCCCAACTGCCATGCATCTTCACCATTATGCCCAAATCGGTGCACATGCCTCTTGCCCCTCTCTCTCTCTCTCTCTCTCTCTCTCTCTCTCTTTGCTTTCTCGTTTTCATTTTCATCCCCCTTAACAGTCTTCACTTTCACATGTTATTACGTCTCCCTCACCCATTCCTCCTCATTTTTTCTATATTACACCTCTACTTCCCCATTCCCATTCAGTCCACCACCCAGAACCACAACGTAAAATTTCCTAACACCACTTTGGATTTCTCATTTTTGAAAATTTTCCTAATGTTTTTTATTGTAATTAAATTATGTTAAAAGTTTTTATGATAATTTTTACAGAACCAAGTCTGTTATGATCAAAACGCGTGGTTGATACTGTGTTTTTTTTTTTTTTCTTAGTTTATAGATAAAGTCTATGTTTTGTTATTTTATTTTAAAGGTCATGTCAATAATAATTTCAACAGTACATCAACATTATTTTTTTTAGGTAATGGTGTTAAATAAATGGTGTTGGGTTGAAAATATTTATTAAAATATTAATTTATATGTTAATGGAAGTATCGACTTTATATTATTATTTAATATATAGTGTTAGCTTAATCTATGAAAATTAAAAGTATGGATCAATATTACATATGACTTATAGCTTTTATGGGTTGAATCATACGTAGTACAATACTATTTTTTTATTGTATTAAGTCAAGCACGATTCATTAATAATTTTTTAAATTTTTATAGGCTTTTTTAAGAATACTTTTCCCTTTGTTTTTCAATTATATTTAAAAATTAATGTATGACACTAATACATAAAAGATATAATTTATATGATTTAATAAAATATCTATATTTATAGTAAAAATTAAAAGAATTCATCAATATAATACGTGAAATTAAAAAATACTAATATTACATTTATAAATTTAAAAATGGATATTACATTTTTATTTTATTTTTCATTTCACCATATGATGATTTATTTATATCAAGTATTTTTTTTATTCTTGGTTTTTTCATAAATAATTTTTAATAATATACATGTCATTGTTTTTTAGAAAATGATAAATCGAAATGAAAAAATTCAAATTTTATTTAGAATAATTTAAATATTTTATAAATAGATTAGTGATACAATTTAATTTCTATAAACTAATAACGTAAAATATTAAAAGGTAAAAGAACATCCATCATATGATAAAAATAACATAAAATTCAACTAAAGATCAACATACTAAACTCATTTATAACATTTATGGACCATCACAACACGAAACATTAGCGCTTATGTGCCGTGCCGTGCTAGCCTATGTGTTATGTGCTTACTTTAACCCTTAATAGATCGTATTTTGTCAATTTAATGAATTCAAAATCTCTAATCCAGCACGACACAAGTATATGAGTCACACTTGGCATGACCTGTTATTATAGCAATAGATCATACTAAGCACAACCTATACCATATCAAATTGTGCCATATCATAGACTGCTTAACTCATTTTTCACCTTTATTTTTAGGAAAATAAATAAGATTAAACCAAATAATAACCAGATTCACCATTTTACTTTTTTTATCTCCTTAAGCTATTTTTTGCTCCTTCTCATTTTTCCTCATTCACATACTTAATTAACTTGAATATTGAAACCCATCTTGTAATACCATTTTAGACACCTCTTAACTTTTCTTTTTATAACATATCATATTTATTGTACTTCTCAACCTTCATCAAGTTCTTTAATCCCCTTTGTCATACTGTACAAATCCATGAACTTGACTGCTAGATATGTGTTTAGAAGTCACCACTAATCTTTTTTTTTTTGTTTATGTGTGATTAATCACTTAACCAAATATGTCACATTTTAAAGAGAAGTCTCAAACTTGAATATTTTCAAAAAGTAGATTATGGTATATGAAACCAAGATAGGTATGGAAGTACAATTACATATGAGAAAAGTTATAGCACTTTCAAAATGCCCATCAAAGAATGGTATCAACTATTTTTTGTGTTATCCATTAAGCTTAAAAAATTTATACATATTGAAAATTTTCTTAACTAACTTCAAAATTTTAACAAAAAATTAAAAGAATTTTTTTACCTCAGAAATATACAAGAAAACAATGATTTCTTAAAGAGGCTCTGTCATCATATCGTTTAATAGTTATCTAATTTTTTTCAAATTTTAAAAAATTTTAATTTTAAGAAAAACTTGATATTTCAAAATTTTCCTAAAATCTCAAAATTATTTTTATTTTAGAAAAAATTGATATTTCAACTTTTTCCTCATTTCTTGAAATTATTTTTGTTTTAAAGAAAATTTGATATTTCAATCTCTTTGTCATTATTTTAGTTTAAAGAAAATTTGATAATTCAATTTTTTCCTCATTCTTTGAAATTATTTTTATTTAAGAAAAAATTAATAATTCAACTCTGTCCTCATTTTAAAAAAATCTCATTTAAAAAAAAACTCATTTAAAAATATATTAAATAAATAAGCAAAATAAAAAATTTTACCAAAAAAAAGCCTCAACTCAGCTCAGAAAAATTTATTTGACTTAGCTGTAAAAACAAATAATAGCTTAGCGGATTGATACATGGCTTAACTCGAGGCTTGCGAAATGCGAGTTGCCGGATCTTGGCATTACGAGTCAAATCCACAATCGAGTTAACGTTTCAGTCAAGTCAAATCGGGTTAACACTTAGGGAAACTGAAAATCGTAATCAAAATCTAGAAGTATCATTGGAATCCTTGTCAAGAACTTTAATGCTCACTAAAAAATATCACCTGAGCCTAAAAACCTCATCGAGAAATCATCGAGAATTGAAAAAGCTTAAATTTTAAACTTGAACTGCCTAAAACTTTTATACTCTTAAGTTCTCCTTTATGATTGTTGTGTCTTTTATTGTGTTACTTGTAGCATTATTTATAGGAAAATTTAAGAAAATCTCTTATCACTCCAGACTCAAATTTTGAAACTTTGATTATCACTAAAAATTTATCTTTATGAGTCTCAACTCAATTCCAACCCTAATACAGCTTGAATTATCATCTAGATTCTTTTTATTCCCTCAACTTTATCACTAAACTTCTTTTAGTTTCAAAATTCACCTTTTTTTAAGATAATTAGATAATTAGAAGTAAGAAAAAGATAACAAAACAAAATAAATAAATAAACAAATAAAGATAAAAAAAAGATAAATAATAAATATATATAACAAGAAAAGGAATGATAAATACAAAAGATAGAATAAAAAGATTTTTAAAAAAGTACAAATGAAAATCCCAAATTTAACAATTGGACTCGAAGTAAATTCAAACTCAATCGATTTGGGTTTCGAACTAAATAGAGTGTTTATACCTTTATCTAGGGTGAAATCAAATCGGATTGAATATTTAATTTTTTTATCCGATCTGACCTATGCGAATATTTTATTTTATGATCTGTGTATGATCCGCATAAGAGGATTATTCGAATAAAATCGATCTACATAAATTTGGATTGATTATTCATATCTGCATACATTAAAATCAGCCTGAAGAGAAATCAAAAAGCAAAGGAGATTCGAAAACAAGACAAAAACAGGGAAATCAAAGTGTAAGTAACAATGAACCATGTTTAAATAAAGAAACCAAAAGAGTTCACATAACCAAATAAGAATTAGAAACATGAAAGGCAATAGCTGATCATCATAGAACTCAAATAGAAAAACTAGGATCCCAATCATAATCTATAAGGCAACAATAACAGTCTGTAAAGCTAGTGGCAAACAATGAAAAGCCAAAAGATATTTAACATTAAGAAAAAAGGCTTCAAAGAATACTTATTTTGAGATAAGATTGAAGGAGATTGTTGGACGCTTGAAGCCTAGGAGGGAAGCGTCCGGGAAGAGATCGTTGGAAGCTTGGAGTGGTATGAGAGTGAAAGACTGAAGAAAAATGAAATCACTTAGATTTAGAGCAATGTCGGCACCACGTGAGAAATGGGAATTAGAAATGACTTAAAAATTAAAATTAATTTTTAATGGATATTTAAATTGCCGAAAGATAAATAGGTAAAAAAAGTTAAATGTTTTTTAATTGGACTTTAAAGCCTTTAAATTTAAATTAAATATTTGGGTTATTATTCATTTTTAAACTATAATTTTTTTAGTTTTATTTGAGTTAATTCAAACTTAAATTTGAATATAAATATAAAATTGATCAAATTTTTATAATTTAATGACATTAATTATTTAAATTTAAATTAAATTATTTAAAATTCAAATCAAACTGACCCAAACATCTCACCTCAAATCGATTTTTTAATATTTTCTATTATTTTCTTGACCCCATCTTTATAAAAAGATACATCAACGTGCATAAAATATAATTGATTATTTAGGGGCTTACATCATAGCGGCAAGTGAGTTTAAACTTTAATTAAAGTGTTATTGATTCCAGTGCATCTGAACCAGATGGTGTTACTTTTTTTTAGAACCCAATGTGAAATCAAATCAGTTCAAAGTGTAGGTATAGATCTTTTCCAGTAAGTTCCTGCCGGCGACTAAAAAACAAAAGAAGATAAAGCAGGCCTCCCTACAAACAGAGTTTGCCATTGAAGCTAGGGTTGAAAAGTCAGCAGGTAAAAAGGGCATTGCACTGAAAAAATTTGTGCTGAAAAAGCAGTGGGAATTTTCTAAGTACTGAAAAAAGTTTAAGAAAACAACAGTTGAAATGCTCTGCCAAAATAAATATCCGGGAAACCATAGCATATAGAATACTTTAAAATCAAAAGTTAGTGTAAATAGTATCTTTTCAACGTCTCAAACTCAAATTCTAAACCACAAAAAACAAGTAAATTGCTTTTTGTGTTTAATAAATTCGACCAAAAAAAATAAAAATGGCATTCTGTTAGTCGTCCAAGCTCTAAATTCACTTTTGAGGTTTTATAACATTCAAAGGCTTCATATGAGAGTTGACGAGATTTTTTCTTTTGTTGTATTGAAAGAGATATTTTATGATTGAACATTTTAAAATTGATAAAGTCTTAAATGGTATTTAAATATTTGATTCAGTAATAATTATATGTAATAATTCTTTTCAAAACTTAATTGAATTCATCTTTTTTTAAAATTAAAAATAAACTCTCATTTAGGCAACGATGTCAGCGGGATTTTACTTGCAGCAGAAAATAATTTGGACACAAGAAAAAGAACAAATTTTCAGTAGAACTGTAAATATTTTGTTTTTTCAGTTACTAAAAATCCCAATTGAATTTGCATTTTGGTATTTTTTTTCCAATTGATCTTTGAAAACATATTGTAAAAAAAAAGGTTATTTCGTCGCTTGATCGCATGTCCTTTCTAACCCAACAAAACGCGTAGAATGAGAGAAAGTTATTCACTGATTTATTGTCCGGTTCTTGTCAACTTGGGAGGTACCAACTAAAACAAAAGGCACAAAAAAAAAAAAAAAAAAAAAAGAGATATCAGGTCAAAAAGGTCTCTATCTCAAAATCAATTATTAAAAATTACAGTGATTAAAACGCGGGTTTAAGCATATTATAAGCAAAAACAAGACACTGGTCTTTAGCAGTTAAAAATTAGTATCATTTTTTTTTTTTGGTAAACGCTCGTACGGACGTGGATTGCCGGTTCTATATCTAATTGACTTGTATTTTGCACTGACTTTGGACAATATCAAAGAATTGATGCTATGTTACGGAAATCAAGTCAAAATTTACAGGCTGCATCGGCGGCAAATAGCAGTCAAACAAAGTTGTCTTCAAAGAAAGTTTCTTACCTTATTAGAAAGCGGAAATAAAATAATAATAGAATACTTGTTGGGAACAATAATTTAAATCTTATAAAAGGTTTATTTAAAATTAAGTTAGATATTATTTAATAGATAAAAAAATTTGTATGAGAAAAAAAATCTTAGATAAGTTAATAGATTTATAAATAATGGAGATCTCAATAAGATTGGAGATAAAAAAAATATGTAAAAAAGTTGTAAGATTTTATAAAATAGTCAACACAAATCAAAGAAAATTGAAAAGGTTTTTATGGTATATATATTTGAGTGGATTAAAATGAGTAAAAGGGTACATATAAGGCATGGGGAGCCATATAAGCATATGTGAATGCTTATTTAAATTTAGAATATTTCATAGAACTATAGGAGAATAAGAGGGTTTATAGATATTGATTTGTTTGGGATTAATAGTTGATGATTTATATGTTTGTAATTCTCTACAATGAGTAAATTTTTTTTCATTTGTGAACATAAATAGGTTGAATTGAATCGCGTTACATGATTATATTTTGTGTAGCTAATTTAATGGTTTGATTATGCTTCCATTTGTTTGGATGATTAATTAGTTAAGTCTTTTGTGTCTAACAACGGGAATCACAGTTGTCATGATCCTAACTATTTGTGTCGAGCTCCAACCTTGGTGCATTCTTGAAAAAACAAAAGAAAAGGGCAGTTAAAGGTAAAAGTAGAGTGTGTTTCCAGTATTGCACTTCAACGCGCAAGTTAGAAAGAGTGAGGTCAGAAAAAAAGTAAGAAGAAGAGAAAATGAGTTAAATGAACTTGCCTTAATGGTGCCTGAACCTTCATATTTATAAATAAGTTATAGAAAACCAAGGGACAATAAAGATAGTGCCGAGTTGATGTGACACTGAGCATATCAGACCGACCTAACATGTCAGGTCAACACAAATGATAAAAATATCTCTAGTTGTCTATTGAAGGCTTTATAGAAGAAAGAAAACTATTGTACCCTTTTGATCATTAAATACCCCTAACACTCTGTCTCCCTACTAAGCAGTCGAGTATCATATTGCTAAATGTATGATCGACACCCCCAGTGTATGGTAGATCGACAAAAAGAGATGACTTGAAAGTTTGATTCTTTGAAGCCGATGTTATAGAGGGAGGTTGATCTTAAAGGATAACTAGCCTTGAACCGTGGTTCGACCTTGTGGTTATCTGCTCTCGCGCATGCATTTTGAGTTGAGTACATAGCCATCTTAAAAGTTATCGAGGTGATAATTATTCAAAATGATTCAAGGTTAGTGTTAGAGTTCGTCTAGTCATAATGAGACTTGTATATTACTTCAAAAGCTTGGATTTAAGCCTCTACTTTAAACTCTGATAGTGAATCGGGCCCTCAGTTTACCTTGGAAAGTCGTTTTGTTTAGTCGGTTTGACTTGAAGTTCATCCAATTAGGTTGGTTTGACAATATTAAATGAAAAAAAAAGTATTATGAGCAAAAAAATTTAAAAAGAGAAGATGAAAAGACCTTTTTCCACCTTTATTCCAACATGTGACGTAGCTTATGCCATTCATTTGATCTGTGCCGTGTCTATGTAAAGAGCCACGAGGCTTCAATTTTTTACCTTTTTGCTTTCTTTGCTTTTAATCCGATTTGAGCTTTTCGATCTTAAAAGCTTTACGACCTTTAGAGTTTTTCTATTTTTTCTTTGTTACGTATTCTTAACCTTGTCTTTTAGTCTAAGTTTTAGAGAGGTCAGGAGTTATCGGGTAGAACCTAAGGAAGGTCGGTGTGACAAGACGATGACGACTTGATTCCACCATTCATCAAAAACCATAATTGTGATAAGATAGGCTTCTAGTTTAATCTAATGTCTGAGGAAGGGCAATGACAAAATGAAAAAAATGCTTAGGTAAGAGGGGAACAGGTCCTAAGCATGGAGGAGCTATATGCTCAAATAAACTTTGACTTATAAAATCTACCACATTTATTCTCAAGTCAGTCCATCTTTTCTAGCCGACATTTTTTCATCTTCAATTGTTCCTCCTTCTAGGGTTCAGTCATATCAATTTTCTTTTGCTTTTACTTTTTCCCCTATCAATGCTCTTATTGTTACTTCTATTCCACCCCAGTCAATTATTGTCAAGATCTCTTTCTCTCCTGAGGGGTTTTCACCCCGTCACTCTTCCATCGAAGTTGAGTTGCTCTCAACCACAGTTTCATTTTAAAATTTTGGTCCTCCTCATGAGTCAAA
Source organism: Durio zibethinus (assembly GCF_002303985.1). Next base: position 4,116,011 of record NW_019167827.1, read on the forward strand.
ATCTTCTGAGGACGAAGATTTTTAAGAGAAAGGCTCCGATGAGGAATAAGAGGAGGGGAGTACCTCGATTGAGGAAAGTGACAACAAAAAAAAAGTTATGTGAGTAGGACAAACTAGTCGAGGTCCCTGTTTATACTCCTTATAACCTCGACGTGATCCCTAATAATGTGATGAGCAAACTAAATGATAGAGCGAATCTTGAAGACTATCCTAATATGTGTTCTACTTATCATGTTCATGCTCTGACTATCACTTTTTTTCCAGTGAGAGGTATAGTATAATAATTGTAAACTTCTCAGACTAAGTCACTGATAGACTAGAGCCTCATTTGTTCTATGTGAATTGGGCTCTTTTATAGCTGGTTTGAGGTTTTCACTTCATCCTTTATTTGTTTTAATTTTAATTCTTATAATTTGACTATTACTTAGCTTGCTCCTAACTCTATATGGTACATAGTTACCTTCATCATTTTTTGTCAACATTTTTTCTCTTAAAAAGCACCCCAATGATAGTAGGTGATACTATATAACAACTTGGCCGGATAAGAAATTACTTGTCGATTGTCCAAACTCAATAAAAAATTGAAAGCTATTTTTTTATTATCTCGAGAAGTAAAAAATAAATAAAGATGGTGAGCCAGGGGTCGAAGTTGCTCATAAGGTTAAGGCCTAGGAAATAAGGGGTACATCTGGCACTTTTATGGATGCATCAATGGCCCTTTCCATCTTGATCTATCAAATCAGGATAAAATTTTAGAATATACCTGTAAAAAGAGGTCATCATTGATGCCTATGAACTAACCTCTCTAGAAGTAATAAACAATATGAAATATTATGGTAGATTTAAGGTAACCTCGTAAGATTTTATTTTAACCTGATTTTTACCTAACTATTAGATCGATTTTACCAAAATGGCTAACAACGATGACTTTGACTTCGAGCTATACCAGCATACCCCTAAGCCCATGAAAGTTTAAAAGAAAATTCAGCTTGAAACACCATCTCACAGGGGAGACAAGGTCATTAATACCTCACTGCACCACTTTTTTACAACCCAAAAAATAAAATTAGGGCTGATCGGGACCTGTCTTTAACATTAGTACCAACACCTCATCCTTTTACTAAGAAATCACAAGTGGAGGTCTCTTCTTTCACTCTCAATAACCCTAAGGCTAGGGTTTTAAGGCCCAACTTAGAGAAAATCTCCATCAACTTCCAATACACTCATATTGATTACCTCATTACCAACCTAACTGTAGTAAGGAGATTCAGCGAAGTCGCGATCTCTCATCTTAGTAAGCTGACTAACTTTAGCATAATTTTATCATATTATTCATTTTGCTAAATTTGAGGTCATTCCACATAGTCTAACAAAAAATTTTTCCTTAACCCTTGGATAACATTGATGAAGCCCTCCACCACACCTACCTTGTAATGGCCTATCTATTGAGGGTCGAAAAGGACATGGCTACCTTAGTTGAGGAGCACAATAAGAGTTTAAATACGTTAGGCAATGTCTAATCTAACCTTAGTGCATCCCATAAAAAGAAAGATAAATAGATGAAAAGAATTGATAAGCTAACAGTGAAGCTGGGGGTCATCCTGATTGACAAAGCCTCAGCTGATTCAATAAGGGAATAAGTTAAGCTCAAGCTGCATGACGCTCAGGCTAATATAGCCAAGCTGATGTCCAAGCTTGAGGCTAAAAAAAAAATGAATGATGACCTAAGAAGAAGGTCATAGAAAAGTTCATGGCTTTCAATAAGTACATCTATATGAGGTGAAGTTTTTCAAACAGAATATGCTCAATGCCTTCTAGCTAACTAAGAACGATATGTAATTTAAATTCTTTACCTTTAGCATCAACCTATTGAATATTGATATCAACAATATCATATTGAAGTCTCCTCCAAATCAACCCAAGAAGGATGATAATAAGGCTTTGAAAGCCAAGCTAGAGGTAATTTTAGGGCCTGAGCATGAGGTAGAGGAGGTCAAGGATGGTGAGGTCATTGCTATTGCCTTTGTTGATAAGGATGTTGCTCCTACTACTATTGCTGATGATATTATTAATGCATGATTCTTTTAATTTTTTTATTTTGGTAAATTTTTGTTAATTTACGAAGTCAGTTGCTTGTAATGACCTCAGGTAGGGATGATCTACTGACATCATTTATTGGTAATTTTTGTAACAATTAATTAACACAAGTCTTTATTCAGATCAGTCTAAACTTTAGATTAGCTTAGCTTTATTATCTTAATTTTTTCTTTATCCACATAAGTTTAAGCACAGTTAATGAAAGAAAGTTCAACCTGATTAACTAAATTAAAGATTTATGTAATCCTTTTAATTAAATTAACTTGAGAATCCATCAAAGTTTTAAGTTAGATTTTGTTAGATCGGTAGGTGTAAACTTGATGAACATAATTTGATTTCTATATTCAAGTACAAAATACAAGTATGATCTCAGTTTAGACTAAGTTGTTGATAATATACCTTTAAATTATATGCGTTTCATGTCTTTGGGATGACATCACCATTCAAGTTATGTCATTTGTAGGTCACGTCATGGACGATCTCTTTAACAACGTATGATCTTTTCCATGTCAAAGTTAATTTGTCACATCAATCATCTACTCTTGAAGCTTTTACTTTTTTAAATATCAAGTCATCCTTCTTGATATGCTTATGTTGGACCTTTTTATTATAATAATTGATCACTTTTTACTGATAAGTTGCTATCCTTGTTAAGGTTATGTCCCTCTATTCTTTGACAAGATCGAGGTCTACTTTAAGTGCTTCTTCATTTTTTTTTCTTAAACCTAATTCTACTTTGAAGCTCAAAAGGTTGATCTTAACAATGACCACAGCCTCTATTTCAAATACCAAATGAAACGAGGTTTCACCAATGGCTACCTTCATGGTTATCCTCAAGGCCTATAACATTTCTGGTAGCTTGTCGACCTACTATCCTTTTACTGTATCGAGTCTTTTTTTCAGAGCTTTTAATATTGTCTTGTTCGCAGTTTTGACATACACGTTAACTAAGAGTAAGCAACCAACGTGAACCTAAAATCAATGTAAAGGTTTGAACACCATTTTTTGAACCTCAAATTTTTAAATTGTTTGTCATTGTCCATTGTTATAGACATAGGTAAACCAAATCTACAAACTATATTTTTCCACACAAATTTCTCAACTTAGGCATCTATGATGGTAGTCAAGGCCTCAATTTCAAGCTATTTTGTGAAGTAATCTACTATTACTAAGACAAATCTCTTTTGACCTGTGGTCAGGATGAATAGTCTAAATACATCCATTCTCTACTTCATGAAGTGTCACAGACTGATGATAAGAGTAAGCTCAGTTAAGGAAAGATGTTACATATGAGTAAATCTCTAACACTTATTACATTTTTTTACCAATTTGATTGCATCCATTCTGATGGTGGGCTAATAATAGACTTGCCTAAGCACTTTGTAGGCCAATAGCTGAGGATCTAGGTGACTTCCACATCTTCCTTCATGAATTTCTTGCAAGACGTAGTTTGTCACTTTCTCATTAACACATCTTAAGTATGTTAGGTTAAATGATGTTTTGTATAATTTTTTTTTAATCATTATGTATCGAGAGGCCTTTTTCATTAATGTCTTAGCTCAAATTCTTTCTTCAAGTAGTGCTCTCATAGTTAAATATGCCTTAATTGACATCATCTAGATTTTTTTCTTGATGATTTATCTTACAAACTTATCTTCAGTGCCTTTATGTGCCAGCTAATTTTACTAGAACTTGGTTTAGGCTTTCTATTGTTATTCCTGAAGCTAACTTAGATAAAGAGTCTACTAGTGAATTTGTTTACCTCGGTATCTTCTTGACCTTAGCTTTCTTGAAGCCAACCATTAAGGTCAATACTTTATCAAGACACTTTTAAATCCTATCTTTTTAAGCTCTGAACTCTTTATTTATTTGACCAACCATCAATTGAGAGTCAATATATATAATTGTGTATTGAACATTTAGCTTGGTTGCCAACTTTAAGCCAGTTATCAATGCCTTATATTTTGCCTAATTGTTAGATGCCCTGAACTTGAATCTCAAAGCGTATGAGTACTGTAGCCCTTCCAAGCTTATCAAAATAAGGTTAACTCTTCCGTTATGGCTCATGGTTGATCCATCAACATAGAGTTTTTAATCATTTTTATCCAAGATTTTTTCTATTTCTTCAAATTATCTTTCTGGATGTATCGAGATAAGTTTTATGAGAAAGTCTGCTAGTACCTATGATTTTAAGGTTGAACTAGGTAATATATGTAAGTCAAGTTTACTAAGCTTCATCGCCCATTTAATTAGACTTTCTAACATTTTAAACTTCTATAAAATCTGTCTCAATAATTGGTCGATTAATACATGAATTATGTGGACTTGGAAATATGGCATAAGCTAGCTTTTTTATGCCATTATAGTTAGTCTTTGACCTTATCAGTATCTTATTTACAAAATAAACCAGTCTTTGTTTCCCTTATTTTTCTCAGATTAGGATCAAACTAATGGCCTGGTCTGTGTTGGCTACATATAGGTACAAAATCTCAACGAGCCTTAGCTTAAACAAAATAGGTAGAGAGGACAAGAACTCTTTGAGTCCTTTAAAAGCCTTTTGGCACTAAAGAGTCAATTTAAAGTAAAAAACATTTCTGAAGATTTTGAAGAACGACAAACATCATTCTATCAACCTAGACATGAATCAACTCAGGGCAGCTAGTCTATCAGTTAACCTCTGTACTTCTTTTACCAAGGTCAACGACTTCATGTTTAAGATCACTTGAACCTTTTTTAGGTTCACCTTTATTCTTTTTTTGTTGATTTCATAATTGAAGACCTTACTTGACGTGACTTTAAAAGTACATTTATTCAGGTTAAGCCTCATATCATATTTCTTCAAGGTGTTGAAAGTCTCTCTGAGGTCTTGTAGGTGCTTGGTTGAGCTTTTGATCTTGATGATCATGTCATCTACATATATTTTTATGTTACAGTCGATCTAATTTTTAAACACCTTATTTACCAACCTTTGGTAGGTCATCCCTGTATTTTTTAATCCAATGGGCATTACCTTGTAACAATAAAAGCCTTTTTCAATAATAAAGGCTATCTCTTTGTCATCATCCTCTAGTATTTTGATTTGATTGTAACTAGAATAAGCATCCATAAAACTAAAAAGGCCATACTCATTACTATTATCCACTAGTTGATCTATACGAGGGAAAGAAAAGTTATTTTTTAAGTAAATTTTGTTCAGATCAATAATGTCAACGCACATCCTCCATTTTTTGTTATGTTTTTTGACAATGACCATGTTAGTAATCCATTCAAGGTAGTAAACCTCCCTAATGAAGCTTGCTTGCAATAATTTATCGACCTCCTACTCGATAGCCTATTATTTTTCTAGGGTAAAGATTCTCTTATTTTGCTAAACTGGTTTTATGTCAGGATTAGTGTGCAGCTTATAAACAATCACTTCAGTATCAATCTTAAGCATATTATATGGTGTCTAAGTGAACAAGTCAGCATTATCTTTCAAGAGTTTAATTAGCTAATCCTTATGTTGAAGTTTAGCTCCGATCTGCATATGTTTTTCAGGGATGCTATCCCAAAATGGAACTATTATGAGATCTTTGGTCAGCTTAGGTCGATTTTTATTTGAGTTCGATCTTTGATTAATTAGCTTTTTTTATCCAATTAGGTCAAGACAATTTTCTACAAAAATAGATATCAATGTGATGATAGTATATTATGGATAACTTGTTGAATATGTATATAGTGAAATTGGTATGTATTTTTCATTTCATACTATATTTTGATCGACATATTAGCTCAGTCCAAACGGCATGTGGTTGTTTACGCTAGCTTAAAAGCTCAACCATCTTTAAAGTTACCTCAAAAAATTCAAAATGTAGAATAAAAGTTTTCTTTTTGTTAAAGCTTAAAAGCTTGGAATGGCTTAAGAGCATGTTTTTATCAGGTTAGTCTTATGTTTTGTGCTCTCATTGGTGACTTCCTACTTCTTGTCAATTTCTGATGGTTGTCTTGCTTTATTTTTTACCTCAATTTTTGTTAAACTGCCTATATGTTTCCCAATCTTACCTTTATTATTATAATAGAACATTGTTGTGCCATAGACTGGTCTTTTCAAACCTTTCTAACCCCATTGAGTGTTGAAAATTTCACTTTCAAATGGAGAATTGAGCTATAAGCTACATAATAGACTAGCTAAGTCAACTTAATATCATGTAATAAACTGATAGGAGGTCTACAACCATGAATTCTATAATCGAGGTGATAGTCTTCAGTTTAATCCCTAAAGAGATAAAAAATTTGATCGTTTCTTTTTACTGATACCTATTCATTTTTAAAACCCACAAGTGTTGTAGTGATCGGCTTCAACTGATCTTCACTAATTCTCATTTTTTTATGTAATTGTAGTATATGATGTCGGTTAAATTCCAATTATCAAATAGGATTCTTTTAACTACATAGTTATACATTAAGGCTATAATTATTATAACATCATCGTGTAGGTGTTAGATTCTTACAAGATCTTTCAAGCTAAATAAGATCAACCCATTTTTCCAATCTTTTTTCTTTTTACCGGCCTACCATCATAACCATGCATAGGTTAAACTTTTTCTTGGTCAAAGTGAAGCTACCCCCAATGATTACATTAATCACCCTAATAATTAGCCTATTATTATTAGTTTGGCCTTCTTATTGTTTGGCCTTATCTTTTTTGTCTTCTCTTATTTTTCTTTTCTAACCTTTTTTCTCTGCCTTGAATGGCTTTTCTTCGGCATTATCTATAATTTATTTTGGGCTAGCCTTGTCTTCGCTACTCTATAAACTTTCTCAGTTAACATCTCCTTATCAAAGCTTCAATCTTATTTTTCAGGTCGATGCAATCTTCAATGTTATGGCCTATGTCCCTATGAAAGGTATATCTTTTAGTTGGATCCCTTATCGTATTCTGTCTCAGTGGTTTTGATCATTTAAGGTCAGGATTTCTTTCAATTTACATCAAAATCCTCTTTTAAAAGGTATTCAGTGCAGTATAACTTTTTTCTTTACTAGGGCTTGTAGTTCTATATCGTCTTCTTCTTAGGAAAGGATTGTAAAAATCTTTGCTTTTTTTATGACCAATGAAGGAGGATGAGCCTCTCTTACCTCGACCATCAGAGAGGAGGAATGAGTCTCTTTCACCTCGATTAATTTTTATTGTAGTTTTAGCATTTATTTATTTTTTGGCTATCAATAGGACGTCAGCTGGAGTTTTAAACGATTCTAGCAACAAAGTTAATTTATGTGGTACTCTTTGTCAAAGAGTCCATTTGTAAGGGCAGCTACGGTCATTGTCTGTTACAAGTATTTAACCTGCAAAGCTTTCACATTAAAACGTATAACATAGCTCTTTAAAGATTCGTTCTGACCTTAATGGATTGACATCAAACTTAGAGTCGTCTTCTTCGCTCTTCGACTACTCATAAACCTGGACAGGAAAAAGTGGCTAAGTTATTTGAACGTAGTGATTAACTTCAGTTCTAGGCTACTGTACTAAGACCAAGCTATGCCTTTCAGTGTGGTAGCCAAGCCTTTGCACATAAGAACTTTTTATGTGCCCTATATCATCATGCTAGTCCTATAAAGTTTCAAATGATCAAAAAGATCAAAAGTACCATCGTATGTTTTCAAAGTCGGCATTTTAAATCCTTTGGGAGGCATGGCTCTGTCAATTTCTTCGGTGAAAAATGAGGTCTCCAAGAACTTAAGCTCATCTTTAAATGGCATCACTTTCATTTTCAGCTTTTTCTCTATTACCTGCATCTGAGCTTCGAAGTCCTTATTTGGTTGGAGTTCAAAGTTTGTCGATATAGATTTTTAGGTTGTAGCCTGTGTTGAATTGTGGCTGGGGTAATAATGGGCTGAGGTTGTGTGCTCCTCTTCTCTGGAGGCCAAAGAGGCTTCCACCTCTTTATAGCTAAGTTGTTTAACAGCAACTCATCGGGTGTGATTAAGTCAAGCACTTTCAAAACTTATGGTAGGATTATAGTTTGTAACATCTGCTTGAGAGCCTGTATCTGTTCGATCAAAGCTTTAAATTGTTTCATGATCGATCCCGCCTATGGTTGGGCAAGTCAGACAAAATGTTGGCTATGATAGGTTTCTGTTTCAACCATCTTTTCTTCCTCCAAGGTTCTTTTCCGTGGCATCATTACTTTGTGCTCCATTAATGAGTGAAAAAAAGGTCTCCTACCTAAAGCGCCAAATGTTTGTACCGAGCTCTGATCTCATGGTGTTTCTAGAAAGACAGAAGATAAGGGCAATTAGAGATAAAGGCAAGGTGTGTTCTTTGCATTTGCACTCCGACGTATAAATCACAAAAAGTGAGGTCAGAAAAAAAGTAGATAGGAGAGAAAAGGAGTTGACTGAACTAATGGTGTCAGAACCTTCAAATTTATAGGTAAACTGTAGAGGACCATTAGAGAATTAATAAGGATAGTGCCGAGTTAATGTGGTACTGAATATATCATATTACCTGACATGTCAGGTTAGTACAAATGATAAAAATATTCTTGATTGTCTGCTGAAGGTTTCATAAAAGAAAAAAGATTGCTATACCATTTTTACCATCAAATACCTCTAACACTAACAGTATTCTCCTTGAAGATCTAATACTCACTTCGTGGACCATAAATCAATAAAGAAGAAATATGACATCTAAAAAATCAAGTAAAGAAAATAGAACAATTTTTTTATATTTAAAGTTATCAAAAATTAAGTAAGAAATCACAAGAATTCAGATTTTAACACTCTATCAATATATCATTATATAGTTGGTGAGGAAATGGACCGATGTGAATGAAGAGATTTATACAGTTGTTGGCGAGGAAGTTGATCGTCATGAATGAAGAGATTTAATCTTTGCAATTGTAGTTGCAACTGACACAATGCCCCAAATGTTCATAAATTATTATGATGTTGAAAATCAACAATATCGTATTATTGAAGCAAAAGAATTATCTTACATGGGCTGCGTCTCTGTCACACTGAGTAACATAAGAGAGAATATTTTCAAAGGGTTGGTTAGATCTGCAATTTGAGACCTGTAGGATTGTCAGCAGAACCAGACCTCAAGATTCAGATATCAGATCTATATTTGTCTTTCTCCAAAATTTTCTGCCTTTTTATATGCATTGACATAGACAAGCAGCAGATTCACTGCGAGTCCCTAGTTATTCTTTCCCTTTAATAAACAAAAAATGTGAATACTCGTGCATATAAATTAGAAGGGGACTCACTCCATTTGATCACAATACGATCAAAACACATTTGTTTTTTTCACTAGTAAAAAAAAAATAAAAATCCTACCTAGGCAGTCACGATTACAAAATGCACAAACAAGTAAATATGCCATAAAATACAGATTCACATCAGCGCCCTTTACCACCCCTTCCCTAAAAGAAAGAGTAATAGCAACTTTGCCATTGCCTGAGTTTCCACCAAAAGAGAAGAAAACCCAATGGAATATTAAAATAACTTGTGTACTTTTCACACTAAATTGTATAAATATTATAGGAAAAAGAAAAACTTCCCAAAATAGAAGGGAGGGAAAGTCACATGAATGCAACTAACTAATGTTTAGATGTGCATGTCCCATCTAATTGAATCAACCAAAGTTCTAATTAATGGGTCTCAACTAGGAAGTTACAGTTTCGTCTACATATATTATTAGTGGCTTATGAATTATGATTCATAAAATATCAGCCAGTTAGCCGGAGTGAAGATTCCTACTTTCAAATACAGTCGAAATTCCCAGCAAGTCCTAAAATGCTCACTACAAAAGCACAAAAACCTATGATGCAAGGCAGAATCGTAGAAAACTAAGCATGCAGGGACACCTAATAACTGTTGGATTTCAATACCCTGTAACCAAACGAATGGCCAAAAGAAAGATATAAATCTTCAGCCATTGCAATAGCATCTCCTTCATTTTAACAGCTAGTCAACATAAATTTACATCCGAGAACTCGTGTTTATCTAATGTGAAAACATAATGTTCTTGTTCCTTCTGTTTCATGCAAGGGAAAGAACTCCTCCACATATAGAAAATAACTAGGAAAGTTCATAGGCCTTCTCTGTTTTGTTGTTAAGGACTCGCCACAATTCCATTTGGCCAAGTCAGGCAACAGAGCAAGTCCATTTGGCCACATGAGCTTTTAACCAATTAAGGTAGTAAGTAAGAGATAGTTGGCAGTTGGAGTAGAGATCCCAGGTGCAAGCCAACATATTGAAGACACAATAGATTCATTCTACTATTGGACATTTTTGAGGGAAAACAAGTGCTAAATTTAGACATGTCCATATCTGCTTTCCTCCATAAAACAAATTCATCACGTAGGATATATGTTTTTAACCAAACAGTAGCAATAACAAGAAGATTTTAAACTTTACTTTGGTGTACGGACAAAATGTATAAATTTAACGATCAAGAAATGTCAAATGGTATTAGATATATTTTTTAAAACTTCTTTTACACATTTTTTTTTGCAACTTTATTCAAGGGTTGAACATGAATACCTGTATTTATGAATTTTGATTGTGACCAACTATTTCAATAATGCTCATTACATTATGAGAAAAAACAATCAAAAAATTTTCGAATAATATTTATTAAAATATAAACTCAATATACATACACTTTTTTTGTCATTCCACATCCATATATATACATATGTATATTAATAATGCTCATTACATTATAAGAAAAAACCATAAAAAAATTTTCCTATAATATTTTATTAAAATATAAACTCAATATACCTGCACTTTTTTGTTATTCCATATATATATATATATATATATATATATCACTTCAGTAGGGAAACAACCTTTAAAGTGTGTTTCCCTACTGTAGTGACAAGTTGGAAAACATTGGTAGCTATAGCCATCAGCCAAACGAGTTGCAGTACGCCCTTCTATTATTTGTGATGCTTGAGGTCCGTTGCAAGTTGTCATGGATAGTAAAAGCATCAACGCTCAGTAAACTTTTCACTTCCAATCTATTTCTGATGTAAATTACAATCTATGTAGTTGTATAAAGTATAATCAGAATTTCGAGACATACATAGATAAAGCAGATAGGCGTAGGTCAACCCTATAAGGTATTGATTTACTTGATCGCACCCATTCTTGGTGCCCTGGTTGGTTCTGGCACCTACACTCTCGTCAAGCTCCGCGAGGAAGAGGCTGAAGCAACACGGCAGGTTAGGAGTTTTCGACGCTAGCTTTTGATCTTATCATTATGGAAGGGAAAAGTCAAATACTTTTACGTATGGCTTTTCTCTTCTAATGTGATATGTCTCTCTTTGAAAGCATATACATCATGGTTTGATTGTGTGGGGTAAGGATAATATATAGCTTTGGAGAATAATGGGCCATATGACTACAAGTCCACGCCCTACAGTTTGGTTAAATAATGTTGGTGCTTGCTTCTTCTTCTTCTTCTTTTTTTTTTTTTTTTTTTTGGTGGTTTCAGGACAAGAATGTGTTTGGGACATCTCTGTCCTTGTTTAAAATCGTACAAGGCATCATTTCGGACAAGCTTGCTCTTCTAAGATTCAGCAAAGTTCCAATTATATCATGTAATGTAATGTTGTTCAAACAACTAGGTTTAACCACATTTGGAACCTTGGGTTGCCATATAACATTCCAGATATTATCATCTCCTGTGTAGGAGCTGCTACCCGGGGATGAATTGACTCACCTACTCTTCCCAGGCCATGCGAGTAAATTGGCCCAAACCAGGCTAGATACCTTGAAATTGAAGGACTTGAAAACTGAACAGAGCTGAAGAGTTGATCAAGGCGCTTTACTTTCCATCACCATTCTCACGATCCATTACAGGATGGATAAAAATTATCTTCGTCTTCCAAATCTCAACTGACAATTCCCCAACGCCAACCCCTCCAAAAAGAAACTCGAAAATACGTTCACAAGCACAGCAATATAAAATCCAAAACATCTAGAATGTTTAGTCTCAAAATTTCCATCAATCTGAAGGAAATGTTGCTAATTTCTTCAACAAGTTTCTCTATTGCTTCAAAGCTAAATGTAAGGTACCGTATAGAGTATAGAGATTCCAGAGAAAAGGTAAAAACAAGTAACACGACTAATTGAAATTTGATGCTCATGGCGTCATTTATTCGGATCACCTTTTTCTTCAAAATGTTTGGGAATTCAACTCCAGAACTTCAATAGGATGCCCGTCCCACCTCCAATGGTATTGTCTCCAAAAATGGCATGCTAACAGCTGAACTTGAATCAAATAAACCAAGCTTCTCTAGGAGTTTCTTGATTATTTCACCAACTACATATGAGATGCCAGAAGCCGTAATCCCCAGGAAGACATAGGATGATACAGTTCGGAAATAAGCTCGATGTGGTTTTCTAACATGACCTTTACCAAGTGCAAGCAAAATGATGCATACTAGAGAAGCACCCGCAACTGCTGCAAGCTTGAGGTCTTTATCATCACTCTTGCGAAATGAGAAGCCATATACAACAGGAGGAACCAAGCCAAAAATGAGGAATGATAGAATAGCTACAGTCGCATGCAATACAAAATTCTGTCTCCGTCCTAGCAGTACTTGATACCGGTCTTCCTCAACGTTGATTTCAGTGGAATCTCCACGAGGTTGGTCATTTTTCAGTTCTCTAAGCTGAAAAGTTTAATTGTAAGTCAAGTTGCTAGAAATGAGATAAAATACAAGTGAGAGAAATTTGTCAATTCTAAAATACATAGCTATGGTTAAAGATGTAAATAAAAACTCTAAAGCATCTGTATGCAAGCCAGTTCAGTACTGAAATCAATAAAGATCTAACTATGCAAAAGAGTCTGACTCTGAAAATGCATATCACAAAACACTAAAATGAAAAAAAAAAAAAAAAAGAAAAGGAGAGCACTGAATGTTCAGGAGTGTGCCTGTTAGGAAAGTGATAATTCAAAAAATCTATCCTACACTTGTAGGTTTCAGATTTCAAGTGAAACTAACAGGTCCAATCTTCAGTAAAACACTTGGAGACATTTACAGATGAAAATGTTCACAACAACAGTCGACTTTCAATTTTATCATGGATCATGCTAACCAACAAATATTATTCATCAGGAAGAAAAACTCACATTATGAATAAAGACAAGAAGCCCTCCAATTAGATTTGCCATTCCCAAAGCCAAAACATTCACTGCAATGACAAAGCAAAAACTTTGTGTAAATGATAAAAGCATAAAGACAATTATTTTGTCTGTTCTGGTGGAGATGCTTGGCCAATGAATCAGAAAGCAGGCATAACTCCTCAAAAAAGTCAGCTATAGTACGTGCATGAAAGGAAGTGGAGCCACTATAAAATTTCAGCTGTAAATTGTTCTTTATTCTTAATGCAAGGAAATGGAGCTGTTATAAATAATTTACTGGAAGTGAGAAAAACTCTAGGATACATATATGATAATAAGGGATGAGAGAATGTGACTAAATATGCATCTGTTAAAACCATTTGATGTAATCTGTAGAGAGGGGAAAAAGAGAGAAAACTTACGTGTATCAGCACCAGCACCTGCTGCAGAAGACACAACACCTAAACTTATGATTGATTGAATTAATCCACCGTAGACAATGCTTTTTAGTATTTGCCATTCATGAGTTTGACCATCAGCACCTCTATTTTCATCCTGAGTTCTACTTTGAGACAAAGGTACCACCTCCGTCCTTGGGGAAAATGTTGGCTCAAGCACCCCTGCTTCAATATCCTCTACTATCTCATTCTTCCCTGCAAGACATTGCAATCGCAGAAGATGCAGAAAAATCAGAAGTTCTACGAATCTAACATGCTGTAGATTGCATTACAATTTACAATGATCAAGTATATGAGTCTGTTTAAAAGAATGAAACTTAAAAAGTTTAATTTTCAATTAAAGGGCATATATATTTAGTGGTTAGTACCACTATAGGAGCAAACACTCATTTAACAGGACTAATCATCTCAAAGAGAAATTTATGAATTCAAAAGATAAAGATGGTGATGAATTACTATTGAGCTTAAAAACTTCCATTTCATATGTTGAGAAAGAGCAGGTTATATCAAGTGATTAACACTTTGTCAGATGCAAAGGAATTTTTTATGTCTAATTATCAATGTCATTTCCGCATAAAGCAATTCTGCATAAAGCAAATATTAAAAGGAAGGTTTAGCTATAAAATTATGTCCAAAGAAATGCCGCACACAAACCATTGGACATCTCCACAATTTCAAGAAAACCTGGTCATCTATTTCCATGCTTAGCCCCAAACATGCACATACCAGCATTTTTCTGTAACATGACAGCATCTGGCTTCTTCTCCCTGGATACAGATTTCACCTTGTCAAGTACAGAGCTGTTTTGAGGACTTTGAGGACTATGCACGTTCTCATCATGGCTCTTTTGAGGACTTTGAGGACTATGCATGTTCTCATTGTGGCTTCTCTTTCGAGGACTTTGGGTATCTTCATTGTGGCTTATATGTTGAGGACTTTGTGCATCTTTATTATAGTTTATATGTTGAGGACTATGCACATTCTCATTGTGGCTTCTCTTTTGAGGACTTTGCGTATCTTCATCGTGGCTTACCTTTTGAGGAGTTTGAGTGGTATCATTCAGGCTTATACCTTGAGGACTTTGGGTCTTTTCCTTCTGGCTCATCTCTTGAGGACTTTGTGTCTTTTCCTTCTGGCTTATCTCATGAGGACTTTGTATATTTTCACTTGTGTTTTTCTCTTGTGGGCTCTGAGTGTTCGACCTCTGGCTTATCTGTTGCGGACTTTGTATGCTTTCCCTCTGGCTTATATCTTGCAGACTCGGTGCCTGTTCAGTCTGCCTCCCATGTCTGAAGAACTGAAAGATCTTGAAACAACCATTTCCTTCAAGAATTAAAGAATAAGTTAGGTTTCAAGTCCAGGTAGTAATGATTTAAAATTGTCAAATTAAAATAAATATATTTGATTTGAAACTCATACCAAGGAACTAACAAATAAGTTCAAGCATGCATCAAAATAGACATTGCATACATGTGAGGTTACTACCATATGTAAAGATCTTTCTATCATCCTTAGTTGCTATTATTCCAATGATTAGTAAGATACTTAGACGATTAATTAAGAGCATTCACTCTCCATGCAGCATAAGAAACACAATACCTATAGGGATGAAAAGGCTGTAGCATGATGTGCAGCCGAATGCTTCTTGTTCTTGTTCTGTACCATTATTTTGCTCATCAGGTGCTGGTGTTGGACTAACATTTGAATATATTTCAGGTGTGTCACCACCACGGCCGTCACCCACAGAATTAGGAATCAGATCCAACTTTTTCACAGGCTTTGGTTTGTGGTGTTTATTTGAAATTTTTGGCTTTCTTCTGCGAAGGATAACCCTACGTGTGATACAGGCATTGCAATTTGGACAGATCAAATCATGTGTATTTTGTTTTTCAACATCTAATTCCATCAAAACCTCTTCAGTTTCTCCACTTAAGTCAACACTGACATCAGCTTTGGTTGCATTGTAGAAATGCTTAGAACTCATATTTGTTTCTTCATGCAACTGTTCGACTGGTGCTGGGATCAAACGAAAAATGTTTTGATCCTGTACATTTTTCACCCGTTGATGATTGCTTTCCAAGCTCAGGATTTTTGGAATGTCAGATTGCGTTTCAGAATTTCTATGGATGGATTCAATGCCTGCAACCAAGCAGCAGATAAAACACTTTGTTATAAAACTGTAGGCTAATATTTTTATCTTAAAAAACATTTCAATTTGAATAAAGATGTACAAAAAATGTGTCCTGATTTAGTTACCTAGAACTAACAATTGATAATTGGAATATTAGAATTAAACCAGCATTCACATTTTATAGATGGAAAGGGAAGTATTTACGTATCTAAACACAATAAAAATTCAGAGTTTGATACTACCAGCCAGCAATGACAAAAAAAAATCATAGACACAGCATCTGTACAACTTTCTAAACCAAAGTTTTGACAAAATAATCAAGGAATATATTATCCAAGAAGAGATACCCAAATGTCACCAAATTAAAGCAACTGGTCCACTTCTAAGGCTATTATTACTAGTGTTTTAGATGGATATGAACACTAACACCAGCAACCTATAATGAAAGAAAACAGCTAGCCACAAATAACTACAATAATCCATTGACAAGGTTCAGCCTGTCACAGTTTGACCACCGCCACTGCTACCGTCCATGCATGACATCTTGGCATCAACTGACCTTTAGTTTCTAAAGTGAAACACAGTCCCCATTGATTTAAATTTTTCGTATCCATCGCCATGTGCAAGTACCCCTTAGGATTCTGGACATCAAGTATGCAAGGACTTCCAATTTGGTGGGTCCAATTGCAATGGCGACATTTCCATATTCCTTCAGTCACAACAAGGAAAAGCAACGGCATCTCACCAATAACCAATATAAGAGAGGATCACAAGGATGAAACAAGTAAGAGAATAAAATACAAACAAAAAAAATTTCCAATCAAAGTGATCTCAAAGAGAACGTAGATGACACTGATTTTGACATGTTTAAAATGGTTGGTTAAGTTTAAGTACTCGTGTTTATACCAGAAGCTGGAACATTTGAAAGATATGAATTGTTGGAAACAAAAATTCAGGAGAGGAATGTAAAAAAAGTTAAAACTTTAGATTGACTGATTAGGGTAGTATTTCACCATCTAGCAACAATAAACAAATAGTAATGGCAGCACTAGGATACACTGAAGCTCTTAAAACACCAATAAGAGTTATAATATTGAGCTATCTTCAATGGAAATCCTTACAATGTTGACTGCTTTATTCTTTTATAGACTACATTAAGAGGCAAGCCCAATTGCACAAGCACTTCAATTAGCTTTGGTCAAACAACTTAATTGAACAAAAAAAAAAGGGTTAATTATGCAAAATTTCAATAATCTTGGGAACTAATTCTTTACTTCCTCTGGTGTCCGTTACATTGGCAGTGAGGAAATTACTGATGCCATGAAAACAGAAATTTTAACTGTGAATAAATGTGAAGGTTGAACTGTCAGGCATGATCGAAAAAAAGAAACGAAAGCTTGGTGGTCCTCCTTAACTTTTACATGATACTCTTGCTCCAAGTTGCTAATAATGGCAAGGTAGCTTTTTTTTTTCCTTTTGGCATACACTGAGCAGTGAGCAAGAAGAGTCAACATTGAAGAATGTAAGAGTTCAAGAAAGGGGGAAGGAGAAGAGATTCGCTGGGATCATTCACCCATTGTTGGAATAAGTGTGAGATTTAAAGAAAAGAAAGCAATCTAAAAGTTATATAGTAATATGATACTAATATTTATGCATTGATAAGTATTGAGAATGGTTATGGAAAAGTTGAGTACCTTCAAGTTTGTCAAAGTAAACACTGTTTCCAATTCCATCTCCTTCCCCCTTCGCAACTTTTTCTTCCTCATTCTCATCGCCCACCTCCTCATTTCGGCGACTGTAATCTGCCGTTGCTGCTCCTTTGTCCTCTTCTTGGTCTTCAGATGTAGTTCCATTGGCAGGGGCAGGCTCAAGCTCACCATTAATAGTAATAGAAGAAGTAGAAGTGGCTCCATCTACTTTGGTTGGATCCCTTGAGTGCCTGGCTAACAGGCTCACGCCCTCCTCTTCCTCCTCCTCCTCCTCTCCATCTTTGTCAAGCCACAAAGTTGTTTTGAATGACCGTGACTCCAGTTGTTGCTCCATGTGGTTATCTCCGTCACTTCCAAGTCCTCAAAGTAAGAGCCCGACCGCCACTATTCACTTGTTTCGGCTTTCGGCTACCATATGTCCACCTTTATTTATACATCAATAAAAAGACTAGTGGTAGTATTATATATTTGTACTATACCAATAAATGATTAAATTAATGAGAAATTAAAGTTTGGTAACCTAGTTCTAGCTAGCCGTTGAGAAGATCATTTTTGTAAAAAGTCGACGCATGAACAAAACAAAAAAATAAAAAGCACAATCCTCCACTTGCGTGCACATACACCTTATGTTTTTATTTAATTTGTTTATTAAATTATTTAAATTTGATAAATATTTATTTTTTAACTCAAATTTTGTTTATATAATATAAAAAATATACTTTAATCATTTGAATCAACTAAATATTTGTTTATTAAGTTAAATTTTAAATTTTAAACTCAAATCTAAAATTAATTTTAATATATTTTATTGAAAATAAATTTATAAATAAAAATTACCTCATAAAAATTTAAAATTAAAAATCATAATTAGAATACTTAATAAATTAATTTAATTAAGTATTATATTAATAATAAATAATTTATAAATAAATATATATAATATTAAAAAATTATTTATAATCGAAGTGATATCCTATGATTATTATCCAAACTCCTAACTAGTAATAACTTTGTTGTTTAAATCTGATTATAAAATATTTTAATCCCACTTAATCAAATTGGATAACGTAGTGTATCCATTTATAGGTACTCATTATCATCATAATATTTATGAATTTTATAAAATTTTTATTTTAAAATAATTAATATAAATAAATGATGATAAATATAATTATAATTTTTTTTAATCGTACAAATTTTTTTAGAGATATGATTTCATACATTTTCAATAGAATTTTGTAAATTTACAAACAGAATGACATATATTATATTTTTTTAAATTAAATTATTAATAAAAATTATTTAATATATTGATAATAAAGTTTTGTAACTTTATAAGTGAAGTTAAAATAGTAACACATGTAATTTTATTATATTTAAAAAATAATTTAAAAATAATTTAAAATAATAAAATAAGTGTTACTATCTTAACATTGCTTGTAAAGTAAAAAACTCAATTATCAGTATATCAAATATTTTTTTTATTAAATATATATTAAAAGTAAATGTGATAATGTTTAAAATTGATAGGACTTGAGTCGGATAATGCATATAATTATAAATTTTTAAAATTTGATTCGAATTCAAATTTAATTTTTATATGATTCAATTTAAATCAAATTCGATTTTATTTTATTTATTTATTTTAAATTTTTGTTTTTATATATTATTTTAATATAATTTTTAATATATTTAAGTAAGTTTAGGTTTAAAATAATTATTTTTATTTTATAAAATTTTAAAATATATATAAATTAATAAAAATAATTCGATTCAGTTTGATTTTTTTTGTTTTTATTTTTCGATTCGAAATTTGATCAAAACTTAAAATATATATTTAATATATAAATTTAATTTAAATTGAATAAAAAATTTATTTGAACTAAATATTATAATTTTAAATCAATTTTCAAATTTTTTTCAATCTTTTTCTTACCTTAATTAAGAAATATATATATCATCTTGTTAATCCACTTATAAAAGTAAAAAATTTAATTATCAATATATTTAATAATTTCCGTTTTTTAATGCAGTGTACAAACTGCATGAAACTACGACCCCATACACACATACACGTATGTGTGTGTGTGTATATATATATATAAAAGTAAAACAAAACTGGAGAGCATCCTGTATCAAGATCCTCAACCAGGAGGCGCTGGATTCTTAACACCATGTGTACACGACTACCTGGTCCTACTCCTACAGCCTGGAAATGTGAAGTTGACAACCCTCCGCTTCATGTGCGGTCCATTTTTTTTCTTTGCTTTCTATCAGGAAAACGTGACTTCTGAATTATGATATTTCTGACCAAATAATGCAGAGTTCAACGAAATATATTAAATTCCACCAGTATTGTTAATTGCCAGTCTTTATTTTTGTTGGTGGATAATTACTCGTTCACATTTGGGGTTTATTTTATCATTTTTTTAGTTACGAGATTTAAATTCGAAAACTTTAACTTTAAAGCTGATTTCCTTTTTCTTTTTTATCATTTTGTTTCTTAGGAACAATAAATAGGTTATAAATTTATTATTTTATAAGGTAATGTTGAACTTCATTAATAGTGTTGGAAATGAACATAGGAGCAATTTTTTTGAAAATCATAAATAGTAGATTTAGTATTTTTAGATATAATATGGACAAAAAAAATGAAATGATACAAATTAAAATTTTATATAAAATTATATATAAATTTGATAAAAATAAAAAATAAATTTTGCATTTGACGTATATTGAAAGTATCATAGTAGAGATGAGTTAGAGAATGACGTATGGAATGAATTTTCAAATGGTAAGATCTAATAAATGGAGTTGATTGTACTTTGACTATGGGGAAGCCAGAGAGTACTCGATCTTCTTTAATAATTACAAAAAATGGTTAATAATTGCATAATTTATTGAGAAAATATTAAAATTTTACTTTTTAATTATAATCATCACGAATCAAATTCTGTATATGAAAAAGGTAAACAAAAACTAATCAATTACAAGATGCATTTTCTTTGGTTTAAAGACAAAGCGCCAAATCCGTATCAGAAACTTAAAGATATGGCGAGATTTGCACGGCAACTACCCATTGTTACCATCCCTGCTGCTTAGTCAATTTAAAGCATCATTGTTGTGCTTGAATGAAGTTATTTCGCACAGCAACTCTCATCCTTGCACTATGCTACTTTGTTTTCTATTCTGGTTCTCTCCATAAAATCACTTTTCATTTTGTCATTTTTACGTCCATTTTCCAGCTAGGTTTCTCACAAGTTCAACAACTTGGCAAAATATTTCCAAAAATTATTTTCATTTTTCAACTGGAAACTAGAACCTATTCAAACATCTATGTCAAAGAGGAGTTAAATAAATAAATATAGATATATATATTAAAATTTTAATATTTATTATTTAAATTTAATAAAATAAAAAATTTTATATTTTATATTTTTATATAAAATATAATATAAATATATAAATTTTAATATTTTATGTAATACAAACATGTAAATCATCGTGTCTACTGCCGTCAGGGCAAGAATTAGGTACTAAGCCAATTTTTTTTAACAGTCGATGGGGCCTTAATAGGGATGTAGTTTAGCAAGTGGGAGAGAATCCCATGTAGCCGATGTTGAATACCTTACATTCTCTCGGACTTGAGCCCTATAGAAAGAACCATTTGGATTTCGACCATTTCCGCTGTAAATGATTCGTATTTGTAAGTTGTAACTTGTCTTAGCATTATTGTAGGTTTTAGGCCACATCCACATCCACTGCAGTCCATTTCATACATCTTTGGGCCAAACCTACGGGCTTTTATCTTCAGCATCAACGCTTACCTTCCTCTCCGTAAAAAAAAACATTAAAAAAATCAAAAATTAAGTTAATTGGTTGATATAATTATTTTTAAGTGATAATATTTAATAAATTTAAAATTTAAATCATAAAACTTATAATTTTTTTTATCTCCAAACATGGTCTGTTTTATTAAAAAAATCTCTGAAATTCTAAGAATGATGCCCTAACAAAAGCTTAACTCCACCTCAAAGGTTTAAATGCACGAAACTATCAAGTCAATGACATCATCAATTAGTATCGAATCGAATTCGAAGCGAATTTTACTTGCTCCAAACTTAATATGATTTTATGTATTATTAAATTCGAATTTGATTTTACTTGAATTTTTTTTTATTTTTTCATACTCGAATCGATTCCGACTTGATCTGAATTAATAAAATATTATTTTTTAAAATAATATTTTATTAATATCATTATATAATATATATATATAAATACAAAATAATTAATTAATTAAAAAATAATTTTTTATATAATATCAGATCGGATACAGATAAGATTTACTTAATATCCGAACTCGATCTGATTTCAATTGTTTCTTAATTTTACTCAATTCGATTCGAAATTTGAATTTAATAAAAAAAATTAATCTTATAAAATTAAATCAAATAAAAACTCATAAAAACGGATTAGATTGTCGACTCTATCATCACTTCAGGCTTTGTTTCTGCCATCACAATACAAATATATATTAAAAATAATACAAATTTTCTCTCGAGGCATCTTTTATTATTGTCATTTTATGAAGTGTCTATCATTGTCAATAACTTACCTGGCGTTCCTCATTTGTTAATAAAATCAAAATTGCTTTATTTTATTATAATATAAATATAGGCCAGACAGTATTTATAATAATTAATTAAATAGATAAATTTAAAACAAAAAAGCTTACATCATTACTTCAAAGTAATTTTTTTTTTATAGAATTAATTCAAAGAAACTAAATAAGTCGATATTTGTACAAAATTAGACAGACGTAAACATCATCAATCCATTTATCTATAAGTATAAATTATTCACATATCTATTGACTAAGTGGGTGGCGCGGGCCGGTGCGCAGCGGATAACTTATTATATTCTAAAATCGTTTTGTTTTTCTTGTTTTTCCCCTGTTTGAGGAAATGATGGAAAAAAAAAAGGATATACCAGAAAATGGGAGCTGATAAAAAAAAACAACGGTGAGAAAACAAGCCAATAAAAGAAAAGGTAAAAATATATAAAAAATAAATTAGATTGATCAATAAATTATTAATTTAATTAGTTAAAATTTATTTTTTTTATGAAAAAATCTTATATTCGAATTATATCGATGATCATTTATTAAAATTATTTTTAATATATGATTTATAATCATTTATTCGAAGTTATCAAATATGACATATCTTATTATAATATAAAAAATTGATCAATTTATTTAACTCTAAAATTTTTCTTTAAGAAAAAACTTGGATTGAACGTTTATTATAATACTACCTTATTATAATAATTAATTTTATTTAATTTTAATTTTATCAAAATTAATTTCGCAATCCGTTCAAGTTATCCCTAAATTGATAAAGGAAAGATGCTACCTAAAAATAGACCAACATCTAATAATGTAAGCATTTGATATCAGGCTGGTACCGTGGATCTCGAATGGACCCTTAACCCATTGGGTTGCTTATACCGACGAAAGACGGCTATTATATCCATTGATCTTTTTTATTTACAACATTTATGCAATAAACAAAATTTTAAAAACCATAAAATGACAAAAAAGCTAAATGAGATGGCATGTGAATTGATTAAATTAAGTATTATATAATATTTTTAATAAAATATTTATAAATATAGAATTAAATAAAAAATATATATATTTTGTATATATATCAAAATTGAAGCCTAATATCTAAAGGACTATATATTTTGTTTTAATTGACTAGCAATTACTTGAATGTGTATTAATGTAATTCTTCTATTTATGAAATTGTTTAAATTGATGACAAATGTTAGTTGGCATAACGTGATAACGTCAACTAGTATCACACGTGATGGATCAAGGATCTACACAGAATTATTTCAAAGTTTAAGGATCAAAATAAAATTCTTTCAAATTTTAAAGATCAAATACGAAATTATCTCAAATTTTTATATATTAAATATTTATTTAATAAAATATTAAATTTAAAATTATATTTTTATATTTTTAACTGTAATATAATTTATTAGTTGTATTTTTGTTTTGAATATAAAATATATTTTTTTAAAATTAAAATAAGTTAAAAATTCAATATCATTTTTAAATAAAAAATTATTTTCCATTAAAAATATTATTTTACTAAAAAATCATAATAAAAATATTATTTTCTATCCATAAAATATTTATTTTACAATATTAAATATCTTTTTTTCTTTTTCAAATATATTTTATAAAAAATAAATAAAGGAAAAGATAAAAATAATTCAAGAAAAAATTGATTTTTATATATTTCAAATATATTTTATAAAATATTATAATTTAAAATATTTTTTAATTTTTATTATGATATCATTTATCAATAAAATAATATTTTTAATAGAAAATAGATTTTTAAAAAATTAAAATTAAGTAAAAAATTTCAAAATAAGTTTGTTAAAATTACATATCATTTAAAAATTTTTTATATTAGTTTAAGAAATTAAATAAAAACTCTATATCATTTTAAAATATTATGTAAAAATTTTTAGATCATTTTCAAAAATAGATTTATTAATATATCAAAAAATATAAAAACTTATATTCATATAAATAAAAATATAATTTAAAACATTTGTATTTTTTAATTTTTTGTAAAATTTATTTTATAAAATATATTTAAAAAGAAAAATAAAAGATATTTAATATTCAAAAAATAATTATTTTGATAGAAAATAATATGTTTTATTATGACTTATGAGTAAAATAATATTTTTCATAATTTTGTTGTTTTTAAAATGTATTAAAAATTAAAAAAAAAGAATTTGAAAATTTTAACTTATATTTAAGTTTTGACTTTTTATTTTCTATTTAAAACAAAATTCTATCTAATAAGTTATATTATAACAAAAAATATAATGCAAGAATATGTATATACAATTTAAAATTATATTTTTTGTTAGTATAACTTATTAGATAGAATTTTGTTTTAAATAGAAAATAAATATTCAAAACTTAAAAGTAAGTTAAAATTAAGTGAGAATTATATTTTGATCTCTAAACTTTGAGAGAATTCTATTTTGATATCTCATTTATCATGTGAGATACTAGCTGACGTTATTATGTGATGCCAATTGGTATTTATATTCAATTTAGATAGTTTTATAAACTGAAATACTATATTGATACACGTTATGATGATTTAGGATTCAATTATAATTTTTTTAAAGTTTAAAGACTATGAGTGTTATTTACTCTCTCTCTCTCTATATATATATAATATTAAAGATTCGTCTTTAAATTATAAATTATAAAAGAAAACAAATTTATACTAAAATATATTGTTGATAAAATTGTTATTATGAAAATAAAACCTAACAATTGTACAAATAAAAAATATGAGTAAAACTTCACTTATAAAAGAATAGTAAGCAAGACTACAAAATAAATTTCATATAAGATAATAGAGTAAAATTGTAGTAAAACAAAGTTAGAGAATGGTCAAATTCAATTGCTTAATATCATTTTTGGAAGAAGATATGTACTTATATTACTATAAAAAAATTATCATAAATGTATTAAAAAGTTATCGTTATTAACCATTTAATATAAAAAGTAACAAAAGACATAGAATTAATGCAGTTTTTTTTTTTAAATTATAAATTTTAAAATTCTGCCTAATCTGCTATCTTAAGAAAAAAAAAAAACAAAATCTTCACTAATTTAATAATATCATTGTTGTCATCTTATTAAATGACTCATTTTTCTTTCATTATTTACTATGTTAAATTTCATTTTCATTTTATTTTTATAAGTAATAAGATGATATGAAAATATATTCACGAGTAATTAGTTTTTTTATTTAATTTCTTTTTTATTTGTATTATTAACCAAATTAGTTGTACTTTATTCATATAAGTATTCATTTGTATTTTATTAATATAACGTAAAAATATTATATATTTAAAATGTAATAAATGTAATTAATTCTGTCAAATTTATTATATTTGAAGTAATAAAAATATTACTATAAAAATAAATAAAATTTGTTTAAATAAATAAAATGCATGTACTAAAGAACACATGATTTTTAAACCCATTTACACGTAAAAAAATAAGCTATCCACATTAAAATATTTATTTTTTTATAAAAGGATTTGGCTTTTATATATTTATATAAAATATAAGATTTATATTATTATCAACAAACATTATCATAAATGTATTAAAAAATTATTATTATTAATCGTCTAATGTAATAAGTAATAAAAGATATGGAACTAATGCAAATTTCCCTTCAAAATTACAAATTCTGAATTTTTATCTAATTTGCTATCTTAAAAATTATTTTTTCGTAATTTAATAATATCATTATTGTCAGCTCATTAAATGACTTATTTTTTTTCTTATTTATTACATTAAATTTATTTAATTTTTCATAAGTAATAAGAAGACATGAAAATAAATTCATGAGTAATAAGTTTTTTATTTGGTTTTTTTATCTGTATTATTAACCAAATTAACTATAATTTATTTATATAAAATAAAAATATTGGATATTTAAAATATAATAAATATAATAAATTTAGTTTAATTAATTATTTTTAAGTAATAAAATGTTATTATAAAAATAATAAATAAAATATATTTATTAAAAAATATATGATGATTTTTAAACTCATCCGCATGTCAAAATACAAGTTATACATATTGGATTATTTTTTTTATCCGAAGGATTTAGTATTTATATATGTAAGATTAATAAGGATAAGTTAGGGTAGAAAAGAGAATATAGCAAATGAAATAGTCCAAGAGTTGAAAATTGGAAGTTGAATTGGCAGCAAAACATATAGCGAAGCAAATACGTAATCATGTTTTGAAAAAGGCGACAAAACCAAAACTAGATACATTGAACCTGGACATTTTTGGTTGAACCCGCGTAGGCTATAAGAGAGTCTAGTCCCTCCACATCGGTTGAAACTAGAATCGTAAAACTATTGTTCTATTCTACACGGATCAAATTAAAAAAAAAAAAAAAAAAAACAGCAAGCAAATGGCTCCAACAATGGCTATAGCTGATTCCAAATCTACAGCGACAACGAAGAAAGAGGAAGAAGAGTTCAGGAAGAGAAACCAGGAGTTGGAGAAGGAGTTGAAAGAGAGCAGGGAAAGAGAGGAGCAGATGAGAAACGAGTTACAAAAGATATTGGAAAGGCTAAGGGTGGCGGAAGAGGCAGAGGAAAGGCTTTGTTTTCAGCTGGGAGAGCTCGAAGCAGAGTCCGTCAATCAGGCCCGTGCTTACAACGCCCACATCCTCTCCCTCATGAACCAGCTCTCGAAGGCTAACGCTCTCGTCATCAACCACCGCAACGCTGATCCCATCTCCATCCTTTGATCTTTAAATTTTTGGCTTCTGCTTTTGTCTAATGTTTTATTATGTAAACAAAGGGCGTGAGACGCGTAAATCACTTGATTTTGTGTATGGATTCGTACATATATTAGTTTTAGTTTGTTGTTAATAGGAAAGGGCCGGTGAGCTGTGTAACAATGTCAAATATTCATATATTTGTTTCAGTTTTTCGCTATTGCAAACGCAAGGGTTATCCCTCGTTGTCAAACTCAACAAGTTTGCGGCCTCTGATTTCTTATGTTTTCATTCTGGTATGTACTTGGCGTCTAATATTCTTGTTTTTTATTTGATTTTATTTGATTTTTTTGCGTAAAGCTCAGGGAGAAAGGGGAGCCTGTTCTGATCCTTTGACTCTGTAAGGGCCAAAAATAAACCGTTGAATTTCAATCAAAGTCGTGGTTCTATTTCTCTATATGTCATTTTTTTTTTCTAAAAAGATGATCATTCTTTTTCAAGCATCTCAGAACATTTTTGTGGTTTCTTTTCACGTCCATGGATTTGAATATGACTTTGACAGCATCTAGTTCACGGCTATCTTTCGTTTTTCAAGTTCATGTGTATGGATTTTTGTATGATAAATCTAAAGCTCCATTCAATGGAAAGGGAGTTTCCCCCTTTTCTAGATATGTGATTTTTAAGTGAAAATTTGAATATTTCAGAATTAATATTTGATATATTATTATTGTAAAATTTTAATTATGCAATAGGGTTTAAAAAATAATGATATATATTTTTTTAAGTAAAATTTTTTAAAATATATCTTAAAAAATATTTATATTTTTTTAATTTTATTTTTATAATTAAAATTTTACACTAATAATATATCAAATATTCACTTATATTTTAATTAAATAAAAACAAAATAAAAGACAAATCGAGATCGATACACAGTGACGCAATCCAAGTCCTACCAGCGAAATGAAATGCTAGGCAAGCTATGCTGGGCTGATAGCCGCTGTTCGGTGAGGTTGGTCCACCCGTTCCACGTTTCTGGAAGACCATGGCCACAAAAGTGTCCATCAAGGGCTTAATTTATGCGGGGCCCATACTACTATTCATATTTTTGCCTTCCAATTTTTCATTTTTCTCTTACGACGTTTTCCTTTATACAAGGAAAAACCTCTCCTAGACGAACAGTAAAGGCGGCCAGTGAAAAGGAACCAGGATACTGACGGTTGCCAAAATTGCGGGCGGTCCAGGTTATGGAAAAGGAAAAGAACTTAATACTGAACAGACCCTTCAATTATTAGAACGCCTTGCTTAATTTCATTTCACCACTCTCTGCATTCTTAGGTACCTACCGATGCTATTACTAGGAACCACCTTTTCACCCCAACAGCAACATAGCAGACTGCATAATTCCATCATCTTCACTATACTTGCAAGTTAACTCATCCAAAAGAAAGTTCAGAACACCCGGACATTAAGTGATTGCATGATTCACAACATTGGTCGTTTCCCAGGAATTCAAACAGCTTATATTCCAGTACAGGAGTCCTATTATTATCATATCGAACTTACCACACATTTGGATGCTAACAAGGGACAGCAAACTTACTGGTTATAGCAGCTGCGTTAACCCTGTTGAGATTGGGCTAGAAAAAGCATAGGCCAAACTCCAAAATTACTGCATTAGCATCTTCATCCGATGTTTAGTATAACAGCAACTGAAACTACTCAATAAATTAAAGCTAGAGCAAACTGGTTTAAAGAACTCTAAACAAGCATGTTTATCGAAACTGGATGTTAAGAACAACAGAGACAAAAAGGAATTCATTTCATTGAAAAAGAAACAAACTAATCCCCTATTCTTTAGTTTCAGATATATAGGAAAATGCCCCTTCATGGTGAACCAGCTTAACAACAGAACTTCACCCACGGCTTCCTCGCTTCTCTCTCAATTCTGCGTCCCTGAAGACATAACCAGAAAGGTGAGATAGAATCGAATGGTCAAAGTCAATAATTACCCTTCATAGAAGATTGAGCCAAACCTCTGAACATGGTCAAGAATAAGAAGCCTGGGTCCAGGGGGTATATTCACATCTCTAAGAGCACTGAAACACATCATGGCAATTAAAGGCCATCAGAATATATATCTACACAGTTCATAAAATATTAATTAGAAAGTTAAGAGAAAAAAAACTCCAATTGCTTGCCTATCAGTGAGCAAAGGCAACGTGCTATCTGTTAACAAGCCTTTCTTGAAATTCTTCTCGTAGTTCTGGAGCCCAAGACTATTTAACATGGACCTTGTTCTGGAATAGTACACATCCTCAGCAGGTGGTTGAGAAAACTTTTGCCCTAACTGAGTAATCACAAAAAAGGCTGTTAGATATAAAACTACAGGCCAGTAGAGTACTATTTCAAAGCAGTACTCATTCAGAAAACTGTCAGAATATTCCAAAATTTTAGCACACCAAGTTCACAGCCTTTTTTTTTTGGTTTATGCATGCTCTATCATGTTCACAGCTTTTTTTTGAAGTTAATAACCAGAAATGTGTTGAAAATAAAATAGTTATCTCAAGGAGCATAATGAGATAATTGATCACCTGGAAGAGCCCGCCTTGAACAAGTGCGAAGAAAAGTCCAGAAGTGACTGCATTTGCAGCTTGATTTGGGCCACCCATGCCACTCACTAAAGAAAACATGGCCCCAGAACCAAAAGCTGCCACCATGCTGCAATAACAAATATTTATCTTAAACAGCTGTATAAACCTAAGGTATAAAGTCAACCAACATAAAAAAACAAATTAAATCTATAATTTTTATCCAAACAACAATCTTGGATCATACATAAATCTTCAGATTACCTAACACAAATATGCAACAATGCTCTCCTTAAATAATATTGCAATTCTAATTTATGATGGGAGAGTGGAGGTAAAGAAAGCAGATTGTCCCCAGGAGAACAGCGCATAAAAATGGGGAGAGAGATGGATGTAGAAGAGCAAATGAGAGAAGAAAAAACAAGTGTATTGTCATCGACAAATGCACCATCAAGCTTCTAAATTGATGGGAATATAATCTAGTTCGAAATGGCAAGATCTTCAAAAGTTGTTATTCCATTTGCTACACAAAATAATATATAATCAGTTAATCAGCTTCTAACTGTACCAGTTAAAATGTTTGTGGGATTATTTCTATTCATCAGATGCATACAAATTAAAATGATAAAGGGACCAGAATCCCCAAATAGCCTGACACAGCCTATTTTACTAGATTAGCTAGAAATGGAAATCAAGTTGGTTCTTTAAGGGCAACAACTTTAGAGTATACAGGAAAATTAAAGAGGAAAATGCCTCCAAATTATCACTTGATGACGAACCAGAGGGACAAATGAGACTTCATCCTTTCACAAATACACTGTTGACGAGTCTACTCTGCTACTTTTAGACCAAAACAAAAGAGAAAACTGCTTTCCAACCGGCCAGATTCAGAAAAGCCAACACAGATATACTACCAAAACATTTCCATGGTCTGGAACAACTTGTTTGACCAGAACATTTATAAAGCTAAGATTGATTTGGCCTTAAAGAATGATATGAAGATTTTCTTGCATCTTAACAGGGATCTCATCGAGATTCAGTACATGACTGAGGACAAAAACAGAATAATCAAATAAGAATATATGAGAAAAACAATTGTATGGGTGTTCAGAAACAAGTCATTTATAGCATTATCTGTCGGTATCTTCTGTGGGTTTATTGAGCATATTGCAGCATATGTATGCATGCTGAATTCTGATTGAACTATAACTAGTAGCAATATCCACTAGATATAAAACAACAGAAAGAAAATAAATGAAGAAAAAAGAAAACTATCATAAAAAGGTCCACCTAGATTGAACATCCTCCTTCCCTCTCAATCTTTTCATAACAGAAGATATGCCAGCATTGACACCCGTCATCACAGCAAAATTGCGAGCTTGTACTAGGGGACCTCCTGATAGAGCCTGTAATCAAAGCAAACATCTATCATATATCAATAAAATTCATTTATCAATGAATAATCCAACGCTGTTTAGAAAACCCTTCAGTGGCCATTAGTTGTAATCAATGCTTTGTAAACAACAATAAAACAATTAGCACACATAGTGTGTAATCGAGTTGATACACTGCCAGACTTAAGCTCGATTTGATTCGAAAACTCAAGGCTCAAAGATCAATTGAACTTCATTTTTCATTCTCGAGCTCAGCTCGTAATTTAATTAACCTGCTTGGGCTCGGCTCAATTAGACTCGATAAAATTGTAAATATTAACATTAAACACTATATTTTTGCCATATATATACATATATTTAAAAAAAATGCTCAATTAAGCTCGACTCGCATGCTTATTAAACTACTCAAATTCAGTTCAACTTGTTACTCCAGCTTGATCTCGATAACGAAACTCAAAGTTTATTTTTCGAGTCGGACCCGAATAGTTCATGAATTAAGTTACTTGTTTACACCCCTAAGTATGCACCATATAAGACGCTGATTCTCCCCAAAATCACACAATCAGCATTAACAAATAAATTTACAAAGCAGAAAAAATAGCAATAAATATAAAAACTGTGACTTTGGCCTTCGCCCAAAATTAAAAACGACAAATTGGAGTAAAAGAATTGAGAAAGAAGGATTGGAATTAGGAAACCCTATAGTTGGTTAAGTTATAGTAAAAACTATTAACATGGAATATTCTTTTTTGAGATTGGAAATCACAGTTCTGAGAATGTCGAGGTTGTAGATATGAATGAAAGTAAGTCAAATGAACGAGACCTGGGCTTGCTTGAAAGAAGCCATGGCTTGAGGATTGAGAGAAGCCTGAGGAGGAGTTGGAAGAGAGGAGGAGACATCGTTGGTGAGGGCACCCATGAAAGCACCAATAGCAGCACCCTGAGCAGCGCTGGCGGCGGTTACCACAGCCGCCTCGACTGGCATGGACTGCTTGGCTAGCCATGCCCTAAACCCGTTCTCCACTTCCTTGAACTTGGCTTGCAATTGTTCCAGAGGGTTTTGCTGAGGCATCAACCTGGTGACTACCATTCCTTGCTCTTTTCCTCGCTCCATTTCGTTAGAATTCTAGTACGTAATTTGCTTGACTGCCCAAAGCAAAAAAAATGCTATGGGAATTGTATATTTGCTGTTGCTGTGGATGTGGGTGCCGCCGGATTTTGCCGCTGGAGCTGGATGTAGATATATTTTGGTACAGCACAGCACCCTTTCCCTTTTTGTTTTTGGTTTTGGTTTATTCTAGAATGGGCTTTTAGCCGAAGCCTCTTTAAGCCCATTAATTGGGGTCTCTCTTGTTTTTGTAATCCTTTTATTTTATTTTAATAAAAAACCCAATTTATAATTACATAAAAGAAATTGTAATATCAATTTGCTTTTGAAATTAAAGCTGGCTTCGATTGGTGTTTTTATTTTTTTTACATTTTATTATATATCTTTTGTTTTTTTTTTCATTTCATGTTATTGAATAAAAAATTGACAAATTTGAAATACCCAAAAAATACTATGGATGAAAGCCCATTAGTTAAAGAAAAAGACTAAAATGGACCATGTGATGGGCCGAGTTTTCTCTGCCCAAATGGCATCATTCCAAAAAAAGAATGAAAATACTTCATAGTTTAGCCCAGTCCCCTGCCCACAGGTCAAGCCCTGACCAATCCACTCCTGAATTAAGAACTGAAGGTGAAACTGAGTAACGTTCCTACAAAATCTTAAGAACTGAAGAAAAGGCTGTTTCCAAATAATTGATATGATGCTTGAATAAATTGTAGGGAAAAAAGCAATTTCTGATTCTGAGCCCTTTCTTAATTCCCTTTAGAGTTGTTTTATGTTCCTTTCAATTTGACTTTGTTCCTTAGAATCTTTACAAACTTGTGCACTACGAACTTTTAAGAACGAGGATGATGGAAAGGTTGCTATGGAAGAAATATCCGAGAAACACTTGGGACCTCGTGTAAGAAGTTTCACATTGCATTGCCTTGGGATTACCTAATTCAGGGTTCTCCATTATTGATTCATGGTTTACTAGAAAAGTCATCGAACTTAAAAAATTGGTTTTGGATCTCTTTTTAGAATTTATGAAAATAGAGATCAATTTGCTTTGGAAATGAATCATTTCCTCATTGAACAAAACCATTTTCATGCATTCAACATTATGATCAACATTGTTTTAATGAATTTTACTCCATACGTCAGAGAGTTGAGACATTGAATCCAATAAGATAATCATTCTGGTGTGACTCTAATAAGATTGGAGGGCCAGTGTTTGTATTGATTCTGATGAAATTGGGTAGATGTTGGCAGGCAGCAAATCATTCAATTTGGACATTATCATCAGATTCTGAGTCTTCTCTTGATCATTCTCCTAAAAACAAGGAGAAAATGTCTCTATCTCAAGAGAGTGGAGGGGCCAGTTGTCCAGTTCTCACTGGCAGAGCTGAAAAGTCTACACGAATGAAAACTTCTAAAGGAAAATCTCCAAAAAGGGGTTAAAAGCGGGTGCTCAGACTCCCAAAAAGAAGAAGAATGTCAAAGATGATGCAAAGATAGCAGGCATGATACTGGACTTATAAATGTTAAATTTGCTTTGAACTTTCTTGTATTGAATTTGGTTAGCTTAAAACATTTTATATAGCTGATGTAAAGGCTATTTATGTGATAAAGCTACCTAAGTTGCTTCGCATCCAATTTCTCATTGATACAGAAATTGATGGTGATATAGAAACTGCTGAGGAGGCATCTGGAAAGCACATTGAACCTCATGTAAGATTGTTGGTAGCAACTGTGATTGTTTCTTTTCTATCCTTGGCTCACTGAATTCTTCAACAATTTATAATATGTAGGTTTCCACCTCCAGGTTGCCTTTGGTGCTGTCTGAGAAAGTTCGCCGTGCAAAGGTGGGTAACAGTTTTCATAGTATTAGCTTCTTTAAATCCACCTTCCCTGGAGAACTGGCTGTGAGTTTCAAAAAAGGACGCTGGTCTTGGCAATGGACAACCACTTTTAGTTTCTTGGAATTGTTATGAAGTTTTACCTTTATATTGTCAGGAAATCAATTAAGGGAGATTTAATTGCTTCTAGAAGTGTAATCTGATATAATCTAAAATTTGTTAATTTACTTACTTCCTCAGTCATTAGAACTCTGCCAACAACCTGGGAAAACCAAGAAACCTGTCTTAATAGTATAATTTGCTTGTCTATTTTTGGACTCGTAAGGATTTGGTTTCATTTCTTTTTATTGTAATTCAAAATCTAAAACCCTTTAGTTTGTTTTGATTTTTGCTTTATATGTGAGAAGAAATGGAAGGCCTCAAAGCAAGCCAAATTTATTGTATGTTACGGATATCTCAAATCTGATAGAATTAACATAATAAATTTTGGACATATGATTACGTATTTGTGCATTCATAAAAGCCATTGATTAATAAGAGGCTTTGTGGCTTGCGCAGGCACCTGTTGAGTGTGAAGGGGATTCCATAAATTTGAGTGGAGATATGGGGGTTGTTGGACGAATGGTAATTTGAGATTCTGCATCTGAAAATCATGAAATGTTCATAGACTTAAAAGGCATGTTTTGTTCAAATGCACTTCTTAGGTTAAGATGATATATATATATATATATATGTTTATTATGTTTTAACTTTCAAATAATCATCTGAGTGGTTAGTAAGACACTGACACCATTACGTTTAAAAGAATACATGCATTCCTATATAACTTGGACTTGTTCTGCACCGAAATTCAGTAAGTTTCTGGCATTTTCTGTTACACTTTCTCTGTTTGAACCTTTTTTTTAACTTAAATCTTGGATATACTCTAGTTACACTTGGAAGACTTTATCTTTCTCAATCTCTCATGACTCGTTTTTGCATGGCTTATTTTCTCAGGAACCATTTACAAAACAACAATAGTACCTTCCAGAACATTTTCCATTGAGCGTAAACTGTCTTGCATTTTCTCACTGGACATTTGTGATTCTATTGATGTTTAACATATTGTTTATTGGTCAGTCTGAGGCTAAGGTTTGTCCTATTATTTACCTTTGATATTGCTTTTGTCAGTCAGATGCTTGATATTTTCCTCAACATTGCTGTTAAATTTCCTTATTGCTTCCTGTAAATTGCATATTCTATTCTCAGATTGAGGCGATCATGAATGACTTCATTCAGCTTAAGCCACAATCCAATGTTTACGAATCGGAGACAATGGTTGAAGGTAGCCTTATTTTAGCTATTAATTTATCAATGTATTTATTCATTCATTTCTGGAAAGAAAAGGGATGGTCGGGTTGGGGGCAACTGGCAAGAATGTGCTTCCATCTAATGTATATAATGGTCCATTCATATTTTGACAAATGTTATAAAAAATTTGCTCTTCCTTGACAATTGATCATCTTGCATTAATAGTTACACTAGATGGCTTCTCATTTGATTCTGAAGATGAATTTGACAAGATGCCAAAGGCAATTCCTCATCAAACTGATCAAAATGAGGGTATTGATAGACAAATGAATCGGAAAGCCAAAGGAAAAGCTGAGAAAACATCTGTATGCATTCAGATCACCTTCACTTATATGCATCTTTGTTAATTAGAGAAACTCATGTTTTTATTGCATGATCAATACTTCCTTCCATGAAAAATACCAAAAGCAAGAATCTTTTGCATAAACAATGTTATACCAGCACATCCCTAAAGTGAACTGGCACAATTTTTGCTTCTTTCGCAAGGCTATATTACAAAATATGGACCAGCAGAGGAAAATGGGGAAGAACAGAGGCGAGGAGTTATTACAACTGAGCTAAGTGATGTTCAACAGCAAAACAGGAGACTAGGTGAATCAAAACTACCTATCAGAACCATATTTTAGAATTCAAGGAACATTGCTTCACAAAATTAAGCATACATACAGTTTATAGGCTGGGTTGCTGCAGCTTCCATGTATAACAAGATTAGATGAGCGAAGGAGAACAAATCATGGCAGAACTCAAGCTGCATTAAACAAAACTTTAATATTTCAGGATAGCACAACTCGTAACAACTTCCAGGTCTGCAGCTCAACGACCCAAATCTCTACACTTGCTGGACAAAACTCAACAACAATCCCTCTTACCAGAACTGTTTAGACAATTGCCAAGGAAAAAATAACAAGAATTATGCAATGAAATAGCAGGACTTCGAAGTTGCAATTAGCAAAGCCTTGATGTTTCGAGTCAGATAAATACTGCCTACAACTTCCCAGCTGTACAGTTCTGCTACCTAAAACCGATCTGTTTCACCAGCTAAACTCAGCACTAGGCTTATTTTTTCCAAAAATTTTTATTAGCCTGCAACTTAAGTCAGCTGAGAGAAAGGTGCCTTATGATAAGCACAATGTGATCCTCACAAGTCCATATATGGTCATCTCACTTCATGGGTTCCAAATAGAGACCAAAGGTTTTATGCAACTGATCCAGAAGAAGTCAAATGATATGTTATTTCATTATCAGCACAGAGATCTTAACCAACCAATTAAATCGTAAGATGATCAATCACCTTGCTTATAACTCCATTTTAAATTGGCACACCAGGTTCAGACTGCAAAAATGTCTATTATTATTCAAAAAGACAGCAGCATTAACACAACATGTGTTCATGGCAGCCAAGCAGGAGATACCCCATTGGCTTCTTCACCCCATCAAAGCTGAAAAAACATGGCAACTGATAAACATTAGCATGTAGCAGTTCTTCCATGTGCAAAACTCAAATGGTACACCTTCACACGTGGCATTAGCAATAGCTCTACCTTGTAGCTGTCTGAAGATAGCAATGTGATGTTTGATTTGAGAAAGGTTGAACGACCTTGTATTCTAAGGGGGGAATCCCTCCAAAAGCCCAGACTGCTAATAGCAGGCAGCAAGCATAACATGGAACCTAGTTCTTCAGCAGTAGGCCTGGTTTTGATATCAAACATTCACAATGACAAAATTTCCTGCACAAGAACAATTAAAAATAAGAAAGTGAAAACATTTTAATTCACAAAACCTAGAAATGGAAAAATTCATTCATTATCACAAAAGTATATTTAAACTCTCCTGAATTGCACACTTTCAACCCCTGCAAAATCAACATATACTTCAGGACCTCATATATCAAATTAACAGGGAAAATGAAAGAAACGAAAAAACTAGAATATAACAAAACATGAAAATAGCCATATCATTCCTCTTCAACCTGCATTCAACTAGTCAAACGACAAAGGAACAAGTTATAGAATCACATCTAAATATAGTGGCAAACCACGAAAATAGATACAAAATATATAAAATGAAGAATGTAATTGATTCTGCGCTACCAATATCATTCAGAGTTAGATTAACAATCAAATATCGCACCATACATCCACGAATACACAAGTTCAATAAAATAATTAAAAATGGTTACAACATTAACAACTACAATAGACAAATATAACCAAGGAACTGCTAAAATAATATCATAATAATTCAACTCCTATTAAGGACCTAGAAGCACCCTGTTTCTTTCAAAGTTGATAAAGCTGTGTAGTAGAAGTAAGAAAGAAACTGAATTAAATTCAAGTCTCATAATGAAGCTAGTAGAAAAGCTACATAGCATTAGAGAAGATAAGAAATTAAATTGTTTTTCCTACAGGAAGGTAGAACGCCAAAGGGTCCACCATCATCAAGTCTATTATCCATTTATCCATATTTGTCCCATGAGAAGAAGCAAAATGGAATAAATTTCAACGGAACACAATGAGCGAAACAAGATAAAGGAGTCCCTAAGGTTAATAATATGATAATATATATGTATTCTAAATTCTAATATAATCTAGCTCATATCCATGCCATCTCCAACTTGGCTGCAGATGGGACTAACAGCAGAGAAAGATCTCTCAAAAGGAGAAGGATGAAACTGCGCATCACGTCTACGCTTAAAACCAAAGCTATCAGAGGGTGGGGAATTGTCAGCATCAAGCTTCCTCCTGACGCCTCTGACTGCCTGTTCCTCCGCTTGAGTAAGGGGAAAGACCTGGCCGCTTGCCCGGCAAAGGGAACTATGGTTATCATACAAAATTCTCTGGTTACAATTCTTGTCACAGATGTGTGTGATTCCCGTTAGTTTGCAGCGATACAAGTTGCCACAAACATGTTCGGTTTGACATTTCCAATCACATTTGTGAACAGAAATAGGCCCATCACGGCCCAGAATAGTAGACAAATAAATAACATTTGCAGGGGCAGCAACCATGGTTTTACTGTATACCTCCATTGCCTTTGAGACCAAAATTGACCAAAAAGTCTTTCTACAATGAAACTCCCAACCGTGTAAAACTCAAACGTTCTTCTGCAGAGCCCAACAGAATATAAAAAAATGGGTCAAAATTTTGATACACTTTGGCAGGGTTCTTCTCTTGCTAGCAACTACTAATATTTTTGTCAAAATCCACAGCAAAAAAGTAGTCTTATATTTGAACAAAATTAATAAAAAAAAAACCACCCAACCCAGCTATATATCAAAGATTTAAAAGCACTGAGCCTTAACCGTTGAACCCATCACATAACAACCAAAATACAAGATCAAATTGCAAACGGATCTGGAAATGGGTACAAAAATTACCCATTCTCCAACAATTAGAAAGCACAAAACTTAATAACAAAAGTAGGGGAAAAAAAAAGAGAAACTAACCCGGCGCCGGAACAGTGAAAGCAACAAGACCAAAAAAAAAAGGAGCAATCTCTCGTGAAGAAGAAGCGGCAGCAAGAACAAAAAAGGGAAGGAGAGAAATGGGAAATACAAGGCAGGGGTGGGGGTTATATATATAGAAAAAGGGGCGAAGTGGAAAATGAGTCGTAATTGCCGAATAGTGGGATTGGGTTGACGAGGGGCGCCCTTAGTTAAAAAAGAAAGAACGAAAGCGTTTCTGGACACAACACGCACGCAATGGACATAAAACACAGTATGGTTTGTTGTTTGGTGTGGAACACGAAATTGTGAAATGCCAAACGAATTCACATGTAATTTTGCGTTGTTACCTACTCTCCCATTTCTCATTGACCTTTTATTTGCTGACTACTCGAACGGGAATGGCCCCATTTCCCCATTTCCAGGACACAGACAAATTACCCTTTCTTTTACCCAACTACAACTATCATCAAACAGTATCGCTCGCGGTTGGTGAGCTACTTGTTCGGCCCACGCCCATCCAATCTAATCCCAATTAGTGGGTGGGATTGGGCCTAATCAAACATTACATTAATCATCAAATCTGGAGACCAAACCCAATGTGGCTCAACACATGTTGTATCTGTTTGATGCTTGGACTATCCTCCAGCCTTCAACCCACCGCCAAATGGCCTGCAATGGGTTGCAACACATACATACGTACAAGGAAAATTATTTGATACTCAGAAGTTAATTTTTTTTAATACGGTCAGAGACTACGATAATTTGATACATTTTAAAATTTTACTTTTAAAAGTTTCTACAACAGTTTAAACTTAGTTGACAATTATGGTTTTTTTATTGGGTATTACTCATTCTTAGCAAAGTTTAGGGTTTTAATTTCTCTTTTTATTTTACCTTTTCTGGGATGCATAAAAAAATAATTTTGAAGTTATGGCTAACACATGAGATATATATTTAGAGCCACAGGGGCTTGACCTCCCAAAAATTTTGAAAACTTATTAGCAGGTACATATATTTATATTAAATAAATTAAAATCGGTTATCCATTGTTAGTCAGTTTTATTTATTTATTCTTAATTAAATATAAAGATCCGTCATTGCCAAAAGATTGGAAGCACTTCATTTGTGAAGTTTGATTTTCACTTCGCTAGTACTTATGTATACATTTGAAAGATCAGTTTGTTAGAAAAGCCAAAAGTTAGTTTTCAAATTATAGTTTTGTACGACTTTGATTTAAACGAATGATTTTTTTTTATTGTGATTATTACTTAATTTTGGTCACGCGCCTTACTCACACGGATGTAACATTCCAATATTGTTTTTCATGTGTAGTTTTTGAAATTTTTTTTGAAATTTTTAATTTTTTTTGAAATTTTTTATCTTATTATATATTTAACTAGTTTATTATCTGTGCAATGCACGAATTATTTTTATTTTATATAAATTTAAATAAAAATTAATATTATTTAATCATTTACATATTCAAAAATATGTAAAATATAAATAATATAATTAAGTTATTAAATCATAATAAAAATAAAATTTTAAATTAAAAAATTAACAAATTTTAAAATATGCGATAAATAATATTGAAAGAAGAAAAAAATCTAAAAGATATTGTAAATAATATTATTAAATAATATTATTTAGTACACTAACAGAGTATTAAAATAAAAACTAAAAGTCTATCACTTTAAATTAATTTTGTTCAATTTGCATTATCTCTAGCTTCTCTTATCATTTTTATGCACATGCAAATTTATGTAATTTTAATATAAATTTTATTTATTTAAAAAAAATAATTTTAAATATTTAAATAATATACATGATAATTTACTCACGTGCACTTTTAAAAAAATATTTTAGTAATATCATGATTTTCATCATCTAGATAACTTTTCAAATATTTGTGCATTTCAGTTGTTTTGAAGTTGATATCTGATATAAAATTATGTTCCTATAAGAACCGAAATGAAATAGTTTTAAAATTTGAGTAAGGAATAATATTAAATTGTAAACAATTATTTAAAAAATTATTGAAAAAAATTTAATAAAATATATTAAACTACTTATTTTTTGATATTTTCAAGTAAATACTGAGAATAAATATTGTGAGAATTTGCTAATGTTATTAACTTATCAAGTGGTTAGCTAAAATTGAAATGGATTCAATTTGGCCGAGTTGAGGGCAACCAAGGCGAGCCATTTAATCTAGATATTTTTTGATCTGCTGAAAACTACCAGGAGCTCCAAAAGCCAAGTTCTATGAAGAAACCTCAACCCCGTGCTTTTTGCACGTGGTTTTGATTTGTGCAAGTAATAATTTAGGGCTAGAGAGAAATTCATGTGGCTGGTGCTCATCTGATAGGCCCATTCTAGGCAAGATGATTTTGTATGAATTCTTTGCAAACATCTCTACAATTGCTTTATAGCCATCTCTTGAGGCTGTGTTATAGAAGCTAGCTGTCAATTCAAAAGGGTGTGGGTTTTGTACCACGAGTATATTGTAGACATTTAATTTAGTTTAAGTTCGGATCAATTAAATCTGATCCAAATAGATAAGTTCATTTATTTTTTTTAATTTTTAATTAATTAATTATTATTACTATTATTATTTATTAATGTATTTATATATATATATATTATTTATCTATTAACATATATTATTATTTATCTATTAATATATATTTTTTATTTTTATTTTTTTT
This sequence comes from Durio zibethinus, assembly GCF_002303985.1. The sequence goes on from NW_019167827.1 coordinate 4,157,324, forward strand.
GCTGGGATTAAGATAAAATTTTTTTTTTCTGCCGTGAATTTGGAGTTCAATCAGAGTCTGGATTGAATTCAAAGAGTGAATCCCAATCTAAGATGGTATTGGTATTGATCAGAAACTCTTCTAATCAATTCCTATAAATAGATCCATAAATCACAAAGAACAGAATACAAAAACACACACAGAGAGAAAAAGAGCAAAAAGAGAAGGCAAAAGGGGCGTTCAGAAGGGTCACAAGTAGTTTTAAGAGTTTTTTAAAAATTTTGGAGAATTTTAGGTGAAGTTTGAATTTTTCGATCAGCTACCAAGTTTCAACGTACTATTTTTAGAAATCGACCAACTTTTCGACGAACTTCCAACGAAAAATCCAGATTCTTACGATATTTTCCAGAATCCAACGAGATTTAACCATAGTTCTTAGTTTTTTTAGAGAGAAAGAGGAGAAAAACAGAGAGAATAAAGAGAAAGAAAGAAACAATCTGCAGAAAAATAAAGGTTAGAGCCTTTTATAGTGCCGTAAAACGATGTCGTTTTGGCGTTAATAAACCCACAGGATCCGTGCGTTTTGTCAAGATTTGACCTGACCCAATCGCTACCTAATCCAGTGACCCGCGTACTAAGCTTTCCCTGGAGTCGAACCGAGCCGACGTCCCCGAGCCGCATCTTCGAGCCGTCTTTTCTATCTTAAGCCGAGCCGTTCCAAAAGTTTTTTTTCTTTTATTATTATTATTATTATTTCTTTTATTATTATTATTATTATTATTTATTGATTAGATTAGAATTATTTAGTATTTCTTATTTATTTTATTTTTATTTTTATTTTTATCTTTATTTTATTTTATTTTTTGGTTTTCTTTAAATAAAATTCCAAAAAAAAAATATTTTTGAGGAAAAGTTGAAAGTATTAATTTTCCTTGAAAATAAGTTTTCTAAAAAATATTTTTGAGAAAAAGTTGAAAGTATCAATTTTTCTTAAAAATAAATTTTCTAAAAAATATTTTCGAGAAAAAGTTGAAAGTATCAATTTTCTTTGAAAATAATTTTCTAAAAAAAGTTTTTTTTGAGGAAAAGTTGAAAGTATCAATTTTTCTCGAAATTAAAGTTTCAGAAAAACATTATAGGGAAAAGTTGAAAGTATCAATTTTTCTTGTACAAAAGCAATGAGTTTTTGAAGAGAAAAAGATTTATATCTAAAGCTGAATTATTTTTTTTCATTTTATTTCTTTTTCTTTTTGTTTCTTGAATTTTTTTTAATGATAAATAATCCATCGATAGAGTCTCTGCAAGTGAAGCAGTAGTTTTCTTGCATACTCTTGAGGTGAGAGAATTTTTTTAATTTTTTGCTAAAAGTATTATAGTTAATTGAGAATAATTTTCAATAATTAATTACTTGATAAATTTTTAAGGCTTATTGGATAACACAAAATTAAGCCGGTACCATCTTTCGATAGGCGTTGTGAGGGTGCTATAACCTTTCTCACACGTAACCGTACTCTTGAATCCTGTTCCAGTTAGTAGACTTGAACCTATTCTTTTAGGGACCCTTAAGCTTAAGTGTTCTTTAAAAAGATAGATTCGTTAGGTGACTAATCACACCTAGATAAAAAAAAATTGGTGGCGACTTCTAAAGTCAATGTCTAGCAATAGATCTTCGGATCTAGACGTTATGATAATTTAGTGACTTCGTTGGGGACACCACTGAGAGTCAGGTCAGCAAAAAAATTTTATGTTGTCCAAAAACCTAATAAAATTAAACTTTTTGTTTAGATTTTTTATTCATTTATGTTTATTTACTTTGTTAATTATGTCATTCATATGCATGTGCATAACATGAGTTCTATACCTGAGCTCCGTCCCTCTAGGAGGGAGTAAAGTACCTATTACTTTCATGAGGTTTAATGCCTCTGCAGTGGCTAACAAAATACTCTTACTCAAATTGAATATTTTTCGTTTGTAGCCTGTAATGGGTGAGGATTTGGGTGCTTTATTAGTTTGTAATCGACAATGATGTAAGGAGCAATTTGGGAACCTTTAGACTTTAACCTTAAACCACATATAGTGAACCTTATAAATGCCTAACCTATAGATAGAGCCATTTTCTTCCCTTTAGAATTGTCCAAAAGTATATGATTCATTTTTCTTATTGGGTGTGATGTTCTAATTTCTTTAGTTATTAATTTACCTATTTCTCTTTATGTGATATACTAACCTCTTCTCTTATTCATGTTTGCATGATTCATACTCATATCATAAAGTTACATAAAGAACATTTGCTTGAAAGACGGTCTTTAACAAAAATTTTGCATGGACTATAGAATATCTAGTTTGTTCTTTATCTGTATTAGCTCATTGCGAGTCACCAAACGAAGTAAGGGTCCAGTCAAAAAAGATTCAACTGAAGATGGGGATTGTTTACCAATCAGATACGATTTTACCTTGTCTCAAGAAACATCTATCCTCTTCAAATAAAATAATATAAAGGATTTGGTTGATATATGAAAAAAGATGAGTCCGTCAAAACAAGAGCAGTTTTGCCAGAAACACGAGCATATAACACACCTTCTCGCAGTAGTTGTCGATAATCGACTAATCAAAGTTGCAGCATAATTATAGGAACCTGCATACAAGTGTTTCATCTTCAATGAAGCTGATATGACACAAACCATCAAAGAATATTCGACTTTGTTGGGTTTGCACCTCAAGACTCCTGATAAGATATATGTCAAAAACATAAGTTAGGATTTCGTAAGGTTTGGCTCGACTCATGAGGATAGACAAAAAAGTTATGGATTCTCATACAAAGAAGAAACAAGAATATGTTTGCCTACCTTCAAAGTTCTTTCATGAGTTTCTAGTACAACATACCAATGAAGAACAGGGGTTAGATGTATTTACCTTAGCTATATACGAAATGGTGATATTTCCAAAGGTTGTGGGTTATATTGAAATAGCGGTGGTTGACTTCTTTGAGAGTGTAATCAATAGTTGTAACCTTTCAACAGTAATATTAGTAGAAACTATCAGATCTTTGAGTTACTGTCATCAGAATGAAATGTGTTTTATAGGCTGCATACAGTTATTATACTTATGGATGAAAAGCTACTTCGAATGAAGAAAATGTGTTTTCTTGAAGCTTTATGTTCGTAATCGAGCTTCGATCAAGGAATTCTGTAAAAGTGGATGGTCAGAACAAAAGTCTAAACATGAGTGGATAACTTTCTTACAAAAATTGACTAGTGCCAAAGTAAGATGGTTAGTCCCATGGATGAATCGTGAACCTATGTTGTATCAGTATGAGGATAATACTATTGTTTCACTTTTGGGTTTATGAAGAGCAATAAGTTATGCACCACTTCTAGTAAGAAGGTAGTTTAAGGTAAAACAGTTCATTCCTATGACGCATGGGCTTCATCAGTTAGATTTTTCTTACAGTGAGCTAAAAGTATTTCAAAGGATGAATGAGATGATTAAAACATGAAAAAATCCTTGAAGAGTGAGTCTTAGACCATTCACTGATAAAGTCACTCTAGGGTATTTACTTTGGAGAGCAAGACGAGGACAGTAAATGGTATTCACTTATGAAAGCTTTCAACCGCCAACATGAGAAAAGCTTGAAGAGACACCATCAGAATTAAAGCTTGTAACAAAAAAATTTAAGTCTGAAAAGGATAAGTTAAAGCAAAAAATCCAGAAGCTTCGAGAAGAAAAAGATCAGTGGAAAGATAGAGTTGAAAGACATGAAGCTAGAGTTTACAAGATTACTAGAGAACGTGATACAATTGTTAAAGACTTAGTAGAGCTACACTAAGAACATAAGAGGTTATGTGTGAGAGAAAGGGCCAAAGAGATAACAATTATTAAGTTGACTGAAGAGAATGTAAAATTAAAATAAGAATATGCTAAATTGGAAGAAGAAAGTACCTAAGTACAGATAAAGAATAACATGTTGAATAATTACCTAAGCAGGTTGAGACAAAAGTTGAATGAATAAGAAAATCATATTACTGCATTGGTTAGAGAGCAAAAGAGTTATCATACCAAGTCTGGTGTGGTAAAAGAAAGAACTTAGGAAGATAAAAATACATTGAGCACTTAACGACTCAAATTTATAAAGGAGTATGCAGGGCAAGAGAGATGGTAGAAGAGGTAGAGGCATTGAAATAAGTGATGGCCCTAGTAAGAGAGCATTGGTAGCATCTATTGAACTTCCTCGAGGAAGCCAAAGCCCAGTATGAGCAGATCAAATGATTTTATGGTTATAACTCTAGGATGATAAACTCAATGTAAATAAAAGTTCTTTGGAATAAATGAAATCTTTTAGTTAAGCACCGTCTTAAGGTAATTGTTCTTTGCATACATGCATTTTCATTCATTACATTCTCACTCATTACACTTAACAAAGTAACCATGAGATAGTCATATAAATTTGTTAATTCTAAGATATGGTATTCAATGTTCAAGGATAGCTTCATCTAGCGAGAACCCTGTTTATCGATATAACACAAGAGCCAGAGCCAGACAAATGGAGCAAGAAAACTCTTATAGATTTGAAAAGCTAGAAAAAACATAAGAAAATATTGAGAATGAGTTGAGTAAGATTCTAGATGCTCTCAATAAGCTGAACAAGAGAACAAGAATAGAAAAAAATACAAGCTAACAAGGCCCTCCATCATAAGAAGTGGCTGACCTTTTGTATCCTTTAGATTTTAGTCTACAACAAGCTTATCCCACACATGATATTTCATCACAACAGTTTACATATCCTATATACCTCGAAATACCATCAGCTTCGAATCCAGGGCATTATCATAGCTATGTAAATCTTGTTTTTACTGAAAAAGTAGTAGAATCGATTCAAGTTCCTGATCTAGATGACTTGAAAGAGAAAAAAAAAAAGCAAAGATGGTGGAGTCTTAGGAAGATTCAAATATTAGTATGCTTGAACAAAAATTACGGGCCGTAGAAGGGATTGAATTTTATGGTTCTGTTGATGTTGCTGGGCTATGCTTAGTCTCAGATATAGTCATTTCACCAAAATTTAAAGTACCAAAATTTAAGAAATATAATGGTACGAAGTGCCCAAAAACCCATATCACCATGTACTGGCGAAAGATGGCAGCCTATGCCTATAATGAAAAACTATTAATGCATATTTTTTAAGACAGCCTTATAGGCTCTGTTACCGGTGGTATGTCCAGCTGGACAAAACTCGCATTCATTCTTGAAGTGATATGGCTCATAATTTTATTAGTCAATATCGGTATATTATGGATCGACTCCTGACCATTTATCTTTACAAAACTTGAAAAAAAAGTAAATGAGTCTTTTAAAGAATATGCCCAGAGGTGGAGGGATGTAGCTTTTCAAGTACAACCCCCTCTAACTGAGAAAGAGACTATAATGCTATTTGTCAGCATTTTGAAATCTCTCTGTTATGAAAAGATGATAGAAAATACAACTAAAAATTTTACTAATATGATAATTTTGAAAGAAATTATTAAGAGTGCCATCAAGAATGGTAAGCTAGAAGGAGGTGAAGCATCTACTAAAAAGGTCCCGAAAAAAAAAGAGATCGAAGCTCAAGCTGTGGACTTTGATAGGCAATAATTCAAGGGTTATCAACCCTACCCATCACAAGGATACCCCTCATATTATCCTGATATGAATAACATCTTTCCTTATCCATACCAACCCATCCCACAACCATCCTACCCATAAACATATCAACCTTTCTTTAGACCTCAAAATGTCACATACAGTTCTAACACTCAACCTACCTCAAGACCTCAGACTCATCTAACCAGCCTAATAGAAGGTTCTCATGAGCAATGAACCCCTCGAGAAATGTTTGTATTTGACCCAATCCCTATGACCTATGCAGAGTTGTATCGTGAGCTTTGCAATAGTTATCTGATTACTCTTAGTAAATTAGAGCCACTCAAGCCCTCTTATCCTAAAAGGTATGATCCCATAGCCCATTGTAACTATCACTATGAGATCGTTGGTCACTCCATTGAAAATTATACTGTCTTAAAATATAAAGTGCAATGACTAATCAAAGATTAAATGATTAATTTTGGTACAATAAGGGTAATTATACCAAATGTTAGTGGCAATCCTTTGCTTAATCACAATGTGAATGCCTTGAGTAATGAACAAGAGTTCTATCTGAAAAGAAAAGTAATAGATATTAAGACACCTCTTAGTCAGCTATTTGATATTTTATGAAAAGCTGACATGATACAACCAGTGAGTCTGCATAGCTATCATGGAGTATATATAGCAGGCACTAGTTATAAATATCATAATGGGGATAGTTGGTCACCTTATCAAAACTTGTGAGCAATTTCTCCAAGAGATGTAAAACCTCTTAGATTTATACCAGTTGAAAGTCTATGAAGAGAGAAAAGTTTTAAGAAGTGTTGAAGTATCCATGATAGATAAACCTGCAAAGCTGTTTCCAAAGTCGGTGATGATTCATTGTGGGAATAAGCCAAAGTCAATCCTAGATAAACTCATTCCCAGGTCGATAACTTTTAAAGTTTCAATTTCATTTCTATATAAGGATGATAAAGTTGTACCCTGAAAATATAGCTATGATACAGTAGTTTAAGGGCAAGAATAGAATGTCTCTAAAGTTGACGCCTCTAATATAACTGGTGTATGAGGCATTATCCGAAGTGAAAGATGTTACACTTCAAAAATATTAGAGAAGACTAAAAAAGAGAAAGCCAAGGTAAGAGAAGGATGAAATAACCCTGAAGTAAAATCTGAAAAAGATCGTCCGAAGCCAGTATCAGAAAAAGAGGCTTGTGAATTTTTACAATTGATAAAACATAGTGAATATTCAGTTGTTGAACAGTTAAACAAAATGCCAACATGAATCTCATTATTATCATTGCTATTGAATTCGAAACCACATTAAAATGCCCTACTGAAAGTATTGAACTAAGCATATGTGGCATATAATGTGTCTGTTGAATATGTGAACCATTTGGCTAGAAATTTAGTCATGCCAAATTATATTTCATTCAATGATGATGAGATTCTCCCACAGGAAAAAAAAGTACCAAGTTGCTACATATCACAATCAAATACAAGAGCCATATCATGGCTAAAGTTCTTATTAATAATGGCTCCGCTATCAACGTCATGCCTATGTCAACTTTGGTAAGGCTACCTATCGACTACTCTCATTTGAAAAATAGTCAAATGATAGTGCGAGCTTTTGATGAAACTAGAAGAAAAGTCCTGAAAGATATCGAAATGCCTTTGTAAATTGGGCCATGCACTTTTAATGTGAAATTTCAAGTAGTGGATATTTTTTCATCTTATAGCTGTCTATTAGAAAATCTATAGATTCACATGGCAGGAGCTGTTCCTTCTACTCTTCACCAAAAAATTAAGTTTAATATGAAAGGCCAGTTAGTGGTAGTGTTTAGGGAGGAAGACATGCTAGTGACCCAACCTTTGAATGCCCTATATGTGGACGCTACCAAAAAATATGGAGAAATGTTTCAATCGATTTTTTGAACTGGTCAACTCTTGGGTGAAGGATTTAAAAATTAAATTTTTTCAAAGATAGTGATAAGCCAAATTATCAATAAGGGCTGGTATCTAGGATTAGGATTGGGCAAGAACTTGCAGAGAATAAAAAAACCCCTAATAGTGGTAGACAATAGTGAAAGGCTAGGCCTAGGCTATGAAGTAGCAGAATGAGAAATCAAAAAAAGGTCAGCAGGTAAAACAGTAAGACTAATGATCCCACACCTGTACAAGACTTTCAAACCTTGAGGATTCATGTACCCAGATATAGGAAAAAGTATGAAAAAAACTTTTACCCAGTTAACCATCTATGCTATTGAAAATAAAATGGGACTTAATCAAGAAGGGTGGGTCTGCCTTTGCCTGCCAGAATATGAGCTGAATAATTGAAGTGCCATTGAAATGCCTTTGACTTTTGAAACTAATTCAATGTAATTGTACGTCCCGATAGTTATTACCCAAGGCATTAGTGTGTCTTTCTTGTTTGGGTCGTTTATCTTTTATTATTTTAATAAAAATTAAGAAGGATGCATTTTCATTCATTTCTTCTTATGTCTTCATTATTGCTATTTTTCCAAATACATCTTGCCAACATATCCCATTTCATTCAATTTTAGGTCCTTAAATGAACATGAAGATAATTATGATAACAATCAAGAGGTTAGTTTTGAGAATTCAATTAACACTGATGAAATTGATAATGAAAAGAATTTTGAGGAATATGTTATGCCTCCAGACCTAATGGGAACAAGAAAATAAGCCAATTGAACCTCATCAGGAGATAGTTGACTTAGTGAATCTGAAAGATGAAGAGAATAAGAAAGATGTCAGAATTGGTACTTCACTTTCATCAAGAGATAGGTAACATTTGGTAGATTTATTTCAAAAATTTATAGATGTGTTTGCTTGGTCTTACTAGGATATGTCAAGGCTGAGCATAGAGATAGTAGAGCACAGATTACCTTTAAAGTCAGAATGTAAGTCAGTCTAATAGAAACTGAGGTGAATGAAGCCTGAAATGCTACTAAAAATTAAAAAAGAGGTGAAAAAATAGTTTGATACAGGTTTTCTACAAGTGGCTAAGTATCCAGAGTGGGTAGCTAATATAGTACCAATTTTTAAGAAAGATAAAAAGGTACAAATATGTGTAGACTATCGTGATTTGAATAGGACTAGCCTAAAAGATCACTTTTCTTTGCCTCACATTGGCACACTGATAGATAACACGGCTAGGCATTCAATTTTTTCTTTTATGGTTGGATTCTCAGGGTATAATCAAATAAAAATGACTGCAGATGATATGAAAAAAATCACTTTTGTGAATATGTGGAGAATCTTTTGTTACAAAGTCATACCTTTTGGGTTAAAGAATGCTGGGGTAATATACCAAAGAGCCATGGTGACGCTCTTCTATGATATGATGCACAAAGAGATTGAGGTGTATGTAGACGATATGATTGTAAAATCTTGTGAGAATGAAGTTCATGTCACCAGTCTCAAAAAGTTATTTGAGAGATTGAGAAGGTTTCAACTCAAGTTAAACCTAGTTAAGTGCATATTTGGGGTAAAATCAAGAAAGTTACTAGGCTTTATGGTCAGTGAAAAATGGATTAAAGTCGATTCAGACAAGATATGAGCCATTCAAAATTTGTCACCTCCGAGTACACCAAAAGAAATTTGAGGTTTTGTGGAAAGATTAAATTACATTTTTCAATTCATCTCTTAACTTACCTATAAATGTGATCCCATATTTAAGCTTCTCTGCAATAAAAATCTTGAAAAATGAAATGAAAAATGCCAAGTGGCTTTTGATAAAATTAAGCAATACTTGTCAAATTTTTCAGTGTTGGTGTCACTTGTTTCAAGAAAACCCTTAATTCTATACTTGACAGTGTGTGAGAATTTAATGATATGTGTGTTGGGACAGCAAAATGAGTCTAGTTAAAAGGAGAGAGCTATTTACTATTTGAGTAAAAAGTTCACAGAATATGAATCCAAGTATTTCTCATTGGAGAAATGTGTTGTGCATTAGCGTGGACTACCAAAAGATTCAAACAGTATATGCTCTATCATATCATATGGCTCATAGTAAAACTGGATTCAATTAAATACATCTTTAAGAAGCCTTCTTTATTTGAAAGAATTACTAGATGGCAAGTAATGCTCTCGAAATATGATATTATTTATGTAAGCCAAAAGGTAATAAAATGGGGTGCTATAGCAAAGTTTCTTACAGATCGTGTTACTGAAGAATATAAACCAATGAGATTGAAATTTTTTGATGAAGATCTAATGACTATTTCTCAACTGGAGAAGGGGAAGCATAAAGAAAAGTGTTGGAGAATGTATTTTGATGAAGCTGCCAATGCCTTGAGACATGGAATTGAGACGATTCTGATCTCTCTAGAAGAACAATACTGTCCTATAACAGCGAGGTTAAATTTTAATTGCATAAATAACATTGTTGAATATGAAGCATGTGTCATAGGTTTACAAGCTGCTATAGATAGAAGAGTGAAAGCATTAAAAGTGTTTGGAGACTCAGCTCTAGTTATATATCAGTTGAAAGGAAAATGAAAGATGAGAGATTCAAAACTCATTCCATATCATAAGTATATTTTAAAGTTGATAAAGCAATTTGAAGATATCCAGTTTGACCATTTACCTCGAGAAGAGAATTTGATTGCTGATGCCTTGGCTACTCTAGCTGTAATGATTCAAATTAATACTGACATTCAGCTTATCAGGTTAGATGTTAAGGATATGTCAGCTCATTATTTCAATGTAGAAGAAAAAAAAGATGGGAAGCCTTGGTATTATGATATCTTACAGTATATTAAGGATCAACAATACCCAGTTCAAGTAATAAAAAATGATAAAAAGGTCATATGAAGATTAGCTATGAGCTTTTTCCTAGATGGAGATGTTCTGTATAAAAGAAGCCATGATCAAGTATTATTAAGATGCGTAAGTAAGACTGAAGCAAGAAAAATCATTGAATAGGTGCATGATGGAATATATGAGGTACATGCCAGTGGACATATGATGGTGAGATAGATCATAAGAGCAGGATACTACTGGTTGACAATGAAAAGTGATTGCATTACCTATATTCGTAAATGCCCTAAATGCCAGATATATGCTAATAAAATTCATACTTTGTCATCTGTTTTACATGTTTTGACACAATCTTGGCCATTTTTAATGTGGGGTATGGATTTCATTGGTCCTATCACCCAAAAGGCTTCTAATGGGCATAGGTTTATTTTTGTGATGATAGATTACTTTACAAAATGGGTGGAGGCAGCATCATATGCAAATGTAACATGATTTGTGGTTTGTAAGTTCATAAAGAGAGAGATCATCTGTAGATATAGACTTTCAAAAAAATTTATTTTAGATAATATCAAGAATTTAAATAGTAAGATGATGCAAGAAATATGTTCTCAATACAAGATTAAGCATCATAACTCGACACCCTACCGTTCGAAAATGAATGGGACAATTGAGGCAACTAATAAGAATATCAAAAGAATTCTTAAAAAGATGACTGAGACTTATAAAGATTGGCATGAGAAGTTACCATTTGCACTGCATGTATATCGAACATCAGTGCATACCTCTACTGGGGCAACCTCATTTTTCTTGGTTTATGAAATGAAAACTGTACTACCAGTGGAAGTGAAGATCTCATCCTTAAGGGTTCTAAAAAAAGTTGAATTGGAAGAAGTTGAATGGATTCGAGAACGCTATGAACAGTTAAATTTCATAGAAGAAAAGAGATTGACTGCATTGTGCCATGATCAGCTATATCAAAGAATGATGATAAGGGCTCATGACAACAAAGTTTGACCCCATTGTTTTCGAGAAAGAGAGTTGGTCTTAAAGAGAGTCGTTCCAACCCAGTATGATAATAGAGAAAAATAGACTTCGAATTAAAAAGGGTCGTATGTGGTGAAACGGGCTTTCTCAAGTGGAGCATTGATACTGATTGAAATGGATGAAAATGATTTACCCCATCCTATAAATTCTGATGCTGTGAAGAAGTATTATGCTTAAAAAATGAGAAAAAAAGAAATGGAAATTAAAAAAAAAATAAAAAAAAAGAAAAAAAAAGTGGATAAAAAAGGAAGACTCAAGGCGAAAACCCTAAAAAGGCGGTTTGAGTCATAAGGGGTTTATCTAAGTTGAAAACCTGAAAAGGCAGCTTAGATAAGGAGAATACGACATCAAATTTGAAAATCCATTGGCATGGAGGCTAGTAAATTTGAAAGAGCTCTAAGTTGTTAAATGCATCAGATGGTTGGATTTTTAAAAAAATCTTGAGATGTGTTATCAGGATTGTCCGATTGTTCATTTTTGGGCATTGTCTCCCCATACTTAGCCTTGCAATTCTTTCTTGGCCAAAGTTTGCTAATATTTTACTAATAAAAGATATTCTATTTCACTCTTTGTGTGCCTCTTCTATTGACTGTTTTCCAACCATTCTTATTCTTTTCTTCTTAATACCTTACAATGGAAGAAATGTGTAAATGTATTCTTACTTTTTGAGTTTGAAATAATGATTGATAAATGAATAATGGCATGAAAGATTTTTACATTACATTGAAAAAGTCAAGAGTGATAAAGGCAGAATCAAGATGTTCAGTTCTTGATAAGGACATTGAATTTGGAAAGAGATTTTCTTATAGAAAGAATGTGAAAACTAAATGGAAGAGATGATTTAGAGTTACACTGGCTTGATCTTAAAAAAATAGCGTAACTTGGTCTTTGAAAAATCAAGGGTTCGAGGCCCAAGAAAAGAGCTTGAAAAACTTGAGTACCATAATTGAATATGAATCAATTAGCCAATATTTGCATAGCATGCATTGAATTTCACACGCATTGCATAACATATACTACATTCAAGAAAATATAGTGCATAAATTCAAGAAGCAGGGGTATTCCAAAATCTCACATGGAGAAGACAGATGTGAAGACATTTTCAAATTTGAAAAAAAGCTTGTCAGATAAGTTTCTAATCCTTGAAATAGGATATCCCTTGGTATCAGGGTTAATTTGTAAGATCTTTGGGCATAATCTCCTAAAATTCCTTCAAACACGATTTTTAACTCTTTTAAACATGATTGTCAAGGAGCCGTTTATTTTCAAAAGTCGTTGAGCCTTTGATTAAAAGAGTAATTTACTTTTTAAAAGTCGTTGAGCCTCTAATTAGAGGAGCCATGTATTTTCAAAAGTCGTTGAGCCTCTGATTAGCCTAGTCCAAATGGGTAAGCCCATTTGTTTTTTAAAATTTTTATTTATTTATTTATTATTACTATTATTATTTATTAATATATATATTATTTATTTATCTATTAACATATATTATTATTTATCTATTAATATATATTTTTTATTTTTATCTTTTCAACTGGGATTAGGATAAATTTTTTTTTTTTTACAATGAATTTAAGGTTTAATCAGAGTCTGGATTGGATTCAAAGATTGAATTCCAATCCAAGATGGTATTGAGATTGATCAGAAACTATTCTGATCAATCACTATAAATAGATCCATAAATCACAAAAAACAGAACACAGAAACACAAGCGGAGAGAAAGAGAGCAAAAAAAAAAAGAAAAAGGGGCGTTCAGAAGGGTCAAAAGCAATTTTATAAGTTTTTTAGAAATTTTGGAGAATTTTAGGTGAATTTTTTTTTGGAAATTTTTGAAAAATTTTCAAATTTCGATGAATTTTTTGATGACTTTTCAAGCATCGGTTGAATTTTTCGACCAGCTACCCAATTTTTTATGTACTACTTTCATAAATCGATCAATTTTTCAGTGAACTTTCGGTAAAAAACCTAAATTTCGATGATATTTTCCAAAATCTGACAAGATTCAATCGAAGTTCTTATTTTTTTAGAGAGAATGAGGAGAAAAAGGGGAGAAGAGAGAGAAGGAAAGAAGCAGTCTGTAGAAAAATAGATGTTAGAACCTTTTATAGTGCCGTAAAATGATGTCATTTTGACGTTAATAAACCCACAAGATTCACGCGTTTTGCCAAGATTCGACCTGACCCGATCCAGCGACCCGCGTACTAAGTTACCCCTTAAGTAGAGCCAAAGTTACCAAGTCGCGCCAAAGTTCCCGAGCCGCATCTTCGAGCCATCTTTTTTATCTTGAGTCGAGCCGTTTTTTAGTTGAGCCGAGCCGTTCCAAAGGTTTTTTTTTTTTTTATTATTATTATTATTATTTATTGATTATATTAGAATTATTTACTATTTTTTATTTTTTTTTATTTTTTTTGGTTTTCTTTAAATAAAATTTCAAAAAAATATATTTTTGAGGAAAAGTTGAAAGTATCAATTTTCTTTGAAAATAAGTTTTCTAAAAAATATTTTCGAGGAAAAGTCGAAAGTATCAATTTTCTTTGAAAACATTTTTCTAAAAAAGGTTTTTTTTTAGGAAAAATTGAAAGTATCAATTTTTCTCGAAATTAAAGTTTCAAAAAAAATATTTTGGGAAAAAGTTGAAAGTATCAATTTTTCTTGTACAAAAGCAATGAGTTTTTAAAAAGAAAATTATTTATATCTAAAGCTAAATCATTTTTTTTTCATTTTATTTTATTTCTTTTTTGTTTCTTGAATTTCCTTTAATGATAAATAATTCGACGATAGAGCCTCTACAAGTGAAGCAATAGTCTCCTTGCATACTCTTGAGGTGAGAGAATTTTTTAAATTTTTTGTTAAAAGTATTAGAATCAATTGAGAATAATTTTTAATAATTAATTATTTCATAAATTTTTAAGGCTTATTGGATAACACAAAATTAAGCTGGTACCATTTTTTGATGGGTGTTGTGAGGGTGCTATAACCTTTCTCACACGTAACCGTACTCTCGAACCCTGTTTCGGTTAGTAAACTTGAACCTATTCTTTTAGGGACCCTTAAGCTTATGTTTTTTTTTAAAGGATAGATTCTTTAGGTGGCTAATCAAACCTAGATAGAAAAAGATTGGTAGCGACTCCTAAAGTCAATGTCTAACGATAGATCCCTGGATCTAGACGTTATGACATACATTAGTGGGACTTTTCTATAAATATTCACTGCAATATCACTAAAAATTGAAGAATAAAGAGAGAGGAAACGATCTCCATGAGATATAAGCTAGCTTGAGTACCAGAAAAAAAGAAGTCCCATAAGGACTTTCCCATGATCCACTGTGATTCTTGAAGAAGCTATTTGAGTTAGGTGATTGATCATAAGTGGGCGTATCATGTGGACCACCTAGTCCCTATAATGGATTTCCATTTGCTTCAGCATGTTGCTTAAGAATGTTAAGCATGTTGATGTCATAACATTGGAACTCCCAAACTCTAGTAACTATGCCATTTTTGGCAGGTTTATAGCGAGAGGGATAATGAACCTCACCATCTGGTCCCCAACCCATTGAGATTCCCTGAAAAATCATAATATAAAAGCCATTAGCATCAATACAGCAAAAGAGGGTCTAAAACATTGGCTTATTTGATCAAGTTATTTAAAGGTAAAACTTCTTACCGTGATTGTAGAACCAATGAAAGGTAAGAATGCAGACTTAAAGCTCTCACAAAAATCCTGGTAAACTTGAATTAGAGTCTTTCCATTAAGAACAACAAGATCATCAGCCACTTAATCAATTATAAAGAAATCAGGCACTGAATATTTCACCATCTGAAATCAATCCAAGTAGTAACTGTCATTTGAACTATTGTGAGAATTTGCTAGTGTTATTAACAACTCTATATCAAGGGGTTAGCTAAAATTGAAATGGATTCAGTTTGGCTAAGTTGAGTTTAATCCTTGTTGAAGTTTTTATTTACCATGTCTTATGGTCTCGCGTATCATAAGAGAAACAATCTATCAAAAAAATGCAAACCAATCTTTAATAACCAGGGTATTGTCAAATGAAAAACTTCTGAATAATGTTAACTTAGAATGATTTGATGGAATACAATATGCATAAACAGGTACCACTATCCTCTAAGTTACTAAAAATATGGTTGATTCAACCACTAAAGTTGTCTATAGTGAGAATCCTGATGCAGATTTTATCGAGTCCAATAAATTCTTTTATGTCATTTTTGTTGTGAGAGAACCCTCGTATGCAAAAACAAATGGTGACAACCTGAATCTTACAATATCTGAGCCTGACCCAAGCACTATTTACAATATTTATAGGGCTATGAAATGTGTTGTTGTGATCATTTATGGTCGGCCTAGAGGTGTAATCGATTGAGATCGAACTGATACAATATCAAGTTCGAGCTCAAGCTTGATTCAAAATTCGAGGTTCGAAACTCGATTTGAACTCGATCAAGTTTTATTTTTTTAGCTCAAGCTTGACTCGAAATAAAAATCGAGCTATTTAAGCTCACTCGATTAGGCTTGATTAACACTCGAGCTTGAGTTTGAGATATTTTATTAATTAAAATAATAAAAATATATTTAAATATAAAAGCTCGATTAGACTCGCGAGCTACTTGAGTGGATATAAGAATACTTGAACTCGACTCGATCGATAAATCGAGCTACTTGAGCTGGAGCTTGACATGATAATATCGAGCTAAATTTGAGTTTTATTCGAATCGAACCCGAATGTTTGCTAATACTAATGTATCATTTTCACCTCTAGGCTGAATGGTTGTTATGCAACCCTATCTCTCATCAATTGCTACACTTGTAACTACTTGACTTCCAGGGATTGAAGTCTAAGGTGTTGCTAATGTTTTGTTTGGTGACTATGGGTTAACCGACAAGCTTGGAAGGACATAGTTCAAGATTGTCGACCATCTCCTTATGAATGTTGGCAACCCACGTTACAACCCTCTTTTTCCATTTGGATTTGGTTTTAAATTACTTAAAAATTAGTTTTAAATTAAGATGATGTGATATAGAGATAAGAATTTTATTAAATTTTAAATTTATTTTTTATTTAAAATTTAAAATTTTAGATAATTTAATAATTTTTGAAATATATCTTTTTGATAAATAATTTAAAATTAATAAATATCTTATGTGTCATTTTAAAAAAAAATTTTAGATATTTTTTTACGTGTCAGAAAATGAAGCTATTTATGTAAATGTCTATGTCAACAAATTCTATCAGATAACTATGTATGTTACAATATATATATATATATATATATATATATATATATATGATTAAAGATAACATTACACTGGTATCTTGCGAAAGTGAGGGATGAAAATTTGAGTGGAAAAAGCAAGTTGGTTTCTTGTGGTTTAGTTGAGGGTGTGGTTAAAACTGGTATTTGGATGATTTAGTTAAGATTGAAAAGAGTGATCCTGGCTCGAGTCATTGGATTTGAAACCAGAAAATGTGGCATGGCTTTTGCCTGGAAGGATTATGGTGGTTAAGTTTTTCCCTTGCAGCAGTATGAGGATGATTGCGACGGGGAACAAATTTTGGAATATTGTATTTTGGAATGTGGGCTTTAAGAATGAAAAAGAAGATGGGATATATCTTTATCGGCCGTATACTGTTCCTGTTTCTGGGATTTTGATTCAGTAATATTCAGTATCAAAGGTATTTTGAGTTTCAAAATTTGTACTACATCAGTCTTCATAATTACTTTCATAAATTTTCCAGATGCAGAATTTGTGATTTCAAGTTTACAATTTGTTAAGGGTAAACACATATATAAAGTTTTCTCTATATTTATTACATTTAAGTGTAGATCTTAACTAACTGTTATGATGGTTTTAGTCGACTAATGGATGCTGAGATTGAAGTGTTTGATCTGGTGCATTCCTGTGATGATAATATATTTTCCCTCTCTCAACAGCCTAATAATTTCACAAGCTTATATTTTGGTAAGGACAGTGGAGGATTGAACATCTGGGATATTCAGACAAGGAAGTCCAGTAAAAACTGGATGTTGCATGAAGACAAGATCAACACCATAGACTTTAACTCATAGAACTCCAACATTATGGCTACCAATTCCCCGGATAGAACTGCTTGCATTTGGGATTTAAGGAGTATGAGTGCACATAAACCCAAAACCTTAAAGACTGTGAGCCATAGTAGGGTTGTTCATTCTGCCTACTTCTCACCCTTTGGAAGCTCTCTTCCAATAACTAGGTATTAAGTTTTTTCTGAACCTAACCCTCTTTGGTGATTTCCATGGTAAATATATATTGATACTTTTTGTTTCAAATTTATTCGTAAAATTTATCTTCAACACTAATTAATGGTTTACAGGACGAACTTTATTATATGTCAAATAAAGATTAAATTGAATGGATGGCCTTCTATGTTGAGACATAGCTTCTATTCCTTTGAGCATGTCATTTGTAATAGGTGGTTTAGAGATGTTACCTTATTTATCTATCGATGGCCTACTCTTGACATATACATGTAGAAACTTTTCTAATATGTCTTCAAGATAAAATTTATTGCTTAAATTGATGATTTTTACTGAATAAATGGAGAATTTTCTTCTGACTGTGTAGCAGCTTCTACAATTAACTTAACGAAATTAGTATTTAATTTGATCCTGACCCCTGTTGGACTAATATATATATATATATATATATATATATGTGTGTGTATTCTTTTCTTTTAATTTCGACAACAACGTTGGTATAGTAAGTGGAGTAATTTTTTAGGACGTTTCTATGATATCCCATGATAATTGGATTGGAAAGTGGCTTGTTTCTTTCATGTAGGCTTTTTCCTATCTGTCATGTGCTACTATTTTCTTCTCAAATAATCTGCTTGATGTTCTGTTGTGTAGTTGACGACTTGACACCATATCTTGCGTTTATAAGATTGAGTTTTTATTTTATACCATATCTTGCGTTCATAAAATTTTAGATAAATGAGTTAATAGAATTGAATTTATAAATTATTAGTCAATCAAAAACTTATTTTGATTTAAAAATAAAAATTAATGTAATTGCTATTAATGCGAGATGTCAAGGACATCATTTGCCATCAATCACACGTCAAAAATAGATTAAAGCGTTTCTGGTGAGGTACCAATGTCTAACCTGCTAATTTATACCAAACTTTTAACTTTGACTTTGCTATTCTTTATTTTTTAAATTTGTGTCAAGCTTTTTTTATTTTTTATTTTAAAATGATTAATAAATTTTTTTAATAACGATTTTTTTGGGTGGAACCCTTTTTTTTTATCAAACTTCCCTTTATTGTGTTTTTTTTTTTTTTTCAAAATTAGGTTCATATCAATGATGTATTACGTATTTATTTATTTATTTATATATATGTAATAAATAATTTTTTAAATTTCGATTTTTTGTGAAATTCACTAAAAACCAATAGTATGTTATTTAACAAGTTATTCGATTTTTTTCTTTTTTTTATATTTAATAAATATTAATATTTTAAAATTTTTAAATATGGAGTTCATTTGATATTATTACTAAAAATATATTTATATATTTCATGTAATTTTTTATTTGATATCTTTAGGAAATGGATATTAACGAAAATATCAAATTTATATCTGGATTTGATTTTTTTATCTTTTTTTTTACATTTTTTTTGGTTCTTTAAAAAATCCATAATATAAAACTTTTCAAGAAAGTTTATCATTGCTAAATTAAGAAAAAATTATTATTTAGCATCTTAATTAAGAAATTAATAATTTAAATTCAACGGAAGTTAAGGAAGTTAACTAGCAAGGTACTCGCTATTTTTTAGGTATTTGAATTCAATTATTTATTAAGATATCAAAATTTGATAATTATTTGAATATTTTTAATTTTTACTATATGAATTTTACTCATATAATATAAGAAATACATGTTAAATATCTGAACTGACTTTATATCCGTTCATTAAATCAAAACTTGACTTTCAAAATTAAAATTAAAAGCAATTTTAATACATATTATTAAGAAATCTTAAATTAATAAATTAAAATTAACTCATAAAAATAAATTAAAGTTAAAAAAATATAATTAAGGTATTTAATGAATTAATTTAGTGAATTATTTTATTAATAAAAATAATTTATAAATAAAAATATTAGATAATATTAAAAAATAAATTATTTATAATGGGATTCGAGTATAATTATCCTAAGATCACTATTCGGACTTGTGATGCGTAGTAATTTTACTAAAATCCAATGATAGGATACCCTAATAATACTTAATAGGCTCGGTTAGGTCCAAGTATCCATTTATAGGGCATCATAAACATCTCTTGTTGGGGATGTTTATGTATGAGTATCTTTTTTTTTTTTTGTTTTATATATATTTTTACTTTTTATGATATTCAATTTTTAATTTTTATTAGATATATTTTTTGCAAATATTAAGCCAATTTAAATATTTACATGTCACCCCAATTTGGTTTTTCATCTTTCATTTTTTTTCTTTTTTAATTAAAAAATTAAAAAAAAGGTGGTAAATAAGGATAATAAAACAAAAAGATTTTGACCCATAATAACGGGTGGGTATCCACCAAATAAGAATTAAAAGCAATTATTGATTTCATAATTGCCTCTTATAAAGTTTATATTATCCCTTAACCTACCCTCGGAATATAGATTACAAAACGGAATATCCAGGAAAAGAAAAAATGTAACGCAAAGAATCTCTGCCATGGCTCATGATAAAAAAAAGAATCAACAACATGTATATAGTATTCCCTCGATTTTCCATAGAAAATTTGGGAAGGTGCATTTTTATGAGGTGAAAATCCAAAACTTTTCTCTTCCTCAAAATTTGAGTTTAATTAAGTGCCAAGCAAAAGTTTATGATGTTTGATATCAGCGTTATTTGTGTGACCAGTACATTTTTCTTCTGTAACATAGTTGAATTAAGAGTTTGCTTTTTATATATTGACATTAATTTTTTTTAATTTTACAAGCAAAATTAAAAAAATTATAAAATGTTTTATTTTTTATTTTATTATATTTTAAAGGGTATGTGTTATTTTGTTAACTCGAATATTGAAAATTTTAAATTTTATTATTCATGAAATGATAATTTTTTATAAATTAAAGTTGGTTTTAAAAATCTAAAAAAAATAATTTTAAAAAAAGAATGTCAATATTCATATTTCTTATATTTTTAAATTTGTTTATATGATTTTTGAAGATATTGCATATATATTTTGTAAATTATTAATAAAATTATAATATATAAGTTCATGTATATTTATAAATATATTTATATTAAAAACAATTTGAAATAATATATCGAACAACTGGTACTGACTTTTATCATATTTTTTTAAAAAAATGAAATGTTGTTTGTTATGATATTAATAACCTTATTTTTTGTATTTTTAAACTTATTTATTTGATTTTTAAAAATATTATATATTTATTTTATAAATTATTAATAAGATTACAATGTATAAATTCATGTACATTTATTAATATATTTATATTAAACTAAAAAATCTTAAAAAATATATCAAAATAATTGGTACTGATATATATTATATTTTTTTAAAAAAAATTGAGATATTTTTTGGTACGATTTTAATAATCTGGACTGATGGGTGAAAAAGTTTTAAAGAAACCTCAAAGCTAATTACTCTAATAATTAAAAAAAATTCATTAAAATAATTAAAAATTTTAAATTACAATTTAAGTTACAATAATAATCAAATACTAAAATAATTAAAACATTTTTATGAAATTATAAATATAAATTACAACCATAATTAAATATTACATCATTGAATAATTAAACAAACTAACTAAAACATAATAAAATAAATTCAAGATAAAATTAAATCAAATCCCCATAAAAAAAAAAAAAACTTAAATAAGCTCAATTTAAAGTATTTGGATGAAACTACTCAAAGCCATGTGCCTTGGGTTCGAGGGTTGGGGAGAGACTAATTAAAACGTTTTAGTTGCTGAATCAAGTTATATATATATAGATGTTTTCAAATTCATAAGGGAGTAGAGGAGCCACATCAGTCTAGATTAGTTATTAAAATTAACCCATAACGGAAACTTGATCGAGGGATCAGATTCAAAGTAATCAAATATTTAATCATTCTTAAATCTGAATTATAAGGTCTAAAGTATAAACAAGTACAATGATTGAGAAAAATAATACTACTATTAATTATTTTTATTTATTCTCATTACAAGAGATTAAATCTTTAGTGACTTTTTTTTTTTTTACATTTAGTGGCGCTTTTAAACGCTACCAAAAACTTCACGACGTTTGCAAAAAACATGATTAAGAGTGCCGCCTATATTGACGTTAGAGAAAATAGCCCGTTAACTTAGCAGCATTTTAAAGTACAAACGTCGTTAAATTTAATGATGTTTTCTTATACAAACGTTACTAAATTAGTGGCATTTTATAATACAAACGTTACTAAATTTAGCGACATTTATAGTTAAAAATATCGTTAAATTATGAAATTAGTGACATTTGTATAAAAAACGATGTTAAATTTAGCAGCATTTGTGTTTAAAAATGTCACTAAATGCTAAAAATAGTGACATTTGTAGTAAAAATATCACTAAATTTAACGGTATTTTTTTATATAAACGTCACTAAATTTAGCATTTAGTAACATTTTTAAATATAAACGCTACTAAATCAAAAATTTTATTTTTTTGAATTTTTTTAATATTTATTATTATAATTAAATAAATATTGTTAAAAGAAATAAATTTAAATTTAAATTCATAAACTGAATATTATAAATATTTAAATATCTAAATACATAATTTGTTTCAATATGCATGTAACACAAAGTTTAATACATGCAATAACATTTCACTTTGCATTTGTTTTTCTCTTACACATTAACAGACTCCATAGAAGGAGTGGCACTTGCTTTGAGTGGAGCTTACAACGCCCATTCCTCATCTTGGCTTCCATTGCTAAAGAGAACATTTCTTCAGGAACCTCAAAATGTGCTGTTAAAAATGCATCATAGTACATTTCATTTATCTTTTCCACAACTTCATGTTTTATCCTGATTGAAAAATATCACTGGATAAGCTATAGAAAGTACCATAAAATTTGTAATGCAAGATAAAATCAAGGAAGATATACAAGATCTCATTGTTACATACATGCAAAAATAACAGAGAAATAGATTTAACCAAAGTAACAAACTAAGATATATTTTTTGGCCAATGATCAAGATAAATGCACAAGGCAAAATGATGTACGTTCCCTCTTTGAGTGCATTTCATGAAAATGCCTTTCATAATCATAATTCTTCCATTTTGCATATTTCATTATGAAATTGCTAGACTTGAAATGTAGTGCCATATAATTTGAGGGAGGGAGAATATACGAAAGGCTGAGAGATAGATCTTCAATCAAGTTTATGTTTGATTGCATTGGAAAAAGATAAAGATTATTTGATTCCATGAAGTTTATAAGATAAACCATTTCAAATCATATTTTTAGCTTGTAAATAAATTCATAGAAATAAATGGATTCAAATGCTTCAAGAGGGAAATAAAACAATCCCTCAAAATAAAATGACCACGCAATAGAGTTTCAAGAGGGAAATACAAATGTGTAATGGATAAATCAACTATGTTGTACCTTGAATTGATGGTATAGCTATGTCTATAAAGATCAATGCCTTTTTAGACTTAGCAGCAGCAAAAATTGTATCATGGAATCATCAAAAAGTAATTGGAAAAAGTATAGAGGACTAATCTGAGTTAATAGGTCTACAGTATGCACCTTTCAACTGTAAAGGCTTCATAATAAAATCCAGAATAGCAAATGGAAGCATCATAATGGTTTCCACCCAAAATGCAAAATGCCAATTTAAATGATTGCCAATCTCTTAGCTAGTTATCTTAGATTAACGTATGGGTAGAGCATATAGCATTATAAAATATGGACAGTAGCAAAACTTGGCATATTTGAAATAAGGATGGTTCTTTTATTCTTAAACTAGGAAGGAATTAAAGAGATTAGTTTAACAAATATCTATAAAAAAGCTAGCAAAGAAAACTTACTATTCCACTGTAAACACATCAAAGTGCATATCCAATTGGCATACATATGTAAAATATTGCTAGCCATGCTGTTTTATGATACAAAAGCAAAAAAAGAATAAGATTCAAGGGGATGACATCAACAAAAAGTTTATGATTGAAAGAGATATAAACACAAAGGGCATGTTACATATAACTCCCAAACTCAATAGTTAATAACAAGATGACTGTGATCTATAGGTGTGACAAAATAATTAGATTGAACCCCGAAACTAAATTTTTTATAATGGGTCATACTAAAACAATTAACTTAATTTTTTGTTTCGACATTAAAAGCTTGAAGCCAAAACATCTTTTTTTTTTTTTTTTACCTTTTTCAATCATACCAATTTATGGAAAAAGCTTAAATTCCTTAACTTTTGGGATAAAATAACCCTTTGGCCACATTTAAATCTTCATTCAAATAAACAAATAAGAGTATCTTAACACATATCAATGTTAGGATACATTAAATAAAAAAAATTCTTCTACAGATAAGTTATCAACATTGCAAGTGTAATAGCCCAAACTTTAAAGCAATTGGTTTAAAACAAATTCAACTCCAACCCTAAACACACACATATAATTGAAATAAAATACATATCAAAACTAGTATATTAAATCTGAATTTTCATTTTTGTTCCTTTAAATTTTATTCAAAACAAGCTGGAATTTCAAATATCTATAAAAAAACATCATGAGAAATCAATTTGAAAAGCAAAAGTTGAAGAAAAATCGCACAATGTAATGAAAGAACACAAAACTGCAACTAACAACTAACTTGTAACCAAACGTGAATTAATTGATCTACATCTAATTAATGTTAAAACAAATGGTCATAAACTGGAATTGAAAAGATCAATTAAGGAACCAAAAGGAAAAATGATTTGAAGAACAAAAAGTGCAAGAAAATATAAGAATTAACTAGAAACAACTAAAATATAAAGTGAAATTCAACCAAAACTCACTGAGTTAATGAAAGAAAAAAATTAGGTCTAGAAGCTTATAATGAAAATGAACTTGAAATGAGCTAAGAAACAATTCACCAATCAAGTTTGCTACAAAATTCAACAAGAAAATGTCAGCAAAATAGAGAAAAACTAGCTTAATGAACTAGCAACTCAAGTAATACTCAAAACAAAGAAAAACAAAGCATTAACAACTAAATCTATCCAAACACCAAATGAATTCATGAAAATAAAAGCAATCAATTAAAAAATAACAAGTAAATATGTAAAACTAAGAATGTAAAGCATGGGAGAATCAAATCAAACACCTAGAAGGAGAGAGGATCATCATTCATCAAGTTCTCATGCATGGATCATTTTTGCCTTCTAGATTTAACCTTAACTTTGAAGAATTAACTGTACTTGTATAGATAGAATTTGAGGCTGAATTTTTATTGGATTATATCTTTATGAACTAGGAATCTAGGAAAAAAATTTGAAGTAAACTAAGCTAGAATTCATTGAGTTTTGATCAAAAGACTGAAGATAGGTCAGGTGCGTGGTTTTGTAACTAGATTTGAGTTCAATGTGAATTTTACAGAATTTGAAAAGAAATCATGAGAATTTGTAAATATCATTATGAAAACCTTAAAGAACATTCAAAAAGAGTATAGGAAACTTAAAATTGTAACAAGATTCAGTTAAAAAAACTAAAATTAAAAGTTGTTTGGTTTGAGAGAAAATGAAAATGATAGCAGATCAGGTTCTGACAAGAAAAATGAAAGATAAAATATCAGTGTTGTGCTCTAAGTTGCACTAGCAAAAATATATGGAAAGTATAAACTTTTTATAAGATAGCTGATTAGTGATAAAATATGGCTTAAAAAGGTTCAAAAAAGTACAAACAAGTATCAATAAATATCATACAGACATTTCTGTGAAACCATAGCCTCCCACCCCAAAACACCTCAGCTTCTGACAAATTATTAAAAAAAGTTCTTTTTGTAATAGAATACAAGATTCAAGTACATTCAGTTATCATGAATTTATACTTTTATACAGTTCTCTTGATTCAAAAGATCTTCTTTCAAAACAATTATGTTTTTCACTTTCTCTTACACTCACCTAAGCACATTCAACCCATTAATCGAACAGCAGGCAAAGATTTTTATATTAAACCAGTAGAGATAGAGCAAGAATCAAGGCAAAGCATTCACATATAGATATGAGATAAGTGAGAGTAACCTTGTGTTGGAGTACTCAATGAGCTTTCCAGCGATTGAAAAGATTAGAAGAGCTATCTTAACATTGCAAAGAGTGGAAAGCTCATGAGCTTTCTTGAAAAGTTCTCATCTCTTCTTTGAGAAAGTCACCTGCCTCGTTGCTACGTTGTCAAGCTTTTTTATTTGAATTTTCTTTCTCGCCATTCTTTTTCAAGAAAAAAGCTAGGGAAAGAAAGGAATTACAGAGAAGAAGGAAAGGGTTTCAATTTTAGGAAAAAATTTAGCCATGCCATTTCTTCACGATACCGGCGTTTACTTAAAAAAAATACCACTATTTACAAAAAGTATTATTGAAGGTGTTTCAGGTAAAAAAATGATTTCAATAATCCTTTTAAATTTTTTAAACGGGGATTATTGAAAGCATTTTCTACAAAAAAATACCTTCAACAATCTTCTTAAATTTTAATGAAGAGATTATGAATGTGTTTTTGACCAAAAACGCATTTAATAATCTCCTCTAATTTTTTAGAGAAGATTATTGAAGGCATTTTTTGGCCAAAATACCTTTAATAATCTCTTATAATCTCTAATTTTTTAGAAGTTATTATTGAAGGCATTTTTTGCAAAAAAAAAAAGCCTTTAATAATTCCCCCTAATTTTTTATAGGGGATTATTGAAGGTGTTTCAGGCAAAAAACACCTTAAACAATCTACTCATAAAAAATAGAAACGATTATTGAATGTGTTTTTTGCTAGAAATGCTTTTAATAATTTCCTAAAAAAATTGTAGAAGATTATTGAAGGCGTTTTTAGTCAAAAACGCCTTCAATAAATCTTCTTGTTAATAAATCTACCAAAAATAGAGTAACGTTGTTTGTTAAAGTATACGATTGTTAATTATAAGTTTATAGGTTTGATATCTTATTTTAATATTTTTTAAGTTTTTTGAGGCGATTATTGAAGGCATTTCTGGCTAAAAATGCCTTCAATAATCCCTTGAAAAATCCAAAAAACACTGAAGAAAGGAATCGAACTTACGACTTTATGATTAACAACAATATACTTTAATTGATATCGTTACTCCATTTTTGATAGATTTATTGACAAAATGATTTATTGAAGGCATTTTTTACCAAAAATGCCTTCAATAATTTGACCAAAAATAAAAATGCCTTCAATAATCTTTTACAATTTTTTAGAAAAATTATTGAATGCGTTTTAGGCAGAAAATACCTTCAATAATCGTTTTATTTTTTTAAGAGGATTATTCAAAGCATTATCTAGCAAAAATGCCTTTAATGATCCCCTATCCATTTTTTATGAGGGGATTATTAAAAGCATTTTCTGTAAAAAAACACATTTAATAATTACTTTCATTTTTTAAAAAAGATTATTCAAAGCATTTTAGTCGATAAATACTGTTAATTTTTGTTTTTAATGGCGTTTATAAGTACAAACACCACTATTTAAATATTTAGTGACGTTTTGATAAAAATATCTTAAGTTTTATAAAAATACGAAAACTAACGGTATTTGTAAGTGAAACATCATTATAAAACTGTCACTAATCTTCTATTTTTTTATAGTGATATATATACATATGCATACATATATATATATATATGTATTGTTTGTATCGCATATGACTTTTTCTCATTGTTTTTCAAAATTTAAATAGTTATTTTTTCTCTAAATTTATTATCTCTACATATATATATATATATATATATAAATCTTAATTCATCAACTTTTATTAAAAATTTCACTTTTATTTATAAATTTAATTACAACATCCCGCGCGAAGAGGGATTGCTCGCTAGTATGATATAATTGGAAAAGAAAGAGGTTTGAGCAGAGGCAAAGAATAATAAAATATAAACTGATTCATGAATGCTAAGTGTCCAGCGACACCTTTGATCTTAACATGCAGCAATTCAATCAGTCACAATATCATTTAAAAAATATAAAAGATGAAGTCACACTAAATATTCACTACTTAACTCGCTCTGTCTTCTCTAACTATTCTTGCTCTCCCTGACTTCCCTCTCTTTTGCGACTCTTACTGATTTAGTGTTGAAAGACGTCCAAAAATACTCCCTGAGACACCTTTTGACTTTTCTCTTTGTAACAAGTCACATTAGCTATATTTCTTATCCTTGAACACCAAATTAGAAGTTCTTTTTTTTTTTGGTAAAAAAAAATTCAAGAATAGATAAATTATATAATTTTTTATGTTAAAGTAAGATATATCATATATGATTGTCTAAGATAAGTGATTATAGATCGTACATTTAAGATGATCTCAATAAGTAATTATCAATAAGACTTAAACTCAAAATTTATTCATAAAAAAAAATAAACTTTAATCGATTGAATTAATTACTTATTAGTATCAAATTAGAAGTTACATCAACACTAAGTAAGCGCACTTGTGATTAGGGCCGAAACTTTTTAAGGCTCAGCCGGACAGTGCGAGCTCAAGCCCTGGGACAAAATTTTTTTGAAATCATATGCGTTTTACATAAAATTAAAAAAAATGATTCACTTTTTTTGTTGTTGATATTACTATTGATTTTGTCAATTGTCAGAGTCATATTATAAATAGTTTTTTCAATAATAAACATTTTGAAGATTCGCTTATTTAATTGAATGAAAAATTAATAGTTAAATGATAGTTTAATTGTGTTCATTAACAAAATTATATTTAAAATTATTAATAACGAAATTATTGTACAATATTTTTAAAATATAAAATTATATTAATGATAATTATAAAATTTTTAATAATTATGATTGAATATGAAATTTTAATTTTTTAATACTATTATATTATTGTTGGTTTTGTATATTCTAATATATTTAAATTAAGCTTTATTTTTAAAAAATTTCTTAAATCAGTAGGTTCAAAATGTTAGTCATGGGTGAGTTATATTATTAGGAAAAAGGAGGAAAAGGATGTCACTAGTGGGCATAAATAAATTGTAAACCAAAGAGATGTTAACGGATAAGGTACGAGGAGAGTAGAGTATTTTTTATTTTTTATTTTTTATTTTTATATGATATTTATCTTCATACCCATACCAATGGATATTTTAAATTTATCTCAAGCTCTATTCTCATGGATATTTAATGAATATGAGTAATCTTGATACTTATATATTATTTTTTTAAAATAAAAATAAAAATTTATTTTTTATTTTTATTTTTATCTTGTATATTTAGGTTAATTTTTATAAATATATATTAATATATATTTTTAATAAAAATATATTAATTCTAAATAATCTAAATTAATAATTTATATTATTTAATAAAAATTTATTTACTAAATATATATAAATATATATGTAGAGTATGGATACATGGTGTGTATAATATTACTTGTCTATATCTTCATTCTCAATAAAAATTTAAAATCATACCCATCCTCATTTTCATATCTATAATGTGATACTCATTTTCATCTTTATTCGAAAAAATTTGAGCTTTTAATTAGATATAGATAAAATTGATATCCCTATTAAATCAGTAACCACTACCTTTGCTAAGCATTTGGTCAAGAGCTAAGCTGCAAATTAAAAATAAGAAGTGCAAATTAGTGTTGTTTAAAAACTATCTCTTTACATGCTTTCAAAATAAAAATAAAAAATAAAAAAATTTTCTTGTACTTGGTATTTTTGGCATCACGAATATTTTGCCATGCATGTATATATAAAAAGAGCTAATAGTACTTGTTTATTAAAATTTAGATGTTTTTCTCTTCAATATAACATGAAAAAATCAGTTAAAATGGTTTCATATCAACATATCAATATTTTGCCATGCATGTATATATAAAAAGAGCTAATAGTACTTGTTTTATTAAAATTTAGATGTTTTTCTCTTCAATATAACATGAAAAAATCAGTTAAAATGGTTTCATATCAACAAATTACATATCATAATCTATTAATTGATGTGATTAGAATGAAGGGATCAACATATAATGCTTGGTATAGAAGAGTAACAAAAGATTAAAATAGGTTTTCGAAGTTAAAGTGATTGTATAAACGACTACAACGAGAGCCCAACCAAGCAAGCTAACTAGCGAGACGCTGATTTGTTATCTTGGGATTAGAATTTCAGCTTTCAAGTGAATTGGAAAGCGAAGTCGCGGAGGGTTTGGTAGGCTATTGCCTTGTCAAACCGGTGACGGTGTCGTGTGATTGAGGTTACATTATTATCTAATATATAAATAATTTTAATAAGTTTTAATAATTTATTAATTTTATAAATATTAAACATATATTATAAATTTATTATATTTAATTTTAATGTAATATTGATAATTTTTTATTATTATATTTTATCATTATCATTACTTTTACATCTAAATACATATTCATTAAATCTTACAATTACAATATAAAATCTCAAAACTACATATACAAATGGCATTCAATAGCATGACAAATGCTATTCAATTGTTAAGACAAAATTTACATGAAGTTTTTTAAGTGAAATTATTTTTTAAATATAATTTAATAAAAAATTTTAATAAAAAAAATTTAAATAATAAATTAATAGAATTCAATGTAAAAATCAATAATATATAAAAAAATTATTTATAATTTAAATTTGATCGATAATTATTCAATGATAAAAATTTTGTTAACATTTTATTAAAAATGTTTATCTAAAAAATATATAAATTTTTTTCAAATTTTATATACTTAATTTATGTAATGAATTTAATCTATCAATTTTAATTTTAATTTTGATTTAATTGTCTATAATATAATTTTGTAAATTTTACTTAAAAAACTTCATTTTAAGATTTTCCTTCAATTGTCATACCAAAATAGCTGAAATTGTTGATATGACAAGAAATGTCTATTAAAATTCTGAAAAAGTATTGACAAACTTAATTTTAATCTTATATACAAATAAAACAAAAGCTCAAATCAACGTTGAAAACACAAATAAAAATAAAAAAGAAAGAAGATAAGAGAGCGCACCTAAAAGAAAAAGCAAAAAAATGTAAGAAAGAAAACTGAAAATGAAAAGAAGCAAAAAAGAAGAAAGTAGCTCTCAACAAAAGATAATCTCATCTTCAAACAATTTTTTTTTCTTTCAAAATCACCCCTTAATTTTTATTTTTTGGACATTGATGATCTTTTCTTGTAATTTTGTGTTGGGATAGTATTTTTTTTTTTTTTGGGTCAATAAAAATTTAGAAGTTGGGAAGATTATTTTATCTTAAAAGTTAGGTTAATCATTGATTCCCAAGAAGATTTACAGATCCTTTAAAATTTTTTAAACTTATAAATCACCTATCAATAAAGAATAATGAGAATCTAAATTTGAATATTTTGTATCTTAATATTAAACTTTAAGCATTTGTGCCAACGGCAGCTGTGACAATTTTTATTGAGAGTTAAGTATCCTACTGAAGCAATCTCATTGCTCAAACCAGAGGCTGGGTCAGCATTACATGTGAGAGTCCCACTTTAATGCGCCAAATCCCAGTTTTCATTTCCTTATTTCCCATTTCCTTCCATATATACATGCAAGCCTACCCCGCAACCCCAGGTGTGTGTCTGTGTTTTCTCCCTCTCCGTTCACACGTCAGACAAAAAACTCGTAATTTCGGCTTTGAAGAAACACAAGAAACAGCCACCTCAGCCAAAGGCCTTGGGGTTTAAGAGTTCTCTATAGCCTTGCATAATTTACTTTTTGAATCCAATATGACTATCGAGAAAAAATATATGGATTTGGTACTAGTCCCAATGGGGATCTTTATAATGATGGCTTACCATCTATGGCTTCTCTACCGAATCGTAAATAATCCCACCAAGACTGTCATCGGCGTCAACGCCATCAACCGCCGCTTCTGGGTTCGAGCTATGATGGAGGTTGGCCATTTCTTTGCCCTCTTAATTTCTTGAATACTGATTTCATATTCTTATGTGAATATAGAATCTAATTGAACCCTTGTATTCATAGGAATGGATGTATATATAAAAATTAATGGTTAATTTTTATGGTGCAGGACGTTTCCAAAAATGGGATTTTGGCAGTGCAAACGCTGAGAAACAACATAATGGCATCGACTGTATTGGCATCGACGGCTATCATGCTGAGTTCCCTCATCGCTGTGTTGATGACGAGCGGTACTAGTAGTAGATCGTCTTGGTTCATATTTGGAGACAAAAGCGACGTAGCATTTTCTATCAAGTTTTTCTCGATATTGCTTTGCTTCCTGGTGGCCTTCTTGCTCAACTTGCAGTCCATCAGGTATTACAGCCATGCAAGCATGCTCATCAACGTGCCTGTGAAGAAGATGTTCCAGGATCAGCGCTACCACCATCTCACCGCTGAATATGTGGCCACCACCGTGAATAAAGGCAGCTATTTTTGGTCTCTAGGACTTCGTGCCTTTTACTTCTCTTTCCCTCTTTTTTTTTGGATCTTTGGGCCCCTTCCTATGCTTTTCAGTTGCATTTCCCTCTCTTTCATGCTGTATTTCCTCGATTTTACCTTTCAATTTGGGTGGGCCTCTGGGGTTATCGATGATTACAATGGTCACATGCATGAGGAATTAGAGGATTCAGTTCGACCGTAATCCCTCTAATTTCCTGTAGGAGTATAGGAAATGCCAGCGTCGTTTAATCCAAGTTGAACTGAATGGCATGTCATCAGATGGAAAATAATGTTGTTAAATAAGTACTGGAGCACATGCTTTTTAGCTTTCATTGTTAAACGAACAGGTTTTATGATCAGAAATGGGTTTTAAGCCTTTTCACTTATAATGCTGTATTGAAGGAAAGTTGTTCCATAAAAGGAATGAAAATTGAAAGGTTTGTTTTCTTCTGTGTATGTTATGGATATCACTTCCTTTGGCAGCAATCGTCCGTGATGCTAAGAATTTGCAAATTATACACAACCAAACAAAAAGGATATGCCGTAATATCCATCAAGCAGTCCATACCGGGAAGTCCCTCACCAATTTCTTTTAGTTCCAAAAAAAAAAAATTTTTGGAAGTATCCAACTACAAAGTGTTAGAGCATATGCTTGTTTAGGAAGACGCAAATTGAAGACATAAGAGCTTGAGTTAAAGCCTCCACAAGCTTAGCTACCGGACATTGTGGTGCCAGCTTTCTGTTGTCCATTAAAAAAAAAAGTTAATGGTATTAATAGTAACTAAATTTTAGTGAAATGTTAATTGATAAAAAAATTTTAATGAAATATTTAATGTGATTTATAAATTTAAAAATCTTTAATATCTTATTTGAATTATAAATTTATTAATTAATATAATATTAACTTTTAATATGATTAGCTTAAAATAATGATACAAAATGGATAAATAATATTTTAAATATTATATTAATTAATAAATTTATAATTTAAATATTATATTAAAAATTTTAAAATTATTAACATTTGCATTAAATATTTTCTTTAATTTATTAACATTAAATAATTTTCTATAATTTAAGTTAATTCCTAATATTATTACTTTATAGAATTTTAGTTCAACAACCCGATGATGTCAAAAATCATATTAGACATATTAATCTTACTCATATTAAATAAAAATATGATTTTTTATTCGAATTAAGATTAATTTTATTACATTATAATTGAATATTGATATTTTAAATTTTGTTTTGAAACAAAATGAAATTTTATATAACACCTATCCATTTAACATATATATTTTAATATAATAATAAATAAAAATTTTATTAAATAATATAAAATTATTATTTTTAGATTAATTAATTAATATATTTATTTGAAAAATATATTAATATATATTTTATAAAAAATTTACCTAAATATATAAGTAACAAATAAAAAAACAAACTAAAAAAATTCTAATCTTTATTTAAAAAAAAAAGTTATGTGCATGAAAATTATATATATTCATTAAATACTCTAATAAATGAAAATAAAGATATATTTAAAATATTTATTAAATATAAATACAAAAATAAATATAATATAAAATTTAAAAATAAAAATAAAAAATATTTTATCTGTCCCATATCTTACCTATGATATCGCTAAAACGGTCCCTAGTGTTGCATATCTAACATAATAATTCCAAAAAGTATCTATTCACACCACAATGATCATCATGAGTTTCCATTTATACATCCGTGACTAATGAGCATAATTGATAATTCCAACCCCCCCCGCCTTCATCTTTCCAAACTCTGGTGCATCTAGCTTTATTTTCTCAAAATAAAATTAAGAACAAATAATTTTGCCACAAATATACTTAAAACTCTTTCAATCCATTCTGCTGCAAAAGTCACAGTTGCTCAATGAGAAGAATATCAATTACTGCCAATGGAAACTTAAATATTTCTACAGACAAAAGCTAGTAAAAATCCGTATCTACCTCTTAGAAGAACAGAAAATATACACCAGTAACCCAATTCTTGCACTGCTAAGGTATTAATGTTTACATTTTCAATTAATCAAGCTATAAGCAAATTGAGACTAAACAACAAACTTCAACTAAGAGATAGCTTCTTTGGCTTCAAGATAATGATTTTAATCACACAAATAGATTGAGTCTCTCTTTACTATGCTGATCTGAGCTGCTAAGGATATTTTATAGGGTATAGAGTCTTCACTTGACTGCTTAGTTGTTGAAAAAACTTGTGATTAATTTTCTTGAAATTCCAAAATTCAGCTTCAAGATATTTACAGCCAAATATTTACAAATGGTTCTTTCTTTTCATGAAGCTGGCTGGACAATGATGATCTTCAATGTCATTCCACCTTCCAATTTCTAAATGGTTGCCATGCGTGAATAACACTTTCCTACATAATGCACACCACCTCATGCAACAATTGCAGGCAAGAGATACTTTGTCACTCTTACATCCACTATATTCAGCAACTTTACTATGCCATTGTTTCTGCATTTGAAAATAAGCATGCAAGCAAGACCAGTATAGGCAACAGAGCAAACCTAGTGGAGAGTCAAATAGTTGGAGGACGCACCTTTGTTTTGGGGATTCCATATAAAACAAAGAAACTAAATCTGATAACGATATATTCTTACATTCAATTCTCTTCAATAAATGATTTCTCTATGCACTATACTATTGTATAAAGAATTATGAAAGAAAAGATTAGACAAGTGCGGATGCTATACTAAATATCAATGAAACAGCATCAAGTAAAAAGGTGCCCATAATCATACTATTCTTACCATTCATGCCCTAACATCGATTAATTTTAACTTAAGTTTCATGTTTCCGGCTTGAACTACTATTTCTTCTTTATATGCGTCTACTCTTAAAACGGTTGCTTTCTTGCCAAGGGATGAAACAAGCACTGTATCACCAACCTCAGGAAGCTCAGTAAGTTTTTCTGCATCATGAATGCCATAGGAAAGATTTACTAATAAAAACTCAATGACCTTTTCGCCGGACTAAGCTAAGTAGAGCAATATTCTGGCACAAAGGGTTCGAAAGATAAATAGCTAACTATTCCAACTTCGCAGAGGAAAACTTCATCTGCTTTATAAATGATACCTGATTTTGGTTGTTTGATAACTTGAATAGAGGATGAACTCATACTGGTAGCCTGCTGCTCAGTTTCAACTGCTGTAGCATGCTTGTAATTACTTTCTAGTGTAAGCTTGCTAGCTTTACTGAGTTGAGATTGTTCCATTGGGGACATACGAAACTGCCGTGCCTTTTTGTGGAGGATAGATCGAGCTACCGCAGCAGCCTCAGATAGTTCTTGCATCTTCTTAGATCTTTGATCAGCACCAAGATCCCTGAGCTTTCTTCTAGTGAGCAATAGCCTTTCATGAAGACCTCTTGACAGCCTGAAATCACAAGCAGAACCCAGACACTAGATAGGGCATCCACAGACTTGGAATACATGTTTGTAACTCCTTAATCGACAGCAGCCTTATTTATAGTATTTATCAACTACAAAGATTAGCAAGCAACTTTTACATAACTTGGATACATGCTGCATTGACAAACTTTTTCTTTCCCTTCTCAAATCCAGTATTCCCTGGCTATGGGCCTATCACATAGAAGACGGCAAGTAGACCTTAACATTTTCCATCTTGAGTCAAACAGTGATAGCAGACAAGACAATCCAGGTTAAATACACGTAGAGTTGAATCCCAGCCTCCTCTAAAAGGAAGCACATTACTAAATTATATATTCAGAATAAGAATTTTACTATACGTTGAAAGAAAATGGATGTAAAATGTCGAGTCAAAACAAGTAATAAAAGGTGGAGTAAAGAACAAGACCTTGAATTCAGAAAAAAGTGGACTGACAATCACTATATTTTCATTTTTGATACTTGCATTCATGTGTTAGTCTTAAAAGAATTATTGCTTTAAAATCCATCCTCCAAGGTTATTTAAAATTCAAATGAGATTGGTTAAATAATGAACAGTCAAAATGCCTTCACCAAATAATAAGAAATTTTATGCTAAAATAGCCTGATATACATCCAGTAGTAGACCAGCCAAAAAAACAAAGTTCACTGAGACAGTTTCCAGATAAAAATTGAACATTGCAGGGGCAAAAATGAATTATGTTTGTCCGCAAGTGGTAGGGAGAATAAAAAGGAAATGAACATGCTTCAACAAAAAAATGGATTTGGCAATTATGCTTCTTTTAACCAATATTCCGTAAGGTTACAAAGACAAATTAGGATTTTTTATCTATATTATTTTAGAATCGTTAGACTCATTCAGTGAGGATAAATATGTAAATAGACATTAGAAAACTCATGAAAAAAAAAATGACTAGGTTATCAGAACATAGCTTATATCGATGCTGAGCAATT
The DNA here is from genome assembly GCF_002303985.1 of Durio zibethinus. The sequence continues at coordinate 4,193,861 of NW_019167827.1, forward strand.
AATTTAATGTAATGACTAATGATCAAGAGCAGTTATCTGCATAGCCTTTTGAACCAATGGCCATAAAGATTTAAATTAGATTGGAAGCTCATGCTTTCCCACCCAGTGATCAGCTTTAAGAAAAAGATACATACATCAGATAATGCCGAGACTCATTGATAAGCTCTTGAAAATTTTGCTTGAATATTTCCATATCTATTATTACCTGCATTAAGAAATGATCCAAATATTATAAGGTATACTGATGATGTAGGATGAACCAGAGTTCAACACTTGTTCTCAACTACACGTATTCATACAACTGTGCAACTGAATAATAGTAACTTTCAGTAAAGCAAAGTAGAAAATAATAGTTGCTCAGTCCACAAGCTGATACTAGCAGATACAAGAGCTTAACTAATAACAAGTACATTCTAAGTGTAATCTGTTACCTCATCAATCTCAGCACTAGCAGCACCATATAGCTCGCGAGCATTATCAACAACTATACGGGGTACTCCCAATCTTTCAGCTATATTGATTGCATTTGAACGACCTAAGACAATGTTACACTGCCTAAGTCACAATTAGTCTTGTTATAACAAGATGATGATATTACTCAAAACACCAAATAACAAGCAGTTTCTCAGTTGCAAAACTTGGCTTCAAAAAGCTTTTTTGGTCCAAGACGCCGTTAACTAGCAGAAAACAGTCCAAGAATCAAGCAATTGGTTGTTCTTTGTCACATACTCAAGACTGAATACCTGGTACTCCCCAGAGAATCTTGTAAGTTGGCTTCAAATTCTCTTCATCAAACTCCATACAAGCATTTTCAAAGGTATCATTACTGCTAAACAAAATATAAGATTAAGAATAATATAAGATCAAGAATTTGGAGCAGCAGCAAAATCCTTATTATAAATGCAAGAGCCAGAAGATAGTTAACAACACATCTTCCATATGAATGAGTTTAAACTATAATAACCGTAAACATGATCATTATTTTATTTTCATCTCAAACTAGAAATGTCAATAGACTGAAGTATGCAACAAGATAGCTACTATATACCTGTATTTCAAAGTTTTAAGTTCACCATGATGCGTTGTAGCCATTGTCAACAATGCGCCACTTTCAGCAAAAGATTCTAGTAGAGACATTCCAAGTGCTGCTCCTTCAAGGGGATTTGTTCCTGCACCAACCTATCAGATATGGAATGGGGAAAAATCCATTTTAGATTTGTTTGTAACTGTGTAGTATTTTTCTTCTCTTCAATCTCAGACTGTTAATTGAGGTAAGTAATCACAAATGCCTAATTGAAACATACTTCATCTAGTAGCACCAGTGATTGACTTGTGGACTGTGACTGGATTTCCTGCAACACAAATACTTAAACTGCATCAGGAAATTTTTAGCCAGAGCACTGTGTGTGTAGTATTTAATCCCCAAAACTTAAGAATTCCTAGTTGGCAGTTAAAATCCCAAAGTATTTAAGGATTAAGGAATGAAGCAAAGCCACCAAGTGATCGATCTTAGGAATGATGTGAACCAGCTTGAGGTCTATGAAGATCACTTTGCTGGTGCAAAATGCTGAATATTCACACTGAAGCAAGCCAGACATTTTGAACTCTCCAAGAAATTGGTTGTGCTCTACCTGGCTATTTTATATTTTTATTTGCTCATCTCAAACAAACAGGAAAAAATATAGAAGGTATATCATCCTTACACTAATTTGTTTCAGGTGGCCAGAGAATGTAGACAATGATTGAGACAAGGACTGCTCATCACCAATATCAGCAAAAACACTATCAAACCAAGGAATTTTTGCAGATTCTGAAGATAAAACATAAAGACCTGCATTATTAAAGAAACATGGAGAAGGTCATGCAGTATAGGACAAAAATAATTTATCCAAGACAATAAAACATGTAAAGCAAATGAAACTACTGCTCAATGATCATTTTTGATACATCCTAGAACATATGCAATAAAATTATATTAACATTCATCATAAGTTTTAAGAGAAGACTCAGTTAAATCTGGAAAACTTGGTATCTAGTTTGAAACATTATTATTGTACTTTATATTTTGCTTCACAAGCATTTCACTGCCCTTGACTTACTTGACATAATTACATTTTTGCATAAGGAGTATGTGCAAAAAGCTTAGAATGAGAAAAGGCTAATATGCTAATAACTACATAACCATAGAGCATTTTTATAATTTTCATGCCTCCATTTAATTTTTGATGAGCATAAGTTAGTCATTAAGAAAAAGGAAAAAAATGTAAACCTGATTTTGCCATCATTGCAGCCAATCCAACTGTCTTTAAACATATAGTTTTACCACCAGTATTAGGGCCAGTTATCATCAGCACTCTTGTCTTCTGGGGAATAAAAATATCAATTGGCACAGTAGGAGCTTCTTCCAGAGCTCTAACCTGGCAATCAGGAGAATATTATTCTTGAAATTGAATGCTAACATGATTGGATAATTAATATTATTTTGTCACTGATGATAATAGCAGCTGATGGTTAATATTATGATATTTGTGGGAAAACACTTATTTACACCTGGTTGTAATCTTGTAATCTGTATATTTATATTTGTATCTCTCGAATTAAGTATTTGTATCCCTAAAATTAGGATAGACAATCCCTCAATTATAGGATTAGTTTTTTAGGAAGATTTAGTTTCCTAGTTTAACCCATAATTAGTTGTATATAAACCTAAGATTCTTGTATAATTCTCTATAAACAGTTTTTCAATATACATTCAGTTTTCACACTGATTTATTTCTTAGTTTTTCCATATGGTATTAGAGCTTTAGGCTCTTCTTGGGAAGCAAAATTTTCAACCTTCATTGCTGACTTCTATTTTAGGCCTTCATTGCCAAATCCTGTTTAGGCCTTCATTGTTAAACCCTTTCAAAGAAAGATATCACTACCACCCAATTTGAGGAAATGTCAAGTGAGAAAATTATTGGAGTACTACAGATGTCTCAGAAATAAGGAGAGTTCGACAGGGAAGAGATTAAAAACTAAAAAACTTATTGAAAATCCTTGAAAAGCCTACTGTGGTATGTTCTTTGGGTAAGGTTTCTAGTTCAAGTAAAGCTTCCGGTTCTCATGGATTAAATGTCTCGGCTAAGCCTATTACGAGTTCTTAGGTCATTGACTCAGGAGCCACAGACCATATGAGACATTCCTCACAAAAGTTTAGTACATATAACCTGTGTCCTAGTAATAAGAAAATTGTTGTTGCAGATGGTTCACTTACTACAGTGGCAGGATTAGGAGATGTTCAAGTTAATCTCTCGTTTGTTCTAAAAAATGTTCTTCATGTTCCTGGATTGTCTACTAATCTGATATCTATACAAAACTTACCAGAGATATGAATTGCAAAGTAACTTTTTATCCCTCTTATTGTGAATTTCAGGCCCAAAGTTCGGGGAAGATGATTGGACTTGCTAAGGAGAAGGATGGACTATACTATCTTGAGACATCAAATAACACAAGTAATATCAAGAATAGTTTACCTTTGTCATTTCTTTCTGAAAAATCTTCCAATAAAGATAAAATCTGGCTTTATCATTTTCGTCTTGGACATCCTTCTTTTGGAACTTTATGAAACATGTTTCCTTCTTTGTTCAAAGGATTAAATGTCGAAGATTTTCATTGTGATATTTGCGAACTTGCAAAGCATAGACGTGCTTTCCAATCAGTAACAAAAGAAGTTCTACTCCCTTTTACTTGATTCATAGTGACATTTGGGGTCCCTCTACAATTCCTAATATTTCAAGTGCGAGATGGTTTGTTTCATTTATAGATGATTGTACCAGGATCTCTTGGGTTTTTTTACTTAAATCCAAATCAGATGTGAATAGTGTGTTTTTAAGCTTCCAAAACATGGTCCAAAATCAATTTGGAGTGAGAATCAAGAGATTTAGGTCTGATAATTTAAGAGACTACTTCAACCAGAGTCTATCCTTCTATTTCCAAAAGAGGGGATTATCCATGAGTCATCTTGTGTTAATACTCCACAGCAGAATGGAGTGGCAGAGAGGAAAAACAACCATTTACTAGCCACAACCCTAGCCTTTCTTTTTCAAGCAAATGTACCTAAATCTTACTGGGAGGAAAGTTGTTCTCACTGCCACACACATTATAAATAGGTTACCTTCAAGAGTTTTGGGATTTAAAACTCCTATGGAACTACTCTCACAATTTTATCTCAACCTCAATACCATAAACAATCTCACACCTAGGATATTTGGTTGTACATCATTTGTTCATGTTCACAGTCATAACAGGGGAAAGTTGGATCCAAGAGTGATTAAGTGTATTTTTGTGGGGTATTCTTCAACTCAAAAAGGATATAAGGGCTATCATCCTCTTACCAAAAAATTCTATGTGTCTGCAGATGTCACTTTTGAAGAAAATAAACCATTTTTTACTCAACCTTATCTTCAGGGGGAGACTTCATTCATGGAAGATAAGGATAAAGACTTCTTTTGCTTGATTTGCCCCCTTCTTCAACATTTACACCCATCAATTCTTCTGAGCCGAAACCTGTTTCTGTTAAGCCCAAGTCAAACACTGAATTTGAGTCTGAACCCATTCCAAATACGGAAGATGTGACAAAGGATAATATTGTTCTTGATTCTATGAAGGAATTACAGGTGTACTCAAGAAGGAAAGTTCCAGATCCTGAACCAATGCCAGTCCAAGAACCTGATCCTAACTCTGAAAATAAGATAACTACAATTTTTGACTCTGTTTCTCAAAATGAGCATGAATCTCCTAAAACTATAACTAGTGATTATGAGCTGCCTATTGCCATTAGGAAAGGAACCAGAGAATGTACCAAGCATCCACTATACCCAATCTCTAATTTTGTGTCATTTGAAAAATTCTCACAATCCCACAAAAATTCTCTTGTGAGCTTAAATACTATTTCTGTTCCAACTACATTATCCGATGCATTATCTAGTGAGAAATGGAGGCAAGCCATGAAAATAGAAATGGAGGCCTTAGAGAAAAATCAGACATGGGAACTGGTAGAGTTACCTAAAGGAAAAAATTCAGTGGGGTGTAAATGGGTTTTCATTATAAAACACAAGGCATATGGTATTGTTGAAAGGTATAAAGCCAGATTAGTGGCTAAGGGCTACACTCAAACCTATGGAGTGGATTACTAGGAAACCTTTGCTCCAGTTGCCAAGATGAATACAGGTAGGATTTTGTTATCATTGGCTGCAAATTACAATTGGCAGCTTCAACAATTTGATGTAAAGAATACTTTTCTACATGGTGATTTGGAAGAAGAAATATATATGAAGGTTCCACCGGGATTTGGAGGTCATCTAGAAGCAAACAAAATATGTAGGCTGAAAAAAGCTTTATATGGCCTTAAACAGTCTCCTAGAGCTTGGTTCGGAAGATTTGCCAAAGTGATGCTAGCAATGAGATATAAACAGAGTCAAGGAGATCACACATTGTTTATCAAGCACTCTGATTCAGGGACAGTCACAGTTCTATTAGTGTATGTTGATGATATAATTGTAACTGGCGATGATGAAAAAGAGAGAGAATCTCTAAAACAGTGTTTGGCTAGAGAATTTGAGATAAAAGAGCTAGGGAGATTGAAGTACTTCCTAGGAATTGAAGTCGCTCACTCACGGCATGGTATTTTCATCTCACAACAAAAATATGTGATGGATCTTCTGAAAAAAACTGGGAAACTTGCATGTAAACCTGCAAATACCCCTATAGATCCTAATCATAAAATTGGAGAAGCTAATGAAGATGCTGCTGTAAATAGAGAGATGTACCAAAGATTAGTTGGAAGACTCATTTATCTCTCACATACTAGACCTGATATAGCATATGCTATGAGTGTGGTAAGTCAATTTATGCATAGTCCTAAAGAAGTGCCCTACAGGCTGTCTACCATATATTACACTATTTGAAGGCCAATCCTGGGAGAGGTATCTTATTCAAAAGAAATTCGGGGTTAGTTCTAGAAGCATATACAGATATTGATTATGCAGGTTTAGTAACTATCCACCTCAGGGTACTGCACTTTCTTAGGTGGTAATCTTGTGACTTGGAGGAGTAAAAAACAGAATCTGGTGGCAAGATCAAGTGCTGAAGCAGAGTTCAGAGCAATGGCTCAAGGAATTTGTGAACTACTATGGTTAAAGATTATCCTAGAAGACTTGAAGATAAAGTGGGATGGACCAATGAGACTCTACTGTGATAACAAGTCTGCAATAAGCATTGCACACAATCCTATGCAACATGACAGAACAAAACACATTGAAGTAGACCGACATTTCATAGAGGAGAAACTAGACAGTGGATTGATTTGTACACCTTATGTATCAACCAAAGGTCAACTTGCAGATGTGTTGACTAAAGGTCTCAACAGTGCAACATTTCAAGAAATTATTTCCAAGCTGGGAATGGAAAACACCTATTCACCAGCTTGAGGGGGAGTGTGGGAAAACAATTATTTACAGCTGGTTGTAATCTTGTAATCTGTATATTTATATTTGTATCTCTAGAATTAAGTATTTGTATCCCTAAAATTAGGATAGACAATCCCTCAATTATAGGATTAGTTTTTTAGGAAGATTTAGTTTCCTAGTTTAACCCTTAGTTAGTTGTATATAAACCTAAGATTCTTGTATAATTCTCTATAAGCAGTTTTTCAATATACATTCAGTTTCCACACTGATTTATTTCTTAGTTTTTCCACAATATTAATTAGTTACCTGCTTTTCCAAGGATGAAAGCTCTATTTCTGCTTCTCCTTTGACTGCCATATTCTCTCCCTGCAGTTTTCTTCTCCTGAGTTCCTAAGGCAAAAGACAGTATGGAAGAGAAGAATACATAAAGTTGACCACTAGAACCTGAAGAATAGCTTGAGCAAAATTAGTGACTAGCAATCTCTTGTGCCAATTCTTGTACATAAAGCAGGTCTAAAAACCACTGAGGACACAAGAAGAACAAAAGAATTCAATTTTCATAAACAAATAGAAATATCCTATTTCTTGCAAGTGTTTTGAGACAAAGCAAAAGTTCAGGACAGCAAAAGTTAGAAATATGCTACTTACAGAAGAAGCATTGCGGACCTCCTTCCCAGCCATGTGCAGCTTTTGCCTATGCTGCTGAAGTAATAAAGGATGATAAGCTTTAGGTAGATAAAAAATCCATTCTTTTTTTGGATTTGATGCCTGTAAAGTTTTGTCCTTTGAGCTGTAGGATTCAGCTAAAGGTTCATCGATGTCTTCTGGCAGGAATATATTGGGATATGTGCCTCCAAATGAAAGACTATAAGTTGCACGAGCATAGATCTAGATATCAAGAAAAAGAAACAGGATAAGAATGGAATAATCAGCAAGTAAAAACAGATTATGTCATTAAAAATGGAAAGAATGATACAAAATGTAGTCCATAAGATATATTGAAACACTTGTATTGGTGATGTAGATTTATGACAGGTCCTACTTTGGAAGAACCTAAAAGTTCTTCCATCACAGTTGGCACATGGCATGCACGCATCTGAGGCTCATTTTTTTTTTTTTTAATTTGAAGGTAGATAAGGGAGAATACATCCATCATAAACTAAACTTTATGGTCCCATCATTAGAACCAACAAAATTGTATCTAAACTTTTCTAAACATCTTTTCTATTCATCTTTTTACTTAAAATCCAAATATGATCCAAGAAGAAGTTGCAAAGAAGCAATCACCTACCACATCCAATTGAATTACACTTCTCAAGATCTTTTCAATCTCATCGAGATCCATTTGTATCTATATAGATTGTCGGAATACAAAAACATGATGAGAGATAAATGACAATCTGGATAATAAATTAAATGCAATTTCACTTGCTAGAGCCAGCAACCTTTTCTGTCAACGTCAAAAGCACATCTGCCTCAGCCTTTGCCACTAATGCTCTTGCTTGTTGTAACTCATCATTCAAAGGAACAGCTGCAAGTGGCTCTATAATATTTCCTAGTCCTGAACCACTAGAACCATTTATTTCCTTTCAATAACATGGTATTAAAAAGTTCTGGCCTTCATCAGCTCATGGGTAATAAAAGCAATACAAAAAGATCTGGCCTTCAAATATGTTTTAGTATCTATCCAAGAAAATTGACAAAATCAGGAAATGCTACAATTTTAAAAATTGAATTAGCCATAGTAGTACAAATTAATCCATCTCTTGATCCTATAATCCTTCTTGGTTTTCAATTATTTGTCTCAAAACGTAAATTCCTTGTGCACTTCTGAAACAACCTTCTTGTAGAAGAAATTTTTAAGTACCATAATTAATTTTCTACAATCAATATTGAATGTTGAGCAAAATTTTGTTCAATTCAAGTTTTGCAATTGATAAGAAAGGGAGAAAATGGAAAACTAATCTTTTTTATAAGGTTTTCTGCTTGATTCATCAAATAAAAGCAAGCTGAAGGTCCCTGATTAACAATAAAAATATTGGTTAATGAAAGTATTGTCATTTTATCCAAATATGTGGTTTGGCCCTGTCTTCTTTGCTGTTGTGCCTCAATAATACAGATTTTATTGTGGTATTGCCCTGATAAGCAACAGCATTTTAAACACCTAAGGCACAAGAATGGGGGCTAAACATTTTCACGCAACACATGAACATAATTGTGTTCCATTCATAAGTGAAATTAAGCAACAAAATTATGCACCTGGACAATAGAAGACCCTTGACACTTGTCAATTGATCAGTCCCAGATGTTATACACCATCTACCATTAATATTACTTGCCTCCTGAACAAATAATACGGTGGTAATTAGGATAAAATAGATGAAGATTGACAAAGCATATGTTGGTGATCAAATAAATTTTACCAGAAAGGATGCCTCTTTTGTTTCGTTCCTAATTAGATTGTCCATTAATTGATGCAACTGAACAGAGAAGCAATTACACAGTTAAAATAGCAAAGTAGATTATTTTAATTAACAGAAAAAAATTTGAAAGCAACACTGACAAAGGATAAATAATAGATTTGCACCCTGATAAACAAAGGTTTAGCACATGTAAAAGCATTCCTTTTCCCTTGAGAATGAAAAAGGAGTGATTTAACACTGGAAATGTGGAGAATGTAGGGTAGAGGTAGACCAATGTTGATATAATTTGAAGTAATTAAAAAAATCTAACGCTAAACATCTCCTAGAGTGTATGACTTTAATTGAGATGAATGAAGAAGGTAAAAGGATTCATGCATCATACTAAATACGGTAAGTAGCCTGGGTTAAGGGCTTAGAGCTTAGCGAAGTTCAATGAGATTTCTATCTATTTCATTCAAAAAGATATTTAAACTTTAATTTTATTTAATTTCTCATTCTTCTTGAGAGGGTTGGGAGAAAAACCAAACAGAGAGGGGGCAACAACTGAAAGATGTTTAACAAATAACTGGTTGTTGCCAACAAACACTAACCTTAATCATACAAAGCCTTGATTTAAAAAAAAAAAAAAGGATAAAAACTGCTCTAAAAAGAAATAGTTATGAGCTAACATGTATTTCCAACAAAAACATCACTGGAGTTTTAAGAAGAAAAACCAAGAAGTTTCACCTTTCTTTCAAGTATATGCACATGATCCCGTGCTTTCTTAAGGGCAGAGCTCTGAAAGAGAATAAGTTTTAAGATGGAATAAAACCAGTGGCATATGATTAAAGAAACAAAATTCTTTATATATAATTTCACGGATGAAACTTTGAGGCAAAAGGAACAAACCGCAGAGTCTTTAACAGAGCCATCTTCATCTATAACTTGCTGAATCAACTTAATTATTGGTCGGTTTACAACCAGTTGTGCAATCTGCAATATATATATATTGAAAAGGAAAAAGAAAAAGAAAGTAAATCTAAATATGCATATGCATGTGCAAGAACAAGGGAGGGTAAGCATTTGAAGGGCAGAATTTACCAATTCACTAAGCGGCATGAATTGTTTATACCAATCAGAGTCTTCCTTGATTGTAATTTTTAAATTAAGCTGCAAAGCTTCAATAAACAGTAGAAGAGATAGAACAGCCATTGCTTCGTTTGCTTCTAAAGGTAAGCCCCTCCGGGCATGTTTGATGGCAGATCCAACCTTTGCAGAGACAAAAATACAAACACTCGGGGAAATATCACAAATTGGTAATAATAAATAAAAATTCGAAGAAAGTAAAGAAAACTTACGAGAGCAAGGTCGACGGAAGTCAAGTTCAAGTTAAAAGAGCCATCGTTGTGCATTAGGATTGCAGCATTGGTTTCTTGTAAAAGCCTCAAACTCTCTTGGAACGTTTGGTTGAGAGACCAAAGCTGGGTCTGTCAATTCTCAATTGTTAATCCAACAAGCAAAGGAAAACAAAAAAGAAAACTGTTGATTTATCAAAAAAAAGGAAAGGGAAAAAAATGAAAAACCTTAGTGGCTTGACGACCCAAGGACGTGCGGGCAAAAGAGGCAACCGATTCGCAGAGTTTGTCCCATTCAAGAACCCTAAGAGAATCGTACTTGACTCTCGATTGATTATGGTCTTCAATCGAGGATGATACTTTGAAATAAACGTTCCTCTTTCGAATTATATTGATTGGGTAACCGCAAATGGTGCCTAGCACTGCAAAGAGTGGCAGTGCCATGCTCTTGACGCTCAGACAGTTAACCGGTTACAAATGGCGGGATGGGTATGGAGATTGAGATTCTACGGCCTCCCTAACTCCTAAGCTTGCCTCATTTTTATCCGTTATGATTTCAGTTGCTAGATCATGCTCGTGGGCACGTGGCGTGTGTTAAAAAGAGGGAGCGGCGGGTAGAGTTCGCATCGGATCGGATTTTGCTGTCTCAAATTCGATCCGACTTCGTTTATCATCAAATTCAAGCTCGATTTGAATTTTTTTTTATTTTTTATATTCAAATCTAATCCTGACTTAATATTATATAAATAATATAATTTGATTTAATTTGAAATTAATAAAATATTATTTTTTAAATATAAAATATTTAAAAATATAATTATATAAATATATATAAATAAAAAATCAAATAATTAATTTTAAAAATATTTTTTTATATAATATCAAATTGAATCGAATTTATCTAAAATTTAAATTCAATCCGATTTTTTTTAATTTATTTTATCCGAAACCCGAATTTCAAAATAAAAAAATTAATTTTATAAAATCAGGTTAAAATCTGCCAAGAACAGATTAGATTACCGACCTTAACAACGGATTGTGAGTCACACGCCATGCCCTTGTGCTCCTCCACCGTCTCGCTTAGCTCAAATGGGCTCAGTTTGGGCCCCGTATGGGCCTAATACAGCCCAAAACTTAGAGAACTGATGCGAACCTGTTTAGTCCAACTCCTAAAAAGACTTTTTTATTATTAAAATAAAATTGAATTCCATCTATTCAGTTTTTGAAAATTTAGTTTTTTTTTTTAGTTTATTTGCATCTATTTAGAAATGAAATATCTATTATCTTTTAAAAATTAAAAAATAATAAAAATGTGATTCAATTTGACCAAGATAATTTTAATTTTTTGACTAAGGAATCCAAAATCATCAAATTCGAATTGAAATTGAATTGAACAAAAAAATTAAATATTAAAATTTTGAATCAATTTTTGATTTTTTTTTTTTTTTTTGCGAATGCTACATAGATCAAACACCATCCTATTCTTGTGAATGTTACCATTGGATTCATAATGAAATTCAAATGAACTTGTTCTAATAGGAATATAGTAACAATAATTTATTAATTACCACCATACTGATCATTTGATATATGGATATAATCCGAATTTTCATTTGTTACAGACAGTGTGGGAGATATAAATCTGATCAGGCTGATACAAAATACAATCCAACCATCCAAAAGTAAGCATTTTTGAAGTAAATGATGAACCGTCTGCGCTCTAGTTTTTCTCTGTGATCACGCAGAGACGAGAGGTGCATCACTTTTAACTTCTTCCTTGCTTGGGGCGGCACTTGATTTTTCAGCTTCAACCTCCTTTGCCGCCACTGTGGTCTTATCAGTAACCTCAACCTTATCCTCCGCATTCATGGCAGCGGCTTTAACGTCGTCCTCTGTTGGTCTGGCGGTCTCAGCAACCGTCTCTGAGGAAACTGGCTCAGCAGCAGTGGTGTTTGGCTCGGAGGACGAGCCTTGAGCCTCCTTTTCTGGTTCAGAAAGATCTACCAAAGGTTTTTCAATCTGACTCTCACCTCCATTAGTGTTCTCCTGCATTCATTTATATGAAATAACAACACAGAACTGTTAAACTTGTAAATTCTCTAATTGTGTAAATAAAAATTTAAGGTGTTACCGGAGCAGCGGTCTCAAGCTGAGGCTTCTCAGGGTTGGCAGGAGCCTCGACAGAGATGTCAAACTCCCTGGGTTTGCTCGCACAGCCTCCCATTATACGTCAGGAATTTTTGGGATGATTGGGCGAGTCTCTGGAGGTGGGCGGATTGTACTTTCTCCAATATGCTTTTTGATTCAAAGGATACTATTGAGGCTAAGGAATGGAAGCAACGCAAGGGAATCCATTAATAGGCAGAGCAGCTTCTATGTTTAGGAGATTTTCCACGGGTTACTAGCCCTTGTTTCTCTGGCAAATTAGTTTTTGTGGCCCATCTACATTTGACCTTGTCAATTGGCATATAGTCTGCCCCTTTCTTGCCAAGTTTGAGGGTGAGAAATGTATATTGGTTTGAGTTAGTTATGGCAGTTATGCCAATGGAAATTTGCAGCTCTCACCCCCCCCCCCCCCCAAGTCCACAGTTATGATCTTGTCCGTTCTTATGCACCAAGAATAAAATGGAGATTTGGTCATTTGCACACCAAGATTTGAGGGTGAGGTCTCTTTCCAACCACATCTGCCCAGGTTGTCTTCCATCCGAGGCCAATCTCCCCTTCTCAAATACAATGTCACACTCACCCCACAAAAAAAAAAGAACTAAAAGCAAAGGCACTGACTTAAAGTATTCAAAATTTTTTATGCTTAATGTAATTATGTTCCTTTTTTTTTTTTCTTAACCAAGCCTGGAACCATGTTTAAAGCAATGCTTATAACTATATTATATCAATGGACTGTTAGATAAGCGATATTGAAGTCGGCTCTATGATTGAAAGACTCTTGTTCAAACTTCAGTTATAGTCCAAAATATAAAAAAATATGACTATATTATAAGCATATTTTTATGTATGTATATAACGTTTATGTATTAGAAAAAATTATATTTGTTTGTTATTTGCAATTAATTTTTGAAGATATTGCAAATATTCAGTTTTTGAATCTTGATGAAGACTAGTGAGCAAACTTTCAAGCTAAAAGTTTCAAACTCAAATTTTAAAAGAATGGACGGGGATTTATTGTGAGGAAAATTTGCATCTTGTTGTATAGTTTAAGACTCAAGGAATCTTTAATGAGTAAGTTAAAATAATTATATAATCTACTAATATTAATATATAAAAAAATTAAAGGAAAAAGCAAAATAAAATTATTTGAAATTGATAGTTGATGGACTTACCATTTCTTGTTTCAAAATGCTTCAGGCTATAACTAAAGTGAGAAATTAATCACAGAGGGAAAAGCGAGATAATTGGATGAAAATTAAAATACCTTTGCTGTGCATCGACAATATTCTACAAGTCGAAGCATATTTTTTTTCCAGTTTTCCACATGATTTTACAGGACAAGCCAATGCCATACTTCTAATGAAATAAAAATTATAGACGGTAGTAGAAACTAATAAGAAAGAAATTAAGAACAGCACAAACTCAGAAAAGCATTTGCAATAATCTGATGAACCTCTGGTGAGTTGAGAGAAATGTAACAGTAAACCAACTCTTCCATTGCATTCCAATCGCGTATACCTGCATCACCAATCATTTCCAGTATGGAATCTCTCACATCGGAAAATGGGTCTTTAGACAACTTAACTGCACACATACTACCAGCAAAGACATCGCTAACGTCAGCAGGCAGGGTGGCCGAAAAGCTAATTCTCTCTTGCCTGGTTTTCTTCCTTTCTATCAGCTTGTTGAGTTCCTCAGCACCATCCATGGTTCCTGCAAATCAAACTCTGCATGCCAGCTCAGTGAAGATATAAAATCTGTCAATTTGCAGTTGCATGCTGCAAGGGTTACTCAAAGATCAGGCGCTGGGGACAGGGGCGCGGTGGGTTGGGATTTGTCTCGTTGTGGCCGTGAATCCAATACAAGGGACGGGATGTACTGTAATGTCAGATCAATACATAAACACATATAGCCCATGTTACAATGGCGTATGAGCCATGAATGCAATCCTGATGTTGTTAATTAACGAAGGCGGTTCCTAATTAATGTTCATGTGAGGTGGTGAAAACTCTGTTGGACCATTTATGGACTAGTGTCGTATAGAATGGTGCAAAACGGGTCAAAGATATCATTCAAACAAGTCCTCAAATCTTCTCTGTCGTGTTGATGAGGAAAACTACAATTCTTTGGAATGTGATGTAAAGATAGAAAATTTTAGCCTATTTTATGTAATCTACAGCTACTCTTCGAACTAATTTTTTTAAATTGCCACTACTACAACAATAACACATTAAATATTATATTTCATATTTTAGAATCGATTGTATGAAAAATTAAATAAAAAAATTAAATTAAGTTATAATTTAAATTCTTTTACGTCGTTAATTTTTATTAACAATCATTTTTTTATTTAATTTTTTAATTATTATATTATTTTTTATTATTTACATTCATATATTTTATGATTTATCTCTAAATACTTTGATCTTTTATAAATCTAGACATTCAATTATCTTAATTGGTATATAACTAGATGTAAATTTCAATTAATAAAATATTTTATTTCATTCCTATTGGGTTACAAATAAGATGAGAGTTTTTTTTTTTCTTGGTAATAGAGAGGTTTTATATCATCTCATATTGCAAAAATAACATGTACCTTTCCCCTCGCCATCTCAAGCACGTCTCTTTTGCCTATCTTCGCAAAAATGCTCTTTTTCTTTTTATCAGTTTCCTCATTCATCCTCAACCCTTTTCCTTTTAATTCCTGCCAAAAATTTTTTTTAATCAGCTCTACGTATCATAGTCTACTAGTACAAGATTGGACTCGGTATGGCTCAAAAAAAAAAAAAAGACTCAGTAATTTTGATAAATACTACTACTATGGTCTAGAAAATTATTGTGAGTGTACGAACAATCTCAATGTCGCCTCCGGTGTTAATGTTTTGAATACCAAAAATGGAAAAAAAAAAAAAGATATTAAAAATGAAGAATATATATTGTGAAATGGATTACAACGAATTATGAAATAATAATTATAGGTAGATGGAGGAATTTTATCTATTTTCTTTTTTTTTTAACTGTTATTCTGTTAAGTAATCAAAGAAGCTAAAGAAAAAAAAATGAGTAGAGGTAAATCCAGCATTAATTATAGGTATATGAAAAAGTGCTGACTAATCAAAATCTATTAATCCACCATCTCAACTTTTAGCAGAAAAAAAGAATTAAAAAAAATTCTGTGGAGTCGAGATTACTGTACTGAACGCCGCACTGCACTTGAATGTATCCATCAAGCAGGACCCAAACTACTTCTTTAATAGTCTCCATCTCTATTTGAAAATGAAATGAAACAAAAATTCTCAAATTCCCAAAGGTCTTTTATTTTTTTTAATTGAATGAGGTAAATGAAAAAATTTCAAGAAAAAAATTATAATTTATTTTTATTTTATTCGAATCATGTTGATAATTATTTATTGAAATTACTTCGAATTCACGATTTATAATTATATATTTTAAATCATCAAATATGACACATCTTATTTTAATTTAAAAGATTAAATAATTTATCTATCTTTAAAGTTTTTTATATAAAAAAAATTGTAATTCATTAATGCTACTAATTAGTGTGTGATTTTAAAATGTTAGTATATCAAGTCTTAATTTAATTTTATTTTTTTTTTTATGTACGAGTGGAAAAATATACTTACGAGGCCAAGGCCTCGAGACACCTAAGATTGAAATTACTTACACTGATTTAGTTGTCAGATTGGTAGCTATTTTATTACCTTCGGAGAAAGATTTATTCAATAACCTTATATTTATAATATCCAGCTACTTCTTTTTATAGTCTGTATCTTTGGACAGAGAATTTAATGTAAGTGACTTTAATAATAATAATAATAATAATAATAATAATAATAACAACAACAACAATAATAATAATAAAAAATTCATGTTTAAAAAAAAAAAGTCAAGATTTTCAAAAGTAAAAAATTTTATAAAATGAAAAATGAATGAATCACATGTTAGTCACATACTATATATTAAAAACAAAATAAATTTTAAATTTACTTCAATTTATTTATATAATATATTTTTAAAAGATAATATTTAATAAATTTTATGTCTTGAATATTTTTTATGTAAAAGATAAATAAATAGATAAAATATTTAATAATATCATTCTTAATCCTAATAGTAGAATTAAGGAATATATGGAATATTAAAATGCCCACGATATAAATACAAGGAGAGGAGCATAAACGAACATTAGCAACAAAAAGAAGGTAAATATGAGGTTGGCCATTGTTTTAGTTGACACCAGAGCAACGAAAGGCGGTCGTCATGGTGGTGCTTTCATTTTCGGGTTGGATATGGATTCATAAGGGGAAGGGACACCGCCGCTACCACCTTATTTATTTATTTTCAAAACCATTACCCGAGCCAAAATCAATCGTCACGTCCAACTTTCAAATATTTAAATTTCCAAAAGGACTCTGTTTTTTTTTTTGGTATGGTTTGTTGTGAAAATCGATAATGAGGAAAGATAGGAGAGCAAAGATGACTGGAAGGGTATCGATGATTGGAAGCTATGCGATTGCGTCTTCTATGAGGGATCATCCTCACCAACCCTGTATTACCTGCACCACTTTTAACATCCTCGCTCCCATTTACAAACGCCTTTCTCATAAGGTTTCTTCTTTTATTTTATTTTTTTACCATTGTATCGACTACCCATTTTTCATTTTTCTGTTTTACTTTGCATTTATGAATGGATTCAGGACCAGAACTGCCGTGAAAGCGATTACAGGACATATTGGTTGGCCAGGAATCAACGGATATTGGATTCTTTGTTATACGAGAGATCTTCCATCATTTGTCTACAGGTATCCATTTCAGTGTCATACAATGTCATTTCAATATTATTATTATTATAATTATGAATCTGCAACACCCATTTCTATTGCTGTAGGAATTCTGGGTTGGGAATGAAGAGCTTGTAAATATGTATGAGAAGAGGCTGGGCGATGCTCGTTATCTTAATTTCAAGCTTGGACGTACCAACAACCGTGGTGATGGCATGTTTAACTCCTCTGTCACTTTTTTTTTTTTTAAATTCAATTCAATATATGAAAATTTTCAAGGGAAAACGAAAAAGAGAAATGAAGAAATGATTTTTTTTTTCAAGTTTAGAACGTGTAAGTCTCATGAATTGGGTGTTGGGGATAGGCCATTTACGCAAATGAAGCAGGTTGAGGTTGCTTTCTATTTTCCCTTTTTTTTTTTTTTATTGAAATGGTCTTTTATAGACATTTGGAATTCCACTATATTATGTCGACTATCACATCAGGTATTGTTCATTTGTTCTAGTGATAGACAAAAATAAAAAGTGAAGGGGTCTGGTCTTGCATTCTGAAAAATTATCAAATGGTTACTTCTACATTAAGCAATGAAGTGGTCCATTTTCTTGCATTCTAAATTCTGTTGATTCCTTCTAACTTAACCTTGTTTCTGTTGGGGATAACAGGTCTGTTGACTGCCGTTCATAAGGACTATTTTAGAGTTATTAACTATAGGAAGTTGCTATTCAATGATTGCGGAGACCGGGTTGCTCAGTTGTTACATGTTGAGTTGGCTACCCCTGCTTCACAATATGGAAACAATGATACTTGCCAAGAAATTCTCATTGTGAATACCCATTTGCTTTTTCCTCACGATTCAAGTTTGTGCATAGTACGATTGCATCAGGCAAAAACATCCTTCCTTTCATATGAAAGCAGAAAATATTCACTAATTATTTTTCTACTTATTTTGATCCCAGTTGTAGAATTCTTTTGGCAGGTCTACAAAATCTTGCAGTATGTGGAATCTTATCAGAAGGAGTACAATCTTAATCCTTTGCCGATTATGCTTTGCGGGTGAATATATAATTTATTTCTTTTAGTTTGGACCGAACACTGATATCTTACCCCTGTAGAGCAATACTACTTTGTTTGCTTTTCTTGCTCATTTCCTACAGTGACTGGAATGGGAGCAAACGTGGGCACGTTTACAAGTTCCTTAGGTCCCAGGGCTTTGTATCATCATATGATACTGCTCATCAGTACACTGACGCAGATGCACATAAAGTAAATATCTTTGTGCTTCCACTAGGAGTTTAGGACCACATTAATTTCCCTATTGCTAAAACTTTTGTCAAAGCTTATAGATGTCTAGTAATTTTCTCATATTGTCTGAATTTTAAAAACAGTGGGTTAGCCACCTCAATCATCGGGGAAATGTATGCGGTGTGGATTTTATATGGCTTCTCAATCCCAATAGATATCGGAAACTACTAAAAACAAGTTGGAGTGAAGCAGTATTTGGCATGTTCAAGGTCAGAAGCTTAAAATTGTTGATCTATCTACTTCTCCATCCCCCTCAGTTTTTTATTTTTACTTTTTCTGCCCTATCTAATATTGTCAAATATAATTTCTGCTCAAGATTCCCCATTATGTGATTAGAGTTTTACTGAATTAGTAATTGCTTCCCTGGTTGTTGTTCATTTTAATCTGGAATAAGAGAAAATCTGCTAAATATATGTGTCTTGTTTACTGTTTTCATGAATCCAAAAGCAAAAGTGTACCTAGTCAAGGAAAGAAAATGTACTTCTGGAACATTTTTATCTGACAGTGGAAAGTTCTGTTGCAGAATCAACTAAGGAAAGCTTCACTGACAGAAGACGATGCATTTGCTTTTCTTAAGGCTGACAATGATGGTGATTATATTACCTATTTAGGTTTCTGTGAAGCTCTTCGGCAGGTATAGAACTTTACTAAAATTGGGATCTAAAACTTATTTCTTGTCATTTTCATTACCTTATAGCTTAGGAGGAGAATACAAATAGTACAATTTCTGTCTTTCTACAGTTTAATATAACTGGTCATCGCTATGGACTAAGTGTTGAAGAGACAAAGGATTTGTGGGTTCAAGCAGACATTGATGGAAACAGTGTTGTTGACCGTAAAGAATTTCAGGTAACTCTTATAGAACTTTGTCTTAGGTACCTGTTGGCTCTTATTCACAAGAAGCACGTTGGTGCTTCCTTAATCCTGGTAATAAAATTTGAGGGTTTTAGCATTATGCAGTATGCCTGTAGTCCAGGATATTTGATCTTCATGGTCTGTTCAATGAACCAAACTGGTTGCTTATATACGCCTCTGAGTCTCTCTATAATCATATTGTGAATTTGGAGAGCTCTGCATAAAATGTACCCAGTGTCAAGAAACAGACACTGGTACGTATAGCTTAGTATATCTCATACTATTGCGTGGTTTTAGAAAGAGGTTTAACTTATGTTGCCATCAATTCCATTAGGTAGATTTATCATATATATAATGCTAATGCTCTGGAACAATACAATGGCCTTGCAGCAGCGGATCTGGAATGCTACGTGGTCAGAGCAAAGGGATGAACACAGCAATGAAGGCCAAGTTATGGCAGCTGCAGAATATCGCCACGAGCAAGCTATTGGTTTTGGTGTGAAGAATGCAGTCCTATTCCCTCCGGAAGTGGAAAAAGGAAGGTGGCCTGAAAATTATTCTCTGTCCGATCATGCACGACTTACAGTGGTGTTCTCACAAATAAAAATGCCATGTTCCCTGTTAATATCTTAACCAATCTGAGATGCAACGAAATTTAGATGGAAATTTTGTATGGGCACAAAAATGAAAAGCCTAAATTAATAAAGTTCAAGCGGACGAGCAGTTTGTGCTGTTCATGCTAAGATAGCCATTGGAGTTTCTCAGAGGGAGCTTGAAAATTTTTGTGCTGCAACTATTGTCCAAGATTCATGCATTACGTTTGATCATGCTCAAGGAAGATCAACTCTCTCACAGTATCAGGTAGGGGACTCCTGTGCCAACCGTCTTATCACCATGAAATTTATTGGCTATCCCATCAGGGGCCATTTTGTCGGCCATAGCAGATCGAGCTAACTCCCTCTGATTAAACAGGGAAATGCAAAAGAGAATTTAGAGGAGTGAAAAAGTTTATATGTATATATTTTCATAAATGGTAGGCAGGTTACTGGTAGCAATCGCTCATTTGTAGCATGGTGAGCTCAGAACACCACTTTAGGACTTTTTGTACATGGAATGCATCAGATATGGATGTAACACAATTACACAACTATTACGTAGCAAATTTCTCTTGGCCATAAGCAAATAATAGATCAGTAACAACCGAAATTGTACAATTTATGCACCATGGGGATGAACTTCTAAGTTCTAACCATATGGCTGATTTCCTGTAGTTTGTATCTTGATGAGTTCGTTTTCGAAAATCCAGAAGGAGGGAGAGCAAATAGTTATTCTGATATAAGAATCGAGAGCTGCAATTCATACTTCATAGTAATATAGGTTAATGAAGATGTTGTCTGGCAAATGACATGACCAGGCTAACATTTTAAAGCATGTAATAATGGAAACCTCCGTATTACTTACTAGGTAAGATGAAGGAAGTACTGTTATCTAACAGTGAACAACATTGCCCTGTAACTGTCAAGTTCTAAAACGCCCTTCGATGCTAAGGAATGAACAACGTTAATCTCATTAGCCATGTTCTAACAACATGATATTTGTTACATCATAATGATCACATTGTCTGACGATTAGTATTATTCTTTATGCAAGTCGTGCTGTGAACATAAAGAAAAAATGTTGAGCCGATGGGAGGTATATGAATTAATGAGTAATGACATGGAATCCACTATATTTGATGATTTAAAAAGATTAACATAAACTCTACTCCTTTTTTTTTGGAAAGCGATGATAAAGAATCCAATATATGCTTTTGGTTCCTTTTTTAATAAAACAGGTTGTAATACCAAAATAGAGAAAATTACATATATTAATTTTTAAAAATAATTATATAAATTAATCAAATTAAATTTTGATTTTTTGTTTTTAATAATAACAAGTGAACTAATGGTGCTTGATGAACATGTGATATAACTGCCCTTTTCTTCAAAAGAAACGACAAATATAAAGCTGTTGAAAAAGAAAATCTAGTGCAAGGAGACAATTGTGAAGGTTAAACTTTTTGGGATGCCTTAGCCCCTTTCTTTGGAAAAAGATTTGAAAATGTGAAATGAAAATTATTGTGATTTGTGACAGAAGAGATTGGAATCTTTTGGAGTTGTTGGGTTTATTTGGTGGAATTATAAGAAAGCAAGGTCCAACGTTGACATCCCAATTCTGATATCATTTGGTAGCTTCTCATTTAATTTGGGTTTTTCTTTTTCATTTATTTATTCCAATTTCCACGAAACACTTTTCGTGTTCACACTTGACTCTGTTAAATAAAGTGAAAAAAAAAAAAGGAAAAAGGGCGTTTTTGTGATGGAAATTAAATGTTTCGTTATTGGTCACATCAAGAATGAAGAAAAAGAAAAAAAAAAAATTGAAAAAGCCCAGCGTATCAAGGGAAGTAGGAAACTGAGGGTGAGGTTCTCGGCACTTTCATAGGTTGCCACGTAATCCGTGTGGACTCCATGCTTTTCGGTATGACGTCGTTTCCTACATGTCAAAACTTTATTCGATGGCTTACACAATGCTCCACTCGGATTCGGATACTCCACCCATTAGTTTCTAGCAAAATTACGCCCTTGGACATTGGACACTGACTCAGCAACGCCAACGGCCGAAGGTAAATAGATTTCATTTTTATTTGAGTATGTTTGTTTATTAAATTAAATAAATAATTATGAATAATATTTTAAAATTTATTAATTAAATAAAATAAAAATATACATATTTAGAGCATTTTTTAAATAATTTATTAATAAATTTAATTTACATTCATTTATTAAAATTTTTAAAATTTATAAATTAAATAAATAAATTCTAAATATAATAAAAATTTGTTCAAAATGCATTTGTTAATACTTTGAAAAAAAATAGTATAATGATAAAAATAAAAAAAAATTATCTGATATATTGATAATAAAATTTGTTAATTCCACAAAATTAATACGATGATGAATATTTTATTTTTTTGAATTAATTTTTTTAAATATATAAAAAATAAGTGTAACTATATTATAGTGATTTGTAAAATTAAAATATTTTACTTTTCAATATATTTGATAATTTTAAAACAGGTGGTAAAGTGAGTCAAATCCTACGCGGAATGTCCCATTGAAACGCGGGTAAACTTCTAAGCACTTTCCTCTACATCCTTTAAAAGCAAAGGAAAGAAAACAGAAGCTATGGGCTATCTTCCTTTGCCTTTGAACTCTAAACCAAACTCTTCCAAAGACTAATTCCCCTTTGAATCTTCTCTTCCTCACCCTTTTTCATTTTCAATAGTTTTTAGGGTTATCCTTTTTTATTGGGTTTTCAAAATATCTCCCAAACAATCTTTCTTTTTCTTTTTTGACAACATTTTGGCATGGCTGTTGAGTCACTGAATTCACTTCCCATCGGGTTTCGGTTCCGACCAACGGACGAGGAGTTGGTCAATTTCTACTTGCGGTCTAAGATAAACGGGAACAGAAACGATGAGGTTCGAGTCATTCGTGAAATCGATGTTTGCAAATGTGAGCCGTGGGATTTGCCTGACTTGTCCGCTATAAGGACACGTGACCCGGAATGGTTTTTCTTTTGCCCACTGGACCGAAAGTACCCAAACGGCAACAGGCTCAACAGGGCTACTGAGGCTGGTTACTGGAAGGCTACGGGTAAGGATCGCAAGATTAAGTCTGGGTCCACCTTGATCGGCATGAAGAAAACTCTGGTGTTTTACATCGGCAGGGCTCCTAAGGGAAAGCGAACCAATTGGGTTATGCACGAGTACCGTACTACCCTCGATGAACTTGACGGCACCAAGCCCGGACAGGTTATTCCTTTTTCTTAACTCTGTTTTATTTCGAATTTCAGTTTCTGTTTAGTTACCCCTTGTTATTGTGATCATGGAATATATGATCAATTGTAGTACCGATCGCGAAAATTGGTTGACATCATGAATTACTTGATATGATTTATGTTTTAATACAAGATTAGTTACTCGAGTCCGTTTGGTGGTTCTGTTTCTTGATCACAATTACTAGGGTTTATGTATATGATCGGTGGGTCAATTGTGATTATGTGTTGAAGAAATTGCTTGATTTACCTGTTTTGTTCATTAGATGATTGTTTATCTCATTTTTCTTCTGCAGAATGCGTTCGTAATTTGTCGTTTATTCAAGAAACAAGATGAGACCATTGAAGATATAAATGGTGATGAAGTTGATCCCGCTGTATCATCTCATACTGAAGATATGCAGTCGGAGTTAGAAGTGCTTCATGACTCTCCTGTGGTGGGAGCGGAAGCTGAAAAAGTTTCCATTATCAGTGAAACTTGTCCTGTGGGTTTGCCCGATGAAGTGATTTTTAGCGCTGTTGTACCCATATTAGAGTGCAACAGCGATGATTATAACACTTATGGTGTAATGGGTCCAGTGGCAGAAGTAGCACCTGCAGAGGTGAGAAAAAGAAACTGAATTTGAATTTAGATTTTGAAATCATTGTTGTAGCACTTATGTTGTTCAATTTCAGGTGGATCCACTTGGAGAAGCTTTGAATTATTTTTATGATCCCACGATGGAGCTACCAGACTGCAAACTATTTTCTCCATTGCACAAACAGATTGAAGCAGAGCAGGCACCCTGGATGTTTGATCATCTTGGGAACAGTTTCAGTGGAGTGGAGTTTGAGCATGGCTCAAATGAAAATGATACCTCTATTTCTGACTTCTTGGATTCTATCCTAAAAAATTCGGATGACGACTATGGTGATGACTCTGGCTGTCAGAAGAATTCAGCTATTGAATGCGAGACCCCTAGGGCCATGACCTTTGGTAAGGATGGTGGATCATGCAGTGAATCAGGTGCTGTAGTGGCCCAAGTACTGGTGAGTAGAAGCCAGCTAGTTGCATATTGTTTATCATATACTATTGCAGTTTTTCCCATTGAATATTATAGTGTGTCAAGATTCATTCAAATGTTATGCCTTATCATGCTATGATGGATTATGATCATGTGTATGATATGCATAGTTTCATATTTGCATCTTCTGGCATTAAGTACAATTTTCCATTAAGAACAACCTTTTCCTTTTTTTTTTTTTTTCCTAAGAACAAGAATTTTCCTCTGGAACAGCTTGGGACAGACACGGCCAACAGAGGGGCTCCTCTAGACTTTAAAGCAACTGCACAAGATTGCACAAGTCCTATTTGCATGCAGGACGTTAACCTTTCTGGGACAGGGCCATTCTATAATGTGCTAAATAGTAATGCAGAATTGGGCAATCATATGAATACAGCTTGTAATGTTGATAATGCTATCACTGGAATCAGGATTAGGTCTCGCCCTGCTCGAAGTCAACCAGTCACTGAGAACTCCATGACACAGGGTAATGCTCCAAGGAGACTACGTCTGCAGTGTAAACTTCAAGTCCGCTCAGTTTATTGTGGCAATGCAATAAACAACTGTAGTAGCGAAGAGAAAGAAGATGATTCAAAACCAGTTGTTACAAAGGTGAGAAGTTTGTAACCGATGCTGGTATAAAACCACTGCCAATTCCAGATATATATTGGGCTTATTAAGTTTGTCTTCGCAGGTGGTAAAAGTCATGGAAGAGAATATCACTGTTGGCAGTGATGCTGCTCATGGCACCATGGAGGAACCCCAGGAAATATCCCTTTCTGAGTCGAACAAAAGCACTGTTTTGATGTCAAAAAGCGTTGTGCCTGTTCGTGAAGAGACTGCATCTCGGTGGCCAAAGAAGCTTTCAGCTCGTCGGTCACATAAACCATTTGCTGTTATTTTTCGGGTAGCTGTGATGTTAATCTTGTTTATAGTTTTGATTAGCAAATTGAATGTCTTGTAATTTGATGATACTTATTTCGATGTGTATAATTGACTCGTTTCGTTTTGAGGCTCTCTACTAGTTAGGACTGCGGCAGTGATTTTGAGTTCTAACATATATGTATCTATCTATTTAGTTATTGTATATTACAAGAGCATATCTGTCTATGCAGTATATATAACTGCTTTTCTCTCTGGTTTTGGCATATTGATGAGTGATGAGCATTCCATTTCGGTACGAAGTTTTTGGTCTTGTTTCTGGCTTCAATTTTATTATTTGTTGAGCCGATTGTTATTCCTTGCGATAATGTTTGAGATTATGAAAATTAAAAGTACCCTAAGTTTCAAATTTGGGGCGTAGGACCAAATCCAATAATTGGAGTATGTTTTCTAATGAGCTCTTTAGTAAAACCTGCTAAAGAATGGGCCACAATATTATCTGTAACCCATTTTGACGGCAGGGACTAGGGAGGAACTCATTCTGTAAAAGAAAAGGGTAATTTTTTTAAAAAATTATATTCATAATTAAATATTACATTCATATATAATCAAGATATATTCTTAAATAATCAATTAATAAATTATAACTTAATTAAATAATCAAACTAAGGAGACTTAAATTTAGAACCTTAAAATTCTAAGACCTTATTGGCAAATGGTAATTAAACTATAAATGCATTTCTAAAATATAATGGAAGTAAGGGATAACGAAAATTGCTACAGTTCTCTAGATAAAATAGGATAAAAAGTTTTGAAGGACATTACTGTATATGTTGTTTGCTGCTTTGTTAATAGATTACTTTTCCGCCATCATATCTCTGCTTAAGGTTATATTATATTCACCTTAATTTTTTAAAATCTTGGCTGGTTCAGCTTAGGCATGATTATGTAGTTTTAACTTGTTGTAGGTCATAAGAGGACAAGCAGCAATATACAGATGATATGCTTCTATTGACATGAAAGAAGAAGATTACCCGCCTTATCCCGCTGTTGTAAATGGTGATAGCTTGCATCAACTTGTTCAGAAGGTTGGTGGGCTTTTGCTTGGTACTGAGAATGTCAAGAGGAGCAACAGGCAGGAGAGAACTTTGCCTTCTATCAAAATCAATCCCTGGATTCATGCTAGGCATTGGAATTAGAAATGAGGAAGTTGTTCGATTCATCCACCACACTCCCCTCACGTCTGAATCAATGAGGATGTCCTTCCAAATGGGGCAGCCATAAATGCTGCTCTTGTAGGACTGTACCTGAATGAGCACAAACATTCCATTTTACACCAAACATTTTAAGGGCTTCAAAAGTAATGATAAATTCCTTTGTTCTGATGGATTGAACCTGCCTGTATATGCAGTCAAAGGAAGTCCAACTTTCCGTTTGTGTAATCTCTTTTTTTTTTTTACAATGTTACATTTTTAATAATTATTGCGCTGGCAATTTTGAAGCCCCTTCCATTATTTTGGTTATGATGGTTGTCGCTGCTAATTGAGAGCTAATTTGAGTATAAACTATGAATAGGATTACGTATTTTTTTATAGTACTCTCTTTGTCTCATTTTATTTATTTATTTATTTTTGAAATATTTTAAAATTATATTTTATTTTTTTAATATTTAAAATTCTTTTTTATATATTTTAAAATTATTTTTTATGAATTTTTTACTTTTTTATATTAAAAATTATGATACTTAAATTTTATAAAAAAAATTAAAATTTAATTTAAATATATTAAAATAAATTTTTTTTTAATTTTGTAGAAATAAATATATAACAAATATTTTGAAACGCAAAAAGTACCTTACTCAAGATAAATGTTTGGGGAGAGGAGTGGCCGCTTCATCTTCTCTTGTACCATTAATTGCATTGCAGAGTTGTCAGCACTAAGGCTAACAATCCTCTAATTCAGCCAACCAGCGAGCTCTAGACATGACAATCGAACCGGTTGGAATTGGTCAGAATTGAACTGTCGTGGGATTCGGGTTGGTTCGCTTCGGATTCACAATTAGACATGACTAGGAGAGTGGGACCGAGATGTGGAAGAAGGCTGCATCCGGGGCCACAAACTACCCCATTTTCACATGCGCTTCCTTTGCTTTATTACAGTTACCAACCTCCCTTTCTCCACTGCTGCCGGTTTTCATTTCGCTTGACCAAAATAGGTTTTTTCTGGTCAAATCTTTGATGACATTAACTAACACTTCACATGGAACGTTTTTCCTCTGTTTGGGAGCATGAACCAAATAGATATCTATATTAATATTAAGTGTCAAACACCAACTCAATTATGAACTTATTTGAAGTAATTACATTAAAACCAATCGTTATTTTTAATTGAAAAAAAAAAAAAACTCTATCATATATAATAAATTGATACTCGAAGTTTTCACAAACAGGAATTCTTTCCTTCAATAAGGGTTCTGATCCTAACTTCAATCGCCGTCGAAGGAAATGTCTGTCCCTTCAAAGAATGTTTGAAAATGGAGAAAAGAAAAGCACTCCTAAATCACATATAAACTCAAAATTCACATTTTTAGAGGTTAAAATGCAGTACTATAGCCGAGGAATGCAATTTGTACGAGGCTACGAAACACTAACAGGAGCCGATGTATTCAATAAAAAAAAAAAAAGAAAACCTTTTTGGTCAATGCATGTATTAGAGATTTGATGGTCCAAGTTCATTCTGTAAGACCCCATTTCTTATTTGGGTCCACTGGTTCTGATCTTATTCTGTTTATTGGTTGCAAAAGTTAAGATTATTGGCCCAACCCCTCCAATGCCCCAACCAAATACTTTACATTTTAGTAAGATTTTTACCTTTTTTTTTTTTTTCTCTAAATATTAGTAACATAACTTTTTCTCATTTCACTTTCGACGAAACCTGATTAAGAACATTGAGCTCCAAGAAACAATTCAGAAACAAATTGGTGAAAAATATATTAATTCATCATCAATTTCATTTAACTGATAATATATATTTATATATATTTATATTTCATACGTTATCAAAATTCTTTAATATATTTTTTAATCTCATTTTATGAATTTTCTTTCTTTGTGTTAGAGATCCATGTTCTCTTTGTCCTTCTAATGCCTGGATATACAGTTTCTATGATGGAGATATTGATTTTTAGCAGATCACATGATTGGGCTGAGAACATTAATAATGTCAAATAATTCAGCATGTGCTTCTTTTTAGTCTGTTAAAAGAATAAAAATAAAAAATTTTATATATGAAATATAAAAATAAAAATTTTCTGTTCAAAAAAATAAAAAATAAAATTTTCATTCGTTTCTAATTCTAAATTTGACAAAGTAAAATTTATTATTTCTTTTTAAAATGACTGAGATTTAAGAATAAAATAATAACCTCTCTTTGTTTTAGATTTTTCTCACATGCGTGTAATAGAAATTGTTTTTCATTTTCCCATTTATTTTTATCTTATATTATTCAAAGTGCTAATCACACCATTAATTGCTCAATCCTCCTCCTTTTTTTTTTCTTTAGAAAAAAAAATTACATTGCTAAGAAATATGGGAATTCATGGTAGTGGGTTTCCCTTTTTAATTTTTTAAATTTCATATTATTTAATTATTTATATTAATATTAAAGTTTCTCATTTAATTGGTATCACTAGTTCATCAAATACCGTCTCAGATAATGAAATTACTTAAAAACTTAAATAAAGTAATAACATTAGGGTCAATTACATACTTTTAAATTAAAAAAAAAAAAAAAAACTACTTACGCATCTAACATCTGATGACTTTCTTCTTTTTTTCAACTACTCACTTATTATGTGCAAAATTTAAAATAGTGTCTGGTTTTAAAAAAACATACCTATGTTTTATTTTATTTTTATTTTTATTTTTTAAAAAAATAAAAAATATGAGTAACAACGTATATTAAAAATGAAATAAAATTTAAAAAATAGTTAGAAATATGAAAATAAAAAATATTTTCAATTGAGAAAATAAAAAATGTATTTTGTTTTCTTGTTGTGTTTTGTAAATTATAGAATTTGAAAATTTTAAATGTCATTAATTAATAAATATATTATATTTATAATTAAATATCATTAATACTAATATTACTGAATATTTTATTTTTATTTATCAAATATATTTTTTAAAAACAAAAAATAAAAATTATTTTGTAAATAAAAATAAAAATATTTTCCCAAATCAGAGTCTAAATGTTCTTTTAATTGAGCCGAGAGAAAATTTTACTAGAATATATGAGAAGCTAAGGATGATACCATGAAATTAAACTTTTGGCATCACCAATAGAAGTACGACATGTGTTTGGATAATATGGTGATGATGATTTAATTAGAAAAAAGAATGTGCTCATGCAATTATGAAGATATAAATAGTATTGGAATTTAGAACCATGGATATGGAAAAAAAAAAAAAAGGCTGGTTGAGAATGATTGCTTTCTTAATCAATCAACCATTCTACTCACCGCCCATTCTAACATTGGTTGGGACAACTAACACCTCCTTAATCGACATATCCCTTAAAGTTCAAATTATTCTCAATTAGTGCTTTTTTTTTTTTTCCTTTAATTTGTTGAAAAGGAAAAAGAAATTGCAATGGTGTCAACCTCAATTGTCCTGGCCTTCCCTTCTTTTTAGCTACACAATTTTTTTTTCTATTGTTGAACATTAATGCATTAATACAGACTATTCCTTAAATCAATTAACATATTAATGAAGTTAGTACTTAAAGTTTACGAATTTGAAAGAGTTTAAAAATGTAGTATCATTTTTAATTAAATATGTAATAAGATAAGAGAAGTTTTTTAAAAAATAATGCATCAATTACAAGATAAGTTATTTGATGGAATTGCTTTTGCCTTAAAAAGCTAAATTGTGGGTTAACTTAAGTATTCTCCAATTTATCATTAATTTTTTAACTCATATAATTTTAAATCATACTTTTAATTTTTATAACAACTTTACAATCATATTTTTAATTTTAAAATGAATTTCGTCAAAATTATAATAATATGTTTAAAACTGTTAGATATTAAATTTGATCATCAAAGCTAAAAATTAATTTGCGTTAAAAAGCTAAAATATGGGTTAGCTTAATACTCTCAAATTCTCGAATTTCACTAGTGTTTTGGGTGTCCCTATATTGCTGAGTCATTCCAACGTGTTACCACAAACGTAATTTGGGCCTTCCCTTACTACATTGATGAAAAATCTGTCCAACCTTTTGGTTCAAAGTATTTTTTTTTTTCTCTATCAAATTTGGAAGACCAAACCAGTATGGCAGGTATAGGCTTTTGAGTCACCTTCAAGGAGCTAGAGCCTTTTAGGCGTTTGGTTTCTTAATTGATGGAAGGAGAGACACACCAGATCAATCTCCCCTTTGTAGGTAAGAGGTTGGTAAGGTTGCGAAAAATACATAGGGGGAGAAAGTAGCTTGTTCTTTGGGGCTGCTTTGGGAGCAAAGAAGTAAATGGCAAAAAGAGAACAAAATGTCTAAGTACTTCCGATCCCTTCTTTTATTACAAGTTTCAACATCTTTTATTAAAAAAGCCTTTTGAAAATCTAAAAAAAGGAAAGAAAAGAAAAAGGAAGATGAAGCTTTGCAATTTCAAGGTCAGCATTCCATGTGACATAAACTTTCTAACACATATAGATCTTAACACGCAAAAACTAAATACATTTTTGGGATCCCCACGACGTTTCATCCATCCCAACCTTTTTTTTTTCTCCAAGATGGCAATTACTTTTATTTATGATTCATTTGTAAGCAAAACTATAAAACCATGTGTCACTCAAAAAATAATCAAAACTATATATTATTTCAAACTTACAAGGGAGATACTATGGAATAACAATGTAAAATGAAGCATCCAAATTTGACACAAATGAGACAAATATAAAAATAAAGCAGTCTATTATTGGTTTTAAAGCTAAAAATGTTTTTATATATCTATGAACAAAAAATTCATAATTCCAAAAATTTTATATTTTTCTTTGATGTATAGAGATATGTTATAAGGAAAAAATTTTTTATACAACTATTGACCTTTATGTTTAAATCCTTTTCATATTAGTCTTACTATAGATAAAGAATCTATAAAAATACCATTAGTCAAAAATCATAAATATATTTGTGATTCAAATTTTCAGCTTGAAGTTAACAGAGCTGAAATCAAAACAATCAATGAAACAAATTGGTTATTTAAAATTTTAGAAGAAAGTTTTTGTGAAAAACTACTAAAATTATTGTTTAGAAATCTTAGATATTGTAGTTTACAAATGCTTGATTATAATAAAATCATTAGAGTCAAACTCATGATTTATACTAAACAAGATATATATAAATTTGATATTCAAATTTTTGAACTTTTACAAAATTATTAACTGCATTTAGTGCTCCAAAAGGACGATATCAATGAAAGGTAATACCCTTTGATCTCTGTAATGCATCTTAAAATTTTCAAAGATGGATAGATTCTATTTTGAAAAAATATAAAGATTTTTGCTGTGTTTATATTGACGATATTTTTCTTTTTTTTTTTTCAAATTTAGAACAATATAGAAAACACCTAAATTTGATTTCTCAAGAATTTATTAAACATGGAATAATTATAAGCTCTAAAAAGATAGAGCTTGAAAAAACTGAAATAAAATTTTTAGGACTAAATTTATCTTCAAATGGTCTTATTTTACAATATCATATTATAGTCAAAATTAGAGATTTTTTTAAACTGCTGAAAGATAAAAAGCATTTACAAAAATTTTTAGGAGATCAATAATTTATCAAAAATCTTTCTAAAAAAGAAAAGGTTTTACAAAAAAAATTGAAAAAAAAAACCATTTTCTTAGACAAAACAAGAAACAGACCATATGGATCATCTGACGAAAGATAATGACCCCAACATACCAAATAGATGGAGTTAATATATTAATTAAAACTATGGGCATTTTTCCTAATCAGTAGGTGGAAGGCAAGATAAAATCATGTTTCAAACCTCATTTTGAAGGCATGGGGTATCCAGGTTGTCCGCATGTCTGACAAGTCACCTCCTCAGGAAATTGAAAATTCCACCGAAAGTCGGTGTGGATGATGGAATGGAAGTATTATTATCATTGTCAATTCGGTTTTCTTTTCACATCTCGATCTCTCTATCCTTTGCTTTAGCCACTTTCACCAACAGTAGTCATCCCAACAACTTCCAATTCAGCTCCCCAATCTTCTCTATAAATCTGCCACTACTTCAGTCTTGGAGATTGGAAACATTTCCAAAAAGAAATATTAAACTAAGAGGTTTTCTTTGTACACTTAGTGGCACCACATGTGCTGTGGATTCGCATAGTTTGCACTTTCTATGCTATTAACGCCACCATCCATCCCATTACCATCTCGCTCTCTTCTATATAAAAACTACTCTACTACTCGTTGAGTAAATACCATTCCTCTCCCTTCTGCTTCTTCGCCACAATCTTTCTTAATTGATTAAGTTAATATTCATAGAGGAATTAAATGGATGAGGAAGCTAAGCAGGTGAGGGCTTAATTTGTTAAAGAAAGGGAAACAGTTTGCATGCAGCCTAGTAATTTAGTTCTGTTGATTTCTATAATGTGATAATTTTATGATTCAATATAGATTTTTTTTTTTGGAGTAATTAGGTTGACATTTGTTGTGATCAATGTTAAACAGGAACAAGCCCCGCCAGAGGAGAAAAAGGAAGAGAAGGCAGAGGAGAAGCCAGCGGAAGAAAAGAAGGAGGAACCACCACCGCCACCTCCTCCTTTCGTCTTGTTTGTGGACTTGCATTGTGTGGGATGTGCAAAGAAGATTGAGAAATCAGTCAAGAAGATTAGAGGTAATTTTCTTTCTCTTACTTAATAGCTATTAATCCATTTTGTAACAATTAAAATATATCTATTCAAATGGTTGGTCGTTCGCTAACAGGTGTGGAAGGAGTTGCGATCGATATGGCTCAAAACCAAGTGACGATAAAGGGAATTATCGAACCCCAAGCAATATGCGCTAAAATCATGAAGAAAACCAAAAGAAGAGCTAGAGTCCTGTCCCCCTTGCCTGCAGCTGAGGGTGAACCTATGCCAGAAGTTGTCTCTTCACAGGTCTCATTCAGCACCTCCTAATTTCACCCAAGAAAACAGATGAAATTCCAATTAATTAAAAAAATCGTTTCATAGAAGTTTTAATGGTATTGTTTGGGTTAATCATTCCAGGTTAGTGGATTAGCAACTGTGGAGCTCAACGTAGACATGCATTGCCAAGCCTGTGCTGAGCAACTGAAGAGAAAGATACTAAAAATGAGAGGTTGGTTAAGCTGTGGCATGTAATTGCATTATTAGAATCATCGTCCAATGAAAACTTAGTTTGGTTAAGGTTCATGCCAATTTAAGAATAGTACTACCCTTTGGGTAATGTAATAATGTTAAATTTATTCAGTGAATCTGTAGCAAAATAGTAGGCCCCTTAGCTAACAAGAAGCAAGACGATAATTGTTGAGAGTGATTGACCAACTGCATGAGAAACTAAAAAAGGAAACAGGAAAGGAATCTGACATAGGCCGCGATAATGGCGTTGGGGCCTTTCCGACTTGTCAAGTAATTATTTTTGCATGCTTTTGGAAGTTATAATTCATGTTTATTAATTGCTACAGGCGTACAAAGTGCAGTAACCGAGCATACCACAGGGAAAGTTACAGTGACGGGCACCATGGATGCAAACAAGCTAGTGGACTATGTGTATAGACGCACCAAAAAGCAGGCGAGGATCGTGCCAGCTCAACCTGAACCCGAGAAGCAAGAAGAGAAAAAGAAGGGCGAAGAGAAGCCAGCTGAAGAAGCCAAACCTGAAGAAAACGCAGGGAAAAAAGAAGAAGAAAAACCACCCGAAGAAGCCAAGAAAGACGAAGGTAATAAAGAAGCTGAAAACAAAGAAGGGAAGGAAGAGGAAAAGAAAGAAGCAACAGAAGAGAACGATAGCAGTAACAATGAGGAGGAATCGATGAAGAAAATGATCCACTACTACCAGCCCCTTTACATTATCGAGCGAATGCCTCCTGCTCCTCAGCTTTTCAGTGACGAAAATCCCAACGCTTGTTGCATTTCCTAGTCATGAATGTTTTCACGTTTTACTAGTTTTCTATAGTTTTTTTTTTAATTAGTTAATTTTTACCATAATGTGGAGTAGTATATATATAAGTAATGTTCATGAGTCCGTACCACTGATGATGAGAATTTTAGAGAAATCTGGTGGACGGCTCATGATCAATCAGGGTATGTGAAGGAATGGCATCATTATACAACTGAGTTGATTAATAATATGATCATTCTGTATCAAAGTCATAGTTGCTGTATAAGATAATGGATGAGATAAAATAATAATAATAATATTTTATTATATTTTATTTGTATATATCTAAAAAAATAAAATTACAAAAAAGATTAATCATACTCTTATTATAAAATGATTTAATTATCAAAAAATTAAAAAAATTATTTTTATCAGGGAATTAAACTTATATTGTTTTATACTTTTAAAATTTAAATCAATAATTTAAATTATGTAAAATTAAAAAAAGATAATTTTAACCTATAAATAAAATTAATGATTTTATGATTAATGCTCTTCTCTTGTAATAAAAGTATTATAAGGGAGGATTAAATTTGAAGGAAAATATATGTTTATTGTCAGTATTATTAGAATAAGTTAATCAAAATATAATATTAAAAGTTACTTTTCTATTATGATAAAATTAAAAAAAAAAATTTGATAAAATCATATCACTCTTCAATATAATGATTTTATCGCTTAGTAATTTAAGATCATTATCAACTAAAATTCTCAAATTATTATCCCAAATTATTACCAATCAAAATGATATACATATATCAGATTGTGATGTTTAAAGTGATCATCTCATGTCAAATGTCATCTTAGTGAAACGACTTTGCAACTGATTTTGGGTTTTATCAGGTCGAATCTTATCCTATACAAAAGAAAGAAAGGAAGCAGGAGCCTGAGTCTTCTGAAATGATTCGCAAAAGCTATCTCGGTCCTGCAGGAGGATATATAATGTGACGTATACAACCCAAACCAAAGCACCAGCATTTGCACTTTTTCTTTGTCTTGGCCTAAACCTAGCTAGCATTTTAGATTTGTAGCGGCGCTCGATATTCCTCCAGAATCAAGATCATGGCCGCCATGGACAATCTCTACGAGCCCTGAGACTGAGAATGAGAGGTATCAATGTGGGTTAAAAAAGCAACATATCGTTGATGTCACATGTTTGAAGGACAACGATAAAATCACAAAACTGATAAAAAGCATAAAAATGATGGGTTCAAGATTCTCTGAAGAAACCAGATGTGTGGGTTTCACATGGTAGGGCCTCTCGCTATCTCCATATCAGATCTGAGTCATCCTAATAAAGCCAAGAGAGACACCAGAATTTCACCCACTTTTAGCTTTCTAACGTGGCACTTGGAATTTTTGACGGGCGACGTATTGCCGCCACACCCTATCTGTTGTCTTTATGTCTCTGATCATCAATTTAAAGTCAGGCTATGCTCTGATTACTTCCCTATTGCTTGAGGTGAATGTTTCAACGACAAAGACATTGTGAGGCCACACCTTTCTCAACCAAAAGAAATTTTCTTAATCAAAAGTTTTCTTTTACCTTTCATTAAATTAGAGACTTTTGGAAGTTAATAGAGATTATGGATGAGCTGGCATAGCTAAAAGGTCTATTTGAGACCGAAAGATTTTCATCGCATTAGAGATTGCGCTTTGTTTTGAACCAGCCAAAGTAAATGCATCATTAATTATCTTTACAAGTAGGGGGGGAATGAAAGGCTGAGGATCTAAGTTCAAGATAAAAAGTTGAACATAAGCTTTTGCACTAATTAACAACTTTATTAGAAAGTAAAGTTTAGAGTTTGGAGCCGCTTTGTTGACTACTGTGACTGTAAATAAAGTGTCCAACTGCTTTTATTGACTAACCACTGAAGTCTATTCTATAGTGCATGCCTTTTTTTTTTTTTCAATAATTAAATTTCCTATGTACCACTCTAGAACAATAGTTGCAACGGCCAATGCTGATAATCTTCCAAATCATTCAATAGTCAATAGTAAAAGCTCACATTGTTACCTTTTCAATGCAAAAATTCACATCAATTGTTAGAATGTTTTGGTGCCTTCTCATATCACGATTTCATTGGAACGTGATGGTCCTTGTGAATGACTGTTGGAAATTAAATTGTTGAAAAGATAACAATATAAAATTTGAAATATATTAAAAAGTGTTGATTAAAATCCTAAAAAATTATTATTTTACTTTCTCATAACATGGGAAAGTAACTTTCTTACCCCACTTTAGGTGAATGATCACGTTACCATGTTTTGTGAAAATATAATATTTATGAAAAAGTTACATTTTCAAAACTATAACATACCAAGTGTTTGTACCGACTCCAATTTCGGGATGTTCTTGAAAATGCAGAAGAGAAAGGTAGTTATAGGTAAAAAAAAATATGTTTTTTGTGTTTGCATTTTGATACGTAAATTAAAAAGATTTAGGTTGAAAAGAAAATAGTAAAGAGA
Source organism: Durio zibethinus (assembly GCF_002303985.1). Next base: position 4,230,657 of record NW_019167827.1, read on the forward strand.
GAAAATGAGTGGAATGGACCTCTTTTGATGATGCTTGGATTTTTATATTTATAAGTAAACTGTAGGAGATCGTCATGGGACAATAAGGACAGTAATGAGCTAATATGGCACTGAACATGTTAGGTCAGGTCGGCATAAACAACAAAAATATCCCTGATTATTTGTTGGAGGCTTTATAGGGAAAAAAAACCACTATACCTTTTTTATCATCAAATGCCCATAACATTTTGTCTCCCTACTAAGCAGTTTGAGTATCAGATTATTAAAGGTGTGATCGACACCCCTAGTATAGGGCAAATGAGTAAAAGAGAATGACCTGGAAGTTCAATTATTTGAAGCTAATGTTATAAAGGGAGGTTAGTCTTAGGGGATGGCTAGCCTTAAGCCGTGGTCCGACCTTATGGTTGTCTGATCTGGGGCATGTGTCCTAGGTTGAATGCATAATCGACTTAAAGGTTATCGAGGTGATAATTGTTCGCAATAATTTAAGATGAGTGCTGGAATTTGTTTGGCTGTAATGAGACTTATATTTTATTTCAAAAACTTAGATTTGAGCCTTTATTTTAGACTCTGACGATGAATCGAGCTTTCAATTTTGCCCAAAAAAGTTATTTGTTTAGTCGATCCAACCTGAGGTTCATCTAATTAGGCCGGTTTGATAGTATTAAATGAGGATAGAGGTAATTTAAGTGAAAAATTTTAAACCGAAGAGATGAAAATATGTCTTTTTACCTTTGCTCTAATACATAACATGGTTTGTGTCATCTATTTGATCTATGGTACATCTATATAAAGAGCTATTAGGGCTTCAATTTTTTACCTTTCTACTTTCTTTGTTTTTAATCTAACCTAAATTCTCTGATCTCAAAAGCTTTTCAACCTTTATAGATTTTTCACACCTTTTTTGGTACGTATTTTTAACCATGTCTTGTAATATGAGTTTTTGAGAGGCCAGAAGTTACTGGGTAGAATCTAGAGAAGGTCAGTATGGGTAGTAAGATAACGATCTGATCCCACAGATTATTTGAGGCTATAATTACAAGAGATAACCTATTGGTTCAATTCGATGTCTAAGAAAGGGTAGCGATAAAACGAAAATAATACTAGGGCAAGAGGAGAGTGGGTCTTAAATACAGAAGAGTTGTGTGCTCAAATTGACTTTGACCTATAAATCCATCACCTTTCCCTATCTTTCAAGTCAGTTCATTTTCTATGGCTGACCTTCATTTGTCCTAAGTTGTTCCCTCTTCTAGGGTTCAATCTCATCAATTTTCTTTTTTTTTATCTTTTGTTATCCTTGTATTGATGCTGCTATTATCACTTTTATTCCCTCTTAGTTGATTCTTGTTGAGATCTTTCCTTTTCTTGAAAGGTCTCTACCTCATCCTTCTTTCTCTTAAATTAAGTAACCTTTTGCAACTATTTCACTTTGAAATTTTGCTCATATTCAAGAGTTAGAGTCTTCTGACAGTGAAGATTTTGATTAAAAAAATTTTGAAAAAAAAAAAGAGGAAATAAATACCTCAATTGAGAAAAATAACGGTAGAGAAGAGAACCTAAGACAAATTAGTTAAGGTTTTTATGTATACTACTTATGACCTCAGCCTGAGCCTTAAGAACATGATGAGTGAACCAAAAGGTAGGGCAAATCTGAAAACTATCCCAACATATATTTAGTTTATCACATCTATGCTCTGGCTATAACTTTTTTTTAGAGAGGGGTATAGTATGATAATGCCAAACTCCTCAAATTAGGTCACTGATAAGCTAGAGCCATATTGTCTCTATGGGATTTAAGATTCCTTCATGGTTGATCTGAGGTTTTCACTTTATCTTTATTTGTTTTAATTTTTAATTATTACAATTTGACTATCATCCAACTCACTCCTAACTTTATACGATACATAATTACCTTCATTATTCTTTGTCAATACTTAAACATTCATCATTCTCTCTTTCTATTTAAGAAATTTTTTTCTCTTAAAAACATCCCAATGATAGTAGATGGTACTACATAACAGCTCGATCCAATAATAAATTACTTGTCATTTGTTTGAACTCAATAAAAATTGAAAGTTGCTCTCTTTTACTTTGAAAAGCAAAAAATAAATAAAGATGGTGAGCTCGGAGTCGAGGCTACTCTTGAGGTTAAGACTTAGGAAATAAAGAGTGCGTTTGACACTTTCATAAATACACCAGTGGCCCTCTCTATCCTAGATCTATTAGATCAGGATAAAATTTTAGAATATACTCGTAGGAGGAGGTTATCATTGATGCCCACGAGCTAATAACATTTTTTTTAACTTGATTTTTAATCTAACTATTAGCTCGATTTTATAAAGATGGCTAGTGAGGATAACTTTGACTTCAAGTTGTACCATCATACTTCCAGGCTTAAGAGGGGTAAAAAAAATTCAACTTGGGGCTTGTCTTGTGAGGGAGACAAGGTGGTTAATACCTCACTGTATCGCTCTCCCATAGGTCAAAAAATAAAAACAAGGGCTAGCCAAGTTTTGTCTCAATGTTGGCACCAACACTTCCTCCTCTCACCAAAAAGCCATGGGTGGAGGCCTCTTTTTCCACCCTCGAGAACCCTCAGGCTAGGATATTAAGGCTCAGCTTAAAAAAAATCTCTGTCAACTTCGAGTTCACTCTTGTTGATGACCCCATCACCAATCTGGCCATGGTAAGGAGATTCAATAAAGTTGCAATCCCTTTTCTTAGCAAACATTAATTGACTTTAGCTCGATTTTATTAGTATTCTTTATTTGCTAAGTTTGAAGTCATTCTACATAGTTTAATAGAAATTTTCTCCTAACCCCTAAAAAACATTGGTGAAGTCTTCCACCATGCTTACCTCATGATGGCCCAACTACTGAGGGTCAAAAATGATATGGCTACATTGGTCGAAGAGCATAATAAGAGCCCATACATGTTGAGTAATGTTCGATCTAGTCTCAGTGTGTCTCATAAAAATAAAGCTGAGCAAAAAAAAATTGATAGGTTGACAGCAAAGCTAAAGGTCATCATGATTGACAAAGCTTCAGCTGACTTAATAAGAGAGCAAGTCAATTTCAAACTCAATAACATTCAGGCTAAAATAGCCAAGTTAGATCCGAGCTTAAAGCTAGAAAAAAATAAGAAGGAAAACCTAAAAAAAAAAGCAGTAAAAAAGTGCAAAACCTCCAATAAGTGTCTTTAAATAAAGGTGTAGTTCTCTAAGAAGAACGTCCTCGATGCCTTCTAATTGGCCAAAAATGAGGTACAATTTAAATTCTCCACCTTCAACCTAAACTTCTCTAATATTGATATCAACAATATCATATCAAGGTTTCATCCAAATCAGCTCAAATAGGATGAAGAAAAAGAAGAAGAAGATAAGGATGTGGCCTTGAAGGCTAAGCTAGAGACAACTTTGGGGCCTTAACACAAGGTAAAAGAAGCAGAAGAGGGTAAGATCATTGCTACTGCTATTGATGAGGATGCTGCTCTTACTACTACTGCTATTGATATTGTTGATGAATAATTCTTTTAACTTTTTGTTTTTAATTTTTTATAAATTTTTATTAATGTACGAGGTCAGTTTTTTGTAATAACCTTATGTAAGGATGATTTGCTAACATCATTTGTTGGTAATTTTTGTAACAGTTAATCAATACAACTTTTTGTTCAAATCAGTCTAAACTTTAGCCCAACTTAACTTTATTATTCACACAATTTTTTTTTATTCACATAAGTTTAGCATAGTTAATGAAAGAAATTTCAGCTTGGTTAACAGAACTGAGAATTTACATAATCATTTAGACTAAATTAACTTGAGAATCCACCAAAATTTTAGGTCAAATTTTGTTAGATTGGTGGATATAAGCTTGTTAAACATAATTTGATTTCTATATTCAATTACAAAATACAAGTATAAGCTTAGTTTAGACCAAGCTACTAATAATAGACTTTTAAATTATTTGTGTTCCACATCCTTGATGACATTACCATTCAAGTTATGTAGTTTATAGGTCGCATCATGGACGATTTTGATAATAACATATGGTCTTTTTCACATTAAGGCTAATTTGCTACCTCGATCATCTATTCTTTAAACTTTTAGTTTTTTAAGTACCACATCGTTCTTTCTGATATTTTTACATCAAACCCTTTTATTATAATAGTTAGCCATTTTTCACTTATAGACTATTATCTGGGTTAAGGCTATGTCTTTTTATTCTTTGATGAAGTTGATATCAGCTTTAAGTGCTTCTTCATTTTTTTTTTTGACCTTAATTTAATTCTTAAGCTCAGAAGGTTAATCTCAATAAGTGCCACAGTCTTTGTTCCAAATGCTAATCGAATGAGGTTTCATTAGTGGGTTCCTTCGTGGTCATCCCCAGGGCTTATAACACTTTTGGTAGCTTATTAGCCCATTTTTCCTTTGCTGTATCGAGTTTCTTCTTTAAAGTTTCTAATATTATCTTTTCCTAGGTTTGGCCTACCCATTGGATTAAAGATAGGCAACTAATGTGAACCTGAGGTCAATATGAAGGCTTAAACACCATTCCTTAAACCTCAAGTTTTCAGACTGTTTGTCATTGTCCATTATTATAGATCGAGATAAGATGTATCTACAACTACATTTTTTCACATAAATTTCTTGACTTGGGCCTCTATGATGGTAAACAAAGCCTCAGCTTCAAACTCTTTTGTGAAGTAATCTATTGCCACTAAAACAAATCTCCTCTAACTTATGATCGAGGTAAAATGTTTGAGGACATCTATTTTTCACTACATGAAATGTCACAAACTGATAATAAAAGTAAGCTTGATTGAGGGAATATGTTACATGTAAGTAAATCTTTGACACTTATGGTATCTTTTTATTAGTTCAATTATATCCTTTCAGATGATAAGTCAATAATAGCTTTGCCTAAGCACCTCGTAAGCTAATGGCCAAGATTCAAGGTGACTTTCACATATTCCTTTATGGATTTCTCTCAGAATGTAGTCTACCTTTTCCTCATCAACATATCTTAAGTAAGGCAAGCTAAAAGATCTTTTGTATAATTTTTCTTTAATCATCGTGTATCAATTTACCTTTCTCATCAATATCTTAGCTTGGATTTTTTTCTCAAGTAGTGCCCCCGTGGTTAAGTATACCTTGGTTAACATCATTTAGGTCTTTCTCTCTGTGTGTGATATATCCTATAAGCTTATCCTCGATGCTTTTATGTGTCAGCTTTTTTACCAAAACTTGGTTTGAGCTTTCCACTATTATTCTTAAATTTAACTTAGATAGGGAGTCTATTAGTAAATTTTTTCATCTCAATATCTTCTTCACCTTAGCTTTCTTGAAGCCAGCCACTAAAGCCAGCATTTTGTCAAGATACTTTTGAATCTTATCTTTTTGAGCTCTGAACTCTCAATTTATTTGATTGACCACTAGTTGAGAATCGTTATATGCAGTTAACTGTTGAAATATTCAGCTCGGTTGTCAACTTTAAACTAGTTATCAATACCTTATATTTTGTTTCATTGTCATATGCCTTGAACTTGAATCTCAAGACATATGGGTGCTGTAGTTTTTTCGAGCTTATTAGAATAACATTGACTCCTCTATTGTGGCTTATAGCCAATCTATTAACATAAAGTTTTCAATCATCTTTATTTGAGGTTTCTTTATTTTTCTCAGATTTTTTTTTGAGGTTTTGCAATGAAATCTATCAATATCTGTGATTTTAGGGTCGACCTAGGTAATATGTTTAGGTCAAATTTGCTGAACTCTACCACCCATTTAATTAACAATTTTGACATTTTAAGTTTCTATAAAACTTTTCTTAGTGGTTGGTCGATCAATACGTGAATTGTATAGGCTTAAAAATATGGCTTGAGTTTTTTGGCCGAAGTGACAATGTTATAAGCTAGGTTTTTTATACCGCTATAGTTAGTCTCTAACCCTATCAGTACCTTACTTATAAAATAGACTGGTCTTTATTTCCCTTCTTCTTCTCGAACCAAGATTGAGCTGATGGCCTAGTCCATACTAGCTATATATAGGTACAAGATCTTATCGGGTCTTGGTTTAGACAAAATAGATAGAGAAGATAAAAACACTTTGAGTCCTTTAAAAGTTTTTTTGGCACTAAAGAGTCCACCTAAAGTTAAAAATATTTTTAAAAATTTTTAAAAATAGCAAATATAGTTTTATTGACTTAGACATGAATCGGCACAGTGCAACTATTTTGCTTGTTAATCTCTGTACTTTTTTTACTGAGGTCGGTGCTTTCATGTTTAAAATTATCTAAACTTTTTTTGGATTCACTTTTATCCCATTTTTATTGATCATATAACTGAGCAACTTACCTAAGGTGACTCTCAAAAGCATATTTGTTCAGGTTAAGCCTTATATTATATTTACTCAAGGTGATGAAAGTCTTTTTAAGGTCTTTTAGATGTTTGATCAAACTTTTGCTCTTGACGATCATATTATCCATATATACTTTCATATTGCAACTGATTTGATTTTTAAACACCTTGTTTATCAGCCTTTGGTAGGTCGACCTTGCATTTTTCAACTTGAAGGGTATTACCTTGTAATAGTAAAGGCATTTCTCAGTAATAAAAGCTTTTTTTTTCTCATAGTCCTCTAGCATTTTGATTTGATTATAATAGGAATAGACATCCATAAAACTGAGAAGGCCATGCTCGGTACTATCATCCACCAATCGATCTATGCTATGGAAAGAAAAGTTATCTTTTGGGCAAGCTTTGTTCAAGTTAGTAATGTCGATACACATATTTCATTTTTTACTATGCTTTTTGACCATGATCATGTTGGCTATCCATTTAGAGTAGTAAACATATCTGATGAAGGCTGCTCATAATAATTTATCAACTTTCTCTTCGATAGCCTCTTACCTTTTTGGGACAAAGATTTTTTCCTTTTGTTGAATTGATTTTACCTTGGAATTAGTGTGCAACTTATGAACTATCACATCGATATCAATCCTGGGCATATTGAATGGTATTAAGGTAAACAGATTCATATTATTTCTTAAAAATTAAATTAACTAATCTTTATGTTGAAGTTTAGATTTAATCTACATATGTTTTCCAAGGATGATATCCAAAAATGAAACTGCTACAGGATCTTCAGCTTGCTCAGGTTGATTTTTATCCGAGTCTAGCCTTTGATTAATTATCTCTTTTTATTCAATTAAGTCGAGACCATTTTCTATGAAAACAGATCCTGATGTGATGATCAATATATTATAGGTAACTTGTTGAGTATATATGTAGTGAAATTAGTATGTATTTTTCATTTCATAATGTATTTTAACTGGAGTATTAGCTTGAGCCAAATGACATACGGTTATTCACGTAGCTTAAAAGCTAGATCGTTTTTGAGGTTACCTTAAAAAATTTTAAAAATAAAATTTTTTATTAGATCTTAAAAGTTCGAAGTAGCTTAAGAATGCTTCTATCAAGTGTTTTACGTTTTATGTTCTTGCTTGTAACTTTTTGTTTCTTGTTAGCTTTTTTTGTTTGCCCCTTTTTAAAGTTTTATTCTTAGCCAAACTGTCAGTTTGCTTTTCAATCTTTCCTTTCATTATTATGACATAACACTGGTGTACCATGGATTGGTCTTTTTAACCTTTCTAATCTCATTGAGTGTTAAAAATTTTACTTTCAGATGGAAAGTTGAGCTTATAAGTCACATAACAGACTGGTTAAGTCTGCCTAATATCATGTTATATGCCGACGGGACATCTATCAGCATAAATTCTATGACCAAAGTGATTGTTTTGGGTTTTATCCCTAAATAGATTAGTAGTTTGATTATTCTTTCAATGGGCACCTATTTATTCTTAAATCCCCTAATGTTGTTATGATTGGCTGTAACCAATCTTCACCAATTCTCATCTTCTTCATGGTGTCGTAGTACATGACGTCGATCGAGCTCTTATTTCAAACAGGATTCTCTTAACTACATAGATGTACACTACGATCGTAATCACTATAGCATCGTCGTAGGGCTATTGGATTTCTTCAAAGTCTTCTAATTTGAATGAAATCGACTTATTTCTCTAATCTTTTTCTCTCTTTACTGCAGTGCCTACTGCCATGATCATACCTAGGTTGGATTTCTTTTTAGCTGAAGTAGAGTTACTTCAAGTGATCACATTAATTACTTCAGGGATTAGCCATTGTATCAGTTTGACCTTCTTCTTTCTTTGCCTCATCTTCTAGGTCTTTTTTTTTTTTTTTTTAGTTTTTTTTCTCTGCCCTTAGTAGGCTTTTTTTATGTTGTCTATAATTTATTCTGAGCTGGCCTTGTCTTCGCTGCTCTATAAACTTCCTTAATTAACCTCTTTTTATCGAGGTATCAATCTCATTTTTCAGGTCGATGCAATCTTTAAGATTTGACCTATGTCTCTATGAAAGGCACATCTTTTACTCGAATCCCTCACAGTATTCTATTTTAGTGGCTTTGGCCATCTAAGGTCAAAATATTTTTAAATTTGTATCAGAATCCTCTCTTAAGAAATATTTAGTGTAGTATAGCTTCTTTCTCCATTAGGATTCTAACCTTATGTTGTTTTTTTTTTTTAGAAAGAATCATAGAAATATATTTTTTACGATTGAGGAGAGGGGATGAGCCTTCCTTACCTTGGTTAGTTTTCATTATAAATTCAGCATTTATATACTTCTCTACTATTAGTAGGATGTTGGTCAGAGTTTTAGGTAGTTCTAGCGATATTTTTAACTTCAAGTGGTACTTTTTATCATAGAGTCCATTTGTCAAGGCAGTGATAGCGATCGTCTGTTCCATATCTTTAACCTGTAAAGCTTCTGCATTAAAATGCATGATATAGCTCTTCAAAGTTTCATTCTTTCTTTGGTAGATTGACATCAAACTTAGAGTCATCTTTTTCGCTCTTCAACTACTAATAAACTAGGACAAAAAAAGTGACTGAGCTTCTTAAACATAATGATTGACCTTGGTTCTAAGCTGCTATATCAGGATCGAGCTACACCCTTCAGTGTAGTAGCTAGGCTTTTGTACATTAGAACTTCATCTATCTCTTACATTATTATATTAGTTCAATAAAGTTTCAAATGATCGAATGAGTTAGAAGTACTGCTGTAGGTTTTCAAGGTTGACATTTTAAACCCTTTGGAAGGCAAGGCTCTGTTGATTTCTTCGGTGAAGAATGAAGTCTCTAAGAACTTCAGCTCATCCTCAAAAGCTACTACTTTCATTTTTTGTTTTTTTTTCATTACCTATATTCGAGCTTCTAAATCTATGTTCAATTAGAGTTCGGAGTTTGTTTGTTTGTTTGTTTGGACTTTTAGGTCGTGGCTTGTGTTGAATTATGGTTGGGGTAATGATGGGCTGAGTTGAGTGCTCCTCTTTTCTGGAGGCTAAGAAGGCTTCCACCTTTTTCAAACTCTGTTGTCTGATAGCGACTCTTCGGCCAATAGTGATTATGGTTTGTAACATTTGCTTGAGAATCTGTATTTATTCGATCAGGGCTTCTAATTGTTCCATGGTCAGGCCTGCCTATGGTTGGGCCGGTCGAATGAAATGCTAACTATGGTAGGTTTATGTTCTAGTCGGGATGGTTGACTCTTTTTCCTCTAAGGTTCTCTTCCTTGGTGGCATTGTTTTACACTCGGCTAATGAAAGAAAATACCCTTTACTTGGCACGCCAAATGTTTGTATCAAGTTTCGACCTTAAGATGTTCCTAGAAAAGTAAAAGAGAATGGCAGATAGAAGCAAAGGCAATGTGTGTTTTCTACGTTTTCACTCCAACATGCAAGTCAAAAAGATTCAGGTCCAAAAGAAAGTAAAAAAGGAAGAAAGGAAGTAAAATGTACCTCTCTTAATGGCACCTAAACTTTCATATTTATAGGTAAGCTATAGGGGACCGTTAGGGGATAATAAGAATAGTATCGAGCTGATATGACATTGAACATGTCAAGTTGACCTAATATATCAGGTTGACACAAATAACAAAAATACTCTTTATTGTCTATTAGAGGCTTCATAAAGAAAAAAGACCACTATATCTTTTTTATCATCAAATATCCCTAACACCACCAGGCATGAAAATTTGTTTCCTACCAATCATAATTAGAGGTTTTAACTTTTGATTGCGTGACCACTAGACACTAGTGATCAATTGATTCTAATTAAGAAAGAAGTGAATATGTATTTGTGATTTTAACATTCGAAGAGGAATAAAACCAGAGTACTATATATTTATGCTAGAAATGATATTTGATGAAAAAATGACCATCATCAAAGCTAAAAATTAGGGGACAGTAGTTGAACAAATAACCTGAAAAGGCAGTTAAGCAAAATTATACGCATGCATGTGCATGGCGGCTACACCAACGACTGCACATCAGAAGTTGCCTTGCGCACTTTAAATTGTTTCACAATATAATAACTTCAGGTACATATAATCAAACTGCATTAAGGATCATCTCTTGTTTCTTTTCCCTTTTATCTTGGTTTCCAAAATACCAATTTCCAAGAGAAAGCAGCTTCTTTCATAAGGAAAAAAAAAAAAAAACAATTCACATGAAAGGCAAAGTATAGGTAAGGTTATCCAATTCCCATGATGAAAAGGAGATGATTCAATGCACTTTTGATAAACAAACAGAGATGCTGACACATCTTATACCCTATCCAAGTCAACATGACACCCCTTCCGAAGAAAGGAAATTCATTTCCCTAATTAAAAGTATCTTTTGACAGAACAAAATTGACCTCCCGATCAAGCCACCCTGATGAACAATGAAAGCATAAAACAACAACAAGAAGAAGAAAATTAGATGAAAGAAAAGGTGTAGGCAAAAGGGGAAAAAGAGACCACAGGCCTTCTTTTCCAGGGAATCGAGGATCAGCCTGTCTTGTTAATCTCTTATATAAGGCGTTTATGATCAATTCGATTCAATGATAACCTAGTTGTAGTATAGAAGAAAATACCAATACCGGGAAGAAGAAAGATCTAGTTTCAATTTAAGTTGGAGCTACAATGGCAAACAGGCAAATAGTTGTAGCTTGCAAGAATGTGGAGGCGCAGTATGTGGAGATGATGGTGCCTTTGTATTCTTACGGGTGTGAGAGGAAAGTGAAGAAGACCTTGTCCCATCTCAAAGGTAATTAACCCCAATTACTCTCTTAATTAATTGGTGTCTCTTTACAAATTAAAACCATTTTGTGACATAAACATGCGTTTGTTGTAACCTACTTTCAAAGTTTTCTCCACGTTTTCTGCCATTGTTCCAGGTCCAGTGTCCTCGTTCAAAGCTTAGCACTTAATGTATCTAGCTAAACTTCTAGTCTTCGATTATTGGCCCAAGCTGTTCGTTGGACCCACAATTGTCCAAGAACCAACATTTATATCATGTCTCCTGTTGGTCCATTGAATCTGAAACTAGAACACAAGTGTGTGTAAATGGAAAGCAAAGAAGCAATGCACTCCTTTAGCAAATGTATAGAATAGTTCCATTAAAGGAAAAAGGAGAAAAATATTTGTAATCGTACACTTGTTTTTTCAATTTCATCTTCCCTTTTTCCCTTTTTCCTTGAGGCTATAGTTGCTAGCTGCACATTTCCTTTGTTTTAATAAGACCAAATTAAATTATTAGCCCCCACACTCCACTTCCTGTTGAACAACAATTAACTAATAGTTCATTTGGAAATCCGATTAAAGGATTTCCAAAAATCCAACAGTAAAAATGCACATTACAATGCAGTGAAAGTCCTCTAATCGGAATCCTAAATAAAACCTAAATCATAGGCCTTAGGTCATAAGATATTTAAACGTGTTGCCGCTTTCATGCAGTTATGGGATAAAATATTGAAATTTTCTGTGGTGTTTATGGCAGGAATATACTCGGTAACAGTGGACTATAATCAACAAAAGGTAACAGTGTGGGGAATATGTAACAAATACGATGTGTTATCAACCATGAGGAGCAAAAGAAAGGAAGCTCGTTTTTGGAAGCCAGAAGAAAATATTGAAATGGAAGATGATGATGAGGCACAACCGCCATCGCCCCCACCACCTTCTATTCCTCCTGTGCACTCTAACAAGCCTTCTTTAGCCCTAATGAAGGCTCGCTCTCTAAGCTGGAAGGCCTGGAAAAAGATCTTCGCTCGATCCTATTCTTTCTAAAAGATAAGTAATTAATTATCTAAGCACCTCAGGGAAAAGTTAAAAGACATGAAAATGCATGCACTCCTTGACGTTTTCCAAACCAAGGAAAGGTTGTAAATTTGACATCACGTTTTCTCCTCCCATTTGTAAATAAATTAAGAGCATTTCTCCTAAATTTTTTTATTATAATATTATTATAATAAAATATTATATAAAAATCTATCACTTATAAACGTCAATTTCATATAAAATTTTGATAAATCTCATGCAATTCTAAATTATGAGTAATTAATTATAATATAATAATTAGAAATTGTATACTCATAAATAAATTACAGGTTCATGATTACCTACTCTTTCAATTTCTCATGGAAATTGCTTTTTGCTTGATTAATTATGTCTTATTGTTAGGTATAAAATTGGAAAAGTTATGGGCGTGTTTTGCCAATTTGTCAAAGGATAGTGATACAAACATTAAAATATTGCATTAAAATGATGAGCACACATATTTATTTTGTTATTTTAAGTATTTAAGTGAAAAGCATTATAATTTTTATGGATTATAGTAAAATTTAAAAATTTTTATTTTTTGTGAGTATGTGAAATGTGTATATTAAATGAGTGTATATAACTTGTATTAGTTACCGACAAAATCAATAGTAAAAATAGCACAAAACAAAATAATTAATGAAATCAAAAGTTAAAATATCAAAATTTCCAATTTCCAAAATAGGTTTTTTTTTTTTAATCTAAGATTAACTATACTAAAAAAATAATAATAAATTGAACAAATCGATTTGTTTTTTCTAATTACCTTATTAAACAAACTTTAAGTGTCACAATCAAGCTCTCAATTAGTAGGAAGTTCACAAGGCATTGTGTTTTGGAAAGATGGAAAGTATGTTTATTGGTGTAAAGGAAAGGAAAAGGGGGTCCGAACTTATGGTGCCAATACCTCCACTTTAAAGCCACTCAAATTAATCCTCATATAAATCCAGGCCGCATCATCATAAATAAATGTAGAAACTAAAAGACTAAAAAATATAATCGCCCCTTTATCCTAACGAAGATAAGGTACGGTTAACATTAGTTGATTGAAATATATATGCGTGTGGAATTCAAACACATCATTAAGTAAGATAACAGTAAACTCTTTTTTTTTTTTTTGTGCTTATTAAAGACATTTTGGAATTGGAATTCCGTGTTTCAGCATTGAATTTTTGGACTTTTGGCTCGTTTGGTCGTTTGCCTTATTCTATACGAGGATAACACCTCAGGGAGTTGTATCCTTAAAGGTTAAAATGAATAATAAAGGTAAGTTATTTTAAAGGTATAAATGATATATTAGTATTCATAAATTATTTAAATTTGATTCGAATAAAATTCGAATTCGATTAGATTATTATCGAGTCGAGCTCGAGTTCGAATATCATGATTTATCGATCAAATCGAATTCGAGTATTGTTATATCCAATTCGAATAGCTCGCGAGCCTAATCGAGCTTTTATATTTAAATTTTTTTATTATTTTAATCAATAAAATATCTCGAATTCGAGTTTGAGCTCAAGCATAAATAATCGAACTCTTATCGAGTATAAAAATTATGTTTATTTTAACATATTAATTGAACTTAATCAAGTGAATTTAAATAATTTGATTTCAATCACAAATCAAACTTAAGCTACAAAAATGAAACTCGAATGAGCTCGAACTAACTATCGAACCTCAAGTTGAAAGCTGAACTCAAACTATATCGACTCGACTCGATTCGATTACACTCTAAATTGTTCTCTAAAAGGAAAATTTATCCTTTACTTGCTTCAAAGGTTGAAAAGCCTTTCTCGTGAGTTGTTCAGAATTGGTTTTGTTAGCATGCACATGGAAGATAAGTGTCCACAAGTAAATCATATAAGTAAATTATCTTTTGAATTAATCGGTATGTTATTAAAGTAAGTATTTGAAGATTATGGGTTTGAAAAAGTTTAAATATGAAATATATAATAAAATAAAAAAATTAAGAATATATTAAAAACTTAAAAAAAATTTCACACAAGAGGTTGAGATAAAAAAATTCCTATTTGATAGCTTGGATGAATATTAATTTGTCAAAGAAGAAGAGCATAAACCCAATGGAACTTCAGGCCCAAAATCTGTTGGAGTTTTAAGGACCAATTTGAAGTGTTTTAACTTTGATAAGGTAATCTTAAGGAAATTCAATTGGAATCCAAATGCTTGGATAAAAAGATGTTTTGAAGTGATTTGAAATAATACTGCGTAACCTTTAAGAAAATGATCAAAATACCATTGAGATTGGAGGTCAATTTGCCCCTTTCTTAATTCGAAAAGACTTACTTGAGCAGAACGTTAAGGTATTTTGAAATTATAAAATTGTTGTAATTTAAATTTTAATTATAAAATTAAAATTTTAATATTTTATCAATATTTCATATAATCTTTTTAATGAGATTGCTAACATTCAATTAAGGATAAATAATCAAAAACTTTTCCCTCATATTCTCTTTGTTTTATATTTTTTTATTTTTTTGAATATCTTAAAATTATTTTTTTAACATCTAAAATTGTTACATTTTTATATTTAAAAATTATTTTTTATGATTTTTTTATTTTTAACATTAAAAATTATAAAATTTTAATTTTATAAAAAAATTAAATTTTAATATTAAATATATTAAAATTTATTTTTCAATTTTATGAAAATCAATGCACAATAATGGCGAAAAGAGTATAATCTATCACTGGTACCTACTATGTTTATTCCTTTTAAAGTTTTGACTTTGATCACAATGTGATTGGCAATAAATTTCCGTCATTAATAAATCAGAAATCAAAAAGTAGAAAAGGATTCAGAAATCATTTTGTAAAACTTTAGGGGCTATTTAAAAATTAATGTAAACTTGAAGGATTAGATACAATAGTCCCAAAAAAGAAAGACTCTTGCAACACCTGACTCTCTACTTTCAACGCTCAAAGTGAGGTACTGAGAGGATGCTGATGCCAATTAATTCTCACTTCTAAAAATTGGGTCTTTGCCTTCAATTCTTCTCTTATTCATGCAAAGTTTGATGCCAAAATTGTGCTTTGTCTGAAAACTGAAAAAGCTGGTGTCGGTTCTTGCAAAAGTTGAAGTTTTTGTGTTCTGGGTTTTCGATTAGGTGCACTAAGTTTTGAGTTTCTGGCATAAAAAACGATGATAGGATATGGGTCTTATGGTGGGAACGGTCATGGAGGAGGATCTTCAAATTTATCAGCTTTAGCTCCTCCTTTCACCGTCGACCGATCCATCCCAAAACCTGCAGCTACCCCACTTGTTGATTTGGGTGAACCCTTGAATTGGCTTGATACTAATCCATACACTTTTAGTTCACCCCAACCTGCTCAACTCCCTCAGTTGGATTTGGACCCAATTACCACTCCTTCCTATAACCAAAATGTGGATCTTTTTGAACCCAAAACCTATTACCCTTCCTATGTCTCACCTCCCCTTCATGTGCCAACTTTCAATGAGCAGAGCTTGTCTGGCCTCGACCATACGGCTCAATGGGGTGGTGGCTTGTGGGATCGGGAGAAAGGGAAGCCGGCTCAGCTTGATGGGAGTTTTTATTCAAAGGAGACAAACATGGCTCCTCCTTCCATTTACACGGATCATATCAACCTGGGTAAGTTTTCCTGTTTTCCTATGCTTTCTGACGCTTTACATTTGTTCCCATTATATTTGTCTATGCTCTCTACATGGTTCTTGCATTTCCATTAGTTTACTTTTTTGTCTTGTCTAGTGCAAAATTTCAGTGATCAAATGAACTGTGTGCGTATGAAAAAAAAAAATCAATCAGGTATTCCCTCCGCCCCCTCCCCGCTTTAAGCACTTGGTGACTGGTCATATCTTGTCCGCAATTTTTATGAGTTAACGATTACTTGCGCATTTATAAGTTCGCCGAGGCCATCGTCTAAGTGAGACGCTGGAATTATGCCTTCTTGTTGTTAAAACTTAAATATATTAATATGTTAGATATAGGGTTCTGTCGGCTGGCATGACTGTTCAATTTCCTTTCATTCATATATTGTTCGTTATTTTTATTGATCATCCTCTTACATGCACTTGAAAGCTTGGATGGCTAACTCAGTCATTTTTCCCGAGAACCTAAGACTTATGCATTCAAAAATTTGTAATGTCTTTATTCTCTCACACTGCACTATTAGTAAAAAAAAAGGAGTGCTAACCACTTTGCTGGGTTGCAAATTTGATTCCTGTTATCATTTTGCTATGTCACAAAAATTGTAGGAAAATGCTTCTTCACTCTTTCTTTACTCGACATCAGTTTCTATCCCTACATACTTTGGGTTGTCAAAGTCATTTTTTGGGAAGAGCAGTATGAGGGAAAGAGGGAACTAGAGGATAATGATAAAGAAAGGTCAGGTGGGATGTTATGTAACCCATTTTTCTTTTTTTGTCTCTAGTTGCAGGATCTCTTCCCTCCAAAAGCCTAAAGATATCTGAAGAAACTTCACATAATATTTATTCATTAGGCAGGGAAAAGCAAGTGGGGCCTACTAGTATAGAAAAGCTAGATAACAACAATGTCCTGGGGCAAAATCTCTCATTCATGCCTGTGGATTACTTGAAGACATCAGTTATTGGGTCCAGTTCAGCACTTCCTGAAACCAATCTGCAGGTACCTCCCTTAAATCTAGTAAATTTCAAGAACAATCAAGTCACATTCAGCACTCCATATGAGAAACCTGTGAGAGAGCATGGTAGTACACCAAGTGATAGTATACCTGCCATGAAATCTTCACCTGGGATTGTTATTAGACCTTCAGCTGGCATCAATGGAACTGATATAAATTTGACTGGGATCAATCCGTCTAATGTGAAGGAACCTCATTATTTGAACTTTGGTAGAAAAAATAAGTTTGACCCTAGTCTACTCAGCTTTCACCTTCATGGAAATTGTTATTTGTCTGGTGAATCATTTTCAACAAGGACTGAAAAAAAGTCAGCAACAAATATGGCCTCTAATGATGCCTCTGATAATTTGTTCAGAGAAAAATCTGGAGTTAATTTTTCTCATATGAATCCAAATAATTTCAGTTTGGCTCTTGATAATAATGAAACAGTCATTGCTGTGGAGAATACTTTAGAGAGTTTAGATCATTACAACCCTCCTGTTGACTCACCTTGCTGGAAAGGAGCTCCAGCTTCTAATAACTCCCCATTTGGATCTTCTGAGACTGTTGCTGTGCAGGTTGTAAAGAAAATTGAAGCATGTGATGTTTCAAATGGTCAAGCACTTAAATTTATCCCTGGGCATACTGCTAACGTGGTTAAACTTCCTTCAGGAAAACCAGGTGAAATTTTGATGACTGATGAAAATGGGGATGTGGAAGATGGTTCAGTCTCTTCCCTGAAATTGTCTTCAGTCTCTATCCCGTCATTTATAATACATCAACCTGATGATGCTACGAAAGCAGGATCCTATAACAAAAAAACAAGTCCTGCCTGTGAGATCAAATTCTCTGATGATGCAAGTGAACGGAAGAAAGATTATGTCTTATTCAACCATTCAATGAATGAGGTTGAGAAGGCATCTTTCTCCATTCAACAAAGTCTTGCCGAAGGTAGATTGGCTTCTAAAAATTTGCATACATCTGAGACTGGTGTCGCAGATCTCGAGAAGATAAATGATGTCTCTGCAGGCTGTGGTTCATCAAATATGTCATGCCATGTGGTAAAAGATCTCTCATGTTCGCCATCCTCTGTAGAAGATGTTTCGGCTAGGTATTCTAAATTCTTTGGCAAAGAACCAGTTTCAAATAGCAGCATCAGTGTTCTAGTAGATGCAATGCATAACCTGTCAGACTTGCTTCTATATCACTGCTGCAGTGAGATGTGTGAATTAAAGGAACAAGATCTCAAGTCCCTTGAGAAAGTAATCAACAACATTAATACATGCATGTCAAAAAATATTGGACAAGAATCATTTTTGAGTGAGCTTCCTGAGGTATGCTTCCCTGTTTTTATTTTCTTTGTCTTGTCTAATTGATGTGTAATTAACTGTAGGAAATTTGAAATGCTAAATTGTGTTTCTCATTGCTATTATGCATATTTCTTCTGAATTCTTTCATGAAATGCTTTTTCGGTTGATTACTGAGCTGTAAATCTTCTTCTCAGGGCACAAGCATGGGAAGGGCCGAGGTGGAAGCTATTGATGTTCTGAGCCAGCATGTACAGGAGAAAAGGAAGCATTCTGGTAAGAAAGATGAGATATATTCTGATTTCGTCAACAGTGGCACAGACTTAAAAGTAAAAAATGATAAGATGACCCAGGTATTTGCTTATTTAATTTTTTATCTGTACTGTGATAGATAATGTTTCATCATTTTGTCTTCTTTCTGGGGTAGAGATGAAAATTGAAAGCACACTTATATTCTCTCTCTTGGTCGATGAGTTGCAGGCTATAAAGACGGTTCTCATTGAGAATTTTCACGAGAAGGAAGAGGCACACCCACAAGTTCTCTTGTATAAGAATCTATGGCTTGAGGCAGAAGCTGCTTTATGTTCTATCAATTACATGGCTCGCTTTAATAACATGAAGATTGAAATGGAAAAATGCAAATTGGACTCAGAAAAAGGTTAAAAATTTTCTGTACACTCCTTGGATCATGTCTTGTTCATAATAGAAGCTTTAGAAATTTCTGCTAAAAATCCTTGACTCTTTCATTTTGGCTATCTGATTAAAGGACGTGTTGTTTTGCTTTAGATTTGTTAGAAGGCACACCAAATGAGGACAAAATATCAAGACCTAAATTGTCTGCTGAAGTGAACACCAATAAGAAATTAACAGCAGTAGCTGAGAGTGGACCAACCCCTGCTGTTTCTAACCAAAATTCTCCTGTCAAAAGCTCCAGTAACCATGTTGATGATGTCACAGCCAGATTTCATGTACTAAAGCACCGGCTTAACAATTCAAATTCTGTTCATAGTAGAGATGTGGATGAACTCTGCAGCTCAAAGGTTTCTTTGGATTTGGATGAGGTTGATGAATTGGCAACTGAAGTAAAGGATAGCTCAATCCCAGGCCTGCCATCCCAAGACTCCCCTGTACTAGGAACAGCCTGTCATACAGTTGATGTTGAAACCTCTGTCATGGCTAGGTTCCATATCCTGAAAAATCGAGGCATTGATGATTTGGATTCCATTGAAATGGAAAGAAAACAACCACCAGAGGTTGTTGATCTTGGATTTGCAGGAAAGAGAAAGAAAATACCCATTGATAAAGACGCAGCAGAGAATGGAATTTCAGGTGTTAATGTGGAATCTGTTTCACTGCATCAAGTGGCCAACCATGATGGACAACAGTTAGTTGTGAAGGATTTTCATCTGTGTGTCGTGCATGACTCCACGATGCAGTCTCCTGGTGGCACCAGGCTTGATCAACTCTCTGCAGGTTGCTATGACAGCTGTTCTTCTGACTGGGAACATGTGTTGAAAGAGGAGCTTTCAGGACAGAACAGTTGACTGAATTTGGTCGATGCTATTATCCTATGGTGAATAATATCTCGTTTCCCTTGAATATCTGTATAAAGTATGTGGAACACTACTGTGAGTTGCTCAGAACATGACTGCTCTTCAGCCTTGTAAAAAACTGCTAAAACTTATTTTGAATAAACCTTCTTATGTATCTTTCTTTTCTTGTTTGATTTGGGTAACCCTCTCAGTTCTTCTCGCTGTTCTGGATATACATGGATGCGTGCATTGTCCACCGTTCATGATAATGACTTTCGGATTCAGAAAATCCCATATTTGATGCATCTATCTAACACTAACATTTTAAGTTAATTGAAAAAATGTAGTGAAACTTAGAACCTTTGGAAATTTGATCCTTTCTTTGATTTACAAGGCTTTTACACTAGACACGCAAATATTAGAACTGCAAACTCTGCATACTCAAGCAAGAGTTTCTTAATATCAAATAATAAATTACCATTTCATCTGATCATTTCTTACGTATGCACATCCGAAAGCTATAAAGAAGATATGTACTAATAGAATAACAGCTTTTATTGGATTTTCTTGCATTCAATATCAAGTGGAAATCCAACCATACAAGGTATCTCGTAACATTTCCTTTATTGAACTGAATTTTTCCTTAAGGAGGCATCAATTGAACCTGCATGAACTTTTCATAGACAACATTGGATTAGTTCACTTAAGAGGATTCCTTTGAGAATACTAATTATTACTATTTTGGTAAGAATCTATTTTACCACCTGAAATTCTTTCGACTAATTCGGAATTATTGGTGCTTTTGAGCTCCTCTAAAGTTTTACAATAAAACCATTTCTATAGAAAAGGGTATCCTGAACTGCTATAAGTTGCATAAATTCCAGCAATCAGTCACAGGTACGCTGATAATGAGTTGTGAGAAAATTGTCTAAATTTTGATAAAAATATAAGGATAATCTAGCCACCCGATAGATGGTAAGCTAGCTCAACTGCAGCAACTATAATGTTGATAATAGTTCCAAGAACTCATTGACAGAATGCGAGAGCGCAAGATAAGGCAACAGTGACCACCTAAGTGGTAAGCTCCATAATAGCACTAACAATGTCCCCACCGTGAGTTTTGAGAGCCTTGACAGCTTTGCTCCTCGATACTCCAGCCTGTGTCATGACCAAGTCAATGTCCCTAGGCTCTACCCCAGTCTCATCAATTTCTTCCTCTTCCTCATCAGCTGGTGCTCCAGCAGCTGCAGCAGAGGTGTCTGACTTTGCCATCATAGATCCCATGTCTGGCATCCTGAACTGCTGGGCAGCTTGTGTCTGTAGCTGAGAGCTCAAATCCTCTATCTTAGCCTCACCAAAAATGACATAGGTCTCAGAATTTGGGCTCTTGAAGACATCAGGTTTTGAGATGAAAAATAGTACCTGAATCCAAGAGAAACTCGGTTATATTACCATTCATCAGGTAGCTCAACAGGTTGAAAAGAAAATCAGACAATTCATACATTCTTGGTTCTCTTTATGGTGACCCTGCTTACACCACTAACAGGTTTCATGCCCAGCTTCAACATCGCCTTCCGACTCTTCTTTTCACTTCTGCTTTGTTTTGAACTTCCATTAGCACCTGCAACCAATATTCCAAGTAAACTATAAGGGATTTGTAGAAATTTGCACACAATTAACTTTGGATAAGACAATTAGCTAAAAATTTCAGAAATAGCACCAAGTACATGTAGCCTAATAGCCAAAGATATAACACCATCAAACACAGAAATGCTGACATTCAAAGTAACTACCAAATCAGATATCTACAAAATAGTACATTGCAAGTAATTGCATGCTAACAAGTGATTTCAGCTACTCAAAGCTAACAATGTTGCATGAACCAGAAGACTTCTTCTAATTCTAAGGACTCTGAGTGGCAAACTATGCAGGAGATCCTACAATGAAATCCAATTCTAGAGGATGTGGTAGTTGGGAGCCAGTAAGCAGAAACCAACAGATCAAAAAATATTACAAATTTGCAGTTTCCAAGATAAAGAAAAGTTGGAGAAAATGCAATTACAGAGACTTTTATCCATGCAATTTTGAGGAAAAAAGTAAAAAACCAAAAAGTGTTTTGAAATCAACTATACGATCGAACCAAAGAAAAGAAAAGAAAAACGAAGAGAATCAATTAACGAGTTAAGTGGGGAAAAGAAAAATAAAAGAGAGAAACCTTGGGCACCATCTTCCTTATCATCATCCTCATCATCATCCTCATCCTCATCGTCCTCGTCATCTTCTTTCTCATCTTCCTTGACGTCCTCAACCACAGCCTCCTCCTCGCTCTGCAAATGCTACCATGCTAACACGTTTTTCTTTAAAAAGAAAAAGAATAAAAGAAGTGAAATGAAGAGGGGGAACCTGAGGCTGCTTCTTGGGTTCCTCAATAGAAGGAACCTGCTCAGTCTGAGGCTGAGCGGCTTCAACCACAGGAGCTGGCGACATGCTTATTTTCGTTAGATAGGGTTTAGAAAATAATTATCTGAGACTCGGGAGCGTCTACACTCCAGAGGGCAGCGGCTTTAACCTTCTGTGGGGATTTATTTCTTATGATAAGGGCTTCTCCTTTATTGGGCTTCCCTTCAGGCCAGTTTTAGGGACCCTTTGCTACATATGACGTCTGAGGCCCAACCCACAATAAAATATCAAGCCTCAGGCCTCCTCTTGGAAATGCCTTTGTAGTTCGGACAGTGACAATTGATGTGGCTATTTGTGCATTTATGTGATAATTATTTTGTATCAAATATATATATAATATAAAAATTAATATATTATAATTTATGTTGACATATTAAACATAAAATATATTTTTTATTTTTATCAAATTCATAAATAATATTTGTTAAAATTTTAAATCATATCATTTTTATATTTTTTAATATTGTTTTTATGTTATGTTTTTATATCATAGCATTGTTAAATCTAACAATTTTAGCTATTTCAGTTTGTGGAGTTAATCGGATAAATAAAAGAATATAAGAGGATGGATCAAATCTCGTACTAAATGATTCAATAATGATTAGTCAGTCCATCGTTATACTTCTTTAGCCATAAGAAAGAGAGAGGACTATGAACTAAAATGACCTCTTGTAAAGATGGAGCACCATGTTAGGAGTCTAGAGTAATGGTGCTACATCATCTCGAGGGCATTGGTTATCGTGTCCTTTCCACTTGAATTGCTCCAAACTTCAAAGGGACAAAGAATTTCCCCAAGAGAGAAAACATTAAATCTAGCATTTGCCAACTGCCTGTCAAAGTGTTCAAGAATATATAACACCTGGTTTTTAATTTGAAAGGATCTCTTCGGAAAGAACTTCTGTAGAAGTGTAACCAGACCTCTTGGTCGATAGGCATAATTCAATCAACTTCTTTCGACATTTCCCTGGTTTCGTATGCATATAGCAGAAAATAAACCCAGGCAGACAGAACCTGCTTTCAAGCTTAATGCAGCCTTTGCTCTAAGACCACAATGATTCTATCTGCCCTTACAAAATACAACATGTTAAACCACGCACCTAAACTAGTACACATGTTTAGAGTTTAGACATTGGCTTTCATGACAGTTTAGAAGCCTATTTCTAGCGTCCATACCAAACTCCGAGAATGAGTTTGACCAAGTGATGGCAAAACAATTCACTTTTCTTCCGGTATGTAGCATGAACTGCAACATAACATTAGCAGAAGGCTGTATGTTGAAGGAACCCAGGCATAGAATTGATGGAGGAGCTTATTCATAATTTCCGAGGCCCAGCTTTCCGTATCCTCACAGACACATGCCTTTGAGACTTCCATTCCTCACAATGCTCTGAAGCATGACAATGTGCCATCCAATACTCACATGGAATAGCTGAATCACAAACATAACATTAAAACTGCATCGAATAAACCAAATTATTAGAATTATTAAACTAAATGACAATGCTCCATAAACAAGTTAGCCCAACATTAAAAGGTAAAAGAGTGTTTTTACCTACCAGGTCACAATGTCTATCATGAGGTGTAGTATCAAAGGGAAATTGCAGACAAAGATGCCTTGAATGTGGATAATCTCTACAAGCCACCTAACCATCATCAAGCCACACACCCATTTTACTCTATAATAAGTGCAAATTTCCTTAGCAACTCAAAGCATGTTTGCAAGAGTTGCGTTTAAAGAACAACAGATATATATAAATATATATATATATATATATATATATAACAAAAGAAATAAAGAAAAACCTGGCCCTTCTCAGCGAGGACAGAGAGATCAACATCATCGTCGTCATTGGTGATGGTGATGGAGAGCTTGGCAATGTCAATAGAATCAAAAGGGTTCAAATCAAGAATAAAGCAATCCTCTGTCTCCTCAATGCTCTTCATGTCCACGTTTTTTCTCAGAAAAAATATGGGTCTCAAGGGACTAACATCAACAAAATATATTTATACCATTATTTCCAGATTGCTTCTAAAAGGAGTTAGATCTCAATCATGACCTATAGAGTAGATATATATTCATTTTAATCTTCATGTATGGCTATGCACTTCCCAGCTTTGACTAGCATCCATCAAATTTCACCCTATAAATTATTATTGAAATTAATATCCCCCTATGATTGATTCCCCTAAAAAACTTAGTATTATATTATAGGAAGCATTTTACTCGTAAAAATTTTTATTATAATTTTGTAATTAATTAATTATAATATAAAATAATATAAAAATTTATCATTTTAAAATATAAGTTCTACATTAATTTTTTATAAATTTATATTATTTAATTATAATTAATTATATTAAACAATTATAGATAATATAGTTGTGTATTATAGGAGTTTCATAGATTTTCTGAAGATCATGGGTGCTTTGAAATGGGAAATTAGCATTGAATACATACTTATACCCTATCAAAGAAAAAAAAACAAAAATTATTGGTGGAAAGCGGTTTTCATAAAGCTAGGAGAGAGGGTGGGATGTACTGTGGTATGGGGTCATTTACTCATTTCATATAATTGTCCTAACATATAGATTTATGAATTTAATGTTAGATATAAATTAAAAGAATTATCATTAATTTTTTTATTTAAATATGATTGTTATTTAATAAAATCTATCACATTTAAAGAATAGTTTTAATATTAATTTATGTATCTTTAAATAGTAGATTTTAAGTTTGAGAATGTAGTTATACATGAGGAAGGTTATAACATTTTTATAGTACTCATCTGAAGGATGATACCAATTTGATTTCAAATTATTTAAGCTTTAAAATATTCTTATAATTTTACCAAATCATTTAATTATTGAAAACTAATTCTAATTTTGCTACAATAGTATGATAGCAATTTAAGATAATTTTTTCATCTCATAAGCATTCAGGAGATAGTTTCCTACTCTAAAGAGGCTCCGTCATCGGGTTCATTAATATATTTTATTTAAAAAAATAATTAATAAAATCTTTCAATAATTTAGCAAAATTTACTTTAATATAGGTTTTTCAATAGTTTGATGAGATTTTATTATAATTTATTTTTTTAAAATGTATTAAATATTCTAATAGTTTAATAAGATTTAATCTAAAATGCTAATCATCCAATAGTTTGGTAGAATTAAAGTAAAAATTTTATTAGTAATAATTTTTTTCTAATAACAATTGATTTATGAAGTTCTCAATAGTTTGATAGAATTCATAAAAAATTTAAATTTATGAAAAACCTTCAATAGTTTGATAGAATTCATGAATTTATTTTAAAACATTCTTTGGTTTTTTTTTAAATAAAATGAAATTCATGAAGATATTTAAAAAATAAATAAAGTAAAATAATAATAATAATAAATGTAAAAAAAAATCTACGAAACAGGTCAAACTTGAAAGCGAGTCATACATGAATCTCTATGGGTCGAACGTGGGTTAAAGTATTTTCAAAATGGCATATTTCTAAATGGGTATAAAAGCCTAATTTCTAAGCTTTCCTTAAGTCTACTTATGTGTTAAGCTTATAAGGTTAACTATTTGTAGCTTGGGTCATTTCTAAAAAGTTTTAAATTATTTTTTACATCATCATCAATCACAGACTAGTAAAGCATCTTAATTCTTGTCCATTATAGACTATAAGCGAAAAGAGTTTAATTTGAGTGGGAGTATTTTGCTAACCCATGCGGAGACATAAAATTTCATGAAGGCATATGTGTTTTACTCTCTCATAAAAGATAAAACTTGGATGTAAAGCTCATGTTATATATATGTAAATAAATTATAGATATATTAAAATGAATAAATAAATAAATAAACAAAATACAAACAAGGAAAAAGAAAGACAAAATTTCAATTTATTAGGTCATGCTTGGATAACAAGAAATCATTTATTGGCTTGACTCTCTTACATTTTCAGTGGAGTCATCAAACTATTATAATATATAGATTCATAGACCCAACGCTAGATATAGATTAAAAGAGTCGTCAATAATATTTTTTGTTTAAGTTTGATTTGTCACCTCATAAAATATGTCACATTTAAAGAAGAGTTCCAAGATTCACTTAAGTACATTTAAATAATAGATTCTAGCCAACAAAATTAGATTTTAGGTTCATGAGTGTAGTTATGCATATGGTTATAATACCCTCATAGCGTCTATCCAAATGATGGTACTAATTTGATTTCAAATTATCCAAGCCTTAAAATATTCTTATAATTTTACTAAATCATTTAATTATTTGAAACTAATCCTAAATTTTCTTCAATAGTTTAGTAGTAATTTAAGATAAATTTCTCATTTCAGAAGTATTCATGAAACCTAGTATTCCACTCTGAATAAGCTTCATCGTCAGGTTTATTAATATATTTTATTTAAGAGAATAATTAGAAAAATCTTTCAATAGTTTGGTAAGATTTACTTTGATGTAGATCTCTCAATAATCTGATGAGATTTCTTTGTAAATTTATTTTTTAGAAATTGTATTAATTCTTTCAATTGTTTGGTAAAACTTAATCTAAGATACAAATCCTCTCATAATTTAGTAGGATTAAAACAAAATATTTTATTAGTAATAATTTTTTTTCTAATAACAATTGATTTATGAAGTTTTTCAATAGTTTGATAGAATTCATAAAAAATTTAAATTCATGAAAAATTTTCAATAATTTGATAGAATTTTATGAATTTATTTTAAAAATATTCTTTATTTTTTTTAAATAAAATGAAATTCATGAAGGTATTTAAAAAATAAATAAAGTAAAAAAATAATAAAAATAATGATAATAATAAAAGAAAATTCTAAAAAAGTAAAATAAATGAAAATGTAAACAAAAAAAAAATGAAAAAAAAAAAGAAAAACTTGTAAAACGAGTCAAACTTGGAAGTGGGTCATGCACGGATCTCCACAAGTCGAACACGAGTTAAAGCT
Organism: Durio zibethinus; assembly: GCF_002303985.1. The sequence goes on from NW_019167827.1 coordinate 4,257,773, forward strand.
TTTTTAAATCGATGTCATTTTGGATGAATATAGAAACCTAATTTCTAAGTTTTGCTCCAATTTGCTTCAGACCCTCTTTCTCTCTCTAGCTTATTTTACTTTCACTTTTTTTTTTTAAAATACCCAAATCTAATCATTGAAAACTCAGCTTAACTGTCGATTTTTAAAAAATTCACCAAAATTTGATCGAAAAATTTAATTTTGATTGAAAAATTCAATTTTTATTAAAAAATTCAACCGATAAATTCAAACATTCAACCAAAAACCTAATTTTTTTTAGATTTTCCCATAAATTCACTTTTTTCAGATTTTTCAAAAGATTCCAAACCATTTCATTTTTCATCAAACCTCCAAAAGATTAACTAATCCTACTAAATAAAACAAATTCGTTTTAACAGCAGAAAAACCCAAAATCCTCTCTCCACTTTTTTGGTGTGATTTAGCATTCAATTTATAATCTATTTTAATAGTAATTTTAAGATTTAAACATAATTAATCCAAACTAAAATATTAAGATTTTATTACGGTTGATTATGGTTCATTACTGCATGATTTTAGTTTTTAATTTATACATTAAATCCTTTTGAAAAATATTTTACCTGATTCCCGCTTGAAATCTCAAAACAAAATTGTCTATTTACTTTTTTTTTTTTCAGTTTTCATAAAAATAAAAGATAAAATAAAAATAAAATTTAAGAATAAAATTAAAAATGAATAATAATAATAATAATAATTCATTGAGCCCAAAACTCAGCATTCAATTAATAATTATTGAGCTCAAAACCCAAATACGAACACTTTCAAAGCCCGATAATCCCTATGAAATTAACCGTTGAGAAATTGATTTCATGTCCCAAAAACTGGTGTCTACAATAACTCCAGTTCGTGCTCTTTGTCATGCCCATATCTTCAAACTGCCCGGTGTTTGCTTCTTTTTTCAGCGTCTCACGTTTTCCAAACTCAAATATCCCAATCAAAGAAAATAGAACAATGGGTTCGACAGGTGAAACTCAAATGACTTCCACCCAAGTATCCGATGAGGAAGCAAACTTATTCGCCATGCAACTGGCCAGTGCCTTGGTTCTACCCATGGTCTTCAAGTCGGCCATAGAACTTGACCTGCTTGAGATCATGGCCAAAGCTGGTCCAGGTGCTTTCCTGTCCCCAAAAGATGTGGCTTCCGAGCTCCCCACCAAGAACCATGATGCACCTGTCATGCTAGACCGCATCTTCCGCCTCCTGGCTAGTTACTCCATCCTCACTTGTTCCTTGCGCAATCTTCCTGATGGCAAAGTGGAGAGACTCTACGGTCTTGGTCCTGTCTGCAAATTCCTGACCAAGAATGAGGATGGTGTCACTCTTTCCGCCCTAAGTCTCATGAATCAAGACTAGGTATTTATGGAGAACTGGTAAGTAGCTAAACCTCAATTTAATTCTTTCTTTTTAACTTGAGTTCTTTTTTTTTCCCTTACACTGTTACAATCTTTTCAATCTCCAACACTTCTTTAATACTTTTACTCCCCAATAAGAAAGCTTAATCTCTTTTTCTATCTGATTATGACTTTAAACTTGCCACACTATTACTTTTACCATAGTAGGAAAGAAGTATTTAATATTAAAAGGAGATTTTATCCAACCGTGTGAAACTTACGGAGGTCAACTACATGAAGAAGAAAAAAAACGGTTACAGTAACATTAGGGTAGAGATGTTTGAATCCCAGCTCATTGCTTCTAAGTCCGGGTGTTCATCCATTTAGCAAAAGAAAAAGTAAGGGTGCTCATTCATTCAGGATGGTCCACCTTTGTCTGTCTGGCTTCTATCTCTTTGAGCCCCACTTCTCTTAAAAATGTTGCAAGTGGGACTCTCAAGGCATACCTAACACCCAACATTTGATTAGGGTCCTCATTCATTGAGGATGGTCCACCTTTGTTTATCTGGGTTCTATCTCTTTGAGTCCCTCTTCTCTTAAAAATGTCACAAGTGGCACTCTCAAGGCATACGTAACACCCAACATTTGTTTAGATTTAAATATACCGATAGAAAACGATGCTACTGTTAATTAAGATTTAAGAGGAGAATATATATTCGAATTTTCATCATCTTAATTCTTGGACAAATGGGTTTGTTCACCCTCCATATGGAAAAAATGTGAATGATTGAGTTCTAGTTTCTTTTTTTACCTTTTTTTTCTTTATCTCGATCAACCACGTCAAACTTAAGTTAAAACAAGTATTCAACGTACATCTGGTGGTGGAAAAAGAAAACATTATTAAATTTTTATAAAGAAGTAGTTTTCCAATGCAAGTCATTAATTAAACAACTCATTAATCATTATGAATTGACTATTATAGAATATAAGATTTAAGATGCACTCGACAAATAATCATGAGTTTATGATTAAAGTAGAATACCCTGTTGAAGCAGTGAGTTGGAAGGACGGTTTAGTTTCAACTCAAACCAGAAATGATTATTGACTACCCTTCGATAGGGAACCAGTTCTCTGTTCCACAATTTTCAAAACAGTCTAAATAATTTATGCCGCTTTTTGACCCTTCCTAATTTAGGGGACTTGAAAATGATGCTGAATGTTTAAGGTATTTTTGCATGCGAATGGATAGTTCAAATGATGTACCAAAACCTTACTGCTATAGGAATGATAAAAGTTAAAACATTTCAAACAATGAAGTTATCATGGCCCTGAAGTAAACTAATGTGATTGGACTGAGAACTATGCATGTTGGACTGTTTGCAGGTACTATTTGAAAGATGCAGTGCTGGAAGGTGGAATTCCCTTCAAAAAAGCCTATGGAATTCCCTTCAACGAGGCCTATGGTATGACCGCATTTGACTACCATTGCAGAGATCCTAGATTCAACAAGGTTTTCAACAGGGGAAAGTCTGATTACTCTACCATTACCATGAAGAAGATTCTTGAGACCTACGATGGCTTTGAGGGACTCAAAACACTGGTTGATGTTGGCGGTGGTCCTGGAGCCACGCTTAACATGATCGTCTCCAAGTACCCCTCCATAAAGGGCATTAACCTTGATTTGCCTCATGTCATTGAGGATGCTCCATCTCGTCCTGGTATGACATTATCCATGCTTCATTAGTCTTTCAACAACTAATCCTGGTGTTTAAATATTTCTGAAGAAGTCACTTTGAAACTGAATCGCTAAATGTGTGTAAGCCGTTAATTATTGACCATTCATTGCAGATTGTGGGCTGATATTTATATATTCATAGAATGAATTTCTTGATTTCCTCAATGTGTGATCAAAACTGCATTGTTTCTTATCATGATTTTGAAATGAAATTGGACTGTGTTTTGGCTGTAGGTGTGGAGCATGTTGGTGGAGACATGTTTGTAAGTGTTCCAAAAGGAGACGCCATTTTCATGAAGGTGAGTTTCAATCATGAAAATTAAACTCTGTTTGACCTACCCCATTACGTGGCTTGTTATTTAGTTAAGAGTCCACAATCTGAGAAATAATGGAGCTAATTGATGACATTTGGAATGCACCACTATCTCTCAACTTCTTCCCCTCTGATTCAACTTTAGGGAGTGTTTCATTCACCTCTTAAGATTTTTCTTTGTCCCATTCCCTGTTCATCTAGTAGGGGTTGGCAAAAAGAATCTGGAAATCTATAAACAAGTTCTTAGAACAAAATCCCACAAATTAATTCCTAAACTTTCTTTTCTAGTAGGCAGAGTACAACCGTGTGCAACCTGTTTATTAGAAAATTTTCACTTTTGACCCGTGTACTAACCGTGATGAAAAAATGTATTAAGAATTTTATTACCCTGATCAACCATGATTTGTGCTCGTGCAGTGGATATGTGACGATTGGAGTGATGAACACTGCTCGAAATTTTTGAAGAAGTGCTATGATGCTTTGCCAAACAATGGAAAAGTGATTGTTACCGAATGCATTCTTCCAGATTACCCTGATCCTAGCCTTGCCACAAAGTTGGTCGTCCATATTGATTGTATCAGTTGGCTCACAATCCGGGCGGAAAAGAGAGGACTGAGAAGGAATTTGAGGGCTTGGCAAGGGGTGCAGGATTTCAAGGTTTCCAAGTAAAGTGTTGTGCTTTCGGCACTTATATTATGGAGTTTCTCAAAAGGGTTTGAATTTTTGTGTCTTGGTTACATGCTTGACTATTACTTTTGGATTCTAAACTTGGTGATTGTTTCAAAGGTGGCTTTCCGGAATACATAGTTCTTGCTTCGGAGAAAACAATAAGAATGAGATTTTATTCTCCTTGTGTTGAATAAATACTATTTTAGAAGTATGTTGATAAATGTACCCTTACCTCTGTAACTATTAAAGAAAGTTGATTAATGTCTTTAAATAGGCATAAAGCCTCAACTTTGAGAAGGAATCTTGAAGAAGCTGATTGTATAAATGCACATTTTGTTTGCTGGCATTTTCATTAAGCAAAACTTGGGAAATCCTTGTCAAATTATCTTATAGTAACTTAAAGCAAACAGGGCTGACCAACTGATTGGTATGCAGCCCACAGTTTTATCCTCGAGTCAGAGAAGAGAAACTTGAGCAAATATCACAACTTTAACTGAGGGCATTATTTAGCCTTATTAAGGACTAGAAATTTAGGATAAGAGCAGATGTTTGAGGAGGTATTTACTCCATAAGTCGCTCTAGTGAAATATAATTAAGATTTTCAGTTTAACAGATGCCTACATTGCATATGCAAATTGTACGAAAACGCTAAAAGCATATGTTCTGTTAAGTTCTGATGCAACTGTATAGAAGTAATACAGATTCTCCAATTACCAAATCTGGTTAAGAAAAGATGCATGATAACTCCGCGAGTGTGAGGGCAACTATATTCATTATCCAATAGTATGCATCTGCTTCCTAAGAAAATAAGGTGGCTAAAATCAGAATGGCTAAAGTCAGTGGCTAGCTAGACTCAAATTGAAACATTCACAAACAGACAGAACCACTTTTGACAGAAAATATATTCTCCTGAAGATAACCATTTTATGACAGAATTTTGTCCTACGTGCTAGAATACAATAATACATGGAAGTGAAACATCAGTACATAATGATCCCATGCTTCTTTGTGGACCAAGAATCAAACCTCATTCTGCGGAAATTTGGAAGTTCTACATATGTGTAAGTTACAGTCTGCTTCCAAAATGGTGGCCAACATACATCAATATGCTGCATTGAAAAATGGCTCACTGCAATGAATAATAAAGGGGCGTTCTAACAATGTTGCAGTTATGCATTTTTGTAAAATAAAAATAACGCCTCTGTACAACAGACGCATGGCATTTTAACCGGCAGCAAGCAGGCAATAACTGACGAGTCAAGAAAATGATAGAATAGAAGAACTAGGCAATGAAGCTGGAATTAGTTCTTGAAAAGTTCCAAACAATGTTCTTGGTCCAGGTTCCTGCTCCAAAACTTACTGTAATATTCTGCGTAAGTAAAATCCCTGTATACAGCTCCACATCCATCTTCCGTGAGAGGTTTTGCAGGGCTGATCAAGGCATGGTCATATGGGCAGAGGAAGGAGGCAACAGACATCCTTTCCTTATCAGCATTCACAATCGCCCGATGCCACACGTTCCTGTACTTCCCATTACTCAATGCCCGCAATCATCAATGTCATAACTGATTTGCTATCATGCTTTCACATTGGCAGGTTAAAGCAAGGGATCTCAAATGCAATTAGTCATTCATTCCAACATTCTTACTTTAAAAATTTTTTTTACTCCTTTCGAGTTTAATTATGAATAACTTCATAGCGCACAAGGAAAAGTATCAGCGTTACATTACCTGTAATTGATCACCAATGTTAATGACAAAAGCATTTGGGTGGGGATTAGCAGCAACCGTTTGCCGTCTTTGAGTACTTGAAGGCCCGCAACTTGCAAGTTTTGAAGTAAAATCGTGAGAGCATTGGGGTATGTATGTCCAGGCAATCCATAAGTTAGCTCTGGCTCCGGGCATGGCGGGTAATAGTTCACAGCCATATGCAGCCCTTGTTCCCCGCGAACGTTCTTTATGTAATCTTTTTCCAGGGCTAAGCTTTCTGATATTAATTCTTGTAATCTATACCCAAGTTCTCGAACTTGTACGCAGTAATGACTTACAATTACCCTATCAATTCAACACAATTTAACATTTAGACATCAGAACTCTCTTTCTTTCGTTCTTTCTTATCCATGGAATGTAATAGTTTCAAGAGATATCAGCAAAGACTTATTAACTTTTAAATCTTGGAGTGGATAGAAATCCATAGGTGTCAAACTCTCAGCTCGAAGCCCAAAGATATTAATTTCACAAGCACAAGCAGAAAATTCAAAATTCCTACCAATTAAAACATGATCATTTTCTAACCTAATGATCTGTACTCTAGAACGGTTTGATAGCAGAGATCTTTCTTATACGGAAAGTTCTCTTTCAGAAGGAGGGTGTTGTTATTCCCCTTCGAAAAAATTGTATAAAAATAATTATTTATTAAATTAAAAACCCCCAAAGGCAATTGCCGTCCAACTCATGATCAACATCAAAATTATAGTTTATTATTAATGAAAAAGAAGAAAAAAAAACCCAAGCACCGCCACTTACAGTTACTCCTATCTTATTTTAATTGTTCATATTTGATTTTTTTTAGTCAAAAAATTTAATTTTGACTTTTATTTTTTAAACTATTATATCAAATTAAAATTTTTTAAAAATATATTTTGAAAATTTTGATAAAATTTACAAATCTTATTTTTTTTTAAAAAAAAATTACTTTTATAATTTTATTATAAATAATAAGTAAATTAAATTAAATTAATCCAAAAAATTAACAAAAAACAATTATTCAAAAACGAAAAGTAAATAATTTAGTAATATATATACGGTTCAATACATCTACTAAAGTATATGTTTCTTAGCCAAACGTTTCGTTTATGTACTCATTCTTATCTTTATTTTCAATCTTCAACACATTTAAACCATTATTAAAATTATTAATTTAAAAAAAAAATAGTAGTATTAGTCTTTCATTGTTATTAGTTTCAAACATTTTTTATGACATGAAACAAATTATTTGATAGAGATGAAAAGTCTAGGATTATTCTACTGATAAACCAAATTCTTACCACACTAACGAAAATAAAGAAAAAAAAAATCTTATTGTTGAACATCTAAGTTGGCATAGGAACAAAAATAATATACATGCAACTTGAATGAAGCTTGAAAATTCTGCTACTTCGGTTGATTTGGCCAATCTCAGGTTCTATTCATGAATTGATGGCAGACAGCTCAACCAACGGAGATATCAATCTGACCGCCACACTTTTAAAAGAACTAGTGAAAAGCACAAAAACACCTGAAAAGGGCAGTTTACAAGGTTTCATGTCATTTGAAACCAAGCATCGTCGTTGGTCGCATGTTGTAATCTAGAAATTGGGTTTTATGAATCACAAGCACCCGAACACATTGATCAACGCTAGTTGCATCTATACTCTTCAAATAGTAGATCGAAAAGCATACATTGATTTATATAATTATTTTTATAAAATAATATTTAATAAATTAAGAATTTAATTTTTAATACTTATAATTTTTCTAATATTGTTATTAAAAATATTTTTTAAGTCCAAAAACCATATTGATCAATCCTTTAATTAAAAATGTTAGCAAATAATTAAAAATATTTTAAAATTTTAAATTTATTTAATATTTTAAATTAATATTATATATCAAATTAATTTAATATATATAATATTATATTGATTCGATTATATTATTATTTTATTCTATAAACTCTTATTTTTTTTATAAATAAAAATATTCAGATGTTATTATTTTATATTCATTTTATTCTTACATTTTTATTTTTATTTTTTTGTTTTTTAATGTCAATCTTCAATTTAAATATTGATATATAAATACAAAAAATACTTTATATCTTTATTCTAATTTTTTTTTATAATTTAAGAATTTTAACTCTCCGAATTCGGCACCGCCAATTGTGTCACCGTTTGTACTTTTGTGTGCTTTCTGATGCTTTTCAGTCATCTGGTGGCTTAGCACTGCTGCCCATGGTAGTACTAGTCTAGCAGTATTGCATTTCGTCCACGCACTGGGTGAATGATTCACGCAGATACTGGGCCATAATTACTGGACAACAACAGTCCTTGGTAGTTGGCCCAACTAAAAGGCATTAAACTTTAGAACTATAAAAAAGCCCACAAAAAATAGTTGTTCATGTGACCACTTCTTATGCTGATTGTGTGGTTGGGTTTTAGCAAATTTGGCCCATTTCCCCTTTTTACTCTTCGTCCTTTCGCATAGAAAAAAATATATACAATGAAAGGTTCCTAAATATTTAATATGAAAATTAAATGTTAAAAAATTTTAATATAATATAAATTATAAATTTATTAATTAATATAATATTTATTTTTAATAAGATTAATTTTAAATAATAATATTTTAAAAAATATTTATTTGTCCCACATCATAATTTAAATTAATTACATTAAAAATAAATATTATATTAACTAATAAATTTATAATTTAAATATTATAGTAAATATTTTATTGTAATTTAAATCTACTTGTCCCTAGGCACCCTTTTCACATCGTTCAACTTCTAGTGCAATACTATAATATACCAAGCACAGAGACTTCCCTGTAGACTCTTCCCTTGTTTTGAAGAAGAAAGTTCATGGTTGTCTTTTGACCTTGACCATGTTCAACTTGAATGTGTTGAATGACAGGTGATTTGAAAACCATGGACGGCAGGCCCTAACCCCACTCAAGTGAAAAATAAAAAATTCCTTCAAAAAGATGTACAATTGACTTGCATTATCCTGGAAACTTAACCAGGAAAATTGAAACCACCCCAAAACTTTCCCAATAAACCCTGAAAGTTATCACCAATTTTCCTGCACATTCTCAAAGAAAAAGAAATGGAGAATTCAACTCAAGAATCCCACCTGAGATCCGACAACTCCATAACCTACGAATCACCCTACCCAATTTACGCTATGGCTTTTTCTTCCACGCCCTCCGTCGCAAATCTCAACCACCAACGCATCGCTCTCGGTAGTTTCATCGAAGACTACGGTAACAGAGTTGACGTGATCTCCTTCGACCCGGAAACCCTTTCCATCAAAACCCATCCAACCCTTTCTTTCGACCACCCTTACCCACCCACAAAACTCATGTTCCAACCCAACCGAAAATCCCCTTCCTCTTCTTTCTCCGATCTCCTCGCTTCATCCGGTGACTACCTTCGTCTCTGGGAAGTTCGAGAATCTTCCATCGAACCTCTCTCTGTTCTCAACAACAGCAAAACCAGCGAGTTTTGCTCCCCCTTAACTTCCTTCGATTGGAACGATGTTGAACCCAATAGAATTGGGACCTCTAGCATCGATACCACGTGTACCATTTGGGACATCGAAAAGGGCGTTGTCGAAACCCAATTGATCGCTCACGATAAAGAGGTTTACGACATTGCTTGGGGTGAAGCTAGAGTTTTTGCTTCCGTTTCCGCTGATGGGTCCGTTAGGATTTTCGACTTAAGAGACAAAGAACATTCCACGATTATTTATGAAAGTCCTCAGCCGGACACCCCTTTGTTAAGATTAGCTTGGAACAAGCAAGATTTGAGGTATATGGCTACGATTCTAATGGATAGCAATAAAGTTGTGATCTTGGATATAAGGTCACCCTCAATACCGGTGGCTGAGTTGGAGAGGCACCGAGCCAGTGTCAATGCGATTGCCTGGGCTCCTCAGAGTTGTAGGCATATTTGTTCTGTTGGGGATGACACGCAGGCGCTAATTTGGGAGTTGCCTACGGTGGCCGGACCTAATGGGATTGACCCTTTGTCTATGTACTCGGCTGGCTCCGAAATTAATCAGTTGCAGTGGTCTGCCGCTCAGCCTGATTGGATTTCCATTGCTTTTTCTAGCAAAATGCAACTTCTCAAAGTTTGAGGTTCGAGACTGTATTTCCCTGCTTGAAATGTATTAGAGTGCTTAAGCTTGTTGCTCTTAAGTCAAATTGTAGAACCCGTTTTGTTGAAGCCTTTTAATTCTGTTAGTACTTAGTACTACCGATGAAGTCTATGGTAAAATTTCTTTAAATAATTAGGTCTATCATCAAAGAGTAAACAGTGCCATTAAAGTTTCACTTGTGAAAGGCATCTTTGATTATCATGTTTAATATTTGGATGCTTGATCTGCCTTATGTAGTACAAGTGCACAAAACCCCATTTTTCCCTCTTGTCATTAGAAGATGTATCCATTGGTTATGTACGTAAATTGTTTTCCAATATCCATTTAAAAGGAATGAATCTCGAAAAGAGGTTTTAACAAGAAAATTGTACTTTAAATTAAAAAAAAATCAAGTTCTAATTGTTTTGGTGTTTCATTTAGAAGTTTGAATAAAAAATATTTAACTAAACACAATTTTTTTAGGCTAAAATAATAAAAAAAAACTTTAAGCTTTATAATTTTACTTAAATAAGTTATTATATTTTTATTGCATTTAAATGAACTCTTAATTTTTAATTTACATTTAAAAAATCCTTAAATTTAATTTGTATCTAAATAAATTTTTAATTTTTAATTTGTATTTAAATACAACATTAATAAATTAAGTCTTATATCTCATAATTTTGGGATTGATTATATAAAAAGTAAAAAAAAAAAAATCATATTAGATCATAATTTTAAATTTTTTTGTCACTTATTTATATAGAAAACGATATTTTCATAAACTTTTTTGACCCTCATATTATTTTTATTATTTGCATCCATATCTTTTGTGATATATTTTTAAAAATTTTGGTCTTTCTTAAATTTAGAAATTCATTTTCTTAATTAGTGCACAAATGTTTTACATGTCTAAAATATCTCAAATGGTTTTCTCTTTTTTTTTTTTTGCAATTCGGATTACCCTTAGTTTTTTTTAATCTCTTCATTATAATTTTGTTTCTTCCAATCTTATCATACATCAAATTAAGCATTTTCCTCTTAGTTATGCTTATTTTCTTTTCATGTTATTGCTTAATGGCCCAATACTCAGTTTCATATAACAACTTAGGCTTTATAGTTATTTTATACAACTTCACCTTTAACTTTAAAAATATATTACGATCACACAACACACTCGATGCACTTCGCGATCTCATTCATACTGCATGAACCTTATAATTTGCATATTTTCCTATCTCAATATCACTCTAAATATTTGATTCTAAATATTGAAAATGATTACTTTTTGGTATTATCTCATCATTCAACTTAATCACAGTAACATCTGCTTCTCTATGATTATTAAATTTATATTCCATATATTCAATTTTAGATCTACTTAATTTAAGGCCTTAAGACTCCAATGTATGTCTTCATAGTTTTAATTTCGCATTAAATAAATTTTTAATATAAATTATTTTTCATTTATTTGGATATAAATAAAAATATGATGATTTATTTAGATATAATAAAAGTATAAAATTTATTTTAAAATAAAATAATTCATTTTTTTAATATTTTAAAAATTTTTATGAAATTTTTAAATAATTAATTATTACGTAACATAAACAAATATCATTATATGCTTAGGAGCTTTCTTAATATTTTAATTATTTTTTATAAAACAACTAAATAATTAATATTCACGTACCATAATTGCATAATTTTTATTGATAAATATTTTAAATAACAAAAATCAAAACATTTTGAGTTTGATCAAAACATGACACTATTTGTTTTGAATTTTGAATCAAACATGACATCAACGCATTATTCCATTCATTCGTTTACTATTAAACATTTCATTGGTCGCTGATTCTTACTTAGAATGAGATCAAAATTTGGTCCAAGGGGAGCTCAGAGGCGTTCCTCATGATAATGTGACCAGGTCCAACTTGGCTCAAAATTTTGTTTTTTCCTTTTTGGTGAATGTATTTCATTATCCAAGAAACAGGAAAAGTCTTGCTACTGAAAAAACCTTGTACAGCCATTGGAAGCTAATTTGCTCCCAAGTTCAAAATCCCAGTTTTTACATAATAACATGTTTGCAGCGTATCAGGAATAAGCAAAAACAGACAATCTAATCTTCACATCGGCCGATCAAAAAAAGGTCCATACATCAACAAGAATTGGCTGTAAGATAGTTCTTGTAAAGTGTGCAGAAATGCTAAATTTATGATCCATTTGGATGGACGATAAAATTAATTTTGATGAAATTAAAAATAATGATGGAGGTAAGATTAATTATTATAATAATAAAATTGTTATTGTAGCATAAAAATTAAAATCAATGATAGGAATAACATTTGAATACAAACGCAACGGTAACAATGAGGTAAATTGTGATTAAAAAAATCATTAAAGATATTAAATTAAAATTTGTATATAATAAAAATTTTTAATTATTTGACATTTATGAAAATAATTTTAAAAAGCTAATATTATATTTATGTCAAATAATAAATTTTTTAATAAATAATTAAAAATTAATAAAAATGATAGTAATATATCAAATGATTTTTAAAATATATATTGAATTATTAACTTTTTTGATAAAATAGTAATAAAGGGACCTTAAGAAGAAAAAGTAGCGATAATTCACCACAGTTGGCATGATTGAATCCAAATCAAGAATTAATTGAGTTTCTTGCTCTCTATAAGTGGTAGATATATGTTAACCAAGCAACTCTGCAGTCTTGTTTTGTCTGTCATAATCTTTTCTACATTACCTTGCCACTGTTGAGCCTGAAGTAACAAACACAATAACATAGAAACTATATATCGCAATAGACAACAATCAATAATCCAAATAGTAGAAAAAAAAAAACTACACTAAGATTTACGTAAAAAAACCCTCTAGTGTTGAGGAAAAAAACTACGAACCATTAAAAAAATCTTCACTATTAAATAATGAATATACAAAGTTCTCCTTTAGTTAAAACTAGAGCTAATCAACAACTAGATAGACAATTGATAAAATCTCACTAAATAGGTTACTTAACAAATACACTATGAATTTCTTTCTAGAGAACTTCAAACCTAATCTTCACCATTTAGAATGTAAAATTTTGAATCATAAACTTGCTGACAAAATTTCAGCTCAATCAGATCATAGATCGACTTCCATTTAACCAACTCTCCTTTTTTTATTTTCTCTCTATTTTTTCTGGCTTTTATTTTTCTCTTGGTTTTCGGTTTGCGGTGCCACTCCTTACACCTATTAGACAACCCCATTTTATTGTTTAAAGCTTTATTTTAGGTTAAAAGTCAAAAGCCCATGGCCTTTGATTAGCTAAAACTAATTACACGGGGCTAAACCTCACATATTCCTAACAATCTTCCCCTCAAATCCCATTAGGAAAGATTTATCACCATAGCAGTTTCATTTAAAAATTACTTTGACCAATGAATCCATTCTAGCTAAGTTACTACAAAGCTTAAGCTTTGTCTTAGAAAGTGTTTCAGTTAATATATCTGATGCATTCTCATTAGTATGAACTTTTTTCAACTGCATATGTTGTATCAGTGATATCTAACATCAATGTGTTTTGTTCTAATATGGTACATGACATTGTTATTCAAATTTAAAATACTCTGGCTATCACAAAAGACTACATACTCTTTTTGATCTAAAGCATTTTTTTACCTACTTTGATTGTTGCAATATACTCAACCTTTGTAGTTGACAAAGTAATACACTCATGCAACTTAGACTGCAAAACACAGTTTCTCTTGCAAAAGTGAATAAATATTCTAAAATAGATTTTCTACCATCAAGATTATTTATTATGTCAGCATTAGTAAACCTTTTTAAACCTAATTAGGAAACTCTATAACTCAAGTATATTTTTTAGGTGCCTCTCAAATAATTTGAAAATCTATTTCACTGTTTCTCAATGAACCTTTCCTAGATTAGAAAAAAATTTACTCACTGTACCAACTGCATGAGCAATGTTAGGCCATGTGTAAATCATAAGATAGATCAAAGAATCAACTGTAAAAAAAATAAAAATATTAGACATAGTTAGTTGCTCTTGTTTAGTCACTGGATAAGATTTCTTACTCAAATAAAATGGTTGGCAAGTGGACTGCTAATTGATTTAGCATCCTGTATGTTGAATCTACTAAGTACCCGTTTAACATACTTTTTTTATGATAATCATAGCTTTCTAGCTCTCCTATCTCGAATAATATTCATATTGAAAATCTATTTTACTGAACCTAAATCTTTCAATCAAATGACTTAGATAATTATTTTTCACCATGTGAACCATACCAGCATCTTGTCTTATTAACATATTATCAATATATAATAAGAGAATAATGAAGTTACTATTAAAAAATTTTATGACATACACATAAGGATCCGTTATTGTTTTTTTATAATTATGGCTCACCATAAAAGAATCAAACTTTTTGTACTACTATCGCAAAGTTTGTTTCAAGCCATATAAGTTTTTCTTCAGTTTACAAACTAAGTACTCTTTCTTTTTTACTTCAAAACCTTCAGACTGATCTATATAAATATCATTCTGTAAGTCACCATGCAAGAATGCAGTCTTAACAATATCATATGTATCATTTTTTCGTAATAACTCCATTTATTTTTTTCATTGCTTTTAACCAGTAATCTCTATTCAGAATAATCCGTACATCTTGTAAGCTCTTTAGCTCTCCTTCACTGGTAACTTAAATAAAATTTAAACTTTAATATCTGGTGGATGACTTGTGCTCTCTAGTAGATATCATAGATTGAAACTTTACACCATATGATGACAAAGGTAGCTCCCCCTGCTCAATACTCTCTAGTGGAGAGGATTGCTCCCTTTGCTCAAAACTGATTGCATCTAGCTCATCACTAACTATGACTGACTCATTCATATCTTTAAGTTTTATTTCTTGCTCATTTCTACCATCTGTGACTCTTTCTAATGAAATCCCTGTTAGTGTTAAAATATTACACTCAACAGTAACCTGTGTAGTTTTTTTATTTTTCTTAAGGTCTACTATAGTTTCTTTTCATGAAATACCATATCTCTGCTTCTAATTATCTTTCTTTTCACTGAATCTCATACCCTATAGCCAAATTCCTTATTACGATCTCTTACAAACATACATTGTATAACTTTACTGTCAAGCTTTGACCTCTATTTTTTTGACACATACATAGATGCTTTACACTCAAAAATTTTCAAGTGAGAGTATGAAGCATTTTTTCTTGTCCACACTCTTTTTAGAATGCCAAAGCCTAAAAGAACTTATGGTGATTTTTTAAGCAAATAACAAGCTATGTTGATTGCTTCACCCCATAATGGCTTTGATAATTTTGTCATCCTCAACATACATTTGATTTTTTTCATAATGGTACGATTCATCTTTTCAGCTATACCATTATGCTACGATATTTTAGGTTCTATCATCTCATACCTGATCTCATGCTTTGAACATTATTTTTTAAAGTTTTTGGATGTGTATTCTCTACCATTATCAATTAAATACACTTCAAGGGTAACCCTATTATCCTTTCCATCATGGCATAAAATTCTTAAAAATACTAAAATAACTAGCTTTTATTTTTTAACATATATACCAAAATCTTATGTGAAGCATCATCAATAAAAGTAACAAAATATATGCTACCACTTAATGACTTAACTTCAATGAGACCACATACATTAAAATAAATCATTTCAATCTGTTTTCTTTTTCAAAAAAACTCTTACAAAAAGAACTTTACGATGCTTACCAAATAAAAAATTATTACATGAACAAGAGACATATCTTTGGTCAAGGTAATAAGAAACTACTTTGTTAAAACCTATAACATCTTTTCACTTATGTGTGCTAGTTTCTTATGTCACATATTTGCTAAATCATCATCCTCAATGATATTTATATGGTTATCGTTCAATTGCATCTATATTTTATACATTGTGTAGTATAATTTTCTCTTTGCAACTACTATAGATCATTTGAGAAGCTTTTACTGTTAATTCTTTTGTCGACTCTCATATCTTTTCTTATCAAAGATATTAAATAGCAAGTAAGTTTATTCTTATATTTAGAATGTGTATAACATCCTTCAAAGTCAACATACAGCCTATACTAGTTTATACAATAATATCATCAATCTCAACTATTTACGACATATTCTTATTTTTTATCTTGGTGTAACCAAAGTTTTCTACTTTGTAAGTTATAAACAGCTCCCTCTTAACAACACAATGATATGTCACTTTTGTGTAACTATCCACTAAATATCAGGATCACCAACATGATTATAATCACTGTGTACAAATCAAAGTAATAGAATCACTATATGAATTTACTGCTGCAACATTATTATCATTTGAGCTCTTATGTTTTTCATTTTTTTATTCTTGCTTCAAAATTTTACAGTATTGCTTTATATGACCTAGTTTATCACAATGAAAGTACTTCACTTTATCTCTAGACTTGAATCTATGTTTAAATTTACTATGACTTTTTAAGTTCTAACCTCTATTGATGTTTCTATCCATGTTTTCTATGATCAAAACTTGATTTTCAGGGTCTAAATCTTTTTGTCTTGCTTTTTTATTAAGCATACTATCCTTTATTATCTCTAATATCATTTTGTAATCAGGAGCTTAATTAAGAATAGTCATAATTAGAGTATTCTAACTGTTTGGCAATGAACCCTATGAACAACACCTTCATTTCATCATCTATTTTAAGCTTCAGAGTAGTCATTCGATTAAATATATCTTAAAAATCACGCAAATGCTCTGTAACCAATCATCCATTATTTTACTGTAAAGTTGCAAGTTTTTTTAACAAATATAACTTTATTCATGCCTATTTTCCTCTCATATAATGCTATCAATTTTTCTTAAATAGTATGGGCATCTGTTTCCTGTGCTACATGATAAAACACACTATCATCAACCCATTTTCTAATTATAGCCAGCATTTTTCTTTCAACTTATTTCAGTTTTTATTTTTCGTATATGCTAGTTTAGTTGAATTACCCAATACAAAGTCATACAAATCTTTGTAGTATAAATGATTATTTATCATAGGCTTTCAAATTAAATAATTTGATGTTGTCAATTTTATCATGAAATCGATATCACTTTTCATGATCTTAAATAGAATTTACTTTTTCTTAGGTTACTTTTGTATCGATGTCTCAGAATAATCTTTACTTTGATACCACTTGTTGAGCCTGAAGCAACAAACACAATAACGAAAAAATAATATATCGTAATAAACTCACAGTAATAGATAACAATCAATAATTTAAAACATAGAAAAAATACAATACACCAAGATTTACAAGAAAAATCCTCAAATGTAGAGGAAAAAAACCATGGGTCACCAGAAAAAATCTCCACTATCAAATAATAGAAATACAAAATTTTTTTTAACTAAAACTAGAGCTAATCAACAACTAAAGAGATAATTAGAGAAATCTCACCCAATAGGTGAGTTAATAAATAAACTTTAGATTTGTTCTTAAAGAGTTTCAAATTCAATCTTCATTGTTCAGAATGTAAAATTTTGAATCATAAACATATTGATAAAATTTTAATTCAATTGGACCACGGATCGACTTTCATTTAATCAACTCACTTTTCTTTTTTTTTCTCTCTATTTTTTCTAACTTTTCTTTTTCTCTTGGTTTTTGGTTTAAGGTACCACTCCTTACGCCTTTTACACAACCTCTTTTTTTATTGTTTAAGACTTTATTTTAGGTTAAAAGTAAAAAACCCATGGCCTTTAATTAGCTAAAACTAATTACATGAGGCTAGACCCCACATATTCCTAATAGACACATCTACTGAGAAAAAACACAAGCAAACAACAAATGATTCTTGCATTTATCTACTGCGACCCTATGTTTTTAGTTTTAAAATTCACATCACAAATACTTTGTGCATTTTCATTAAGTAAACATAGTAATGCAGCTGTAAGTATTTCACTAATTATAGTTTAACTAAATAGTCGAGACACACAATTTTTTTATTATTTGAGTTTATCAAAAATTAATTTTTAAATATTAAAATTAAGAGTTCAATACTTAATCAATTGATTACGTAACTATCGACAAGTCACATACAATTATTATTTTTGTCTTATTATTTTATTACTTTAACATATTTCTCAATGAAATGGTTCATAAAAATTAAAAAAAAAAAAAGGTGAAAATAAGAGCTACTTTCAAGGAGTATGTTTGCCAAATGAGCAAAACATTTTGCCTAGGGTCTCAAGGACACAACTAATAAGTCTAAACTCAAACCCTACTAGGCTTGTACCACATTGTTAAAACTAATCAATTTAAGACCTTAATCGATTGCTTTGGGCCTAAAATTTCGAAACAGTAGTGGCAAGTGGCTCATCAAAGACTGATCAATTCGCATTTGGCGGCCCAGTTTGACCGTGAGTCTTTAAGTTCTTAACCTTCTGCCACAGAGATCACGACAGACAAAGGAATATGAAATAGAATATCTGATCTCAAAAATTCCCCACGATTTCCCACCGCTTATTTCTCTTGGCTGCTTGACAATACCTGAACCAACAAAATCAAACCTCCTTTTCTTTCTCCAGTTTTGTTCCTTGTAATGGACCTGACCACCGCCATCAAACCATCGCAGCTCCTCTTCCTCGTACATGATCATAACGCTGCTTCAACAAGACATAATTGTCAGTAACATGTCAAGGCCGCCTCAGTCGGTAAACAATGCCCAAACCAACGCCAAATCAAACTTCTACCTTACCAAGCCGACAGCTAGTCTCCCTGACATATTCCTAACTGCAATTTCTCTGCTTGTGCTCTTCTCTTCGCCTAAGCCCAACCATACCATTCTCCCCAAACTCCTTCCTTTCCCTCCAAACCCACGCCGCTTTCTCAAAATTCCATCCATGTCTCACTCCAGGACCCCCTTTGCTACCCCACAAGCTCTCTCCGATTGGCTCAAACCCCGCTTACCCTCTGATTCGCTGACTTCTTGGGGGGTCAAACCTGGAACCAAAAACGTCCACAATCTCTGGCTGGAACTCTCCGAAGGTGAGACATCTCTCGTCGATTCCTCCCCTCCACTCCGTACAGTTAATGTCGTCACAGTTCGTATACTCGGCGAAGACAACCTTATCCTCGTCGAATCTCGGCAAGAATTGTCGGATGGTAGTGTCAGGGATCGGTTTAGACCATTATCAGAGAAAATGAAGCCCCATGAAACCCCTGAAGAAGCCGTGGCTCGTGCAGTAAAAGAAGAGCTTGGTTCGATAATTGATTCTGGGGTCGTGAGAATTGTGCCGGGGTCTTATCAAAAGAAACTCGAGGAGCGAAATTCGGTGTCATATCCGGGTTTGCCGGCACGTTATGTTTTGCATTCGGTGGACGCTTGGGTGGAAGGTTTGCCTGAGGAAGATTTTTGTACTGAAGAAAAGGATGAGTACAAGGATTTTGATGGGACTAGGAGATTGGAGAAAGCCGTGTCTGTAAGGAAGCATTACTGGAAATGGGTTAGTTCTGACTCGGTTTGTTCTTGAATTTTCACTTATGGATTCGGAATTTTAGTTGAATTACTTGGAATATAATAAGGGTTCTTGTTTGACTTTTTCTTGTTATTTGATCCTGGCTTGAAGCTGAGAGGCTAAGGCATTAAAGTACCTGTTTTTGTGTGGTAAAAGGAATATTTGATTTCTATATATAACAATTTATATGAAAACGACAGAATTGCATACTTCAGTTTTTAGTCATTGTTCAAATACAGAGCTTCATGTCTTGTTGTTATTTTGTATGTATAGACCATTGCGGTTGTCTCAATGAGTTTATGTCATCGTATCAGTTTTGATTGCATACAATACGTTTCTGTTGCAATTGTAGAGCCTTGTTGCTTTATTCTTTCTGTTCTGATCTCTCACACGTGCTTCCTTTGAAGACCTTCTGAGTTCCAGATACTGGAGTGAGGGAGGTTTCTTTTAGTTGTCTTTGAGCAATATAATGGATATTTTTTGCGAACTGTTAGTGGGAAAAGATTTTTAGTATAAGTTTCCTAGGGCCATTGAAGTTAAGATTGTAGACGTCAGATATGACCAGTGGATACAGCAAGCATCGTCCAAATACTGATGTAGTACTCGAGAAGAAATAATGTGACAGCAATGTAGATTTAGTGTGCCTTTTTGTGAATGTAAGGCAGCAAATACAAGATTTAAATTTAAAAATATTTAATTATATGAAAAGAAATTAACTTCTTATTGAGCAAGCTAGTTTTTAGACCTTTTTCTCTTTTTACACAAGTTTTAGTGAGTGGCTTAATCTTTGTGACTCGTTTTCATCTTTGTACTTGGTTCCTGAGCTTGAGGACTCCTAAGTCTTGATAATGGATGATGGAGGGATGATTGCCATTTACAAGTGTGCTATTGGCTGGTAACTTGATAAGTGCTGGCTGTCCACTATTGCATCATGGTTAAATAAAACCTAACTGCTAAATATCTAGTTAGAATAATGATTAATAGGATTCAGCTCTCTGTATTATTCTAGCTACTACAATTTTGAGCCCCACTTTCATCTAATATGCTGTCAATAGTCAAATGCTGAGTGATATACATGCCAATGTTACAATTGACCATAACACTATGAATTCTCTCTTTCCATATGCATTTGAGAGGAGCTTTGTTTCAAGGTATCCTTATGTTTGAAGAGTTTATTGAATAAGTTCTTTTGAGGTTTCTTATGAAAAGTTTAAGCATTTCCTCTTAAGCAAAGTAAGTTTAAAGTATTTCCTCTTTAAGGAATTCATCGTTCAGATTATTGTAACTGATCATCAGGTGAGATATCACCAGCTTTTCATATCCTTAAAAAGTTTGGTCACTTTTGAAAATAGTTCCTCATTCTCTTTAAATTTTACTGCTTTTTTGAGAGCACTGAGTATGAATTGATTTTGTCTGTATTATACATTTTTCACTGAAGAAATCAATTACTAGTTGCAAAATAGGTGCATGAAACAACTAGTGTATCTAGGTCTAGTTCCATTAACGTTTGATCTCTCCCCTTTACAAAAAGATGCACTGCATAAAGGGCTGGTACTTTATTTCTCCTTCCATCTCGGTTTTTCTCTTTGATAATTGCAGAAAGTTTTACTAGATGTCTTTTGACTGTTTCACAAAGACTTTGCAATTAGAAAAAGAAAGAAAATTTTAAGAGTATTTCATAGCAAAATTTCTTTAGGAGGAAAGGAAGGTATAATGAACCTGCTTCTGGATTTGATTTGTTCCATGTATATTGAAGTTTTCATGTTCGTCGATAGGGACAGAAATGAAAGAAAAGATCCAGGAAGCAAAGGGGCCCAGCAGGTCTGGGCTGGCGGCTATGTGATTGGTCTAGATAGCCACCATGAATGGTCTGTAATTATTAAAGGTAAAGCGTTGACATGCACTTTGATTATTTTTTAACCACCAAAGCAACCTAGTTACGGCCTTTTGCAGCCTGTTTTTTTTTTTTTCTTTCCGATTAGAATCTCATCCACCGTCATCTCGATATCTACATGTCTTTCTTCCTGCTCGGTGAACAATCAAACAAGCAAAGTTGAAACAATCCTTCCTCATCTTTCTACAAAAAAAGGAGATATGCATCTTCTTTTTAATTGTCTACCAAGCACGTGCAAAGCGAAATCAGGCCAGAATGATAAAAGTAGAAGTTAAGATACGATAAACAATCTAAACAAGCTTTTCATTATCACTTACAACAGTACAATCCTTATGTTTCAATCTTTCTGATGAACTAAATTTAATTTACAGAATACAATACATAAAACAGCGAAAACTATAGAAAATCAAGCTGATAAATATCAACTGCCAAGCATGTTAGTTAACATCATCTCACACGGCAGTGGAACACTGAGTCCCTCGAATTGAACTCAGTGGACCTGTTGGGGCAGTAGGTCCAAAGGCCATGACAGAAACACAGTTAACGTTGAAGCGATATCGGCCAGAAACCCAAGTGCCAACCTTCCACCTAAGCTTTCCGTTTGCCTTATAGTTCAGGACTATTCTTCCAGATGTCTGATCACGCCTAACTTCGTAAGCAAAGGATGGAGCCACAGGCAGCCCCGTTCCCTCTAGAAATGCTGTTAACAGGTTGCTTTCTTCATGTCCTTGGTAGAAAGGAGGAAGAGATGTATCAACAGTTATCTGTTGCCCTTTATATGCAGCATAAGCTTGCAAGTCGTCGTAGTAAATGCCAACCTTATTATTTGGATTTTTAGAGAGCAGGGTGAGTTGGATGGAAGAGTTGAGAAGGTGAGGGCCCGAGAGATTGAGTTGGTAGATATCAGCTTCTCTGAGGGAGAACTGAGGTTTTGCAGGGTGAAGGATAAGCCAGATGAGGAATATAAAGGCTAAAACTATGGTAAAAAATGCAGAGAATGCAAAAAATAATTTCTTGTAGGACTTATCAATGCTTAGTCCTTGCTTGGCGCAGTGTTTGGGAGATTTTGAGAGGATTTGAGACATTTGCTGGAGGGAGAAGGGAGAGAGAGGGGAAGAGAGAGAAGGTTTTACGATGCTAGGGAAGGGTGGCGATGGGCTTAATAAAGGCTCAGTTTATATAACCACTTTTAAGAGGTAGTAGCAGATTTAGAATTCAAATCTCAATACTTGAGTACTTACTCTATTCTCATGTCATGGTTTCTTTATACTGAAAAGAAGGGAGAAATTGGAAATAAAAGCAGCAATAGCTTTGCTCTCGCACTTCTGATTGGTAGCTCCTCCGGGTGGTGAGAAGTGGCTAATAGAAGATATTCACTCACTAACTTCTCGAATATGCCTTTAAAATCAATGTTTGTAAATTGAATTGATGTCAATGATACATCTCCAACCACTGGATCCATAGACCATACTCCTTGCTTTGGTCTCTTTGTGGATGTAGCAAATCTGAATTATCTGATGAGATGGTCATGCAATGACCAACTGTGGTGGAGTTTAAGTGCTTAACCTTTTCCCAAAAGCAAATCAAGTAGCAACATGTTGGTACTTTATTTTCTTGCAAATATAATATATATTCATTTTAGAATCGCTCAATGATAGACAAATCTGACTGCTTTCACATTAGAATCAGGGAAACTAGCATCTACAATGATCTCCTCTAAGCATTTGATCATATTTTTCAGCATTTTCTCACCTTTTTTCTGTTCTTACACAGCCAAAAGACTACTTCTTGGTGATTACCAGCTATGACCACAACCACAGTACAATTGGCACTCATCCATAGACGCTCAATATATCATGGGTCTCAAGATCCCCCCGTTAGGTTTAAGAACCCCTTCTCAAATCATGAACACATTCATGGTACTATCTCAAGGAACCATGCAACAGGCTGGAAGTACAAGTTTTATACGCTGAATACGTCACAAGAAGATATGTTTTAGTATATGCAGACATGGTCATCGAGAGGGGGGGATGCGGGGATATCATTTTTAGCTTTATTAACCAGAACCTGGGATGGGAAACACTTTTGGAATAATTGAAAGGAATGTAAGGCTTTTAAAAGAGCTTTAAGAGAGAGTAGCCATAGCCTTTTTATTCGATTGGATGTAGTGCAGAGGCCCAGTGGCATCTCCATTTCTTTCTTTATTTTTTTTTAAAGGAGGTCGCAGCTGGAGATAGGAAGGAGTTGCAGGGATTTGAATATGGGCTTACTATGTCACTTCTTAAGTTATGGTTCTTCTTTCTTTTTCCATTAGCCAACTTGTTTAGTGAAAGCAAAATTGGTTTTGCTTAACATGATTTTTGAATCAACAGATAATCTAGATATGAGGAGTGCATGGAAATCATGAGCTTTTTTACATAAAGCTGTAGTTTTGAAGTTGTACATAAAAGTTTCTTGTATTATTGAGCAGTGCACAGAGGGTTACAAAAGAAGCATGTGATACATGAAGAATCTGTAAAACTTTCTCAAAACAACCAGGAATCATCCTAATGATTTCTGGGTGTCTTTATGTAGCCGCTAAGAAAAGGGTATAAACAATTCATAAAAATTTTGATTCTGGGCCAACACATCACTCAGCCGTGGATTTTTGGTGGATCAGCTTCATTAGTCAGTCAGGTTAGTTACATATATATACGCCAAGGGACCCTCCTAATTAGGATCTTTAAAAGGAATATTATTACAGTCTGGGGTTCGATTGCACAGACGTTTGAAATTAGAGAAAAGAGAAGGTTTGCTTTAACAAAACTTTTTTTAGTTTTAGAGCCCTTCAATCATTGATAAAAGTGGATGACCCCAAGACTATTGACTCTTAGGTAATGATTTTGATTATTTCTCATCGTTTCCTAAATATACTTTTTTTTTTTTTTGCTCTGGGGCCAAAATTTGGCTTGGTCATGACTCTCATTTTAACAGGAAAAAAAAAAAGATCTTCAATTTTCTATTTCTTTGATTTTTTTTTTTTTGGAGATAAACATCTGTTGATGGAGTTGATGATAACGGATAGTGGAAGGCTAAAATCATTGTTTCCTCTATTTATTTATTTATTTTGGTTTTAGTGGGGTGTTGTGGGAGAAGGCTGAAAGCAGGCTTTGTAAAGTGAATGTGACTTCATTAAAAAGCTAATATAATTCTACGGAGTATTGTCCTGTTCTTTTCATTGTTTGATTGATTAATTTAAAGTTTTAACCTATAAACAACCAAACTCAGACGAGCAAGAGCCAAAGCAGAGCAAAGTGCAAGAAAGTGGCTACCCTGGATTTAGTAACATATCATGTCCTTATAGAGAGAGCCTGTCTATAGGTTTTGGAATCATGGGCTGGTCACATCGGTATCGAATGTTTAGTTCTAAATGATAGTTTGTGTTGAATAAAGCGGGGATTACATTTGATTTAATTGGACTATTGGCTTAATCAAAAGTGATCAAGAGCAAGCAAGAATTCAAATTCTAATGTTGCTGGGGCACGTTAGCATTTCAACCATAGAAAATGATTTTCGAAAATCAAGATTGAGGTGAACTTGTCTATTGTATTCCAGCTGATGATAAGAAAATGAGATTACACTAGATTTGTACTTACACTACGTTTGTATGGTAATTGCAACTTAGCATTGTTGAATGAACAAATCTACGAGGTAACCAATAAAAAATGACTCAGGCAACCCCGGTGAAAAACAGGGATGAAAACTCTTAACTCAAAGATCCAAATCTTATTTTACAATAAGCACATGGCAACCTGTGTCAACAATCATAATGTGATACGGATATGTGCAAAAGCATTTTTAGAATTCTGCCCTCTATTTGTTTCTTCGCGCTTCACAAAACAAAAGGCTGCAATAGCAGTGATATCATTTCTAAAGATCCAAGCAAATTTGAACCTTTGCTCTCCTTAGTTTACAAAGTTGTAACTAGCCATCAGATGAATTGCCATAATGACACTCGGCTTCTGTATGCATAGGATCAGCCTGCACCTGACGAACAAACTGACCTTTTACTCTTGGGCGCTTCTCTGCAAGTTTCTTTCTGCTCTCATACCGGACCTGTAAAAAGAATTCAGCATGAACACTTAGCTGCTTCTAAGTTGCGCAATCTATGTGAATGTGATTTGTACATGGTTCTACATTTTACTTTGCATTGAGGAGTAGCACCAGAAAATTACTTATTACTTTCATGCAACATGAGTATCTTATAATGTTAATGGATCTTATAACAGTATTTCTAGTATACACAGTAGTATAACAGTAAACACAAAAACACATAATGATGGCAGCTGGTGAGAGAATTCTGTACCTTTTTTCCATAGCATCTATCCTTCCTCTTCAAGCGAAACTTGGTTAGAGCTGCTTCTCTTTGGATAGAACGGTGTGAATTTCCACCAGGACTGGGAAAACTGTCATCATTCTTGCTCTCTGTAGGAGCTCGGACAATAGCAACCTGATCAACATTGCCATTGCTTGCACCAGTGCTTCCATATACAATACCATTAAGCTGACTTAAGGGGCCATTACAGAAACTACTGCTTGCACTCTGATCAGTGGTAGGAGAAATATGTCTATTCTCAACAGAATCCAACTTTTGTTCCAGCTTGTGCAAAGGTTGGTTGGCCTGGTTTGTATTGGAGGCAAGTTGGTCATACAACTGTCTGGAGGAGTTAGTTTCAAAACTGGAATGACGAAAAGGATTCACACTAAAGGCAGGTTCCTGTTGGTTGGCTGAGCTTGGACTTGGCATTGGGAATGAACTTGACTGCACACAAAAGATTGGAGGAATTACAGAATTATGGCCATCACTCAGGTTATTCAATCTTATACCCTTCACTGGTACTGGGACAGGAAATACTCTCTGTTGCATGCATGATACTGCTACTTCAGTTTGCTTCAATTGACCAGTAGCTCCAGTCGTCAAAGGGATCATGTTTCTTTGAGAAGTTAGTGTGGGACTGGGAGTATCCGAGTTATATTCAGAAATAATATTGGACAGCATCTTCTCAGAATTAGTCATGGACTCTTTCTTTTGATCACTGACACATGTCAATGTTGAATGCAGGGGCTGTGATGGTCTGCTAGTGTACCTGCATTAAGGATCATTGGTATGATTAGCAACTAAAAAAATGCAATTATCGGCTATAACACATGCAAAAGCAAACTCTGATTCAATCCATTTGTTCTAAAACACTTAAAAAAAAATTTGTGCTAAATTCTCAAGACGATAATGCCAAATACAATAGCAACCAACCTTGTAAAGGCTGATGAATTAGGATGCCAGAGAGTAGGCCTTTCTTGAGTAACATGATTCTCAAAAACATTAGGATTACATCTTCTCAAGGAAAGATCCAAGTGAGGAGAAAAATCAAACTTGCTTGTGCTATTTTTTGAAGGATTGCAATTTCTATTAAATGTTCCCATGAAGTCAATAGCCTCCCTTAGTGAATCAACAAGAACATCACCAGCCTCAACTGGGATATTAGTATCCCTCATCTGGCTTTCCTGTTCAACACCCATGCACGCAGCTGTTGTGTAGGCATCCTTGGATGCATCGAAGACTGCTTACAAATTTGATTGAGACATTGAGAGAAGGTTAGATGCTCTCCTACTGAACTGAAAACACAATGCCAAAATTCAAAATTTAGTGTCTCACCCCCAGTTGCCATCTCATGCATGAGTAGTTTCTTATTGAAATTGGCATGAGTTTTGTGCTTCTGCAATTCACTTGGTAGAGATTTTCCCTTTATCAAGTGTGAAAATTCCTGCATATTTTCCATGTGGGCACTCTCAGCTTCCATGTCTGGCTTTGTACAAGAGCTCTGCAAGAGACAACAAACATGCTGTGTTAGTACAAAAAACTGAAAATCTGAAATTTCTGATTCTAGTAAATCTGAAATTTTGAGAAAAGGCTCCAAGATGTATAACAGTGTCACTTTCCTTAAAGTTTTATTGTCCACTCCGTATTATTTAATTAGTAGGTGTGCAAAAGGGTTGCAAACAATAAATCTCAAGGATACAATGAAACCCGGCGATTGACTATATTTTGCACTAATGAAATCAGTCCACCAAGGATTCACTAGTGTATTACAAGATCACCGAACTTTTTATAAAGTTTTCTGCAGCAAAACTTTATAAAAGGAAATCTCAAATTTAATGAAAAAGAGGGAGAGTTCTGAGTGGTGTTTTTGTATTTTTCATAAAATCAGAGTTTATATAAACAATTAAGCGTCCCTTTATAAGATATAACTGTCTATTTTAAATAAACAAAAACTATCTGATTTTGAATAACTGTTGATTTGAACAAACTTGTCTGTCTGTTTTTGTACAAAATCATCTGTCTATCTATTTTTGGACAAACTTAATTAATCAGACACTTAATTGAACTTTGAATTAAAATAAAATAATATTTTATTTACTGCATTGCAAATGTCAAGTACCATTAATTAAATATTAGTATATATTAATTATTTAATTAATGCAAAACCAACCAAACTTGAAAAACCAAGCCCATGGTCCATTAGCCGCTTAACTCCAACTACATAGAACTTTTATTCCTCTTAATTTAAATAATTGTCTTATCATTTGTTTTTCCAATAATCCTATATTTTATTTTTGAAAATCTCTAACATGCAGTCTATATCAAACTTCATAAAGCCAACTTAAACTGAAAGAAAATTCCTTTTGACCATGAGTGACCTCATCAATACATACATGACCGAGGCTTCGTCAAGTGTAACGAGAACCATTTTTGGCTACTCCATGAGAAATCTAAATTAGCTATAGGGTTGTCAACAAGTTAAATGACAATGAAATATGACAAATTTGCCCAACATTCAAAACAAGCTTGTTAATATTCTTAGAAGTAAAGATTAGATGAACGTAAGCTGAATATAGCAAGGCATTTTATTGTAGAGCATCTACATTCATCCCAAGCGTCTTCCACGATCAGCAGTATTTGTTAAAATGTTTGTGGCAGATTTAGGTTACAAAATTCAAAGTTTAATAGCTTCCAGGGTTTGCATGCTACTCTTTGCTCCTATTAATAATCAGTAATGAAGATGACAAAAGAGTTTTCAATATTCACATCAAATTAGTAATTTCAGATAAGGTTAATCAGTCCAAACACAAAAACAGTAAACAGCAAGGCAAATACTCTGCATAGGAAATGCGCTGATCAATCACAAAACAAAGCTCATATGAGGATGAAGAGCACTGACCTGAGCATCACTCCCTTTCTCAGTTCGTTCCTTATTTCTTTGGACACCAACCAAGAAACCACTGGGATTATTACTTGCAGCATTATTTTCAGAGGTAGCTTCAACCTTTTTCTGTGCAACACTCTCATCCTGGGGGGAGTTTCCACTAACCGTTGACTGATTTGAACAACAGATATAAATCAGGTACAGAATAAAAATGCAAACTACAACTTCAAAGGAACTGCAAAAAAGAGAGGGAAATAAAGTGTAAGAAGTAAGCATACTGATTGTCTTCTCCATACATGCTGCCATAAATTTCTCAGCTCATTTCTCCTTATTGGCTTAACCAGGTAGTCGACAGCCCCTCTCAACATGCATTTGTATACTGTGCTAATTGAATCTTGTGAGGACATCACTGCACAATCACACCCAAAGAAAAAGAAAATTTACTTAAATTGCTTTGTTATAGACCCATAGTAGACAACCACAGCCCTAGCAATTGTACAAATGTCTAAAGAATATTACAGCATCAAGAAAATTTATTTAAATTGCTTTGTTATAGACCCATAGTAGACAACCACAACCCTAGCAAGTGTACAAATGTCTAAAGAATATTACAGTCTCTTTCTCGTACTTATAACAGGAATGCTTTTACAAATCTCATGCTCCATGATTAGTGTAAGAAGAGCGAATCCTGATATGGATGGCAAATCTACTTCTGTCAAAATGAGATCTATGTTTTGGGGTTTTCCTTTCAGCATCTCCCATGCCTCCAAGCCATCAGGAACAGCAGAAACTGCTCAAAAAGGGGAAAAAAAACCATTTTCAGTTCCAAATGCAGCATATCATTATTCTAAACAACTTATTTGAAGCAAGAATCAAAATGCCATTTTCCAGGATTGGAAAAAGTAAAAATAACAGCTTGAACCACCATCTCTAACCATGTTATGTTGCCGAAATGTTAAATAGAGAATCTTGCATATGAAGTAGGTATCCTTGAGTGGACTTAATTCAATTCAATCTGGATTTGCACCTTTTCTTTCTCTCCAAATCCAATCCTTCCAAATATGGAAGAAAATAATCATTTAACTTAAATTAATAATTTTATTTACAATTTTATCCCTAAACTCTTTCTCTCTTTATATTTTCCATCCTTGGTAACAAACAGAAAGGTCACTTACAATTTTCCTTTCCATTTTCCTTCCTTCTTATCATACTATCTCTCTAAAGTTTAGAGTGTCCATTTACGCCGAAGCAACTGAAAACAGGGGAAAAGAAAGATTTTTTATGCTAGCTCAAATTCACTACGTTGAAATCGAAAACCAGCTGTATTAATGGATCAAATTCACATTACCACTGATGGAAAGGCCAGTGTTTACATATTAAAAACTTGAGCAAGTAGGTCCTGAAACAGAGACGATTCTCAAAAGGGAGCAAATAAGTACCCATGACGGCTGAAGCAATTGAAAAAAAATTAAAGGGCATTTTCCCTGATAAAAATGCTTCAAATAAAACCCTTTCCGTACTTTGAAAAGATAAATCAGTAGTAATTCAAGAACAAAAAAATGATAAAAGCATTACCAGTCAAAGAAGAAGAAGAAGAAGAAAGGAAACTAACCTCTGTAACTGCATTTCCTGAGAAGAGCAGCTATAATCTGCCTGGTTGAATCATCAGCTTCGACCAACAAAACCCTCAAAGACATCCTGGGCAAAAACCTTTCCCATTTCACCACTTCCCCAGAGGCAGAACTCCCTGGCTTATTCTTCTTCCTCCCCTTATTCCCATGGAACTCCCCATTTTCGTTCTCACTTTCACTCTCAGTTTTCACCTCCTCCACTTCCTCGCTACTCACCACAACCTTACCCATGCTTTTTTTCTTCACCAACTAAAACCTATTACCACCAAGTATTAGTGTATTAATTTTTATTTTTTTTACTCTGAACTCAGCGACGAAAGGAAAGCAAAGCAAAGCAGAGAAATCGAAAGGCTATCTCTCTTCTGCTAAAATCTACATCGATCTACTACCTGATATTTTTATAAAAAAAATATATCGTAAACGAAAGTCCCCTTAATCGGACGGCAACAAAATGAATTAAGTTGGAAACAGACTCTAATCTAACGGTGATAAATATCTAACCTAAGATCAAGGAAAATATCTTTTAAGTCTGCATTGTATGGCCCACGTAAGTCACGTCAGCTATCTGGAAGGAAGGACGTCAAAGTTCAGAGTCATTGGATTTTGGGGCTGTCGTTTAACGTTTGCCAAAATTAATTAAAAAAAAAAAAAAGGAAACTAAAGGGTCAACAAGGCCTTCGGCATCGGCGTTCTTTAGATTGGGATATTTTTGTGTGGGGCCCGGGCACTTGAAAGATATTTTCGTGACAGTGGATTTCCTGGACAGGAAACCGACACGTGGGGGCATTACAAGTGAACACTTCGTTTTGTGGTTTTGAAGTTGTCAAAAACCGCTCTCTTTTTTATGTCGGTTCATTTTTGTCTCTACGCGTTGTGTTTTTGGCCAGTGGATGACACTCGCTTTCCTATTGAATGAGAGTGGCACGTGGTTCGCCATTTTGTTTTCCCAGAATCCCAGCGCGTGCCAATTCTTTATGTCACTTTGAATGCCCTACTTGTTTTGAAAATGCGCTGGTTCTAGTACTACAGCTGCGAGTGATACTTTAAAGAGTATATTTTCGAGGAACAAAATCACATATATTCCACATTCCTTCGTTTGGAGAGAGGGTGGGAGTAATTTCAGGAACGATTTTCACCGTCGAATGTGATGCTCCTCAATGCATATTCCTTCCATTCACACATTTTAAATTTATTTATAATAATAAGGCTAAATGCTTATTTTAACATTTAACATTTGAGTTTTTTTTTTAATTAAAAATATTATTTTTAATTTAATTCAATTAAAAATTAAAGATTTTCGGCTTAACTCAAAACAAGATTTTATAAGGACAATGCATGGCATGTACTGTTAACTATAATAATACCATTAAAATTTTATTTTTATCAATAAAAATGTTATAATCTCTTTCTTTCTCTCTCTAATTCCACCCAAAAGAAAAAACTTTTCTTCCTATTTCTCAACCTTCTCTGTTAAATAATATTTTTTTTCTTTTTTGATTGGGAGAGAGAATAAAAAAAGAAAGGTACAAAGAAAATAGTGACAGTGGATCAAAATCTTCTTTTCTTTTAGGCTCCTTCTTATAAAAATACTCACTTTGTTGTTTTACCCGTTCTCTTTAGTCCTTAGGCAGATTTCTTCTTTATTTTGTCTTTGGATGTCGAGAAAGTACGGTAAATAAAGAACAATAATAAATTAAGTTCGACTGGTATTTTTTAATTTTTTTAACTTTAATTTTTTGGTGAATTTGTAGGTGTTTAGATGCTGAAAATGTTTTTTTTTTTTCACCTCAACTTTACTCAAACTCCATCAAGTTTCTCCAAATATCAAGTACATTTCCAGAAATTTCTTCTTGTCCTTTTTTCCGCCCGCCATGATGTGTGTTTCCATTGCTATACCTTGCCGGTTGCGTTGATTGTCTTTCAAAGTTTCAGACAACTACAAAAAGTCCAAACCAATTTAAAGTTTTTTAGTTGTTTCTTTATTTGAGTTGCTCTGGGCTTTGATTTTTTAGGATGGAGGTGGAAAGCTATGAATTTGGTGATTCAACCATCAAAATGGGTCTTTTGAACAGTGGTGTCAAAGCTGACATCAATACTTCGGTGCCGTTTGCGTCAATTAACAAGGTTGTTTCTTGACTCGATGGAATCAGTTACTAAAAACCCTCTCTGTGTAAACTCATCCTTGAAACTGAGGTTTAATTTGACACCCAAAAAAAATTTTTTGGTTTTTATTTCTCCTTTTTTTTTTTAAATGTTGCTGGGTTTCTTGGGTTGTCAATGTAATTAATGTTTTATTCGTTTAAATTGATGGATTGATTTTTTTTTCTTTTCTTGACGAAATTTTATGTTCCATAATAAATTAATTTTATTCTTTTTTTAGTTGAACACCAAAAAATAGATTTTTTTTATTTTAATTGAAAGTAAAAAATATGATTTATCTTTTTTTTTTTTTCAACTTTTACTCGATCAAAAGGTGCATACATCTCACTACTATTACAAAATCTTATATTGAACTAATCCAAAAATATTTAATTTTATATTGAATCAAATTAAAAATAATATTTTTATTAAAAAAAATTCAAACGTTAAATTTTAAATTGATCTTTTAATTTAATAATAATAATAATAATAGTAATGTATTTATGGAAGAGTATTATTAGTTTTTTAATTTTATAATTTTGTATAATTAAAGTAAAGAAAAATTACACTTTAATTATTTAATTAAAATTTTAATACTGTAACAATAAATTACATAATTATTGATTATAAAATTTGTTTATTGCCACATATTTTGCTTTTAAGATATTTTAATCTTCTTTCTCGTCGAAAGATGAAAAGGGTTTTTTTTTTTTTTTGTTTAAAAAAAAAAGGGGATTAAATTGCAATTCTATTAAGGAAAATTATACTCATTCTAAAATTTTGAAGTAAGTAAAAGTTAGATGGAAGGGTATTGAAATTTTGAACTCTCTAAGTTGAAGTATCGCTCTTTTGTGTGTGTGAATTTGATAATTTTATATTGGATTTTTTTTTTATAAGTTGATTTGTCGGCTGTTTGTTTGTTTGATCTATTTTAATTAATAATTTTTTATTTTAATTATTATTATTATTATTGTTAGTGCAAGTTTGATGGTGACTTGGCAAAACTTGGTTTGGACCTCGTATTGTCTTTCAAGATAGAGTTTCATTACTTAATTTGATGATTTTTAAAGATAAGAGTATTCTTTCTCACATTAAATGTTAAGGCATTCAACTGTAAAAATAAAATAAAATTACTTGTTATTTTGTAATATTGGGAAGGAGATTTCAATTTTTTTTTTTTAATTTTCAAATGAAGTTTAAAGATTAATTTGGACAACGTGGGTATGACAAAAGAATTCATACCTGACAAGAAAATTTTAGCTGAATTATAAATTATTATAAAAAAAAACTTTTGCAATTATTTTTTAAGAGATATATAAATAAAAAATAACATGTATTTATCACATATGATTTACAAAAGTTAATAAAAAAATTATTATTTTTACTCATTAATTAATAACATTTTGCAAGTATTAATTTTGATATAAAATTTCATTTATTTAAATTTATAAAAAAAACAAAATTCACCATTAGATTCTTATGTTAAAATTAAGAGATTGCATAGGAATGCTTTATAACATATTTTTTACTTTTTTAATAACATATTTTTTAAATAAAATATTATCAAAAAAATAAAGTAATATCAAATGATGAAGAATGCCAAACAATTATTGTTGATAACCGATGATGATTGATGGCTGTTTTTTTTTTTTTTTTTAAATTTTTGCCAGTAGAGTAATCTGTTCTGAAAATCACGTCTTAATCAACTCCACCCAACCCCAAATTATTAAACAAAAGGAAAAGGGGTAATTCTAATTCTATGTTGAGGTGAGGGACCAACAATTAGACAGAGTGCCACGTCGAATTAAATAAATAGGTCTCAATCATATTACCCTTTGCCACGTGCATCTTGATTTTATGTCCAATGTAAAGATTCATGTGTCCAGCTCTGACATTTCACGTGTCCTTATCCGTCGAGAATGAGAAAAAAATTCAAAAATCAAAATAATTGTATTTAGTTTAATTCGAATTAAATTTTTATTTATTTCGAAATTAAATTTAAATATTAAATATATATTAAATTTAATTAAAATATAAAATATAAAAAATTAAATTAAATTATATATATTTTTAATTTTTATATAGATGTTAAAATTTTATAAAATACATCATCTTCATGTCCCTCTTCTTCCGCTTCATCAGTTACTCTGTTCACTCCCGCAAAGCTAGCTCAATTGCCTTCATTATCTTCTTACAAATCCAGTTTCTTAACTCAATTGGGAATAGTTTCAAGTACATTGAGTCGGAATCAAGAAAGAGCAGGACCAAATCATTA
Organism: Durio zibethinus; assembly: GCF_002303985.1. The sequence goes on from NW_019167827.1 coordinate 4,292,497, forward strand.
AAGGTTCGAATTTCATGAGACGGTCCTCTTTCTTCTGTCAAATTAATCATCCAAGGAAAAAATCTTGAAGTAATTTATTTCTTAGTTATCATCTACCCTATTTGAAAAAAAAAAAAGTTGTCAAGATTGATGCTTTCTTACTCAAATAGCGACTTTTTTTACTATTTTAAGTTGTAAGTTGTAACCCTTTATTGTTCTACTGGTGATACATATTGGAAGCCAATTACTTTTTATTTGAAGCATGTGAAAAATCAACTACATCATAATGGGGCACTTAGTTTGGCATATATTTGCTTTTGCTTATTATACCATCTGCTTTTGATTGGTGATTTTATAATGCCCACTCCAAATTTGTTTTTGTTTGTGATACCTTCTGTTGTTGATTTTAAAGATCTTTACAATACCCAGACCAAAATTGTCCTGTAATTACTGAGTGAATAGAGGGAAAGTTTAGAGAAGATTTTGTTTTGTTGGACTTCAAACAGAAAAAACTTGGACTTTGATCTACCTTTACTTTCCTTTCTTCCTTCTTTGTACTCTGTCAACGGCCAAACTAGATTGAACCATTCTTGGCTAAATAATTAATATCCATTCTTTTATTTGTTGCTATAAGCTCTCTTTTTATGTGATACAGTTAACAGATACAGTGAAGCAGCATGTTGAGGAGAAGGTTGGTAAGGCAGTTCGGAAGCATAACCATCTTGTGAGGGAAGTTGATGTCAGGTTGTCTGTTCGAGGTGGAGAATTGGGGAAAGGCCCAAGGATTCGAAGATGAGAGGTGCTTCCTAAATTCGAAACATTCGTCGCTTGAGACCAAGTTTGCGTTGACCTTTGTCTTAATCCTTTTTCTGATGGGTATTTGTCGAGTGGTTCGTGCAGAGGAAGATGCTGAGACAACATGTGGGAGTATAGATTTGGTGTCCTCACAGCTACAAAGAAAGTTAAGGAAGATTAAGGAGAAAGAATCAGACCGTGGCCGCCACATGAAGGGTTTCAATGGATTGAAAGTTAGAGTGCCCGTGGCAGTAGTAGTGGACGATGATGTAGAGGCAGTTCCCGAACTGGGTGATAGTGGCTTTATGGTTGATGTTGTTTTTCATCAACTTTTAATCTATTGAATTGTTCCTGGAATTACTTTTGTTGCAGATATATTTCATGTTTTCACTTATGTGCTTGTCTGCGTAACATGATATTAAAGGGCTTTTCAGATTTATCTTCTTTTCAGTTCATGGAAACTGTCATTGATGGGTTTGGTTTCGTGAGTAGGCATGCAATCTGTATTCCCATCTTGACCGAGGAAGAGGAAAATAATGGGAACAATAATGCAATCTGTATTCCTCAGCATTAGTTTTATGTGCTAATTAAAAAAATATGTACTTGGCTCCGGTGAGATTAATATCTTATACAAAAGGAAAGCTGGAGGGTGTGGACTCATTATACCTAAAGGAAATGGTAAAGCTGAGAAATTAGAGCGGCTGCTGGTAGAACCCGCCAAAGAACACTCCTTTGCAGAATAGGTTGTCTAAAGAAGAAAATTCATTTTGTGAGACAGAAAAAGATGTCAAGCTTTTTAGTTCCATCTGTAGATTTTCCATGGCAACACTATTGATGAAGGTCAAGTGATGTGGAGAGACATGGTACAGGGTTTGAAATTAAGGCGAAAATGATCTTTTGGGGTATATGAATACCATCCTGTGGGTATTTAGGTTTTGAAAGATTAAAGACTCTTTTTGGTGCCTGACAAATAGGCGTGAGAAATGACATTATAAAATCACCATGTAATCTACACATGTTTGCTTAATTTTCTTATTTACCTTTGCTAAAGTGGATTTTTTTTTTTATCCAGAAAGAAAATAGCCATGCATAACTTAAAACGTAGTACGGTACATAACAGCCCCACGAGTTTCAGCAAGGAATACTGAGGCGAGACAAGTAGGAACGTCGTTAAACAACATTACAGAAGAGTTTTCATACATAGAACTAGAAATGAAATTGGATTCCTCGCTGCCATATCTTGCCAATGCATCAGCACACTGATTTCTTTCACGGTATATATGCTTCTTCATCGTCTATTGAAAGGTCTTCAACAGAATCCTGCAATCAGAAATGAGGGTGTTAAGACGTAGATTAGTAATGTTTGAGCTAGTAATCAGGTTGATCAACGCTATTGCATCCAACTTAATTTCTAATCTTTCAATTCCATCATTTTTTGTGTTGAGACCATCTTGTAGCGCCCATAGTTCAGCTTCAACAATCGTTGCTCTAGGGATGTGTCTGGCAGAGCCTTTAATTCATTCTCCTTCTTGGTTTTATAAGAGCGATCCTGCCCCAGCTTTCCCTGGATTACCTTTAGAAGAACCATCTGTGTTGAACTAGTACCACCCCTGGGCAGGTGGTTTCCACTGAACACAAATGGTGGAGGGATGTGGCACTCTTTTAGCATTATCCACTACAGCAACAAATTCAGTAGCGTGATCCAAAGCCATCTTTATCACTCTGTTAAGGGGTTTTCCTTTGAAAATCAACTTGTTTCTCATCCTCCAAGTCTTCCATAACAGAAAAATAAAAATAGTGCTCCAAGGTACCATCTTGTTGGGCAACTATGATTTATCCGTGAAATTTGATTTAATCTATTTCTCCCAGGTTTTTCTGCTACTGAGGCTAGATTGAATTAGATGATTCATAGAGGACCACCAAGCCTTAACAACAGAGCACTCAGCTAGTAAATGGTTTGTTGTCTCCTCTTGGTCATTGCAAAACGGACATTCGCTCGGCATATTCATACCTCATGACCTCAAGAACGCTCGAGTTCGAAGAATTTTTCTTGCACATTCCCACATAAAGAATTTCAACTTCGATGAGATCTTTTGTTGCTAGATCCAGATCTATCTTTCCTTAGCTTCATTGTCCCTTTGCATGTCCTTATGCTGGGCAAGTTTATAAGCACTGTTAATATCAAACTCCCCATCACTTGAGAAATTCCAGCAAATGGTGTCATTTCCTTCCTCCTATAAGGCGAAAGGGATATTTTGGATGGCTTGCCAGACCTTCCTGGGGAAGTCAAGAGAGATGGGTTGCTGTTCCATAGTGTCCGATATTTGTTTGAACTGTTTAACAGTGATACCCTCCTCCTTCTTCTTAAGAGGGCCTTCAATAAGGTTTCTGATTCTTCCTAGAGTTGTCCTATTATCATCCCAAAAGCTCGTTTTTGCTCCATCCTGAACCATCCACCTTATCCCCTTCTCCAGGATATGGTGACAACTTTTAAAAGCTCTCCAAATGACAGATACATCCGCTTTCCTATTCCTAGAGTTGTTGCTTTGAAGATATTTTTCCATCAGAGTTTTAACCCATAGGTCATTTTGGTTGTGAATCATTCGCTAGCAACGTTTAGTTAGGATGGCTTGGTTTCAAGCCTTACTCAACTTCAATCCCAAACCTCCTTCTTCTTTTGTTTTAGTCACGTTCTCCCAATTGAGTCTATGGAGTTTTCTTGTACTGGCCTTTACACCCCATAGAAATCTCATGTTGATCCTATCGAGCTCAGTACAGGTTGCCCCAGGGAGAGCCCTGCATTGCATGAAGTATGTAGGGATAGTTTCCATGGTGGACTGAAAAAGCACCAATCGGCCAGTAGGAGAGAGGAGGTTAGATTTCCATCCTGCCAACTTTGGATTAACTTTCTCGATGATAAATTTAAAATCTTGTTTTTTCGTACTTCTGCTATGGATAGGGAATCCCAGGCATTTCCGCAGCTCCTCAGTGCTTTTTATGTTAAGGCAATTAGTAATCCATTCACGATAAACCGTACCAATGTTCTTTGAAAAAAGGATTTTGGATTTTTCCCAATTAATTTTCTGGCCCGATTCTTCCATAAACTCATCCAGGATCTTGTCCATGGTTTGAGTGGACTTCTTGTCAGTTTTGGAGAGTAGGATGATATCATCAACAAACATGAGATGGGATAAAGGGGCATTTCCTGGAAACTTTAACATGATACCATCCTTTCTTATCACAAGCTTCCCGAATCATGTTGCTAAGGTACTCCATGCACAAAATGAAAATGTAAGGAGATAAAGGATCCCCTTGTGTAATGCCTCTGGAAGGAAGAAAACTATCCAGTTTTCACCCATTCACCACCATTGGGAGTATGGACGAAGAGATACAGTTCATATTAAGTTTAAACCATTTTTTAGGCATCTTATACAGTCGGAAAACTTTTTTTATGAAGCCCAACTCGAGTCGATCATAGGCTTTTTCTAGATCCAGCTTGACCATCATAACTCCATGCTTTCTTTTTTTCCTTTCCAAGGAATGGATAACCTATTGAACAATCACCACATTATCGACAGCTTGCCTCCCAGGTGTGAAGCTGCCTTGAAAGAGCGAGATCAGTTTGCCCAGGAGAGGTCTCAATCTCTGAACGAGGATCTTGGAAACAATTTTATAAGTTGTGTTAAGCAAGCTAATCGGGCTGAATTGGTTAATCAGTGTAGGGGATTGGCTTTTTGGGTAAGGGTGATCAGAGTATCATTCATGCTCTCTTGAAGCCTGGCTTTATCAAACACGTCCATGATGGTTTCACACATTTTCTTTTTAACCTGATTCCAACAATGTTGATAGAAACCTGGATGCAGGCCATCAGGTCCAGGAGCCTTAAATGGCTTTAGGCTCCATTGAGCTTTTCGAATCTCTTCTTTTTGAAGTGGGAGTTGAAGCAGAAAATCTTCATTCTCATCTAAAGTTATCCAGCGAAGGTCCTGGTGATTGTGGGATCTAGGTTCCATATCCCTGGAGGTTGAAAATAAAAAGTTGAAGTGCTCCATCACAAATTTCTTAATGCCTTTACAGCTTGTGATCCATTTTCCATTGGCATCAGATATACCTTCAATTTTATTCCTTTGTCTCCTTATCAGGGTGGTGACATGAAAGAATTTTGTATTTCTTTCACCCTCGATTATCCAGTTCACCATTGATTTCATTGCGTAAAGCAACTCTTCTTTTTTAAGAACCTTTTGGTACTCCCTCATAAGAGTTTTTTCAAGGTTCAATAGGAAATCGTTTGGTTTGGAAGCTATAGCCTTCTCATTGCCAATCAAACTGGCTAAGATTTTCCTTTTCCTGTTGAAAACATTGCCGATGGTCCCCCTATTCCAAATCTTCAGTTGATTTGTGAAAGCCTCAATAGTTCGGTTGAGTGGTAGGATCGCATTTAACCAAGGTAAAGCACTCTTGGGAAGTCAGGGTGGTCCAGCCACATTTCTGGAATCTAATAAGCTTATACTTAAATGAAAGGGGGTTGCCGAGAGTGAGATAAGAATAGGGCAATGATCAGATTTGACATTTAGTAATTGAGAGAGTAAAGCCCTTAGAAACAGAAGCTTCTACTCATGATTGACAAAGACATGATCAATCCTTTCTTGTATAAGATTATGAGCACACTTCAAATTAGTCCACGTAAATTTAGGACCTTTGAATCCAAGATCAATCAAATTACAAGCGTTTAAGCAGGAATGGAATTTTTTTCAATCTATAACTAGAAACAGGTGCTCCTCCCCTCTTATCCTCAAAGGACAACACTAAAATCTCTTGCTACAATCCAGGGTAAATTATTATTTAAAGCAACCAGATTAAGGTTATTCCAAAGTAGTTTTCTTTCCTTCAGCCTAGGACTAGCATATATGGTAGATAATAATCAAGAGGAGTATGAAGAAATTAGCTTGACCAATGCGTGAATCTCCTGTTCGGTGTGGCAGATTTCATGCACCGTAATCAAATCGGATCTCAAAAGCATCCATATTCCCCCTTGGTATCCAATAGTCTCTATGTCCTTCCATGCAACAAAAGGAAGACGATCAATGATGTGTCTAACATCCCTACTCCGCACTCGAGTCTCTATAGTAATCATGATAAGGGGTTGGTGAAAGTTTGCCAACTCCTTTGCTGTCCTGACAAAATCAGGATGCCGAGCCCCTTGGCAATTCCATACAATTATAGACACAGGATCAGATTGCATGTGGGGGGATGGGAATTTCATGAACAACCTCATGTTCCATTCCTGGTATGCTTCCTGGATCACTCGCGGTATCAGTTCGACCTTGTGGAGTAGATTCTCTATTCCTTAAATCATTAGAGAACTAGCATAAATTTTGAACTGGTGAGTTGAACTTTCCACTATTATTTTCAAGGCCGAAACCTGTGTGCTCTTCAAATGGATCTCCAAAGTTCTCGTTTGCAGTAGAGCTACTAATAGGTCCATAATCCATTGTGGCCAGCCCTATACATTCTCCAGATTCTGAGTGTTGAATTGGTTCCTCGATCCGTTGATCCCTGTTGTCTAGTGGAGGAAAGCCAAAACAGGAGGGGGATAGATCAACAGTGGTGAAATGGTCCATAATCTCACCATGGTTGGTGGAGGTGCAGGTCTCCTTGGTTCTTGAAACCCTCTGGTAACTTCCGTCTCCTGGGGAGATCGATCTGTGCAGCCTTCCATCGAGTTTGTCTTGCTCAGGACTTGGCGAAGCGGGTCTTGGTTGCATCCTAGAAAGGCCAAAGGAGAACTTGAAGAGGCCTCGGGGGAGATTCTGATGGTCATCTGTTGCATCCTTTCCTTTCTCAATATCCTGTTCATGCAAATTCTCATTCGCTGGTTGGCATTGAAACCCCTGAATTCTGGTTGACAACCACCTAATTACTCCTTGATATCCACCGCTCTAAGGTTTGAACTCGGCTATGTTGTCTTATCCCTCTGCATGTTACTTTTCACATAAACAGTCTTACTACTTATTATAGCTTTTTCCCCCTCTTCCTTTGATGCCACAAGTGTGTCATTATCCTTCGTATCAGAAGCCTCTTTTTTCTTGTCCTTCAAGATATTTTCTTATACAAGAATTTGCTCAATTTAGAACTTAATATTATGCTATTTATCTTTTTATAAGATAAATAAAATATAATTTTTTTTTTTTGAAATTATGTCACTTTTTGAATTGGTTGTACAAATTTTCATAATATATGCATTTCTTTTATATACTCCCAATGAAATTAAATGGTAGCAAATTCTATTTTCTTATAATTTAATCATCTATCAATAATAAAGAATCAATTTATTCAATAATTTATTTCTTTTTAAAAAATTTTAATAAAAAATAATTAAAAAAATAACAATTTCTTTGAATAAGATTTAATAAAAAATAATAATTAAAAAACAAATTAATTTTCGAAGCCGACGCAACCCCAATTTTATTTACTTTGTAGCGTTAAACGACTAGAAACAGTTGCTATTTTTTATTATTTTATAAATCCAACATTTTCTACTACTTTACTGGCGTGTCCTGAAAGAGAAACTGCGTGCATGAATCAATCAAAAATAATGGAAACACGTGACTTTTATGGCGTATATATTTTAATTAGATGCTCTTCACTTGACGTTAATAAAGTAATAAAAAATGTTTTGATTCATGTTACTGTATGAGATCGGATTAGATTAGGTTTAGATGATATTTTTAAAACTGGATTTCAGATTTAAAATTAATTTATCAATTTAAGTTTGATTGAATGTATAAAGTTTCTATATCAATATTTGAATATTTTTAGTATATTTATAATTAATTAAAATTATTTATCTATTAAAATCATAATATTACGGATCAATCCAAGTTGAGGTGAGGCCAGATAGACTCGCAAGCCTACTGAATGTTTGACCTGTAGGTATGTCTAATCTTAGTGCAATATTAACCCTATTTTCATTTGAAAATAATAATAATAATTTTTATAAAAAATAAAAAAGGAATAAAATGTCAATGGTATACTAATATTTAACTTAATAATAAATGAATATATATTTTTAAAAAGTTAAGTTAAAATCTTTCCTTTTTTTCCAAATAAATAAATAAAAATAAATTGCTAATAATTAACTCATATTACTACACGTGTAAGGCGGAGGCGCAAAAAGCTTGGAATAAAAACAGCTATTCCAAAATGTAGGGAAAAAACGAAGCATCGTCATCATTTCATCCCTTAGAATAAAAACAACGATCTAGATACCAATTTCAATCCAAAAACCATAGTTGAGTTGGCTCAGTCTGCATTTCCTCTTGTTAAGTTTTATCACAATTCTAGAAAAACGAATGGCTTTAGTTGAGATATACCTTGTTTGGCACGTCTTGCAGACGAATGGATATAGGTTTTGGGCACTCAGCTAGCCAATCATAGACAAGCGAGATGGAAAGAAATTTCATAGAAAATATTATTTTATAACTTTATCAAGTCATACACTCAATACGTTTAACAAACCCTGAACACTGAACTGATGTAAAATCAAGAACAAGGAGGCATATAGGAAGGTGGGGGACGCATGCTTGTTTCATTGGTGTCTCCATTCTTCACTATGACGACAGTGCTCATTCCCCAAGTTATATGCCGCTCGAAATGGCAGTGCAAAAACCAAACCCCTGATACAAAAGGGAAAACAAATTATAAACATTGGGTTTTTTTTTTTTTTTTTGAATTAGTGCATAAATCAAATATGTTAATTAGTAACGTAATTAGGAAGATATAAGAGAAGAAATATGTATACCAGGATTATCAGCTTTGAATCTAATAGCAGACCATCCTTTTCTGGGGACTCCAATGGTGTTGACCTCTGGTGGATCAACCAAATTGAACCTTCCACGATCAGTGCCATTGTCAAAATCACCAGACCCCGTTCCAACCAAATAAAAGCCGTAGCCATGAAGATGCATGGGATGATTCTGCGTGGCTCCTATGTTCGTTCCTTGGAACAAAATTTCGACTTCGTCACCATAATTCAATGTTATAACCCCTCTTCCTTCGCTTGTATATGCAGACATGTTCACCACTGTTGTGTAATTAAAAGGAGTAGGCGGCTTGTCCGGTAACTGATCGGCAAAACCGCTCACATTATAGTTACTGTCATAATATTCTTGTAGCATAGATGTTGATGGCAACAAAAAGCTATCGTTGTTTAAGCTTGCTGCCAGCTTATTATTGCCATCAACTGTACAACCTGTTGAATTGGGACAAGCGAATAGATTCACAGATACAGTCATGAAATATTGTCTAGTGATGTTTGTGGGGACATTGATTGGGTGAGCTGCATCTGCTAAACTCTTCAATCGAACAACAAAGAGTTGTGCAGATATTGAGTCACTGATATTAGGAAATGTTGGAGTAGGAATTGAACTTGGAGTTGTATAATTTCCACTATATTTGATAAGTGCCGTAGAGGTCGTGTTGTCATATGAAGACTCAGTATCAAGAAAAGGAGTAAGAACCATGTAATAGTAACTTGCAGATTGGTTTGCTGTAACCAAAACGTCCATTGTTTGGCCTGGGGTGATGAACAAATAATCAGTAGAAAAGGGTTTGACATATGCTCCATCCGACCCAACAACGGTCATGTTGTGGTTTGCAATGGCGAAGAACATTTCTTCATTCAGTATTGCGTTGACAATACGGAGGAGATAAGTCTTGCCAGTCTCAACCAACAAACTGTACATTGTTTCTGCAACCATATACAAATCATAAAATTGGCATTATTGATTTGACACAAATTCAATATTTTTTTTTTTAAAAATGATGTTATCCCTGCATCAAGTTGAAGTGTTGAACGTTAGGTAATGGCTTTACAAACTTGAATTAACTTCTACAAGTCAAATTCTTGATCAGATAAAGCATATAATTAAATTGTGAATCTAGCTTGACAAAATTACTACTCACGCCAAAAGTATTACCATTAGGTATTTGCCAGTTGGACTCTAAATTACCAGAACTTGGGATTTTAAAAGTATCTTAACCACAATTCAATACATTGACCCTGCTAACAGTAAACTGATTGAAGTATCTTTGGATTATTTTGATTTATACCTTTAGAGCAGTTGTACGAATCTCCAGGTTCACCGTTGATGGTGTAAGCATCTGAAACGTTTGGATCACTGCCGGCTGCGAGAGCTTCGTTTAACACATCCATCACATTTGATTTGTACCAGGAGGCTGCCACCAAGAAAAAGGTGTTGATTAACAGTTTGTTATACGCATCAAAGCTGTCAAAAACAGAATTGATGGGGAGAAAACTTTTCATTTAAACTCATCAGCATGCTCTTAATCATGCTGATCACCAGTACTGGTTCACCTACAGAAAACAATAGTTTGGTCTCCATCAGGTTCATTGAACGGGTAACTGGTTCCGTTGGCCGGAAAAACTTTGATAGCTCCATGAACTGTGGCACGCGACCAGTCACTGTGGGCATGCCACCAGACTGTTCCTTCCTCCTTTGACAAATTGATCTCCTGTGTGAAATTTCCCCCTGGCTTAATTGGACATTGAGTAATGTACTCTGGACCATCTGACCATGGATTCCTCGGCTGTCTGACTCCATGCCTGCAAATATCAAAATTTTCTTAATCTGGTTTGCCTTTTGTTTAATTTAAACATCCTCAGTTTTCCTAGAAATGAATCTTCAAGACATTGCTTGAGAGAAAATATCAATATACCAATGAATAGTGATTCCATATGGCCCGTCATTCTGGACAGTGACAAAAACGGTATCGCCTTTCCTAGCATGAATTTCTGGACCTGGAAAGCTGCCGTTCACGGTAAGAATGGTGGATGTGGTACACAGCTTTGTAAAATTAGTCTGCTTCACCTGCAAATATTATTCCATAATATTTTTGTTAGTTTCTAGGACTATGCTATGATCCCAACGTGACGAAATAACACTGGCATATTGAGTAGCTATATATATACTTACAACCCAATAATGCTTATGAACAGCGCCCTGAGCATTGCTGAAAAGCAGAGCACTAAGGAAAATAAACCCTAAAACCCCAGAGATTAAACCCATCTTTGGTTTTATTTTTCAAGCACTTCTCTCACTGAAACAAATGAAAGCTATCTACCGTGACCTACGGTTTGTGTTGGTCTCCTTGTTTGTATGAGCTATTTATAGAAGAAGCTTGAGCTGGTCAATGCTCCTTACGGTTTGTTTATAGTTGGGGTTGGAAAAACTAAATAGAATATTAAGATACTGTTTCGATAAACGTTGAGATTTAAATAATAATAAAAATTATTATAACTATGATTAAAAAATATTTTAATAAAAAATTTATATTAAATAAATTTTATTAAAATTAATATTTGAATTCTTGACGATGAAATAACTCAATTATACAGTAAAATCCTATCTTCAAAACTAAAATCACGGGACACATGGGATCGATGTTGTGCAACGTCAATGTTAATAAGAGCAAAGAATATCAGATTGCCAGTAATTTTCATAGGGGTCATTGTCCTGAAGTAAACTTTACCTTGGACATTGTGAATAGAATGACAAAATGTCAATAACAGGATCCATTGATCCAACAAGTCTTTACGTAACGTGGTGGTCTGTTTCTTTTTTTTTTTGTGAAAGGGTATAAAAAGTTTTTGAATTATAATTAAAAAATTATTTAATTTTTATTGTAATTAATTAATTTTTTAACATTTATTTGTATTTAATTAAATGCTAATTTAAAGAAATAATGTATATCAATTATTTTTTTGTTAATTAAAATAAAATTTTATATGATATCAATAAAATAAATAAAAATTTATCGCTTAATAAAATAAACATATGTGAAAGTTAAATAAAATATTTTCTTTTATTTTTTTTTATTTTCGTTATAAGATTTTTCTAAAATTTTAATTGATTATTATTCAAGGATTGATTGATTAAATTTTTTCAAGTGACTAAATTTTGTTTATTTAAAAATTTAATTGAGTCGAGATAGAAGATTAAAAATTTTATTGATTATAATAAAATTTTAAATGCTTAAATGTATTAAATTATAGTTTAAAGATATTTTGACCCTTTAGCTTTTATTTTTCTTTTTACTTCTAGAAGTTTAAAATCAAATGTGGTGTCACAAAAGAATCATGTATTAGATCGTAACACTAACAAAAAATCACGAGTAAGGCTCCCACCGTAATGGGTTGAATTGAAATAAAAAGGATACCTACTTCATGACGAATGAATTTATACTGTTAAAGCTGCATCTAAGAGTTGAGTATAATTGTTTTCACAGCATCGAAAAATAATACAACTTTTGATGCGATGGATGCATTTGCATTGAGCTTTTGTAGTTTAAGGGTTTATTTGGATAAATGATGAAATTGATTTTAGTGAAATTAAAAATAACAATCATTATAGAGGATTAAGTTTTTAGTAGCATTTTTTTTTATGTTTAGTAACATTTATAAACACCACTAAAAGATTAGTGACGTTTGCCAAAAATGCCATTAAGATTGTCAATGATACATGTTTTAGGAAAATAGTAGTGTTTTATCATAAAGCGTCGCTAAATTATAAAAATTATCACTAAATTCAACAACATTTATAGTAAAAAGCGTCGTTATATTTTGATATTTAGAGACATTTTTAGGTACAAACGTCGCTAAATTAAGAAATTTATTTTTTTAATTTTTTTAATATTGATTATTATCATAAAATAAAAAACATTAAAAGAAATAAAAATTAACTTAAATTCATAAACTAAATATTATAAATACATAATTTGTTCCAATATAGATGGAACACAAAGTTTAAAATATGCAATAACATTCAAATTATTTTATTATATTAATAAAAAATCTAAAATGTATAGAATTGATTACTGCATTAATTTGAAACACTATCATTTGATGAAAGATTTTTTACACCTTGGTCACTAGCGTGTTCAAAAATATACTGACTTAATATGAACTTTTGCATCCAACTCTTATTCATTTAGTATTTGCTATATTATCAGACCAAAATTATATAATTAAATTAGATGAAAACGAATTGTAACATATCTAATTATCTAAGTATTAAATTAAAAATAATAACAAGACGATATCAGAGATAACCTATTACAATGCAAAAAAAAAAAAAAAAAAAACCTATTACATGTCATGCATTGATATCATATTTTTTAAACAATGCAAGAAAAGGAATAAAGATAACATTAACAAAAAATTTATACAAATTTTAATCAAATATTCATACACCTAAAAATCTACAATGTAACAAAAGAAGATTAAGTATATGACAAATACTTTACCTTACAGTATTCACAAATAACTATACATGTCTTTTTTGGGTTCTTTATCTACTATTGTTGATAGTTTTCATGCACAATAAATTTTTCAAGCAAGATTAAGTTGTTTCATCAAATATTATAATCTGAAAAAATAAACAAAACAAAGGCCAAGATGAGATGAAAAAAAAACATAATAGACTATTTCATAATGGTTTCCTAAAGATATCTTGAATAAATCAACAAATTCATGTTAACAAGTAACAATTTTTTAGTAATTTCAAAAATATTTGCTGAAAAAAAAACTAAACCTAAAATTTCATTTATGTTTGTAACTAAATTCAATGTTCAATTTCAAAATTTTCAGCAAAAAATCCTATTTCTTTCACTTTCTGTTTTATCTTAAATTTTTCTCACCAACCAAATAAAACCAAACTCAAAACTACAATAACAAAATAAATTAATAATAAAAAAAAAGAATAGCCAAACACTGAAAATTACCAATGTTGAAATTAAGCTTACTAATAGAGCTTGAACAGCGGTAAAAACACAACAAATTAGATAAAAAATTTAAGGATTTGACCCAACAAATCAGACAAAAAATTTAGAGACTTGACCCAAAATGCTAGAAAGCTAACTTGAAATTTGCAAAAATAAAAGGAAAGAATATGAAAATTGATCACAAAATGACTGAAACTTAAGCAAAAAATAAGAAGAAAGCGACCAAAAATGAGTAGAAATAGAAGAAATGAGTAAGGAAAAAAAAGCATAAAAACAGTCAAGGCGTTTCTGATAAAAAATATATTTGAAATTTAAAAGAAATTTAGTAGTGAAAAAATGTGATTACTCAAGGCGTTTCTGATAAAAAATACCTTCAATAATCTCCTTTAATTTTTCTTTTGATTATTCAAGGCATTTTTTTGTCAAAAAAACACATTGAATAATCTTTTACAAAAAATTGAATAGGGTTATTCAATATGTTTTTTGCTAAAAACACCTTCAATAATCTTTTTGAATTTTTTTAGTATTATTCAAGGTGTTTCTGGTCAAAAATGCCTTCAATAATCCCCTTTTGTTTATTTTTTAAGATTAGTCAACGCGTTTTTAGCTAAAAAACACCTTGAATAATCCCTTACAAAAAATTGAATGGGTTTATTTAAGATGTTTCTAGCCAAAAACAACTTGAATAAGGTTCTCTCATTTTTTTTGGATTATTCAAGGCATTTTTAACTAAAAAATACTTTAAATAAACCCTTATAAAAAATTAAATTGAATTATTTAAAGCAATTTTAATAAAAAAAAATACTTTGAATAATCTCTTTCAATTAAAAGTCAAAGTATATAACCGCATTTAGGTCAATAAACGTCACAAAAAAAATTTTTTAATGGTTTAAAATCTAAACGCCACTATATAAGAATTTAGTGATGTTTTATATAAAAATACCACTAACCTTATAAAAATACAAAAGTTTGTGGCATTTATTTAAAAATGTCGTTAAAAACAGTCATTAAATCTCCATTTTCATATAGTATATAGAGATAAAATTAATTATTATAATGATGAAATTAAAATTAATAATAAGGATATGTATTTCGATGTAAATATAGAGGTAACGGTTAAATAAATTATAATAAAAAAACTACTATTAAAGATATTAAATTAAAATGTATATATAATAAAAATTTTAAATTATTTAAAATTTATAAAATTAATAAATAATTTAAAAAATACTAAATTATTTTATATCAAATCATAGTTTTGATAATAAATAATTAAATTTATTTATTTATTTATTATATACTAATACATTTTACTTATTTATTTATTTATTATTTTTACAATTTTGAGGATATTTTTATTTTTATAATTAAAATTTAAAGATAAAAGAAATAAAGAAAGTTAAAGGCCCTATCGCAACGAAGTAACCGGAGCAAAGATGAACACTGGCTCATTGTGATCAGTCGTGTCATTATCTTACTTCATTTGAATTTTATTACTGCGTTTGACATTATTTTCCGTAACAATCAAAACTTCATTGAAAATGTAGTAAAATCCAAATAGATCCTAATAAATCTCATAATACTGTATCTTGATTTAATTGCTCTTCCATTTCTTTTTAACGGATGAAATGTCCACGCAAAGTAATCATCGTTTATTCAATAAACCCTCAATTACCGTTGAGCTTCAACTTTAAAACTTTGAAATTAAAGATTTTATTCTAAAACGTGTTAAAGGCTACGTTTCTTCGGTCTGAACTTACGCAGGAAACTAGCTAGCTCCGCGTAGTTGAGCAAATTCTAATGCTAATAACACATCGTTCCTTGCAATGTTCAGGAAAAATCTAGCACTGTTCGGATATTACCGGCTACTGAATTTTTTTTTTTCACACCTTTTCCAACGGAAACTTACTCCGCGAACAAGTCAAGCTAAGCAATCTTTTATTCAAAGTTACTTGTGGTGTGAAATGAAAGAAAAGTTCATCACGACTGTTGTCGTTTTTTTCCTGGAAGAATGCGTGCTGGCTGCTACAGCTTCATATTTTAATATTTCCATTTATTTGTTTCGTTATAACCAAGTTAACAGAAGCATGATTTGAACTCTTCACCTATTATGCCACTTGATAGCTGAATCAAAATCAGAAGATTAGATGAAGCCGCAGCATTCTTGCTTGATTGCCCAAGGAATCATATCTAATTTGCCAGTTTTTCAGTTAATTACACGTTTGGTGCCTAAATCACAATAAAATATACAAATTATACGTGAATGAAAAGAATGTTTCATTTTAAACTTTTAAATAATATCCCATGTTAATCCCCCAACTTACTAACGCGGCATATTCTAACACCCTATATATGCCGCATGTTTAAATATATAGACACGCTAAATACTTTGTGAAAGTTCAATGTAGATTCCATGTAGGCTACGCATAGCTTTGAATGGCTCGGCTCACGGAATATATATTTTCCGCACAGAGGTGAAAAAGAAGGTTGATAGTTGTGTGCACGTTAAGTGACAATGTTTTGATAATTAAAACGCCACAGAGGTGAGTTGACTCAATGATATAATGTATTTTTTTATAATTAAAAATACATCACATAATTTGAAATTTCAAATATACAAGTTAATTTTTTTATTTATGTGTTAACTTGTATATTTCTAAAATTTAGATAATAAAATTGTAATTAAATTTTTTTAGCTAATAAAGTGGGTGGCTAAACGAAATCTTCAATTCTTCCCCTGAGGGGAGCACATAACCAATAAAATCAAAGCCTGGCATAGAAAACATGAATAAGATGATATTTTTAGTTATATACATATATATATATATATAAACTTAGGGGCAAAGTGTAGCTAATTAAAGATGCATAACTTAGGGGCAAAGTGAAATGGTGGGAAAATGTTGTTGAAATATTTGTTTAGTCAATTTTGATGTTTTCATGTACATTTTTTCTTCTCCCATTACATATTACTTTCCACATCAAAGAAACAATGATCGGACTCATTAGTCAAATCTCCATTATTATTTTCTCACCCACTGAAACAGCCACGTCATAAATATTGATTAATCTATGCCACTACAAATTAGTAATGGAAATTTTTTATTGAGTCTCCATTGTCATAATACATCGGTTCAGATACTCGATCGTTAGACATAAAAATTAAATGTTATTTTTAATTTTTTTTGTTAAGTTACATTGATCATCAATCTTATTTTTAGTCTATAAAATTGATATTGAATCTAAAAGTACAATTATATATGATAAATATTATAATACTTTCACAAAGCTCATCCAAATGTGATATTAATTAATTTTATGTTATATCATATAGATACCTCATTTTATCTAAAGATTTTTTGAAATTAATTAAGTTTCGAATTTTGATTTTGATTGTACATTTGGGTTTTAATTGAAAAAATAAATGTTAGACCCAAATATTAAGCCTATATTTTATTTGTATTTTAATTTTTTAGTTTAATTTTTTATTTCTTAATTAAAAGAGTTAAAGTCAATCGGTAAAAAAAATAAAAAAATGAGGTAAAAATAAAAAGAAAAACAAAAAAGAAAATGTAGGATTTTGCATAAAAAATCTTGAATTCAATTTAATTCTTGAATTCTATCTCAGATTTTAACTTTAATAGTTAAATAATTTTAGAAATACTTGAGGCTCAGTCTATTGAAAAATAAAAGATTATACAAAGAATAAAATTTTGAAAGAAATTCTAAATTCAGTTGAATTAATTTCTTTTAAATTGAAAGAGAATCAATCCCTATATAAGAACCTTGAATCTGTGATTAAAAATGGAGGCCTTACAGTAATTCACTTCAAGATAAAAAAGAGGACATTGAAAAAAGATTGGCAAAATTTTGATTCAATAAGAAAGAAGCAATCAAATAAAAAAAATTTTGTAAGAAGATCGAGTTAGAGTTTGTGGAAGAAATGCTAAGATTTATAATAGGAAATACCAATTTTTGATAGATGAAAAATTGTTAAAACCCATTGAGGTAATGTTTGTTTTCATTTTTTTGTGATTTTTGCATAACTTTTATAATATTTAATTGCTTACTCTTATTTTTATATTTATTGCATGGCATTTATTTTTGGATGACTAGTATTATATTTGCATGATAATTTATTTGCCTAATATATTTGTTTGCATGATTAATATACTTATTTGTATGATTTATTAATATATTTACATGATTATTAATATATTTATTTGTATGATTATATTTAATTTGATTACATGATTATTAATATATTTAATAGCTTGATTTATGTATTATTATTTGCATGATTATATATTTAATTACATATTTATTATTTACATAATTATATATTTAATTACATGTTATTTGCATGGTTTATTTTTATTTTTTTACTATTTTATTTAAAATAATTATTATTAGAATTTTTTTTAATTTACCATTATTCTAATAAAATTTAAAATATTTTTTATTTATCAGTGGCACATTTACAATTATTCAAAAATTTATTATTTGAAATATTATTTTTTAAGCATTTTCTTTATCTCTTTTATTATTTTTAATTTTCTTAAAATTGTTTAAATTTTATGGTAAAATTATTATTATGTAAATAAATTTTATTTATCACTTTGTTTAATAGTTCTATTATTATTTCCCTATTATTTAAAATAAATAAATATCCCATGTTCAAACAAAATTAAATTTTAACATACATATATTAAATATAAAACATAAATACATATAAAACCAAAAACAAAAGAAAAAGAAAAAAATATAAGAAAATTACCAAAATGGTCTGTCAAATCGGTCAACTAGCGGATCAAGCTTTTTTGGGCGGTCTGGAGGCAGTTCATCCGGTTCACTTGGCTGTTAGGGGGTGGTTCAGCGGCTTGCGGAGGTTTTCCACAAATTAAAACGGTTCGAAGGAGGTTCACTTGATCCGGTCAAGGGCTGAATAATGGAAACTGGAGCGGGTCGAGAGTGCGAACGTCTGATCTAGTTCGGGTCCACGGGCAGATATCCACCCATTCAAACGGCGTCGTTTTAGTTTTTGATTTTTGATTTTAACTATAAAATATTATTTTTTAAAAAATTCATTTCTTCTCTCTTCTTAGGAAAAAAAAAATCCTTTATCTTCTCAACAAAGCCCTCCACGCAACTCCAGCCGGCCGCCCCCTCATCCACCGGGCGACGTCGTTTTGGTTTTTTTTTTTTAACTATAAAACTATTTTTTTGAAATTCATTTCTTCCCTCTTCTTAGAAAAAAAAAACCGTTATCTTCTCAAGGAAGCTCTCCACCCAGCTCCAGCCAGCCGCCGTTCCGGTCGCCGCTTTCTCCACTGGGCGGCATCTCTTGGGGCCCAAATTTTACCTGGACCTTCCTCTTGACCTCCCCTTTCACGTTTGCCCAAAAAAGTCTCAAATAGCCCAGATCTGAGCCGAAACGTCACCTTTTAAACCCCAAAATATCCTCTGCCGCCGCTCCCAAAGGCCACCGCATCAAACTATGCTCTGCCCCCACCCATGGCCTTCCTCCTCTCCAAATATCCAACCCCTAAACATCCCAAATCACCCAAACCTAAAACTCTCTCTCTTATTTTTTTCGTTGCTTTTTTTTTTTTGGCAGATTGGTTTCCTCACCACGTGAGGACTGTGGTTTTTGTTATGTGGCTTTGACTGAGGTTCCTCCCCAAGGGGAGGACTATAGCTTTTTGTCATGATTTTCGGTTTTTTTTGTTGTTATTTTTGGCTGTGGGTATTCGGTAATGGATTATGGAGAGGCGACGAAGGGTGGTGCTTGTGGAGGTAGTGGGAATATCGGCAGAACCCCTGTTGTTCCCTTTGGCCTCTGAATTTTTTTAGAAAACCCCCCCCCCTCTTTTTGTTATCTCAAAGCCTCCATTTTGTTGAGTTCATCCCCCATTCAAATCCCAGGTTTTCTGGGATTGAGAAAGACTTCGGGAAATTTGGCCGGTGAGTGGCACCTTGATTTTTCAACTGCCAGCAGAAAGAGGCTTTGACTCTTTTTTAAAAGTAATAATAATAAAAAAATATCGATATATAATAATTGAATTTAAAAAAATAAATATAATAAATACTCCAATATGTTTAAACACATCAAAATTTCAAATATAATTTAAAATTTATTTCGATCAATTCAAATAAAATTACGCGTTTATATCTATTAAATTAAAAAAAAAAAAAGTTCTACGTAATCATTTAATATTTAAAGGAAATGCCAATCTTTCTGCCTGATCTTTTGCTTCCATAGCAAGGGTATCATGCATGTCTTTATAGGTCATATTTTTTTTTTTATAGAGAGGTTAAGGAGTGACATTTGATCCATTTGAGTTAAGTTTTGGTTTATAGACAAGTCATTTTTTATGCTTCAAGGATGATGCTCTGTTATTTGACTTATGCAGGTTGTAACAGTGTCTAGCCTTTTCAAGTAGATTATGAACTGGTGAAGCACAAAGTGAAACAGTTCACAATTTCAAGCTTGCGGTTGATTATAGGGTTTTGCATTACATGTTTATTCGTTCCATGATTTAGATTCTTAGGAAATGCCACATATTATTCCTTTTATTTATGTTTATTTTTGTGATTTTCAGATTAGAACTACCAAACAATGCACGATCTTAGAATGACATATGCATCAAGTAATTCGCATACTTTTTTTTTTTTTTTAAATATGAAGTTAAACTTTAACTTCGCATTGACAAATCGAAAGTGACCATCCGATGAAATTTAAATTTTAATTTTCATATTACTTCTCAAATCTATAATATTAATTTTGTATATTTTGAAAAAAGGTGAAGAGTTTTCACTGATATCTCAACTTCTTTCAAAATTTATTTTTATTTTTAATTTTATTTTTTATTAAATAAATTTTGTAAGAAAATACTAATTAAATTAAAGATAATAAAATAATTCATATATGATGAATTTTCATTTATTTCTATCCAATATAGGTGTATTTTTTTAAAAAAATTCAAGATCAGATCATAATTTTTTTTTAAATCAAGATTGAGTCGAAGACGAACTTAAAAGAATTTCATTTCACTTTAAGTATATATAAAAAATTATTTTTATTATTTAATTAATTTTATAATTATATATGTGTATTATATTATTAAAAGTTATTATGTAATATTTTAATTTAATAAATTACCGTAACACCCTCATTTGACTTCTTTTTTTATTTTTTATTTTTTTAATTAGATAAATTATGTAAAAAAAAAAAAATTAATAGAGGTAAAGATGATAAAACAATCTATATCCTAAGTGTTTAGGTTCATTTTGATCTAATAAGTATATATTTTTAAATTTGAGATTGGGTAAAATTTTTTTATTAAATGGCTCAAGTAAAAGTTAGTTTAGCTTGTTTCAACCATTTTGGAGTATATATAAAAATATATTTTTTATTATTTATTTATTTTTATATTTATATATATTATATTAATAAATTTATTATTTAACATATTATTCTAATAAAAACTATATTTCTACATAATTAAAATGTAATTTATATTAAATAATAATATTTTTATGAATATTATATTGAATTAAAATTATCAAACTAATTTAGGTATGATACAATTATATATTTTTGTGATGGGTCAAAATCATGTATTAATGAATAATAATTCGATATTCGATCAAAATCGAAGTTGTATTGAATTATTAAAAAGTAAAGTTGGTGTGAAACCATTTTCCATTAATTTGGCTCATTTTTTCTTTTTAGCTTAGGTAATTTTTTTTTAGTTTTTTTAATTATCTATTTTAACATCTCTCTTCTATATTTTGATAAAATGACAATAACAGTATCCCTATGGCACTTCATTTGACTTTTTCTTTTCAGTTGTTTTTGTCTTTTTTTCTTTTTTAATAAAATGAATTTTGTAAGAAATATGGTTGGTTGGAAGTAGAAATGTCCAAATAATTCGTATCTAATGAATTTTAACCGATTGATCCAATAAAAATAATTTTTTTAATTAAAATTGAGTTTAGGTAAGATGATTTTTTTTTTTAAATCGAGGTCAAGTCAAAAACAGATTTAGAATTCTCTGCCCTCTTTTGTTCGGGATATATACATAAAAGTATTTTTTATTATTTATTTAATTCTATTTGTATATATTATATTAATAAATAATACATTTATTTAATAAATAGTATATTTATTGTAATTAAAATATAATAGATATTAAAAAATAATATTTTTATGAATATTATATTATTGAATTAATTTTTGATAAAATCAAGTCAGATAATGATTTATATATATATAAAGACACACATACATTGAATCTATGTCAAATATCAAATCTGAGTCGAGATAAATATAAACCTGTTTCATTTCCTTTTTTTTTAAGGTTTTTTATTTTTTAGTTTTAACTTTCTTTTTATTTTGTTTATTAATTGTCTATTTTAATATTTTTTAACTAGATAAATTTGAAAGTGTAGATTTGTATTTGATTTGTTATATAAGTTATGATAATTAAATGAATACATTATCCACAAACTAATTGATAAATTTTTATTAATCATTATTTTTGTTAAAAAGTTATAAATGAAATTATATGCACTAATTTATTAAATTTAATATTATTTAAATATAAATAAAAAATTTGAACTCAGAATAAAGCGGGAATGTTGCTAGTAAAATATAAATGTTATAGATAAGTCAATGAAATGGTACCAAGATTAATAAACGTATTTACACCTTCTGTTGGCAACAAGAAATGAGAACCATACCCACAGGCTTGAAGTTTAGAGCAACTTTAGCTTCAACCTCAGCCATAGCCCATAGCCCTTCTAATTCCACCTATCCATAGGAGAAGGTATAGTCAAAATGGAATCAACTGCTGGTTCAAAATGCAGAACTGGCAAGCAATTTGGCTATATTGCCAGACAACTTGATGGTTTGGTTGATGGATGTATCAAGCCTTGTATTGCATCCCAGTGTCCTTCAGGCCATTCTTTGCAAGTTTTTCTCCATTTTTCTTGCCTGTTGGAATGGCTTTTATAAGGATAACAGACGCGCTTCCCTTTCCTCGTTTCTGAGGAAATCTGGAAAAAGGAAACCTGGATGATATTAAATTTAAGCACAAAAGTACATCTAATAACAATAATAATAACTGCAATAATTTGCTAGTCTGCATGCCTCTTTCTTAGAACTTGGGTAAGATCATCACGTGCCTCATCGCTAACTTCTTCCCCTTTTTCACTTGGAGCATTCCGCCCCTTGCATAACCAGAAGAAATTATAAACAAGTTAGAACCACTTCTGTCAATAACCTGTTAATGGTAACACAATGCTGAAAATGGGGGCAATCTCTCCACACTGTGAATGATCACATAGTGCATCAACATGCAAACAGGAATTGCCAATCTCACATACAAATCACAACAACATACACGTTTTACCTGCTACAGCTTGACCAAGGTCAAAATCAATAATGCAGAAATATTGGAAAAGTAAGTCCACATTTGAAAGCAAAAAGTGTTTATTGGATGGAAAAGCACAAAATAAACAACAAAAACCTTATTCCAGTGATGATACAACTGAAAAAGAATAAAGAGTCTCTTGCCAAAATAGAAAAAGAAAAATCAAGAGTTCAAGTGAACAGTAACTTAAGAGAGGGATTTTTTTTTTTTAAGTTACTTCCACCAAAGAAGAAACTGAAGATCAAACCAAAATTTTCAAGGGAACAGGCAATGAAACTCAAAATAAGACTCAATAAGAAGAAACTGAAATTCAGGAACGTTGAATTCATATGACATAACATCCAAGCACTGCAAAATATGGTTTTTAATGCTGACCGAAAAACTAATTATTGTTGCCCTCTGGGTTTCTGGAAATGAAATTCTCAATTAGATTCGTATGTCAAAACAGCACATTTATCACAACAGGCATATAAGGCTCATATTTTATTCCAAAACATAGTAGAAATTTAAGGGAAGCATCTCCATATGACAGAAGCTTTATAAGAAGTAACTTAATAACCAAACTGGTATCAGTGACTTTCAGAGTATAGAAAACAATAAATGGAGGTATCATCATCCGTGTTATCATTTTACAAAACCAAGATTAATCATTCGCACCCTTAGAGAATCTAAATCTTCCAGTCACTTTGTGCACCATAAATTTTATTAGTATCCTATATAGGGAGCACTGTTTTGATTATAGTCATCAAACATCAAACCATAGAACATCCCATAAAATCTAACAAAATAATGCTTGAAGAGCATTAAACAAATAAAATTATCAGATTCAAGATCAGCTGCTGAAACATAGAGACTGAATTCCATTCTCTTGAGCTGAAAAAATGGCATCAACAACAGATAAAGTTAAAAGCATTAAGAATAGCCAATCATTCAGGACAGAATTAGAAATAGAGCATATCAGATCAAGCCCGGACTCCTCGATTTGAAAAGGCAACATGTTAAACACTAAAAGGAGCTAAAAGTAATATATTCAATGTCTTGAACAGCTTAAAACAACATTTACAATGTCATAATTGTAATCAAACTCAGAAAGGTATATATACCAGAACTGAATTTACTCGTGCACTATCATTTCCTTCTAACTAAACGTAAATGATGACTTTGCCAATCATTAATTTACATAAACAATTCCCTTTCCTACTTCCAAAGCCAGCAAGAAGTGCAATATTCAACAAAGAACATCTAGTTATACATGCAATACTAAATCCTTCAACAAAAAACCAAAAACAGAATGGTACCAAACTCTTCAAAAGCTCACTTTTGAATTCTGAATACTAACTTAATAGGAACATAAATAACAAAATAACACACATTTGGGACATGTATCCTTAAATCTTACATGATTTTTAGGCGACCCACGTTCTCTTCCACTCGTTTCCTTCAACGACCAAAGCTCCGAACTCGAAACCTTCCGTTTCTTATTACAAACACCGACATTGTTGTCATCAGATGGAGGTTGAGGAGGAGGTGGTGGTGGTTTCCTCTTCTTTCTACCAACGGTGCGTGACTTTCCCTTCTTGTCCTTAACTTTCCAGATATTTTTCCTCCTAAAGATAAACTTGTCAACTTTCCACAGCTCGCAGCTGGTGTCTATTACCGTCACTTCACTTCTCGAGTACCCAAGCAGTTCTCTCTCTCCTTTCTCTTTCTCTTCTTCTTCTTCGTCTTCTTCCGAGTTATTATCGTCGTCATCTTCTTTCGATTCTCTCGTCGCTTCTTCCCTTGAATTCAACGACGCCGTTGAAGGGGGGATATTTTCGTCTTCTCTCACGCTATCCGAAGTGCTTTTCTGTTCCTCGGAAGAATTAACGTTAGGCGTCTTGATAATGCAGATTCTAGGGTTTTTTTGTTTCCTGGAAGTTTTTTTCCTCGAAAATCTGGACGTTTGGGCTTGTTCACCCATGTTGAAGAGCTCCGAGAGGACATTGCTCATTACACCGAACCATTCTTTGTCTCCAGTGGGCTCATTGGAGATCACCTCCGCAGATGGTGGCTTCCGATTCTGGAGTTGTTTTTCGTTGGAGTGAGTTGACTCGGATATGGAATTCGGAGAATTGGAGGCATTGGTGATTGGAGAATCGGAACGGTTAGGGTTAGCGAGGAAATGGTCGAGGTCAAGGTTGTCGGCGGTCGGGAAGCCCTTGCTGGAACGAAGCCGGTCGAGCCAGTTCGAACCGGACTTGCCGGTCGAGATTGAGCATAGCATTTGTCGATGTCAGGCTGAGCTGATTTAGCGTAATTCCTGAGAAAGCGAGAAGAGGGAAAACAAAATGGAAATCGAAAAGAAAAACGCTCTTCAGTTAACGCAGCAGCCATTCGGTTTCGTAGCCGAAAAAGGGTTAAGTTCTAGATTACACAAGGGTGAGCGATGCGCACAGTAAGCTCTTCGCCACTTGTCGCTTCAGGAACCCCTCTCTCCTCAATTAAAAAAACAAAAAAAGTCGAGTTAACTTCGACCCGTGATTCACGTTTACGATAATAAAGGCCTGGTCCGATTTACTGGACTCTTGGGGTCCATTCCTCTGACTATTCTTTTGCACCAAAAGTCCAAGCCCATGTAACAAATTCTGTCGAAGTAACCTCCCCCCCACCCCCAATGGAATAATTACTTTTTACAATATATATTATGTTTTTCTTTGTGGTTGATTTAATAATATGCATAAAAAAAAATTAGTCAAACTGTCAATATTTTGGATGAAATGGGGGCCGGGCTTTAACACTGACATATACCAACATGCAAGTACTCTGTAAACGGTTTAACATTCAAATCCTAACGAGAAATTTTAGTCATATGTGACAATTCTAACGAAAATATAAGTCATGTGATGTAGGTGATTAATTTTTGTTTAAATTTGATCGATTTAATCAAAAATTAAAAAAATAAATGCTAAATTAACTTCAATAAAAAAATATGAAGGGACAAAATTATATAGCTTCATAATTGAAAGATCAAAATGTCATTACCTCGCGATCATGCAAAAGAAACACAAAGCACAGAAAAGCAAAAGACAAAACTACAAAAATTTATAATTCTCTTTTCTTGAACATAGGGAACTGGGGACCAATCTACATTCATTCTCCACCTTGATACCGTGGGACTTCACATTACTAAGTCAATAGAGCTGTATGGCTTTAGGTAACTCATACCGGGAATTCTCACATGAAAACTGGTGTTAAACTACAGGAATCCTACTCTTTTTATCTGTTATGCTCATCCAGTTTCATTTCGTAACCAAAAAATAATAATCTTAAAATACGATAGCATGGATTTATCGGCTTATATAGTATTAATTTGGATTCACAAGGAAATTTGAAAATGCACTGTAATGATGATTGACTTATCCTGAAGGTTTTTGCCTATATGCGCTGTGCTGTTTTATTTCGCTCGTGTTTTTTTAGTAAAAGCTAAATCTGTTAATATCATATCAAATAATATTTTAATTAAATATATATATGTTGATCCTTCAAAATTTATAATTTTTTTAAAAATTATAAAATTTATTTCTCCACTAAACTAAGTTAGTTTATCAAAATTTTACTGAAATTAACGAAAGCCGTTAATATTATCTGATTCCAAATTTAATACAAAACGAGCTATCACCAAAACGAAATCACCACCATCGATAAAAACACAACTCTACTTCCAACTTGGTCTCCTTGGGAATCACAATTTCCATGTATTTATTTCCTCAGAATTATTTGCGTCATGGTTGATAAAATAACTTTCATAATCAAGAGGGTAAGCAAAAATTCTTCCAACATACAAAGATATCTAAACCTAAATCAACACAGAAACCAACAGTATAGATAGAAAAAGAATCCACGATGTAACTTGTTCAATCTCTGAAAAAAGTGAGGTAAATTAAGAATTTTCAAAACGTAAACAAAATTCAAGTAATGTTTGAGATGGGTCCAAATTTTCCGCAAAAGAGAAAATAAGAAAAGAAATCCAAACAGGAAGATTGTGCCTAATCAAATAAGCTGAATCCCATGTCATCATCACTCTCTTCCTTTTCTTCTACCTTTTTCTCCTCGACAGCGAGGGCGGCAGCAGCAGCAGCACCAGCAGCGTCGGTGCCAGAGGAAGCAGCAACGGGACCAGGGGCAGCACCGCCACCGGAACCGACTTTCGTGATGAGATCATCGACGTTAATCTTCTGAAGGAGCTTGGCGAAGAGGCTTGGCCAGTAAGATTCAACGCCCACGTTCGCTGCCTTCACCAATGTAGCTATCTTCTCGGCCTACGTAATATTTTCAACCATAAATAAAACAGAAGGAATAAAGAATTAAACAGATAATATAGAGTTATAAAAACATTGAAAAGAAAAAGTGTACGTACGGTGATTGAGATTCCATCGTCGTGGAGGATCAATGCGGCGTAAGTACAGGCGAGTTCACCGGCGGCCATTTTACCAAAAATTTTCAACAGTAAATCTGCCAGATAAATTAAACAAGCATACCCTAAGCAAATCGTTTTAACGACATATAAACTGAACAACGAGAGCAGATAGATTGAGAGGGAAAATACCTTAGCTTTAGGGTTTGGTTTGCCTGCTTGGCAGCAGGCGTCGAGACTTGAGAGCTTAGAGGATTTAGAAAAAGGCTTATATATATAGAGAGGTAATCGTAATCCTGTCAGGTCTAGGGTTTTGGTTGAGAAAGTTGGTGAATCGTCTTTGGTGGGCTTTTAAATCTTTTTGGGCCAGCTTTCTTTTCAAATTCCAAGCCTGAAATTATCAACTCATATATGTTTTTTTTAATATCTTTTTTTTTTTAAAACTAATACTTAGATTTTTTGGCCAACCAGTTTTTAACTAATATCAATTGTTATATCTTTGTTATACAACTGCCATTAGATCTAACAATTCATTATTTGTTGTGCTATTTATGTGTTATTGTGATTTTGTTATTTAAAGTATAAAATATAAAAATTATTATGCTATAATTTATATCAACTTAATAATTATAAAATATATTTTTTATTTTTTGTCAAATAATTTTTGTTAAATTTTTAAATCACATCATTTTCCTTATTTTTCTTAAATCTTATTGCCGTATCATATTTAAAATAACCAATCTTTTTTTTAGTATCATATTAGTTTAAATTAATGGATTTACCCATAATGAAAGTATAGCATGAAAGCATGAACAAAACCATGAAAAGAATTTTGATCCATTGTTAGTTCTTTTTAATTTTATCCCAATGCATAGTAATTCCTTCACATTTTGTATGTTAATGTGCAATTATTAATAATTAAAAAAAAGTTAGTAATAAAAGCGACAACCAAATTAAACCCGAATATCTGGGGCAAGCTGTTGATGAATATCTAAATTAACAACCAGGACAACACCAAGTGCAGTCTCACATGATTTCTTAAGGGTCACAGAAACCAAGCAAGATAAGTAGAATAAAATTTGAAACAAAAATGTTACTACCAAAATGACAAAATGATTGAACTCAGTTCATCATCCACCAGTGCCCAATGCGACATTACCACACAAATACCACTAATACCAAGGTTGTCCTCATAGCAAGTATCCAGAAATACCTTCCTTTAGACGTGCAACAAAACGTTCCCCTGAAATCCCATTCAGGCAATCAGTGCTGGACTTATCACTTCTTATTGTTCGCGCATCAGTGGCTAATCGATTGGGCCTGGAAAGATAATCAGTCCCATAAATGAGATTAACCAAGACTTCTCAAACTTAGCATCTGAAAATGATCTAGTTTACATTTCATGTTTCCTATAACTGAAGAGCAAGATTAAAATATATACTATGGTAAAATCATTTTGTGTCCTGCAATACATGTATAATGGATTAAATGGATGTGTACGGAATAAAGCAATGTTACTAATATGCTTGTTTGACAGTTAACCATATGTGCATTATAGAAGCAGCCACCGGAGAGACATCAACAATTTAGAGCAACAATATCGGATTATGACAGAGACACTCATGAACTGTGGGTGACTCTTAGCATCGAATATCAGGAATCAGAATTAACCTACCTTATCAGGTGATCCTGACCTTGACCTTGATCTTGATCTTGCTCTGAATCAATGAATAGAAAAAGAAAAAAAAAGTTTTAAAAAAGGTAAGGAAATTTAAAAAACAATAAAAAAACTATATAATAAAGCAAAGAAGCTAACAGCAAGTTGAGCCCCAATACCTTGATGACTTAACAGGAGAGGCAGATCTGGATTTAACCGGTGATTTGGACACAGATCGCTCCTGTGATTTACTAAATACAGGAGAGAAAATGGTTGAGGAAAAGATCGGACTTTTGGCATAAGGGTCAGCAAACCCCTCAAATAAAAATTCAATAATCATTTAAATCCCTTACATTTTATTGCAAAAATCAAGTCTTAAATCTTCTATTTCGAATCAGTTAAATCTTTAAACATCTATTTTCACCCAATGAAGCCTTCAATCGAACGAAAACAGTAAACCATTTTTCCTCTAAGAAGGGCTCAAATGGTGAAAAAAAAATATGAGGGTTTAATTGACAGAGGCTTGAATGATTCTTAACTTTTAGTTCTAGGGCTGTTTTGACCCTTTTGCTATTATTTTTTAAAGAAAAAAGATGAAAAAGACCAAAACGAGAAGAAAAAGGGGGTTTATACCTCCTGTCTCTTCTAATGCTCCGGCTTCTGCTGCGGCTTCTACTTCGGCTCCTTGATGGACTGCTCTCATATCTCTTTACCTATCCAAGTAGATGAACAAATAAACACCTGAGGCTTATCAAAATGAAACTTGATTTTGAAAATTTTAGATTGCAGACAACAAAAGGAAAAACAATTTCCACAAGTAATGTTGCTGGATCTACAAATCCAAATGGTGATTGTAACTAGTGAGAATTTTCAGAAACAGTACGGTTCCTGGGAGAAACAGAGGGTACAGAATAATTAGGGAAGTGAAAGATAGAGGGATCATCAGAGCATATTGATTCATGTGTTTACTTTCTCAAAGTACAAGCATTAGTCTCAGATATGTGAATGCATAGAAAGGGATTATAACTTTGCAATTGAAAACAATTCAACGGTTTCATGGATCTAGCCACATATACAATGGAATAGTCCTCGCTCATAAAATTCCCCAGGACTAACATTTAACAGTTCAAAACAATGAAGATGAGAATGTAGCAACAACAGTAAAATAGTAACAATAGAATAATGCGTAGGCAGTAATTAGACTTTTAATACTTGAACTTTGGGAAAATGTACAAATTAGTACTTAAATAAATAAAATGTACAATTTGCACCCTAAACTTTCAAATAATGTAGAATTTGCATACTAAACTTTCAAATTATGTACCATATTAACCCAAAATCTAATCCCACTAATCATATCTACTTATATATACTGCGTTTGATAAATATTATCAAATTATGTTTTCACCACAGCTACTATCAACATTTTTTTTTATTATAAATTAATAATAAATATTTTTAATTTACCTGAACAGTAAAAAAATCTAAGATCGGTCAATCATTTTTCATCATGTGAAATCCACATGAAAATTTTTACTAAATATTTAACAAATAAGACGCATATAACAAAAATTATACTGGTTAGATACCATATAGACGAGTTAAGTTAACAATATTCGAATTTGGATTAAAATGATACATTATTTGAAAGTTCAAGGTGCAAATTGTATATTTTATTTTTTCAGGTACCAATTTGTACATTTTTCCAAAGTTCAGGTACAAAAAATGTAATTAACTCTTACCTGAATATAAGCTTTTGCCCAAGGATTTCTAAACTCGGTATCATCAAGTTTACGGACCTGTATAATGTTAGGACATGTCAGTTGGATTAAAAGCATTGAAAAAAAAAGCACAAATTCACAACAAGGAGGTAGAGAAGTTTCTTTCCAAACCACTTACTGCATATTTCATGTCATCATAATTGGTATAATCAACAATACCAAAAGTCCCTGAATGAATGGAGAGAGACAATAAATAAAAACTAATTCAAAATCTTGAAGGCCTAAGAAATAAGAAAATTCAGTTGAAAAATCATGAAGACACAATAACAATTTCATTCCATTCAAAACATGAAGGGAACAACCCATAAAACAATCAGAATTAGATGCTCTATACAAGCATATAAAAGGGAAGTAGCACGAACAACTGATCTTGTAATTCTAAACATCACCCAATTTGAACATCAAAAAACATCCATACAAGTCTGCCCATCATAAGGAGATAAGAATATCAAATTGCAACATTTTATAGCTAATAGAGTTGGAACAAGGTAAGATTCAACATATGAACATCAAATGAAAATACAAAAAGAAAAAGAAGAAACCGAGGGAGCAGAAAGGGTATGAGGTTAACTACGAACTGTAAATGCTCATTAATACATATCCTCAGTTCATACCATCACTGTCACGCGAAATTTCAGCAAAACACACATCACCAGCTTTTCGCATGTGATCCTGAAAAGAAGTTACAAAATAGGTAACAATTACAGCAGAACTAACCAAGCCTAAAATTTGTTTTCAGTTTTAAAGTTCTCAAACCTTCAAATCTTGCCAGGAAGCAGAAGAAGGGAGCCCGCGCACAATAACTGCAGGACCAACAAGATGTGCGTACACCCATATTTTAGCACAAAAAGAACCAGATAAGTAACTAAAGGATGACACAGTTCATCTACTAGACAGACCTCGATATTCAGAATGGCGTGAGATGCCAAATTTAGCTGCACCCCCACCATATCCACCCCGACGATCACTTGAGGATTGTCCTCTACCACCATGAGCAAGCTCAACCTACATCAATTACAATGAAAAGCCGATCAAGAAAAAGTTCTATCAATAGTATATACATCAAAACAAAAAGAGCCTCTTCAAAGTTATTACCCTCAAACGACAACCATCAAAGTTATAACCATCTCGACCCCTGATTGCATCTTCAGCATCTCGAGAATTCTCAAACTACGAAACAAACACAAGTAGCAAGAAATTGTTTCAGTTTATTTATACATCCTCCATGAAAAGTGAGATGAGAAATGTACCTCAACAAAACAATAACATGGAGGGCGTGGTGGAATCTTCAATTCGATATCCAAAATACGACCATACTGTAAATGAGAAACACATGTTATAAAACAACACAACTAATCAACCAAAAGTAAATAGAGCTTCAAATACATTAATGCTGTGGTTCATCAAATCAAAGTATGTCTAATATACATTCATTAAAATCAAGTACAAGCCTAATGGAAATTGATTAAATTCAACTACAAGATTCAGAGCACCTCACAGAAAGGTTATATTTGTTCTTTCACATGATAACAAGGCATTGGCAGAAAAGTAAATTCAACACGTACCTTGTAGAACAGATCTTCAACCTCCCATTCTCTAATATCAGAGGGTAGGTTGCCAACATAGATTGTGCGTGAGAAGCGACCACTCATTTCCAGTACCAGAAAAAAAAAATACAACTATCTCACTGCATGCAAAGAACAGAACCAAATTAATAGAGAAAGAAAATTCCCAATTAAAATTAATGTAATTCTATCCACTCGAACATCCCATTATCATCAGCATCTACTCTGATGATAAGGAAAAAAGTTATTGCACAACCAAAAACCATGAAGCAAACCAAGAGGGCAATTCCTCCAATATTGAGCGGTGCTCCACAAGCTCCATTGCTCATTTGCTCCAAAGATGCTCCACAAGCTATAACAAAATTTGAAACTTAATTTGGTCTCTTCATCCTCCCATGAAGATTTTGCCAGAGCTTCAAAAGGGAGGAACAATCTCCAATCATTATTAAAAAACAAAACCAAAACTCAAAACTCCATGATTCTCCCCCTCCCTTCCTATACCCCCATGTATCATTGCAAAGCTCTTATTTGTCCGAGCACTTGTCATCTATCATAAACAAAGCATGCGTGTCACCAGATGAGTAAGATTTTCAGACACATTATTTCATTTTACCTCACTCGTCTCTCTTATTCAACTACATTGAAGAACAATAATCCCCTTGAAAATACATTTTTATTCCTAGTTTTTTCCCCCTTTCTTTATAAACCCAAACCCAAATAACCACGATTACTTTTAACAGATTACGATAATCAAAAAACAAAAACGATATTTAAAAAAAAAAAAAAGGTAGAAATGTAAGTAATGAGGAGCTAAAGACATTGTACCGAAGAATTGAAAGCTTGGGAAGAGTGGAGCGGACCCGACGAGAGTCAATTAGAGATGTAAAACCGGAGCTTGATTGAGTGGAGCTTCGTGTTCGAGCCTGCCTGGTCAACTAGCTAGGGTTCGTTTCTCTTCTTCCTGCTCAAATCTAAAGTCGAGTCCGCGAATCCTCTGGTGGATTTAGCTAAAGCCCATTCGATTTGTTTTTAAGTTTGAGGGGCTCAAACCGGGTCTGATCCAAGTCGGCCCAATTTCAGAATCCGGGTCGTATCTTTTAAAGGGCACCTAGAATACGAGGTCGTTTTATTAACAAAATTAAAATAGCTTCTTTATATACTGGCCGTCGCCGACCGGACTCGAACTAAAGTTTTCAAATTTCTTTTTGGCCAATTTAGGTTGATGCCGGGATCTTTCTCTCAACCTCAACGGTCATTTCAAGGTCACATTTTTCCCTCCAAATCTTCAGTTGCTGGTTTCCACAACCAAACAAACATCTTCCCTTCCTTGTGTCAAGTCTTCAACCTTCTTTTTTTCTTTCCTCCTCTTTTCCAAACAAAATAAATTTAAAGGAAGATAAACTTTTTCTTTTTTTTTTTTCTGTTGACAGAACAGGGCAACGGTTTCGCGTTTCCAGGCGGCAACTCTGGTGGACTGGCCATCGTAACCGAACTCCATCGCCTGGTTCGACGAGAGTCTATTTGCCGTTGCATCCGGTCACCTCGTCACCATTCTGGTGAACATGTTTTGATTTTTTTTTTAATTTTGTTTGTTATATAAGTTGTTACGTAGATTTTTCTTTTAAAACCATATGTTTTCAATAATTTTCAGTGGGATATATTTTGGCCGTTAGAAAGTAGGAAATTAGAACCTTGAAATTCTTGTGAATTGCCATCTTTTATTCTGTTTGGTTTACAAGAAACTTCTAACCAACGAAGAAGGAAAAAGAAAAAAAAATGTGTATACTTTCTGATGTGTAAAGTAGAAACACTGTTTTGTTGCTAAGAATTGAGACTGCTGCTAGACTTTTTTTTCCTTTTAAAAAACCTTTCCTTGAATTCTTTTATCAGAATCCGGCATTGCCCTTTGGACCTCGCGACCTGATCACTTTTCTCAAGAGTGAAGCTTACCCCATTGTGGTGGTAAAGAAAGAAGGTACGTCATGTTGCGAGTTTCTATAAATCGGAAATGTGGTTAAATTGTTCCTCCATTTTATTAGTTTTATAAACCTCAAAAGATAGAGGTACTTAAATCATTGTTTTCTGCAAAATCGGGTTGGATTTGGTCATTTACTTTAATTCGACGTCTCTTCAGATCTAGCATCTGGCTGTTTGTTGCCCACCACTTTAAGACGGCATCCTCATCCCTGTGTTCAATCAATTGCATGGTCTAATCTTGGAATGGCTCCTAACTCTAGGTAAGAACTTGAAAGATTTCGTTACATTACCTTCTTGTTTTCTGCCCTGCATTATCAGTACTTTTGTAAATTGCTCCTACAAAATGTAACTCTATAAAGGTGGTTGCTGGCTGTGTGCACTACAGAAGGATGCATAAAGCTTTATCGATCTCCCTTTCTGTGCTGAGTGGATAGAGGTATGTACTCAGGGGTCAGGATAAATGTTTTGGTCTTAATGTAGCAAGTTATAGATGTTGTTATTTCCCAAGAAATATTTGAAGCCACTAAGGTGAAGTAGATCCTCAAATTCTTGAGTTGTTTGTTTACAATGTAGTGAGTACCATAACAAAATCAGAAAGAATGATGAAGTTTAGTTTTGTAATAACCATATTCTATATAAGTTGATATTGTGGGGATTAACACTTCCTAGATAATAGATGATATAAAGATGAATAGGTTGAATCATATTTTGTATTTTTCCTGTTGCTTATATGCAATTACTGATAATGACTTTCTCTTCTTCAAATTTTCTTTATGTTTTGAATATAACAGATAGGCTTTATGATTATCTTGCAAGTATTAGTTTTGAGGAACCAGTCATTCCTCCCAGGAAATTTCTATTGTAAGCCCTTTCATCCATTAATGAACAAAGCTTGCATTAGCTAGCTACCTCATTCTATTTACTCATATGAATCCCTTTTTTATTATGTTTATTGTTCAATCAACCTTGACAAGCTTTTGTCTTCTTCTACTAGGAGCCAGTGCTGGCCCATGGTTGTGTTGATGATCCACCAGACTCTGTTTCAGGAAAGGAGCTCAAGCAAAGAAGGGTGAACACTTCTGGTGTTAGGTAAGCATGCATTCCTCTTGCATAAGCCTACAAATGAAGAAAAATTCAATCCTCTTGAGGCCGAAGGAGGCTACTAAATTAAAGCAATGAAATTAGCAGCATACTATAATCTACAGCCAAATGTTTTTTAAAATGATCAAAAGGAGAAGAAGTAAGGGTTGTGATCTGAATGCAAAGAATATCAAGCAAAACACCAAAACTGAATTTAATACATATTCATGAGTTCTTGTGGTCATCCTAAGGTTAGCCTTTCCGATCTCTTGTTATAGCACAAGGCATCCTTTTATAAAGTACCCTAAAAATCTTAGCTTCTATATATTTTTTAAATGAATGTGGTGCAGGAACTTTGGCTCAGAAACTTCTTGTGAACAAATATCATTATAAAAATGGCAAGGATGTCAATGCTGATCCCAGCCCTTCCTGTGAAGTGGCGGGACAGGGTCCTCCCAAGGTCTGGTTTTTGTGCAAAAATAATTTTCTTCTGCTCTCCTATATGTTGTCCAGTTAGCATTCTTTTTAGCAATTTAATCCCAATATCATGCTTAGTAAGCTGCTTACTATGAATTTGAAAGCTAGCATGCTTCTGTTTTGGTTTCAAATGCTAGTGAGACCTTAGCTGTGCTCTTTGTGAATTAATTTTCAGGTGCTGAACAATAAATCTGGCCAAGGAAAAAGTTCATATCAGACAATTCCTCCTATCAAATCTAAAGGAAAATCTACTAAGAAAATACTTGAAGTTTGTATCCTACCTTTGATAACCGCAGTATGCTTCACTTAGTGCAATGCTATCATCACTTGTTGTTGCCTGGTCTCCACTGCTCAAATTATCATCTGGAAGGTGTCTGGTTCCTGAAAATAATTCATCCAACTGCTTTTCTCTGCGAGCAGTTGGATTGGAGTCTGGTAAAATTTCATTCTGAAGAATTCGTGCTCCACAATGCTACTCTATTGAGCAAAATGGCGCCCCTACTGCTGTGGAGCTCGTTGGGATCCTTCAGGCACACAATTCCTGTGTCACCACAATAAGTTGGGCCTTGCTTGCTTCTGATTCTTCAAATCCTTAAGTTTTATTAGCTACTGGGAGTTCTAACAGGAGGTGAGTTTGGTATGCTTTTACATTGTTTCAACTTTTCAACTTTGAAACAACTTTGGTATTAAAATTTCTTCTATAATTGGTATCAGAGATGTTCTTAGGTTTACATCTTCTGGATTTAATTTTGTAAATCTTATCCATCTTATCCTTAACAAGAACCTAAAAGGTTGTTTTCTACTTCTTATGCACTTCCTTGTTCTTCTTTTATATAGTGTGAGGATCTGGATATGGCATGGGGAGGAATTGTTAAAGTCATCAGAAGTTAACAATGCTCCATTTTATCTATTGAAGGAGGTATAATGCTCCTTTTTTTCCTCTGTTGAAGGGGGTAGCTCTTACTTCTTTGTTAGTTGTATCTTCTTATTTGTTTATATTTGTCAATAAAATCTAGTCTGAGTTGTAAATTTCTGAATAGATTTTAAATATTTATGCTGTCCCAGTCTTGGTGCTTTCACTTATGCCTACTCAGTCGCTTAATAAAATGCTTTTGGAGGTTGGCAAAGGATCTGGAGCTTTTGAAGTATGGGTAGGAGACATATCTGTGAAAAGGTTTAATAGAGCTGGCTCATATGATTCCCATGACCAAGTTGTAATTTTCTTCCTTTTTGTTCATTCTCTTTTCTGCCGCATCTCCCCATTGATTTATCTTTGACAAAATGTCTTCAGGTTACTGGTTTAGCTTGGCCTTTTGATGGGTTATTTTGTACAGCTGCAGCCAGGTATACACTTTTACAAATTTCTGGTGCTTCATATTTGCTATTATTCAGTTAATTTCTCAGTAATTTTTTTAGATTTCTATTTTTTTTGTATAGAGATTATAGGCGGCTACTATTGACATTTTTAAAATTGAATCCATTCTATCTTTTTTATCTGAACTGTTCAGTCAATCATGTTGCCTTATTTCTTTGCTGTCTAGATGTACTTGTCTTAAAAGTAAATGTCTCTAGCAGACACTACATATTTGCAAGTTACTTACAGTTAGCATTGTTGCCAGATTGAGCTGCAAGGGATACATTATCTAAGTGGGTTAAAAATCTGAACAACATTGTTTAGGCCCTTTTAACATACCAATTCTTAGTTGTTTTCATCCTCTGCTTTCCATATATATATTTTTTTCCAGTAGAAGAATTGTAGAATGCAACAAGGAGGTTTTGTAAGCCATGAATGTGTTCATGCCTTGTCAGTATCTCTGCTACATTTTTTATGGCAATACATGACACGCTTTTCTTGTATTGAAGTTTCACTGCCAAAAAGAGTTATGTATGCTTCATTACTTAATTAATAATATCAATTTCTTTAGATAATTTACCAAATACCACTCCTTAGTCATTAGTTGCCACTCTTTAGCTGTCAAAAGGTGGAAATTGCAGGTTGAAATTTTAGTACTGTATGTTATAATTTGTCATAAGCATAAATATTATACCATTGAGTTGCAGGTATATTCGTTTACTTATTTATTATGTTATGAATGATATTAGGATAATTGTGTACATAGCTGGAATTTACATGGGAGTTCCCTCATAGAAGTACCCATTCCCTCAAGTTCTTCTTGGCTGAGGAGCTTCAGTGATGTATGATGCCACCTTTGCTGGTCTCCCTTACTTTTCTTCTTTATGTTTAATGAAATGTGATGAACATTTTTGCAGCTCCCAGATGTGTTTATTTCATGCCTCAGTCTGGTGGTATCACCCAGTAATCTTGCAGTTGCTATGGTATGATGTCTTTCCTAAATCTCTCCCATTCTTGTCGCTATTCTACTTCTTTCAAATTTGTTAATGTTCATATCCAGAAATTGCTTTGGTGAAACATATGCATGTGTTTTTAAATAACAGATTTATAAATTATAACATTCTTTACCTGTCAGGTGTTCTTATTATATTCTTTATCCATTTTCTTATTTGGTTTTCTGTTTGTGGAATTCATACATTCTTCCTCATAAAAGAAGGATCCTTCTGCACAGCTTGTGACCTTAATGTATCATTTGAAAATACTCTTCTCTAGTAAGAACCATCACCATTTTCATTATTACTTGCTTATAACTATAATGAACAAGAAAATATAATAATACTTCAATCCTGCCGTTCTTACATGCCATTAGCAGAATCATGCATTTATACTGAACAACATATTAAATAGAAGCATTGCATGCTGACTTTACGGAGTATCATGGTGGTTAACCATGCTGCTGATGTGTGAAGGTTAAATCAATTTCATAAATAGTCTTTATGTTTTCTATTAATGTCTTTCTATTAGAACGTTATGATGTAACTTCTTGTTTAGGTAATGTTGCTTAAAGTAATTGCTGGTATATTAAGAGATGATGCAGTTTATTCACATTTTTGTTTATAAAATGTGTACCTCCTATAGATCAAAAGACTTGTTTGTGTTTTATTTTTGTAGGTTCACAGTTTTGATGTTAATCAGTTGGACCAAATATATGAGGCAAGGTATGAAACTTTTTCCCAAATCTTTTATTCAAGTTACATTCTCTTTAGTGTATTGTGAGAACTAGGGACTAGTTAAATATTAATACCATACCAGGCCAGTGAGAGATTTGACTCTTAAGGAGAAAATGTAACACTCAGGTTAAGAATTAAGTTCATCATTACATAAGAACCTTGAAGAATGAAGACCAGAAAAATTTTGCCAGTACTTAACAATATAAAGCGCAGACCCCAAATCACAGTCCTAGCTAAGATGTTCAATTTTGCCTAGTTGTCTCTCAGTTGGACATGGATTATCTGGCATTTTAAAAATTTGTAATCTTATGGTCTTATTAACCTTCCAAGTTGTGCGTTGATCCTGAGAATCTGTTAAGTCATTGATTCTCCCAGTGTTTAAACAAATTATTCAAATGCAAATTCTACTAATGCAACCCTTCTCACCACAGAGACAATAACTAAATTTGCATGACAAAACATCATTCCAAGGGTCTAAGAGGGTAAAATGGAGACTTTCATGAATTATGTGAACAAAAAATATGAGAACACCATATGGTTATGTGAGGCATATGTATAGAGAGTAAGAACAAATCTTCTTCAGCAGTCTTTTAGCTAATTTATCAAGTAAATAGTGAAAAATCACAAAGGGGCATCTCATAATAAAAATAAATATAGACCAATAAAAAAAGGTACAAAGAAGGAAATGACTACTTATTTTTGTTTGTTTACCCTAAATTTCTATCTTCTGTATATTGATTTTCTTTTCACTTGCTAAGGCTTCAGAAGGCTGCTGTTGAATTTTTCTGGATTGGTTGACAACAAAAGGACATTTTGTCAAATACTTCCCTGAGGTTTGATATTGAAGCTTTTCCTGGTTTTTTGGAGAAAGAACTTGTTTTTTGGGAGTCCAATATTTTGTGGTCTTTAAAACAATATGGACATTGGTATAAGGCTTTGGTTGTTTGGGATATTAGAGCAGCATTATTGGCCTTCAAGAGATCTGCACCCCATTATTTTGACCATGTGCTGGTTAAGTGGCTGTCAAAGTCATTTCTGGATTTGCATGTGGGACACTCTGTTGAAAAGGTTCAGCCACATGTCTGTAAAAGTTTTTACAAAAGCTGCTGCACGCCAGTTGTACCTCCTTAATATTATTTGCAGACAGGTAATACTAACAGAGCTAAAGGCAGATGAAATAAACAGCAACTTGTTGAACTTGGGAAGATTAGATGAGGCTGATTTTGCTCAAAGTAAGCAACTTAATTTGTGGATGGAGTTACTTTCAAGCAGTGAGAGAAAACTACGTGAGATGCTTGTGGGTTTTGGTTTTTCTGCTCATAAAAGACTAGCCTCTAATTCAGCCACCTGTTCTTCTGAGCCTGGATTTTGGTATCCTCTTGGTGTAGCACAAATGGAACAGTGGATTGCACATCATAACTGCCATGTATGCGAGCAACTAAAAGTCCTTGCATTAGAGATTAAAACCTGCAAGAGGTGCTACTCTTGGCAGATAATCACATCCTTACCTTCATAATTGATATATAAGTGATTTTAATAGTTCTGTGTTGATATTGGTAAGGAGACTTTTTTTATCATATATGTGGATGCATAAATAAACTTTCCTGGAATATGTTGACAAAAAGCAGAATGCAGTTTTACCTCTTGCATTAATACCATCATTTTTGTTTTACATAGCATTTAAGGTCGCTAGTCCTTCGTCAAACTAAAACAATGTTCTGTTAATTGAAAAAACCGTTGTGCCTGGTGCTGATTGTTTTCTTGAGGGACTAGGCCTTTTATTTATGATAAGCACCGCTGCAAAAGTTAAATTCTGTTTTTCTGTTATGCCTAATTCTTATTAATTTTGGGGCTCTTTTTGCTTCTCAAACAACAGTACTGACTGCATTGAACTTGAAGCAGAAGAGCAATGTAGCTATTGTTCAGCACTGGTTCCTTTTGATTCCTCAGAATTTGCCTTTTGCTAGGGTTTGGAGAGCAATGGTGGATTTAGGCAGAAACATGAGTTAGCAAGTTGTGCTGTTTCTATGCAGGTTTGCCCTACTACTCCTTTATGGCTTTGCAAGTGTTGTCAAAGATGTACTGCCAATCTTGCACCGGAGTTCTGTCCCTTTTGCGGGATATTGCTACAGAGATCACAGCCAGAATTTCTTCTCTCTGTACTGCCAGTGTAATCTTCACCCCAGGTACAGTATGTATATTCTTGTCAACAAAGTTTTTAATTATTTACTATTATACATCATTCACTTGTATAGACTATTTTTTTAATTCTTAATCTATTCTGGAACTCTTTACCCTTATACTTATCTGGTTTAAGAGGGCATTATGCACATAAGTTATTTCAAACCCACAATTTTCATACATCAATTTTAATGTCATGCCAAGTGATCCAAAAGTCAATCAGCCTAGTTTCTTAGTCATTTTACTTTGAATGGATGGAAGGAACTTAGGAAGGATCTCATAAGTGATAGAAAGTTGTGAGTTTTTTCTCTAACTTCTAATTTAATGAGGGCTGCTGTTAAATTCTTATGAGTATCCAATATGAAGACAGTGTGTAAATCAAAACAATTTGCACAACTCTGGTTAT
Source organism: Durio zibethinus (assembly GCF_002303985.1). Next base: position 4,334,110 of record NW_019167827.1, read on the forward strand.
ATCACCAATTTAGCCTGGATTGGTTAATACAGAACAGAAACGTCCCCACAGCCCATTCGAGTGAAGCTGTTCCGTCGGAATCGGTTAACTACCCCACCAAAATTTAATGGCTATAGAGTGTGGACACAGCCTAACAAACAAACAAAGCATATCATCTACTCGTCATCGCAAAGTTTGTGTAAAACATAGCTTTCAACTCCTTGTCCTAAACCCAAAAGAAACTGTGTAAACTGTTAGAAAGAAATTGGATTTTTGTTTTGAGTCTCAAATTGTTTTTTAATATTTGACGTTATAAAATTTGAAACTAAAAATTTAGAACTTTTTCAACAAATTACGTGATTGATGGCTAATTATCAAAATCATGAGGAAAATAAGAAATAATTGGCTTTGGAATTTGGAGGAAGATCGACATTTTGGTGTATATTGAACCCCCTCGCCGTGCTTAAGGGTCAATAGAATTCCATTCAACATTCATCAGTAATCCAAGCTGAATTTCAACATTCAAATGAGACATGCTTATCTTGGCTTTTGAATGGAAACGTTATGTACTTCTGATGTTTACCTTGATTTTGAACCGAAGCAATATGATTGACTTGTAATATATTTTTGTCTGGTGTTAATAAACATCTGAACAGGAAAAGAACTTTTTCATAATTTTTTTAATGCAAAAGAAATTACAATTTAAAAATTAAAAAAATTATAAAATGTTAAAAAAAATTTTATATAAATAGATTGAATTAAATTTAAAATTTAAAAAAAAAATTTATAATCTGTAAACAATTATTTACTTTTTAATTACGTTCAAGTGAGACGTTTATAGAAAGAACAAGTTTTTTTTACCGATGATTATGACATTTATATGACCACACAAAGCATGACGAACAATTGTTGCATTGTTGTTGAGATCTAATCTCAATCTCTATGGTATCCCATATTTTATTAGCATTAAGTTTAATTTTTTATATAAAAAATCATAATTTAAAAATTAAAAAATTTAATAAAATATAATAATTAAATATATTAAATATCACTTTTTAATAATAATATATAAATCAGTTAAATTATATCTCGAATTCATTAAATTTAAAATTTCCTCCTCCTTACTCCAATTATATATATTTATAATACAATTAGGAGTATTTTAAAATTTCCTCAATTTTTTTTTTTTTGAATTTTTTACCAACGATTTTAGAAAAAAATGGTATGACGCATCGTTGCTGATGCTGCTGCTGGTTCTTATTATTATTATTATTTTTTTTATCAGGCCTGTCTGATTCCTTCTTCGGATGTCTTTCTATGCCATAGTTGAGAAATGAGCCAGGGTTTCGGACTTTTGGACGATATTTCATATTGTTTGAGAACTATATTGCAAAATCCTGACATTAACATTTTTGTGGCTAACAGATCGCTGCATTTTTTTTTCTTTTTCAGATAAATTTCAAAACCCGAAAAAAAAAAAAAGAAAAGCTGTGCCTCGTCTCCATCTTTTGTTCATTCTAGGCAAAAATGTATTGAAATCATTAATACAGTGCATGCATTTTGCAGGCTGTCATTATTGATCAAATCAGATTTTTCATTAATCATCTTTCAGTAGGAATTATTAACCTTGTTTAACTCTAATTTATTTCCTCTTTGAGATAAGGATACATTTTATTAAAAAAAAAAAAAACAAACGAGGAATCAAATTTCAACAAACAAAATGCATTAAAATATAATATAAATATATAAATTAATAATATTTTACACGATAAAAATATATAAATTATTAAATTTATTTTAAACTCACCTTTCTTTTTTAATCCTAAAACCTAATTAGAAATTTAAAAATAATTTTAGTTACCTATGACATAATTCTAATGTACATTTTCTACATTTTCTTTATTTCACACAAAAATAAAAACATTGCTTTTGTAAATTTCGAGTTGTATCTTTTATTTTCTTATCTTATTTTTTAAATAAAATTTTTAATAAATTAAATTTAATTCAATAATAATTAAATTAATTTTTAATTTTATTTAAATTAAATTCAAATAATTTACAAATATTAATCAATAATTTACACTTCTAATCTTTATCGAACCATATAGACACGTGGGCATCCAATTTAAGCGAGCTATTGTCATTTTAGAACGTCACCTCGAGTGGGCCCTACAGGTATGAGTGGTCGTGTAACATGATGGTGCCCTTATCAAGAAAAAAGAAACAAACAAATTGATGTCTGTCACCGCAGTGGCTAATAGGGCTACTGCAACCCTATCGATGCAGAACCAGATGCTTGTGAACACGTGTCACCATCAAAATTATATCTACCACACTTCAGAGAATAAATGCGTCCGCATCTGATCATTTTCCAGTCATCATCACCATGATCGATTTTTTGCTTGTTAGCCATGATTTTGAAAATGCTTTGCTTTAATTTTAAGTTTGTGGGGCAGATCAGGTCAAACTATCTTATCCTAATTCCCTATAACTCCTAAACCTTTGCTTTAAATCAACTTTTCAAAATAAAATTTTATCGCAACTTACTACATTAGCATTTTTATGTAAATAATTTGTTATTAATTTTTTAAATATATATTTTTTGATAAAAAAATTTTAAGTGAGATGAGAAAAGATTATATCATTTTTGGATTAAAATATTTTGCATATTTAAAAATAATTTATACTTAATTTATAAATCATTTATCAAATATATTATTAATAATGAAAAACGAATTTAAACTTTATAAATGAAGTGTTTAATTTTTATACACTTATTTAATTAACTTTAATGATATTTTTTAAATATAATTTAAACACACAAGTACGAGAAATTAAAAGCATTTTAATGATGATAAGTTTCGATCTACCACTTTTAATATGATTAAGAAAACTAAACATGCAATGCATATTAATAGAAACATATCGTATATGTAATTTCTCTTGTTCTATTCCAAATGAGTATAATAATGTATTTACATTTTCATGCATGAAATTTAAATAATTTATATAATATGCACATAAAAAAGAATTACTAGTATTTTGTAGTGCCGTAATCATACATATTTTTATTTTCTATTTGTTATAATTGGGTTGAATGATTATTGTTGTGTGACAAATAATAGATAAATTGTAATTAAAAATTTGATTTTGAAATAAAAATAATAGATTAGCACTAAAAGTGTTGTCAAATTAAATTGATACTTCAAATACCAAGTTTTGGACTGTTCAATTAGACATGTATATATTAAAATAAAATTTTAAAATTAAAATTAAATAAAATTTTTATTAACAAGTTAATATGGATCACGATTAAACTTGAAAAATCATACCCAAGACTTGACCCTGAATATATCTAATTAATAATAATACAAAGTTAATGATGACATATTATCATAATCATGATGTTAAATATTATTTTTTTTTAAATATAAAGTAAATACCAAATTTTCAATTAACAATCTAGTTTTATTTTTCCTCTCCTCGTTTGACAATTCAATGCTTTCGAGGAGTGCGAAGAGAATAAATCAAATTGATTTTTATTTTTAAGGTGAGAATATAATATAGCATGTGATTATATGATTAAAATTTTGATTACTTTAATAAAAAAATATTTTAATTAATTTATCTAACATTTAATAGATTTAAATTAAATCTTTGACTGAGATTTTTTAAACCTGTTTCTTCGTTTACGTTTGACTGAGATTTTTTTTTTATAAAAAATTTTGATTACTTGCCGAGATGATGATGCGGATGGAGTGGGATTGACACATGACACCTGCATGAATATACATGGAATGATGATATGGATGGAGTGGGATTGACACATGGCACATGTATGAATATACATAGATGGGTATTCATGGAAATACGGAAAAAAAAAAAAGGAAGGAAATTAGAATTTTGGAAGATAAATACTAATTTGATAATGGGCCTGTAAAAAAAATTTAAATTCTGGAACGCTGTGAAGAAGGTCCAAAAAGGCAGTGAGCAGCACAAACGGACGATCCAAAGAACGCAACAACCAAACCAATTTACCTCTTTTTCTCTCTTTCATCGCCTTTCTCTCTCCAAACCTCTCTTTATCCATCTACAGGATCATCACCGCTACCAATATGTTATAGAGTGGAGCCAAAACAAAAGTTGTCCTCTGTTTTACTCGTTTCCTCCATCAATTTGCAGAGTCTTTTTTTTTTTTAATTCTCAGTACATTAAGTGACGATCTTTGAGGTGGTTTTGGCTTTTACACCGATGGAAACCATTTAGATAAAGCAGGTACGTTGCTCTTCTAACCGCTACAACAACAAGAAGTATAGCTTTTTTTTTTTCTGGGTGTTTGTTTTTCGGATCATTTAATGAGTCAGGATTATAAAGATGGGATTTTGTTTGTTTGTTTACAGAGGAATCCGAAAGGGACATTTTTTTTTTTTTGAAAACCGTTGTTTCCATTTGATCATGGCAGTCGCTGAGAATGCTGGGGCAAAAATCGGGTCATCAGGTCAAAATTTTGAAAACACTGTAGTGTCGTCTGACTCCAATGTGGTGATCGATCCTGATAAATCAAAAACCAGGACTGATTCTGTGACTGCTGCTAAGACTACTAAGGAAGCCAACCTTCAACAAGAAAAACCAGTGGTAGCCATCGACAGCAATGGCAATAGTAACAGTCAGATGCAAAATAGGTTTAATGAAAGGAATCCGCCGCAGATGGTGACAAAGACTGATGGGCTTAATGGGTTTTGCAATATGGAAAATCGGGTTAATGGTGAAATTTTCAAGAATGAAATGAGTGATTTGGTTGAGATTTTGTCTAAGCTTAACCCTATGGCTGAGGAATTTGTACCTCCTTCCCTTGCTAAGTATCATTATCGTAATCTTAATGAGAACCATGATCAAAACCAAAATCAAGATAATCGCTTTTCGGAGAATGGGTTTGGATATAGTACTGACAATTTTGTAGTGCACGCTAATTCCGGCAACGGCAATAGAAGGGTATTTTACTTTCTTTTTCCTTTGGCAAATTTCTTTTAATTCTATAACAATTTTATATTGGTTGTTTTTGTTGATTTTCTCTTTTCCTTTTTACTCAGAAGAGGAATAACTTTAGCCAAGGGAAGAGAAGGTTGAATAATAGAACGAGCATTGCACAGCGAGAGGATGCAATTAGGAAGACCGTTTATGTATCTGATATTGATCTACAGGTGAATAACTGCACACTTACGGTTTTTGCTTCGGTTTAACTATTTTTGTGCACTGATATTTGGATATCTTACTGATTGATTATGCTTATTGGATAGGTTACTGAGGAGCTTCTTGCGGGTCTCTTTCTGAGTTGTGGACCGGTACTTCTTGTTTCTTCTCCTATTTAATGCAAAATTTTCAGTTTATCCAACGTGGTAGTGGTGGATTATTCTCCTAAGATAACTTGCTGTTATTTTGGTCAAAAGGTTGTTGATTGTCGTATATGTGGTGATCCTAATTCTGTTCTCCGCTTTGCCTTTGTCGAGTTTTATAAAGAAGGTATTATGGAAGTCTTATGCATTTGGTAAGCATTGATATCTGCCATCGTTGTACAGCATTAACAATTCAATGTTTTTGTAGAGGATGCGAAGGCTGCTTTGAATTTGTCTGGAACCATACTTGGTTTTTACCCTGTAAGAGTGTTGCCTTCCAAGACGGCAATTGCTCCTGTTAACCCGACTTTTTTACCCAGGGTAAAGCATATATATGATGAATGAACTTTATTTAAAGTTATTTTGTAAGTTATCATGTTGATATCTGTTTTCATTTTTAATTAATTGGCTTCAAATGTTTTATGTTCTTCAGTCTGAGGATGAGCGGGAGATGTGCACAAGGACCATTTACTGTACTAACATAGACAAGAAGGTAGATTCTCATGTCCACTATTTTTCTTGAATGTCAGTGTGATCAACAACTAGAGCAATAATTCCTAGCTTGTTTGTTCAATTGATACAGATTACTCAAGCTGATGTCAAGCTCTTCTTTGAATCAGTTTGTGGGGAGGTTTGTAGCTTCTCATGTGACCAATCTTATAAATACTGCTTTTCTTATACCTTTTAAATTTGACGAGTTCTTACTGAACATTTTTGCTTTATGGTAGGTTCAACGCTTGAGGCTATTGGGAGACTATCATCATTCAACTCGTATTGCTTTTGTTGAGTTCACAATGGTATTTGCTCTCTTGCTAACTTTATTTACTGAAACTGTTGCAACATCTGGTTTTATGGTACCATATTAGATTACTAGTGTTGTTATTTCTCAAATTGAGAACATTCTGTACTATGTAGGTGCCTATACCTCAAAGCTTATCTATTCTAAGATGAAAAATGACGTGGCCTGTTCCCTTGCAACATTATCTAGCTAATTCTTTACATGAATAGTTTACTATCACGCTTTCTTTGGTATTCCAAGCATTAGTGTCTTTTTAATCTTTTGGATGAAGTAAAATGACATTGGTGCTAAAACCTCTTCAGAAGAGCTCATTTGGTTTCTCATTCAGTTTTGGCATCATGCCTCCTTTTTTATTGCTGCTTGGTTATGTTATTTGAAATGGGTTTTGGAATGTGAACTATATAGGAAATACATTGTCAAATTGGGCTGTGGAAGCTGATTTAGGAGAATCAAGATGTGGGAATTGAACAGTTCTGTAATAGTAGTCCAGATCTTCCCATTGGTTACTTCTCTTCCTGCTACTGTCTAAGATGGATGGATGGGGAAGATACTGAAATGTCCTTTTTGAAGGCTATAGTTTCCCACTGCAAGGAGCCTGGGGGAATTGAGATTTTTAATGTGTTGCACAATGAATGTTTTCTGCAAATAGCAGATTTAGAAATGTCTAGCTTTCCTTCGGTTATCCTGACTCCTGAGTTCTATCTCAACCAGGGGATAGTCATGTGTGCCTGGGGCGCACTTAAATCTCAATAACTATATGCACTGTTGTTGGAAGATAGTTTGTGACAAAAAGCCTAGTCAGAATATGCCATCAGGACATTGTACTTTTTTTGTTTTGCAATATAGAGCATCTCTCCATGCAACCATTTCTCTTTTATGCTGGCAGCCAGACTGGCTGATTATCCATTTGCTTGAGAGCAGTATCAGTTTTAACTTGTCTAGTTTTTTATCCAGTACCACAGCCATTTATTGCAACATAGCCATGTCTTTGGTGTGCTTTTGTTTACCTGAGGAAGTGCACTGTACTTGCACAGGATGAATCATTTTTTCTGTTGCCGCCAATTCTGAGGACGAGTTAATGCACTTTCCTTCTTTTTGTCTTTTGACTATTTCTTATGCTTTCCTAACAGTCTAGAACTTGTGTTTCTGTAGTTAAGCAACTTTTGTTTTATCTACTAGGTGTTTTCTGAGTGTTGTTTCTGGCATGCCGCATGTTTAAAGGGGCATAGTTGAACTGGGATCTAAGCTGCTACGCTATCCTATTACCCCTCCCCATCCACCCCATTAATAACCAAAACTTGGCATCATTGGCCCTGTAGCTGTTTAGCTGGAATCATTTCTGCAAGTATTTCTCACGGAATGGAACTACCAAAATGTGTTTATATGGAGTTATGCTTGTAAAATTTTCCATGTGATTGCCTTTGAAGTACTATGCTGCAACTTGCTTGCTGGAGTTTCTCATAATTTTTGCTTTATTTGTAAACTAGAAATGTGCTTGGATGCTGTGTGCAAGGATGATCCTTATGTTTATTCACACTCTTGCAGGCTGAAAGTGCGATTGCAGCCCTTAACTGCAGTGGTGCCATTTTGGGATCACTGCCCTTAAGGTTGGTTCGTGGACTTTTCTGTTTGAGCTGATATCTTGCATTTTTTTGGGTTGTAAAATTCAAATTTCTTCCCTAATTTTATTGGATTATTTGCCTGTTGTACATGCAGGGTAAGCCCATCAAAGACACCTGTTCGCCCCCGTGCCCTTCGCCCTGCAATGCACTAAAACATCCTTGCTTGTTTTTTTCTCCTGGACTTATCAACTGCCAATATATATGTTTACTCTTACGTAGATAGATACAGCAGTACATTCAAGGTACTTTTGGCGTTAATATTATCATCTTGTCCCTGCATCTTAGTTGGTATCTTTGTTTGTTATAGGGTGTTAATTGTGGTTAGTTTCTTCAGCTTGTAGAGTTGAATGGGATTTTGAGGACATGAATGGTAATTTACGTTGCACATCTCTAGGCGTGATCCCAAAGACAGATTGTTCGTGCATATCATCTAACAACTGATAATTTAAAAAAAACAATCTCTACTGTTCTTTATGATTTGTTTTCTGCTGATTGCATGGTTGCAATTTCAGATGCCTTAATCGTTATGGAATACACTGTCCAAAAAAAAAATCGTTATGGAATGCTAGATTATCGACAAGTTCAGTCTTTTGGTTTGAATTTCTAATAGAAGAGTTGCAACTTCAAAGTCAAATCCATGTCTCTTTTGATAGTCGAGTTGGCTTCTTATTGAAATAAGTTGTACATACATATTTTTAACCCTGTTTATTTTTCTCATGTTGGTAAAAAATGGTGATTCCCTTAAAAGGATATGGCAGTTTGACTTGATCATATCGTTAAAATGGGATTCTTTCGAAGGATACGGAAAATAATTAATATTTGATATAGCAAGGTAGCAAATACATAAGGTCATGTTGAGTTCATGAATTTACGGGCCGCTTGATAATTGAACATTACGTAAAATTCTCAAAATGAACTTTGGGTAGAGTTGAATTCCTTTGGTCTGAAAGGCACTTTATGTCAGAGCAATGGTTGTAAGTTTTTCATTGGATACATCTGTTTGCGCATGAAATTGAACTGCTGAGACTGATTGGTAGACCATTATTTGTTTGTTTAACAAGTGCCATATTAATTTCAACTACAAAATATAAGTTAGGCAATATTAGCATTTTATGCTTTGAGCTTTAGGAACCTAGCAATTGAGCAGCCACAAACGTATTTGAAATGTTGGCATTTACCTTTAGCTGGTGGAGTGTGGACCAATCATCCTCTTCCCCTTGCGGGATTCGCTGTCAAAGTGTATGCAGCATTTGAAGAATTAGAAGCAAATTAGTTATACATGAACAATCATGTGCGTGAATTAGGAACAAGGAACCCAGAAACTCGATGGTTATTTAATTTGTTTGGGCATTTTCTTGGATTCCCGACGTGTACTTCATGAATTCCGGAAGTTGAATATGCAGAGCGTGTACAATGGCAGGGAGACAGACACTGACTCCATAATAAACTGCAAAATGAAGGAAATCTATGATGAACTGACAAGCCAAGCAAGACCCAAGTTGTCTCCTCTTTCATGATTCAGAGTTTCAGACCAAATATTTCCTTTTAGATAAGAACAATCAGAATCTTATGAATTCATAATCGATAATGCGAACATATATTCTTTGCTATAAGAAACACTGTAGGATTATTTGAGACATGTATTTAAGAAAAAGAGTATCCGCAAAATGGGTAAAAAGTGTGTAAAGTGTAAACTGAAATATCCAAAAAAAAAAAAAAGTGTGAATTGTGTTCTGTCGAAAAGAATATTATCCATAATAGCAAAGCTAAAAATGGCTAAAAGTGAAAAACGTATTCTGTCATTTACTCTTGAATGTTTCTCTAGTCTTTGCCATTGAGGCGTGATTTTTGTGAAAAAAAGAAAATGTAAAACCCCGTCCCTTTGTTTTCAGCTTGTAGAGAGTATCATTTCCACTGTTTCTACTGATTCTAATCACTGGCATTACACTGATGAATTTTGTGCAGAGGCAGTTCCTGGTATGCCGGAAACTTCTGATGTGGCTGGTCCAGCTGCATTGTAAAGGTAGCTTGTTACAATAAGATCTAGCTATTTCCCCTTCCCTACCACCCACCAAGTAAAGTAGTGCAAATAAAAGAACATTAAATTTTTAGATAACTCAACCGGTGGCAGCAAGCGATGATGGAGAGGCTACTGGAGGAAGTGTCAAGGTCCCAAATGCACGGTATTGCCCAGACGAGTAAGGGTACTGGGTGATTTTCGGATACTGACTTGGGCTGCTCTGTCCATGTTGGGGATAGAGTGGGAAGTAACTTAAGTAGGCTCCAGGTGATCCGGATGTCCCAGTGGTGTAATGGGATGGGAACTGCTGCCCTCCATAGGCATTGTAATAGTTCTGCAAAAAAACAACTTATTTCAAGTCCAAATATCCTACTATTGTTTAACTCATTTGTAATAAACAACATCAAGGACCTGATACTAGACATTGCAATAACCATGTAGGCAAAAAAGTATCAGGTATAAGTTGAATACCACAAATTCTGAATTGGAAATTGCTTTGACTCGTCTACAGTGTAATTTAGAATAACCATAATTTTAGATAGAAGAAGTGACTAACCATTGAATAAATGTCTTGTGTGTAACCAGGATACCTGAATGTTAAAAGGCAAGCATTAAACTACAAACTGAAATAAGAATTTCAGCAAATCATTTCAATTTTCAAACACTATTAAGCTATGCAGATATTCTGAATGATCTGATCTACCCATAAGCTGAATAAGGAAATGCATATTGCGGGATGAGTTGACGGTAAAATGCCGGAGTACCGGTACTGGATGGTGCCATGACTCGAGGTGGCGGGCTAAATTTCTCCATCCCTGTAATTAACTCTGTTAGCAAAGAAGGAGAAGAAGAGGAGCTTTATACAAAGTGAAACAATCATCCGCAATATCAACTACTATATTTATGTATGGTTGGATGGTTAATTGAGGGGTTGAATACTGAAGAGTTTCACTACCATGCTGAGAGGCAGAAGTTGGACGATTCTTTTGAGCACCAAAAAATGCAAGATTACAGTTTGCTCTTCTTCCATCAATCACAGGAAATGGATCATAGCAAGCCCTCATCGCCGAATCCGCATCCTTAAATGTTACCTTGAATACCATAATGAAAACGAAGTTAAAAAAAAAAAAAACAACAACAAAAAAGATAGATAAAGAGGCGAAAGATGGAGGGGATACGTGTGCTTACAAAGCCATAACCTTTTGATCTTCCTGTACTTCTATCATTGATAACCACAGCTTCTAGTATCTCTCCGAACTGCTCGAAATAACGCCTTAGGGTATCTCTTTTAGTCTCCCAAGCCAAACCTCCGACAAAGATCTTGGTGTAAGTCGTGTCGCCAAACCCTGTGGCATTGGTTTCACCCGTCATCTTATTTGGCCCTGATTGAGACATGGAATAACAGTCCAAACAAGCACAGCCAACGCCAGAGAGATTTAAAAAAGAAAGAACCCAGGTGAGAATCAACACCTAAAAGCCAAAATACACTGGAAAAAGGTGAGACAAAGCGATGAAGAGCCGTTGGCTGACAGATATAATTATGGACTGAAAGCAATCACATCAATCCTCTACAATAACTCCAATCAATATAACTTTTCTTCTCTCTTCTTTCTTTTTCTATCAAAACCTTATTAGAATTCCACAGCCAACTCACCTTAGATTCCCCAGCAAAGATACCCTAAACGAGAAAGTTATCACTGTTAGAGGTTTGAAAAAATTGAATTAAAAAAAAAAAAACTACAAATAACAGACTCCATGGGTGGACTAGAGAAACAAAATAGGAAAAACCCTTATTGAAGATTTTATTCAGCATGTATCGATCATAATTAACTAAACAAGAAATGGAACATAACAATAAAAAAGGTGCAAGTGGGAAAAAAAAACAGTAGAAAGGGGAAATTTCCAATGAAATTCAATGAACTTTATTTCCATATTTTTCATCTTTTATTTGACATATCAATACTTGCCATACTTTTTAATGGGTCCAAAGATACCTTTTTTTTTTTCGATACAAATCAAAAAATGGATCCAAAGATACGTGCCTTGCTGTATCCAACTCTCCATCTTTTCTTCTTTTCTCATGATCTAGTGTAAGTTGTCAATGCTTAATAATACTCCTTTTCCATATTATTAAATTATTTATCTAATGGCTAATTCATACTAGGTATTCCTGTGGAATACGTATATATATGTAGCATTTGGTATTATATTTAAGATTATTATAATAATTTAATTATAATGATGATAAAATCATTAAAGTGATTTAATCGTAGATGATCTTAAATTATCATATTTGATATATATTATAAATCATTAATATTTTTAAATTAATGTGTTTAATATTATATAAAAAATAAATTATTTAATATAAAATATCTAAAATAATTTTATAAAAAATATTTAATACTTATTGAATTAATAATTTATAAACTAATTAAACATAATTTTATACAAAACTATGAAATATAAATTAATTTTAATAAAAATAATTTCTAAAATAATTATTAAATAAATTAATTACTTTTTTAATTAATAGAAATTTATAATACAAAACTTTTTAAAAATATGTGGTTAAAAAACCAACTTTTAAAAAATTTTAATTTCCAGCTTCCAAGTCGTGTTGACTATATTTTTTATAAAAATAAATTAATCAAAAAATAATATTAAAAATTATTTTTTCATAATAAATTTTTCTCATGATAACAAAATTTTTCATCTTTTATATCAAAAATCAGATCACTCATTAAGATAATAATTTTATCATTTCAATAATTTAAAATCACTATCACATAAAATTTTTAAATTACTATTAAACAAGATAATATAATTATTAAATATAAATCATCATAATTTTTAAACAAATAACCTCATACCAAATACTCTCATAATATTTTGGGGGCCATTAGAAAGCATATTCATTGACCCTCACCTTTTCTACCATTTCAAAAGCAACTCACTCGGCAAGTCTTCTTCTTTTGGATATAATAAATACTAAATAAATTTTTTATGTGAAATTTAAAATTTAAATCAGTTGATTTTTAAAATCATGATATTTAATAAACTTAAATTTTAATTCTTATAATTTATATTTTATTTTTAAATTACAAAATCTTTTATATTGAAAAAAAAAAATGCTTCCAATTTGTTTTGTTATATGAGAGAAACCGTTATTTTTCTAGTGTGCGAATTTTCTTTGTGATCGTTAAGAGTATAAAGAATTATATATCGACCTTCCTCTCCAATAATTAGAAGAAAACCAAAAGAAAAGGAAGAGGTACGGATCTGGTTATTCATGAAAACATGAGAATCAAGTTGAATGCATATTAAATCATTGGAACTTTACATGTAATAAAAAAAAATTGAAAATAAAACCAATTCTGCATTGGGTAGTTTTCATTCCCAAATAGAAACATAAGAAATAGCTGCTATACTATTTTTATGGATAGAAACTAAGTTAAGTTGCTGATTTCGATTCTCATAAACTTTGGGTTTATAAGAACAAAAGCAAAACTAAAAGTCAAAATCCATAAAGATTATCCAATCGATAGAGATAAAACTCCTCATTTTTTGTCGGTCAAGATTCGTGAATTTGCTAAACACAGTGAATTTGCTATTCAGTTCATAGCCTTACTTGCCCAAATAGGCTAAAAGCCCAAACAAACCTCAATGTTTTAAGAATCCAGGAAAGAAAAAAATAGTGACCCAAAGTTAGCTGAACTACGACCAATGCGATCCCAGTCCAGTTCACAGGTTCCATGCTAGAGCCTATTAATGTTTTACTGTACTTTCTCTTCATAAACATGGGATCTGACTCCAATTAAATATATCAATTTTATTCATATGTAACAAAAAATATAATTTTTTATCTAAATAAGAATGAAAATAAATATTATATTATAAAAATAGAAATAGATATGATTTCAAATTTTTATTAAATGCAGGGATAGCTATGGGTAATATAATCCGATACCCAAATCCTATATATATATATATATATATATATATTATATTTTATATATATTTAATAGATAGATTTTTTATTAAATAATATAAATTATGTTAGATTAATTAGAATTAATATATTTCATTAAAAAATATATTAATATATATTTATAAAAAATTACTTAAATATACACGGTAAAATAAAAAAATTAAAAAAAATAATTTTATTTTTATTTTTTTAAATATTATAAGTATAAGATTATCCATATCTATTGAATACCTACAGAGATGTGGATGATGATAGATTTAAAATACCCATTATATATAAGTACAAAGATAGATATAATATAAAAATTCAAGGACAAGGATGGAGAATGCTTTACCCTCTCCATATCCTACTCACTGATGTCTTTAATCCCAACTTCGTTGCTCATCATACCAGTCAAAACGACAATTTAATGTAGTTTTTATTGGATTGGCTTAATTAAGCTACAAATTCATTATTAAGGGTATGAGAAAGTTTAGTAAATAATTTAATTTTTAATTTTTAATTATTTATATTTATTTATTTTATTTTATAAATAATTATTAATTAAAGATAAGATAATATATTCATATATATATATATATATATATATATATGAGAATAGATTTCATTCATATTCAACTCATTTATACCATAAAAAAATTATATTGCCCTAGCCATAGTAGGAGGTTTGCAATTTCCCTACAAATTCATGACTTTAAAAAAGTCTTTAACAACCCACTTGGAACAAGCTCATCGGGGGGTGCTGAAGGCGGCTCCAAAAGGACAAGAAGGAAAAGGCTTGTACAAAGTAAAAGATAAATCCATTGAACTCACCAAGTATTATTATTATTGTTATTATTATAAATCATGATTAAATTAGCTTAGTGGAAAGATAAACCAGAGCGAGATGGATGGCTTTAGATGCACCAATAGGCTTCTCCAATTGTGAACATATAGTTTTGTTTTTGTTTACTTTTAAATTACTTACCTTCGTTGGTTGAGCTAATGCTCTTCTCCTGATTCCTTTCTCCTCCAATGAAGTTGTTGCATATAAAATGACATTCTCCTAGTGGAAGACCCAACATTACCTACGAATACCTAAAGCAATAAGATTTTGACCCTTTAGTTTATTACAATTGCATATTATGAAGATAAATGACATCTGATGTAGCCCCACAAAAGGATCCAAGACTTTCTCACGACCCCAAATAATCTAAACCATTCGATGCCCTCAGAGCATTGGAAAAAATTTCCCTTCTTATTATATCGGAGCTGTCCTTGAATATGATTTTGGTGCCTATAAATGATCACACGGAATAAAATAGTCGTGCCAAATGCTTTTCCATTGAAATTAATAATCCCCCACTCTAATCGACTGTTGTACAACTAGTCTGTTACTGATCTCGTATGTACTTGTGTTTCATTGACATCACCGAACCCTAAGGATGATGAAATAATGCAATGTACAGATTTGTTTTAAAGAAGAAAGAGAAGGGGACAATATAGAATAAATTGGTGGTCGACCGTTTACAACATAGATATTTTATAGACCACTATGGAGGTGCATAAATATCAAGAACCAATATCTTTGCCTTTTTCTCTTTTAAAAAATCTGATCCAGTGACCGAGAAGATTTAGATTTTGGAGACTGGCCATTACTCCTTGGTGACAATCTCTTTATTTTGGTCTATAGTTGCCCTAACTAATTACATTTTGCCATTTGTGCAGCCATCAAGCTGATAGACGGCTTGAGGGAAGTCTAATTTTTGACCATGGACACTATTAGGCTTTCCGACAAATAGACAGACGCCGAAGGCCACAGGCCAGGGGCGAAGGAGGATTATCAATGATAGTGAGCAATGTCAATGCGCCACCTTTCCACTAAGCTGACCCTCTTTGCCATGCGCATTGACAACTTTTTAATTTGTAAACCGGAAGATAACTTTCTACTCCTCCCACTCAAATGCAAAACCAAAACCCTTATTTGTTTAATTGTTACTTTTAAAGATATGTATGTATGTAATGTTACCCCTGCTCCTTTTACAACCAAACAACCAACTCTCTTCGGTCTCATATATTATCATCGTCTCTCTTGCTAATAACCCCATAGCCCATAGCCTAATAGACCAAAACTCTTCTTGGCCTCTAATTTTTTGAGAGCTAAATATGGGGAAATTGTTGGCTTTGCTTAGACCCAAGTGGAAGGATCTTGCCTGATCGGAGCTGTCAACACTAAGCCCGATCAGAAAGTTTTGCAGGTGGTGAAGATGGATGGAAAGATATTAGAGTTCAGAGCACCAGTTCTTGTTTAAAGATGTCTTGGTGAAGTTCTCAGGCTCGGGTATCGGTTTATCAAAGACGGGTGCACAGCATCTCCCGCTTAACTACGAGTTGAAGATGGGGAAGGTTTACTACATTCTTCCTTCAGTTGATGATCCTGTAGAGCTCCCACTCCTGAAATAATTCTGATTCATCTGTGGCTGACACACAACAAACCGAGTGTCAAGAGAATAAAAGTTGTTATAACAAAGCAAGAGCTTCATCAAATTGTTGACGAAGCAACTATCGGTGGAGGAGGTTCTTGCATGCCTTGAGAAAAGAAATGGTAATTTTGTTGTATCTCCAAGAAATTGGAAGCCAAAGCTCGAATCCATATCGGAAGAAAACGAGCAATTATTAAAAAAGTAACTAGATTTTCAGCTGTTTCGCTAACTCTTTTAACTTCAGCTCAACGTATATGCTAGGTCCTGAAATGAAAAATTATATGAATCGATTAGCCTGAAAATGAAAAGAAAACTGTTGCATAAACAGAGGGTTTATCTATTTTCATTTGCTTTCAGCGCAGCATAACTTTGCGAGTTTGATCTTGTGAAACGAGAATCAACCATGATTTCCTAGTTGTTGGGCTTTGTAAAATCAATTAGCAATAAACAGAATAAATTTAAATATCAAAATTACATGCAATTCCTTAACATATGCGAGATAATATTATTTAATAGGCCTTATCACTTGAAGATAAAAATACAAAGGATCATTCCAAATAACAAATTTAGAAAGGGTAACAAGCAGAAAACCAAAACAGAACCAAAACTTTGATATGATTTTAAGCATTTATCCTTGACAAATAAGTAGAAAAGATCAAAAAAAAAAAAAAATCAACTTGAATTCACCTCAAAAGTATAAGAACTAGAACGTTGTTGGAGGTTAACTGGTCTTATCACCAGCTAGTGCAACGGGTTGAGGCCGTGACTTCAAGAATAGTCTTTCAACCGAGTGGATTAGATAAGGTTTACCCTTTGCGCCTTTCTCATAGACTCCACAAGCGAGTCTCTTAGTAACAGGTGGGATGAGAGACATTCCAAGCTCATCAATAGACATAAGATGTTTTTCTTTAAAGGGTTGCTCCACATGAAAGTGTTCGTATATAGCTGTTGCAATAAACAGTGGCTTGCTATAGTCCAGTGCTCGCACGCCGCACGTTAGCAAATTGTCTTCCAGCAAAATCTGCTAAGCGCACTGTTAGCAGATGATGGGGAAATGACCATAATATCAGCCCATCGACAAAGCTCAATGTGAAGCACATTGTCACCTCCTTTTCTTTTTCTAGCTGGACATTGCATGATTTCATTGTCATCAGTGTAAACGTTTAGATCATAGGAAAGGGATGCTTTGTCAATGAAATGCAAAGAGGCTTTCGAGGCAATTGCTTTTTCTTTTTCCCATTCACAGAAACAGTGGCAGATGGGGTTTTTGAGATGGTCTGTTGGGCCTCGGACGTTAACTCGAGTCCCAAAAGTGTAGTCTGGCAGGCTTCACTTAATATTCCCGAGAACGAGCCTTGGTCCATATGTTAAGGGTTAAGACTTTTCTAGACTCATGTAACTTCAAGACATAAGAATGGATTCTTTCATATCTCATATCAGTCTAACACAAAAAAACGGTGTACGAACAATCAGGACTATGAGATTTGGCAACCTAGAACGCTAAGAACAAAATGGTACAGCAAAAAATGGTACAGCAAATGTTTGAAGAAAGGCTAAAAAGAGAACAACACAAAGGAAAGGCAAGAGTAAAGATTTTATTACTCAATGGTTCTGGTGTGTTCGATGAGAGTAGGACACTCTGTTTATAGCCAAGTCCCCCTTACAATTAGTGCTGAGATACATTCTTAAAGTCTAGAGATTATGTCAGTTTAAATCCATTGATTCTAGGAGATATGATATGATGCTACAGCATATTCTTAGCATCTTTGTTCCAATTTGAGCGAAAATTTATCTTGATCAATTTTAAACCTGTGCTTAGTAACGCTTGTGCCTGGACTTGTACTCGTGTCCGCATTTGAGCCCGACCCAATGTTGCCAACTTTGATTATCTCAGGATTATGTTCAAGAGTTCCTACACCTTGGTTTGACCATACGCTCTCACCTCAATCCTTAGTGCCCACCTGTGTGTTTGCTTATGTACCTGTGTCATAGGTCAATACTTAAGCTCCGAATCGCGCAGCTTTAGGATCCTGGAATCCACACATCCGATGTCCCAGATCAGTCTACATGTCACAATTCACACCCTTGTGAGGTATTGTCCGTTCTGACCCATCTGGCTTTACGATTTTGTCCTATAAAAGGTACTTCACAAGGCAGAGGTGGTGTGAACCCTTATATATTCTAGTGACCTTCTTCATTACGATTTTGTCCTACAAAAGGCACCTCACAAGGCAGAGGTGGTGTGAACCCTTATATATTCTAGTGACCTTCTTTTTATATCCGATGTGAGATTCGAAACTCCTCTTTAGGTTCATGACATTCTTTCCCACCCAACCTCGCGATGCCCTTGTCACGGAGGTTGGTCACCCCCGCCTACCTCCTTTGAGGCGCTTGATGTGAATTGAAATGTTTAGGGCTACCTCCTAGCTCTGATCCACTTGTCACGAGCTGAGACTTAAACTCTGAATCTGCGCGACTCCAAGACTCGAGAATTCACTTATCCGACATCCCAGATCAGCTTACCTACCACAGAATTCATTCATCCGACGTCTCAGATCAGCGTACCTGTCACAGTTCATACCTTTGTGAGGTATTATCCGCTCTGACTTTCATAACCTCACGATTTTATCTCACAAAAGATGTCTCATAAGGCAGAGATACTGTGAACCCTTATGTATTTCGGTGACCTTCTTTTTATATCCAATGTGGGATTTAAGACTCCTCTTTAGATCCGTGACACCTGCACCTTGATCATCACTACCCGTACTTAGGCCTAACTCAATTGTGTCGAATCTAAACATTATCTAAGACACTGGAGTCCTGATCATTGCTCACACAACTATTCTGGCTAGTTGCCCGTGATCGAAACCTTCAATACACTTCAAAAGCTAGTCTTCTGGCTATCGAACTCTATCTCGCTAAAACTAGAACTATTACTAAACTCGGAGAGAATCTTTAGGCTTGGATCAGCTTGCGAACTATGACATTCTCCCTTATTCATTCTATCAACTGTTGCGCCTGAAGCAATAATCACAACAATACAGAAGCAATAGACAACAATCAATAATCAAATGCGCAGGAAAAATAAAGCACACCAAGATTTACGTGGAAAACCCTCCAGTGTAGAGGGAAAAACCACGGGCCACCAGAAAAATCTTCACTATCAAATAATAGTTATACAAAGTTCTTCTCTAGCTAAAACTAGAGCTAATCAACAACTAGAGAAACAATTGGAGAAATCTCACCAAATAAGTGACTCAACAAATACACCCTGGATTTGTTCCTAGAGAGCTTCAAACCCGATCTTCACCGTTCAGAATGTATAACTCTGAATCATAAACCTCCTGACAAGGTTCCAACTCAATCGGACCACGGATCGACTTCCGTTTAATCAACTCTCCCTTCTCATTTTTCTCTCTCTGCTTTTCCTGGCTTTTCTTCTTTCTCTGCTTGGTTGTCGACACACACCTTAAACAACCCCACCTCTTTTTTATTAAGTAGCTAGGGCTCTGTGTAAAATAAAAGATCAAGGCCCATGGCCTTTACTTGGTCCAAAACCACTTACATGGGACTGGACCCCATTTTCCTAACAATCTCCCCCTCCAGTCCCATTAGAAGGAGATTCATCACCATAGCAATTTCATTTGGAACTTACCTTGGCCAGGGAACTCATTCCGGCCAAGTTACTGCAAAGCTCAAGCTTTTCCCTGGGAAGTATCTTAGTCAACATATCTGTCACATTTTTATCAGTATGGACTTTCTTCAATAGCATCTGCTGTTCTTCAATCACTGAACGTAACCAATAATATCTAACATCAATGTGCTTTGTTCTAGCATGGTACATGGTATTCTTACTCAAATCTAAAGCACTCTGGCTATCACAAAATACCACATACTCTTTCTGATTCAACCCCAATTCAAAAAGAAAACGTTTCATCCAAAGCATTTCTTTACATGCTTCAGTTGCTGCAATATACTCAGCTTCTGTAGTGACAAAGCAACACACTTCTGCAACTTAGACTGCCAAGATACAGCTCCTCCTGCAAAAGTGAACAAATACCCTGAAGTAGATTCCTACCATCAAGATCGCCTGCCATGTCAGCATCAGTAAACCCTTCTAGAATTGGTTGTGAAACTCCATAAGTCAAACACATTTTTGAGGTACCCCTCAAATATCTAAAAATCCATTTTACTGCTTCCCAGTGAACTTTCCCTGGATTAGAAAGAAATCTGCTCACTACACCAACTGCATGAACAATGTCAGGCCTTGTACAAACCATAAGATACATTAAAGAACCGACTGCAGAAGAATAAGGAATACTAGACATAGCTAGTTGCTCTTCCTTAGACACTGGACAAGATTTCTTACTTAGATGAAAATGGTTGACAAGTGAACTGCTAACTGATTTAGCATGTTGCATGTTGAATCTACCAAGCACTCGTTCAACATACTTTTCCTGTGACAACCACAGCTTTCCAGCTCTCCTATCTCGGATAATGTCCATACCAATAATCTGCTTTGCTGGACCTAAATCCTTCATATCAAAGGACTTAGACAATTGTTCTTTCAACCTGCAAACCATACTAGCATCTTGTCCTACAATCAACATATCATCAACATATAATAATAGGATAATGAAGTTACCATTAGGGAATTATTTAATATACACACAAGAATCTGCTGCTGTTCTTTTATAGCTATGACTCATCATAAAAGAATCAAACTTCTTGTACCACTGTCGCGGAGCTTGTTTCAAGCCATACAAGCTTTTCTTCAATTTGCAAACTAAATGCTCTTTCCCTTTCACTTCAAAACCCTCAGGCTGATTCATATAAATGTCCTCCTGTAAATCACCATGCAAAAATGCAGTTTTAACATCAAGTTGCTCAAGCTCCAGATTCAAACTAGCTGCCAATCCCAGTACCACTCGAATAGAACTCATTTTTACAACTGGAGCAAAAATCTCATCAAAATCGATGCCTGGTTTCTGAGAAAAACCTTTTACTATCAATCGAGCTTTGTACCTCACTAGTTTGTCACCATCCTTTTTCAACTTGAACACCCATTTATTCTTTAATGGCCTCTTCCCTGTTGGAAGTTTAACAAGATCATAAGTACCATTCTTTCGCAATGACTCCATCTCTTCTTTCATTGCTTTTAACCAGTGCTCTCTATCCGGAGTAACCTGCACATCTTGAAAGCTTTCTGGCTCCCCTTCACTGGTAACTAAAATAAAATCTGAACTTGGATACCTGGTAGATGGCCTGCGCTCTCTAGTAGATCTCCTGAGCTGAGACTCTACATCACTTGATGCTGAAGGTAGCTCCCCCTGCTCAACACTCTCAGGTAGAGAGGATTGCTCCCCCTGTTCAAAACTAATAGCATCTGGCTCATTACCAACTATTGCTGGCTCATTCATATCCCCAAGTTCTGTTTCTGGCTCATTTTCACCATCTGTGGCTCTTTCCTGTGAAATCCCTGTCGGTGTTGAAACATCACACTCAACAGTAACTCGTGTAGTCTTCTCATTTTTCTCAAGGTCTGCTATGGTTTCTTTTTCATGAAAGACCACATCTCTGCTTCTGACTGTCTTTCTCTTTACTGGATCCCATACCCTGTAGCCAAATTCCTCATCACCATATCCTACAAACACACACTGTGTAGCTTTACTATCAAGCTTTGACCTCTGCTCTTTTGGTACATGCATGAATGCTTTACACCTAAAAACTTTTAAGTGAGAGTATGAAGCATCTTTTCCTGTCCACACTCTTTCTGGAATGTCAAAGCCCAAAGGAACTGATGGTGACCTATTAAGTAAATAACAAGCTGTGTTGACTGCTTCACTCCAGAATGGCTTTGGTAATTTTGCCATCCTCAACATACATCTGACTTTTTCCACAATGGTGCGATTCATTCTTTCAGCTATACCATTATGCTGCGGTGTTCCAGGTTCTGTCCTCTCATGCCTGATCCCATGCTTTGAGCAATACTCTTCAAAGCTTTTAGATGTGTATTCCCCACCATTATCAGTTCGAATACACTTTAAGGGTAACCCTGTCATCCTTTCAACCATGGCATGAAATTTTTGAAAATACTGCAGTACCTGACTTTTATATTTCAACATATACACCCAAGTCTTACGTGAAGCATCATCAATAAAAGTAACAAAATATCTGCTACCACCTAATGACTCAACCTCAATGGGACCACATACTTCAGAATAAATTAATTCCAATATATTTTCTTTTCTCTGAGAACTTTTACGAAAAGAAACTCTATGATGCTTACCAAACAAATAATAATCACATGAATCGAGAGACATACCTTTGGTCAAGGGAATGAGAGAGTGCCTTGCCAAAACCTGTAACCCTTTTTCACTCATGTGTGCCAGCCTCCTGTGCCACAAGTTTGCTGAAGCATCATTTTCAACGGTATTTACCTGGTTACCGTTCAATTGCATCCATGTCTTATACATTGTGCAGCATAGTTTTCCCTTTGCAACTACCATAGATCCTTTGAGAAGCTTCCACTGTCCATTTTTTTGTCGGCTTTCATATCCCTCCTTATCAAGGACATTAATAGCAAGTAAGTTCATTCTCATATCTGGAATGTGTCTGACATCCCTCAAAGTCAACATGCAGCCTGTACTAGTTTGTACACCAATATCACCAATCCCAACAATCTGCGACACACTCTTGTTTCCCATCTTGGTACAACCAAAGTCTCCTACTTTGTAAGTTGTAAACAACTCTCTCTTAGGAACACAATGATATGCCGCTCCTGTGTCAATTATCCACTCAATGTCGGGATCACTAACATGATTACAATCACCATGTGTACAAATCAAAGTAACTGAATCACTATCTGAATTCACTGCTGCAACATTGCCATCATCTGAACTCTTGCCTTTCTCATCTTTTCGCTTTTGCTTTAAGATTCTACAGTTTCATTTTATATGACCCGCCTTACCACAATGGAAACACTTCACTTTACCTCTAGACTTGGATCTATGTTTAGACTTACCACGGCCTTTTGAGTCCTGACTTCTGTCGATGTTTCTACCCCTGTTCTCTGTGACCAGAGCTTGATTCCCAGGGTCTACATCTTTTCGCCTCGCTTTTTCATTAAGCATACTGTCCTTTACCATCTCTAATGTCACCTTATAATCAGGAGCTGAATTAAGAACAGTCACAACTAGAGTATTCCAGCTGTCTGGCAATGAACCCAAAAGAAATAATGCCTTCATTTCATCATCCATCTTAAGTTCCATAGTAGTCATCCGATTAAATATATCTTGAAAATCACTCAAGTGCTCTGTAACAGATCGTCCATCCCTGTACTGTAAAGTTGCAATTTTTTTAACAAGCATAACTTTATTCATACCTGTTTTTCTCTCATACAATGCTGCCAATTTTTCCCAAACAATGTGAGCATCTGACTCCTGCGCTACATGATGAAACACGCTGATATCAACCCATTTTCTGATTGTAGCCAGCGTCTTTCTACCTAGCTTCTTCCAGCTTTCATCTTTCATATCTGCTGGTTTAGCCGAATCACCCAATACTGGCTCATACAAATCTTTGCAGTATAGATGATCCTCCATCATAGGCTTTCAAATTGAATAATTTGATGCTGTCAATTTTATCATGGAACCTGTATCACCCTCCATGATCTCAAACAGAATTTACTTCTATCCTGGGATGCTTCTGTATCGATGTCTCAAAATAACCCTCGCTCTGATACCACTTGTTGCGCCTGAAGCAATAATCACAACAATACAGAAGCAATAGACAACAATCAATAATCAAATGCGCAGGAAAAATAAAGCACACCAAGATTTACGTGGAAAACCCTCCAGTGTAGAGGGAAAAACCACGGGCCACCAGAAAAATCTTCACTATCAAATAATAGTTATACAAAGTTCTTCTCTAGCTAAAACTAGAGCTAATCAACAACTAGAGAAACAATTGGAGAAATCTCACCAAATAAGTGACTCAACAAATACACCCTGGATTTGTTCCTAGAGAGCTTCAAACCCGATCTTCACCATTCAGAATATATAACTCTGAATCATAAACCTCCTGACAAGGTTCCAACTCAATCGGACCACGGATCGACTTCCGTTTAATCAACTCTCCCTTCTCCTTTTTCTCTCTCTGCTTTTCCTGGCTTTTCTTCTTTCTCTGCTTGGTTGTCGACACACACCTTAAACAACCCCACCTCTTTTTTATTAAGTAGCTAGGGCTCTGTGTAAAATAAAAGATCAAGGCCCATGGCCTTTACTTGGTCCAAAATCACTTACATGGGACTGGACCCCATTTTCCTAACATCAACACCTTCATTGCTAGAGGAATGATACGTCCGCCTGGTATGCAATTTTTTTCTTCTGCCTAGCGAATCAGTTTTTTAACATTTTGGTCCTATACCCAAAAATGTACTCTGCTAGCTTATGCTACTCTTGATTTTAAATTCTTCAGCACTCTGTTGCAAAGGTCCTTGTTACCTGTGTTATCGACACTTTTTGTGCTTCTTCGAGTTGCTTGCAGTACACTATTTTGTAAGGAATTTGGCTGCATTTTGGTTTAGGACTAAGGGCAAAGATATTTAAGCCAAAGCCATTTCGGGTGAAGTCGTTTTGCGAAGGAGTTGGACAACTTTGTTTAGGGCATGGAATAGTACTTTAGAGTGGTCAAAACAACAAATGATGATGAGGTGAGCACAACTACTCTGTGTTTAAGCAATAATGGTCTTTTATGGTGGTGCCGTAAGGATAATAGTGTCAGGCATAGTGAGCAGACAATCACCACATGGGACCAATTCATAGAGGAATTTAGCCAACATTTAAGTTAGAGTACGTGGAAAAGAAAACTTAAAGAAAGCTCTACATACTTTCTCAAAAGGGGAGAATCCAAGATTATTACAGGGAGTTCTTGGAGTTGTTGCTATTGGTCCCAAGCATGAGTTAGGTAGAGGTTTCGTTTTACTTTCTAGATGGATTAAAGTCATGGGTAAAATTTGAAATGCAAAGAAGAGGCATGCAAAAACTGAGTCGAGCAATTACAGCTACAGAATCATTGATAAAGTTTGAGAGCACTGTGTCTCCATGGTCAAGTCGCAAAGGCAGCAGTGGTAGAGACAAGATAACAGTTTTTCATTCGATGAAAGGCTACTGACAAGTCCAAACTTAGCATGGCCAAGATAAGTAAAGCCATTTCGAACAAGGGCAAGAAGTGGAAGCCCTTGAATTACTACTTATGTGATAAACTGTGTAGGGCCATAGAGTGCATTATGCATGCAAAGCTTGTAGCCCTTGAGCGGGTAGAGAGACTGTGTGAAAGTGAGAGTAGTAGTAGTGATGATGAACAGCCCAAGATGATATGATTGGATGTTATTTGATAATGCTGAGAGGTAAAAACCTCTCAAGGTGCTGATGAGGAAAAACAAATGATAGCTAAATGCTACAGTAAGAGTCTCAGAGTGTAGCTAGATTTTTCATAAGAGAATATGTCGCGGACAACTTAAAAGAAGCATAGAAAATGTCGACAGCATGGGCGAAAGGGACTATTATAGCAGAATGCTGAGAAACTTAGGATCAAGAATAGCGAAAGCCAATAAAATACATGTTCAAGTATGGGATCAAATTGTTAGGAAACTGGTTCACGAGGTAGAAGAAAGAACTGATGAGTAAGGCAAGTGCATCATTCCCCTAGCAACGAAGACGTTGCTAGAATGAGTGCTAAAGAATGTCACAGTCTGTATATAGGTTTAAGCTTAGGGATTCTCTCTAAATCGAGTTACAGTTCTAGTTCTAGTGGAACAGAGTCTGACAGCCAGCAAGACAGGCCCTGAAAAACACCAACGGTCTAAAAGGTGGGAAACTAGCCAAGAACAGTGGTGCAGGCAATGATAAAACTCCAGTGGCTCAGGTAAAGTGTTCAGGTTTAGGACAGTTGAGCTAGACTTAAGTGTAGGTAGTGATGATCGAGGTGTGGGCACATGGTCGGACCAAAGTGCGGGCACTTCTGAACATAGACCTGAGATAATCAGAGTTGGTAACATTGAGTCGGGCCCAGGTACGAGCACAGGTACAAGCCTAGCTATAAGACGTTATTGAGCACAAGTCTGGAATGAGCCAGGGATGACTAGACTTTCTCACAGACTAAGACTCAAGTTCCAAACTTGCACGGCTCTAAGACAATGGAATAGACTCTTTTATGTCTCAAATTAGCTTAACACAAAAAATAGTACATGGGCATTTAAGATTGCGAGACTTGACCACCCAGAATATGGTGAAACAAAAAGTACAGTAAGTACTTAAAAAATGGTTAACAAGAAAACAATATAAAGTTAAGATAAGAGTAAAGATTTTACTCGATGGTTATGGTGTTAGACTAATCTGAGACACAAAAGAGTCCATTTCCATATTCTGAAACTACACGAATTTAAAATTTAAATCTCAGTTTGTGCCAAGTTATATCAGAGCCTTATTCGAAATAGGCCTCAAAGTTTAATACCAAGTTGTATCAGAACTTGATTTGAGATGAGCTTTCGAAATAAATGGCAGAACCTGATACTAAAGGGTTTTGAAGCCTGGTTGAGTCCAAATGTGGTGATCAGAGTCTTGGTTCAAAGTGTGTAACAGATCCTTACTCGTGACAAGAGAAGGTAAAGTTGCCATGGAAGCAGAGTTGGTATTGGTGCAGGTCGAGGACCTTGCGTGCATGCATCCTAGTGTTGTGTACAAGCATTGTGGTAAGTTATGTAGGCATAT